>JALIGW010000014.1:17083307-17732057 GCA_023053685.1 Diadophis punctatus similis | reverse complement strand
TGCTTTTTGTATTTATATCAATATCTTTGCTTCTCCAGATCTTATTCGTGTTAACCATTGCAGTGCAGCTTAAGGTTATCCTGCATTTGATATCAAGTGTAGAACTGCCATCGTGAACAATTTTTGATCCAACGAAGATAAATTCTTGATCTAATTCAATTTCTACCTTGTTGATTTTAAACATCTCATGTCCATCTGCAGCTGTTGTTGTTCCAAGTGCTAGTCTGTGGCTTATTTCTTAACTACTGTATTTTTCAGACTATAAGACGCACCTAAATTTACAGGAGGAAAACAAGAAAAAAAAAGCTTTTGGACTCCACGCATCGCGTTTTCGCCCTCCCTGGTCCCCAGAAGCACTCTGTAGTGCTCTGTACGGCCCAATTTTGCCAAAAACTGGCCTGTTTTTTGTCAAAAACAAACCTGCTTTAGGCCTGCAGAGCGCTTGGGAGCCCCAAAACGCCCATATTCAGTCTATAAGACGCACCTACATTTTCACCCACATTTGGGGGGGGGAGGTGCGTCTTATACTCCGAAAAATATGGTACCTCTTTCTGTACGGTTGAGGTTGATCCTAAAAGACAGATGTTATCTTCCACTTCAATATATTCATTATAATTTCTAAGATTAGTTGTTATACCTGCTGTCATTTGCTTGGTCTCCTTTTAGTTCAATTCTTTTCACTGTGTTCCTTCACTTTTATTCCTAGAGGTAGCAGATCCTTTGCATTCTTGGCTATCAGAGAAATGTCACCGGCATTGCGCAGGTTATTGATGTTTCTACTTCTAAGTTTAAAACAATCCAGCTTCCCTTAGGTCTGTAGCATTTAAGTTGAATAAGTAAATAAATAAGGGAAGAACATACAGTCTTATCTCATTCTTTTGCCAACCTGGAGCCAATCCATTTTTATCACGTTCTGTCTGTACTGTGGCTTCCTGATCTGTATATCTAATATTTCCAACTTTGGCATTCCGGTCTCCACTCACAAGCAGCTCATCTCGGTTGGCTGTTTTGTCACTTTTAAATTGATCAACAAATTCATCAACCTCCTCTTCTGCATCGGTGATTACAGCATAAACTGAATATGAATGATCGTCATATTAAAGGGATATCCATGAAGTCTAATTAATATTATCTGGTTATTGATTGCATTGTAGTAGAATATTGTTCTTACTGTAACCTTCTTAATTATGAAAACAAGATTATTCCTTCTTTGTGTCTCATGCCCCAACAGTGTGATCTTCTGGGTGAAAGTATATCTCAATTTGCTGCTGCCTAGTATGTCAATCTGTAGTAGTTTCATTCAATCTTTCACTGTGTTCTTCATACTTTTTTCGTTCCATCTTCCATCTTATCCAGGATGACAATGAAGATTCTTATAAGGAGGAAGTGAAGGCTCTGGTGGGCTGGTGCAATAAAAAATAACTTGGTTTTGAATGTTAACAAAACAAAGGAGAACATTGTAGATTTTAGAAAGAGCCGGCACAGTCATACTCCACTTTGTATCAAGACTGCAGCTGTGGAGGTGGTCAATAGTATTAAGTATCTGGGGATGCAGATAACTAACAATCTGAAGTGCTCTCTCCACACGTCATCCTTAGTGAAGCATGCAAAGCAACGTCTGCGTTTCCTGCATCGGATGAGGAGAGCACATATTTCTCCTTCTGTCTTGGCCACTTTTTACAGAGGCCCCATTGAGAGCATTTTAACAAATTGCATCACTGTTTGGTTTGGTAGCAGCAGTGCCTCAGATAGAAAGTCCCTACAGAGAATGGTGAGGACAGCAGAGATTATAAGAAGCTCGCTTCCCATTATTCAGGATGCTGCTTATAAGCGCTATGTGCCTAGAGCTTGAAGTATTGTTAGAGACCCCACACATCCAGTTTATGGTCTGTTTCTGTTGCTCCACTCTGGAAGGAGGTTTCGAAGTATTTCTAGCAGGACTACCAGGTTCTGTATGCCATCCGTCTTGGAAACTCGTAGGATTCTTTCTTTCCCGCCATGTATATGTATACATCCGAACTAGACTGTAATGTTTATCTGTGACATATATGGGTGTGTATGTGGGTATATGCATAATATTTCTTTTGAGAGCTGAATGCTACAAAATGTCATTTTAATGTATGATGATTAGTGTACATTTAAAGTGACAATAAAGTTTCCACTGTACTCTACTCTCTTTGAAGCTTTGGGTTTTCTCTTCTTGTATAGCAACTTTGGAAACAAGACCTCCAAAGACTTTAACCATGTCATAAACACAATTAGTATTCTATATTGAGGGTTAAGGAAACTAAATGATGATAAAAGTAGTTATATGTATATATAATAGAACAGAATAAGAGAATTGGAAGGGACCTTGGAAGTCTTCTACTCCAACCCCCTGCTGAAGCAGGCTCAAAATGGTAGAATCTACCATTTTAGATAAATGGTTGTCCAGTCTGTTTTTGAAAGCCTGCAGTAATAGAGGACCCCCAACTTCTGAAGGCAAGCTATTCAATTGGTTGATTGCTCTCACCGTTAGGAAATTTCTCCTTAGTTCTTCTAGGTTGCTTCTCTCCTTGGTTAATTTCCATTCATGGTTTCTCCTCTTGTCTTTTGGTGCTTTGGAAAATAGTTCGTCTTTGTAGAAGCCCCTTATTAATTATCCTAATTAATGGATATAAGAGGAAACCAATATTCCCAATTTAACCTTACTCTGACTGGATGGTAAAATATGGGGAAGTGTTATTTTGATAAGTCTGTCCCGGCACTGAATACAATTTTTAGTTTGCACTGGAGCTCTGCAAAGGAGGAACTTTGTGCCGGGAACAGAAGCAGCTGATTCTTTTGGTCCTACTCTTTTTAGCTTATATCAACCTCTCCTAAGTATTCACTGCTTAACAAGACCTTATTTTAGTGAGCACTTGGAATACAATGATGGTTAACTTCTTAAACTGAGGATGGTTAAATATTATGATGTATTGCTTTAAGAAACGCTCATATCTCCAAGCATTTGTGAAACATAAATATCAATGTGGCACCTACATTAGTTATAATGCTACTAAGCTGCTCAATTTACACCCAATATCTTTTTGATCCTTTTTATATATATAAAAATGGTGGGATTTTTAAGGATTTCTCCTTCCTGTTCAATCTGACATGCTGCAAGTATACTTTATTTTCTCTCTCCCCCTCCGTCCCCCCCCCTCTCTCTCCCCTCCCCCCCTCTTCTGTTTTTATATGTTGTTATCAATTTAGCCTGTGTAGAGACCCAAGGATTTCAAAGCCTCTCTTTCTGGCAGATAATTTCTCACGGGAGAGAGAGCAGTTCACAATCCCACAAAGAGAACAGGAGCAGGGTTTCCATTCCAGATCCGGTAATGAGACGAGACAGCCCGGTGCTCTCGGAAGGGAAGGCAGACACGGATCCAATGTGGGCACCCAGAGCAAGAGCCCAGCTGCCTCAGCACAACGTGGTGCTGGGGAAGAACTAGCGAGATGAGCAGAGTTTTCTGGGGTGTTATGCCTGGAGGGGCATCTCAGTCCTACCAGCAGCTGAGGGAGAAGCAAGCTGAAGATGTTTCATTAAAAGTCCTCCCTTAAGGGTCTGTATGGCTGACTCCAGCTAAATGAGTTTAGATATTGCCTTGACATATCCCTTGCTGATTAGGTAGATAAGACATCCTCGTGAGGCGAGCGTTGTCATCCATTTTAAAGTTCCCCTGGCACTCACTTCACATTTCCAGCCAGTTCCCCTCCCAGATACAGAAAATTAACAGTCAGAGGCGCTACAGAGAAAGACATGCCTGACTCATAAATAATGGATGCTAGGCCCATAAGCAAAAGGCCAAAATGATGGCAACTGTGACAGGAGGTGACAGCAGCTCTTATCAAATTCCTGAATTTAATCCAGCTATTATGGGGAGATGGATGGATAATATCTATATATATCTCACCGCCACCTAGCTGATTATGGAGTGTAGTGGTTAAAGCACCGTCTTTGATGCGGGAGATCAAGGTTTAAATCCCAGCTGAAATCTAGTCGGGGTCCTTGGTAAAGACCCCCTAATGTACGGGTATCAAGCACAAGGCCCGTGGGCCAGATGCGGCCTGCGATGTGGTTGGATCCGGCCCGTGGGGCCGTCCTGGAAAATGTAAGGGGCCGGCCCGCGTCACTTTGGCCCAGTCTACCCAATGCAAAGAGGAAACATTGGGCCAGCATGGCTTCGGCCTGGTCTACTCAGTGCAAAGAGTAAACATGCCAGCAGTTTGGGGAGTAGCGTCAAGCTGGCAATGCCCACTCTGTTGGCCACACCCACCCAGTTGGCCATGTCCCCCCCCCCGAGGTCAACCAAAGCCCTGATACGGCCCTCAATGAAATTGAGTTTGACACCCCTGACCTAATGCTTCATCTGCCTACCTCAAAAATATGAGAGTGACACGAAATAGGTGTCAGGCCTGGAAGCCATATTTTACCTTTTGTATTCAGGCCTGCCACAATTTCTACTGTGGGAAAATGGAAGGGGGGATTATATGGAGTAGGTGCTATGTAGTAGTCTAAATCCTAGGTCACCAACTGGTGGTCCGTGGACCACTAGTGGTCCACGAGAAAATTTTGGTGGTACATGGAGAAATCTTGGTCCCTGGGTCGGATATGGCCGAGAGCAATTAATCCAGCCCACATGCGGGAACACAAGCCTGCACCACCCAACATCACCCCGCCCACATGCCAGCCCCCACTCTTAAGGCCAAGCGCAAACCTCACCTTGAGTATAGCGGTGCGAGCCACACAAGCTGGAACAGGAAGGTAAGACCAAGAACTTGCTGCGAGGCCTCCAGGTGGGAGGCCCAAGAGAAAGCGCCTGTTAGATTCTCTCCGGCTGCTTCTCTCTGCTGCAGTGTGGCATCAGCATTTACGCGGCATCAGCATTCTGCCTCGGTATATTTGCGCCAGCTGGTGGCGCAAGCCAGCCCTCATCTCCTGTCGCTTGGGACTTGGAGCGGTAAACGGCATCCAATCCGGGGAACAGCCGGAGTTTGCTGTCCATTGCGGATGCTAGCTTGGCCCCCTGCAAACTCTCGTCTCTCGAGGAGCCCGGCCAAAGTTTCCTGTGGCATTTCAGTGAGCGCTCCTCAAGAGACCAGTGTTTGCAGGGGGCCGAACTAGCGTCCGCAATGGACAGCAATGCTGATGCCATACAAATGCAAGTAGCGCTTCGCTCCCGCAGCTTCCAGCCATCGCAATCCTCGCTTTGGCCCACTTGTGCCCCCCCTGGCCGCAACAGCACCATAATTTCGTTCCGGCCAGCGAGGGCTATGCTCCTTTTTGCACGTTTCACCACCTGCAAAGTTGCACGTGCCACCCCCTATGGCGGAGATTTCCAGCCCCACCACGGGCCGGTCCCATATTCCAGAGCTATGGTAGTCACAGGAATGGCCCTTTGGTAATCCTGGAGCAGTTCCTCCATCCAGGTGCAGGAAAAGGAAAGAAAAGAAGAGGAAAGGAAAGGAAAGGAAAGGAAAGGAAAGAAGGAAAGAAAAAAGAGGAAAGGAAAGGAAGAAGAGGAAAGGAAAGAAGGAAAGGAAAGGAGAGGAGAGGAGAGGAAAGAAAAGGAAAAGAAGGAAAGGAAAGGAAAGGAAAGGAGGAAAGGAAGAAGAGGAAAGGAAAGGAAAGGGGGGAAGGGAGGGGAGGGACTACAGCTCTGGAATATGGGACTGACTTTCCCAAAAACATCAGCAAGCCACAGTCAAATAAGCTTCAATTATTTTGTAATAATTACACTAACTTTAATAATTTTGTTACAATTAAAACAACCTTTAAAGATTTTGTTATGATTAAATAAGCATTTACGATTTTGTTATAATTAAATAAGCATTTATAATTTTGTTATATTAAATAGGTGCATTTCATATTAATAAAATGGAAATTCTCTGATCATTATTTTATAAATGTATTTATCTTTTAAAGAAAATTCATATTAGTGATCTGCGGGACTTAAAATTATGAATTAGGGTCCGTGGGATTTAAAATTATAAATTTGGTGGTCTGTGGGATTTAAAATTATGATCTTGGTGGCCCCTGAGGTCCAAAAGGTTGGGGACCCCTGGTCTAAATAATATTCTTTCCAGAAAGCCAAGGCCGCTGTGCCCTGCAGCTGCGATGAAGTGACTGGGATGGTGCCTGACTGGATCGTGTGATGGACATGTGGGTGCTGGGCAGTTTTGGATGGTGCCTGACTGGATCGTGTGATGGACATGTGGGTGCTGGGCAGGGACTTGAACTTTCTTTTGGGTGGAGAAAACCCGGAAGCTTTCAGATTCGGGTTTTCTCAGATGTGCCAATATGACATCTCTAATAAAATGGAGCTTTGAGGAAATCCATAAGCCTCAAGAGTCTTATTGCGTTGAGGGTGTTACTTGGAACCCTGACATTAGGGGAGTCATGCTGGCTTAGATGTCCCCCGGATTAACAAAGTCCATATCAGATATTGAGGAACCAGGACAATTTGCTGATAACTGGAATAAACCATACATGGATGAGACAAGAGAACTTGACATTGATGGAATGCTACTACAATAGGAGATAAACGAAATGCATGAGGAAACTATGGATGGATGGAGGACCTGTATCCACACTAACTGAGAAACACCTTGTTACCCAATGCTTCAACAAAGTGAAGAGGAAACTCTTCTCACAACTTGAGACAGACCAACTACACATTACAGACTCAAGAAGCCTCAGAAGAACAACTGCACAGCCGTCACCTGACGCTGGAATATCACTACTGCCTCTTCCATTATAGAGCACAGCAACTAATATGAAGTATGAAATCATGAATAAACTAGCCACAGTCAACACTCACGACTGGCTACTGAGTCTCAGTAGAGAAGTACCATCAGATAGTTCCCCAAAAGGTGTCAATACAGCCCTCACAACGATCTCCAATGAACTGGAATACATTGCAGCTATTGTAATCCTGGAGATGTTTGGCTACACAATCAAGAACAGTAATACATACCCACCCCACAGAAAATATAGTTAAAGGCTAAAATCAAGGTGACTTGCAGAGAGGTTAATCAGCTGGTAGAGTTAAAGAAAAGTGTGAAGTTTAGAGTTAAGACTCTGAAAAAATACAAGGGCCTGACTCCATCTGAAGCCCTGGAGACTACTAATGCTCACAGCACTAGCTACCAGGCTAAGGAAATACACTAGAGAAGTAGAAGCCAAGAAGATCAATGTCCTGTTCTCCAAAAAACCAATCCAAGGTCTACTCCCAACTGCAATGCAATAACAGACTGACAGCTGAACTACCAACAGTAGAAACTGAACACTACTGGAAGAAAATATTGGAGAAAGAGAAGACACATAACAGTGATGCAAAGTGGCTGCAGGACCTGAGATCCCAGCCACCAAACTATGGGACCATATGGCCAGTACATGAGCACAGTTGAGAAGGGCACTGGGAAGGGCACATGAGCACAGCTCAGAAGGGCACAGGGGCTAAAAACATCAGTTGCTCATAGATAGAGAAGTTGCCCAAGACTCAAAAGTCTAGAAGACCAATCTGAGCACGGCCTGGATTGACTTCAGGAAAGTTTACAATTCAGTGCCACACACATAGATCTATGAATGCCTGGCACTGGAAAAAGTCAACAGGGCACCAAGAACCTCCCTCAAGAACTCAATGGGACTGTGGAAGACAACACTGGAAGTCAACTCAAGACAGCTCACACAAGTGACCATCAAATGCTTCAGGGAAGCAGTGGATATGATGTGCCAGTGCCTGGAGATTGTGAGGGTCTGGATGGGAGTCAACAGGCTCAGAGTTAACCCTGACAAGACTGAGTGGCTGTGGGTATTCCCTCCGAAAGACTATGTCGACTGTCCATCCTTGGTTCTGGGGGAGGGGGAGAAATTGCCCCCCTCAGAACGGGTTCACAACCTGGGTGTCCTCCTAGACTCACAGCTAAGATTAGACCAACATCTGACAGCTGTGGCTAGGGGGACCTTTGCACAGGTCCGCCTGGTGCACCAATTGCGACCCTACTTGGATCAGGAAGTTCTCCTCACAGTCACTCATGCCCTTGTCACCTCACGGTTGGATTATTGCAACACACTCTACATGGGGCAACCCCTGAAGAGTGTTCGGAGATTACAGTTGGTCCAGAACGCAGCTGCGCAAGTTGTTGTGGGTGCACCTAGGAACACCCACATTACTCCAATGCTCCGCGAACTGCACTGGCTCCCTATTGGTCTCCGGACACAATTCAAGGTGTTGGTCATTACCTTTAAAACCCTACATGGCTCAGGGCCAGGCTATCTTCAAGACCGCCTTCTACCACATAGCTCCCAGCAACCGGTAAGATCCCACAGAGTTGGTCTTCTTCAGGTCCCATCAGCTAAACAGTGCCGGCTGGCGGGTCCGCGGGGGAGGGCCTTCTCTGTGGCTGCTCCAGCTCTCTGGAACCAGTTACCTCCTGAGATCCGGACTACCCCCCACCCTATTGGCCTTCTGAAAAGCGGTAAAGACCTGGCTTTTCCAACAGGTCTGGGGCCGTTGATCTTGCGGTGGTAACCAGCGAGATCTGGCCATGAATGGTATACATGGGTTAAACTGTTTTTAAATTGTAAACTGTTTTTAAACTGTTTTTAGATGTTTTTCTACTATTTTCGATGTTTTGTATTTCTGTTGTGAGCCACCCAGAGTCCCTAGGGAGTTGGGCGACATAGAAATTGAATGAATGAATGAATGAATAAATAAATAAATAAATAAATGTGGCATACACCAAAGTGATGTACTGTCCCTACTGTTTGATCCCCCTCATCCAGATAATCAAAGGACAGGATATGGATATAAGTTCACAAATGGAACTACCATCAGCCACTTCATCTATGTGAATGACATCAGGGTGTATACAAAGAGTGAATGAGACATCGATTTGCTAATCCACTGGCCCTGATTGGGTAACCAGAGCTCTATGGTGAGGACATTAGGATGTCATTCAGACTGGAAAAGTATCTGGAGAAGTGTGACCTGATAATAAGAGAGGGAGAATACCGAGTTTCCCCGAAAATAAGACATGTCCCGAAAATAAGCCCCACAGGGCTTTTCGGGACATGCGTTGAACTAAGCCACCCCCCGAAAATAAGCCCCCCAACTACTTCCGGGGGAAAGGGGGGTACATGCCGGAAGCCGCTCTTTTTGCGGTGGCAATCTTTTGGCTGGGAGAGAGAGAGAGAGAGAGATCGATACTTGTGTCGCCGTCGGCAGGAGTGAGTTTCAAAACACTGCCGGAGGCATCCCAGAACAGCCGAGCCAGTCCAGCGGGGGGTGCGCATAGCCACCTCTCACTTACTCTCTCTCTCCCCCCCGGCCAAAGAGTGCCCGCCACAGAAAGAGCAGCTCCCGGCTGGGAGAGCGAGAACAAGACCCTTCGGCTCTGCCTCCCAATGCCACCTCCCTCTGCCTCACACTGCCGCCGCCGCTGCCTCCCTCGCCGCACAAAGAGCGGCTCCCGGCCGCGAGAGCGATAGCAAGTGAGAGGAGGGTGCGCACACACCCCGCGGGACTAGCTCGGCTCATCTGGGCTCTGCCTACATCAGTTTGAAACGCCTCCTGCCTGCGAAGACACTCTTGTGGGCTGCGTAAGAAAGCCGAGCTGACAGCCAAACTTCTAGCCGGGCTGAGCTGCGCTTCCCTTGTCTTTTCCAAACATACTGAACGCAAGAAATCTTTCTCTCTTCAAAATTCCGCCAGAAATGAGTATTCGTGAGACTCTTGGAGAGAAAGGGGAAAGATTTCTTGTGTTCAGCCAAAAGGTTCCTTCTGGTGCTTTGTCTTACGTGCACTCTTCCCCCCTCCTCACTGCCGAGAGAGGGGGGCGAGAGAGAGAGGGGGGGACAAGGAAGTGTGTGCCCGGCTGCTTCTGCCACTGAACTCGGCTAGAAGCTTGGCTGTCAACTCTTCCTCAGGCAGCCTGCAAGAGTTTCTTGTTCCTCCCGCTTCACTCGAGAGCCGGGGGGTGGCGGGTGGGAGAGGGATAACCGTGCACTCTCTTCCCAATCTATTTAAACAGCCAAGCGCCGCCAGGAAGACTTTTTCGCACGTCTCACGGTGGGGGGGGGGGGGAAGAGAGATAGCTGTGCACTCTCTTCCCAATGATTTACGGTATTTAAACAGCCAAGCGCCGCCAGGAAGACTTTTTCACCAGCCAGTCGGAGCAACGGATAGACCCCGCTTTGGCTTCTGCAAACAACCTGCGCCCAACTAAGTAAGTCCGAGGGAAAGCCGTAGATGCACAGAATGCTCTGCGCAGGCGCAGAGGGTAAAAGAACTCAAATGGCGGTGTCCTGGCGGGTGGGCGGAGCGTCGTGCTGCCTTCACGATCGGCTCTCTGACGACCGACAGGCACGAGCGAACCGGGAGCATTTCACCCCTGGGCGAATTGTCATAGACCCCCAACAGATCCCAGGAACATCAGAGCTCTCTATCCAGAAGAGTGCAGTGCCAGGCACAGCTAAGTGCAAACCCTCTGTGCAAACCCTCAAACTCCCAGGCATCTGGTAGAGAGGATCCAAGATTGAGTAAGACACAGACCCCCATAAGGGTGAGAATTTTTCTTCTCCCTACCCTTCTAGCTGAAATAAAGGGCTTAAGCATATTTGACACCAATGTCATCTTTGTTTAATTCCAAGTACTTTAGACTTAAATATATTACAGGCACAGTTGTCAGCATTCTCAAGAGTGGGAAAATATTTTGAAGAATTAAGCAATCTGGGGACTGGCCTTCTCTAACTCTACCTTTTAGATGTTTTGAAATTTCTACTCTAATCCTTAGACTAAGATGGTCTACAACGGATTGGAACTGCAGTCCAGAATGTTGAAGGCCACTAGACCAGGGAGAAGAGTACCATATATCTAAAAAAAAAACACCTGCCACTCCCTTCTCGAGTATTTTTCATGACTGCAACCTTGGGGTATAGGCTGGGCATAGTGGCTATCTAGATGCCTCTGGGGTGCTCTCAAATCAGAGATGGCTTCAATTAATTAATTAATTGAATACCTGCAACCGCTACTTGAAGATGTGCTGATTGCTGGCTGGGTCTTTTGAGAATTATAGTGCAAAACAACATCATATTTGCCCTTTGAGCTCAGCCAGTTAGCACTGTAAACTCACTCTCATTTTCTGCACTGGGCATATCATACTAAACCGTAGCCTAACTATACAAGTTCTGCATGTGTAAAACATCCCAGGCTAAGAAGTTATTCTGCAGGTTAATTTGTTATTCCATGTGCCATGTGAACATAGCTACTGCTCCAATTTACAGTAATTACACATTATCCTTTGATTATACAAAACCCACAACTGCTGAAGCTGTGTTTCTCTGGTGAGGTTATTTCTTTTCTTGTTCAAAACGAGAGCTGGCATTTGAGGGCACGCTTTTATTTTATTAAAAGATTTAGTGGAGAATACCGAAATCCCCTCTTTCAATGAAGCAGCTTTCCATCTCTTCCCAGTTCTAAGACAAGACAGCATTTTCTGATCTCAGCTGCACTCACCTGGCCAAGGCAGTTGCTCTTGCAGGAAATTGAAAATAAAAAAATACCTGTAAGCACATAGGTGCTGGAATATATAGCACTTCAATTTTTAAAGTTAGTACTTTTCAAGGCACTCCCTGTGTAATTCAAAGGAAAAGCTGAAGTTGACAAGGGATTCCCACAACAGTAACAGTAGAGACAGAGAGCTTGATAAAGACAAAACAGAGGGATGGTGAGCTGGTGTGATTACAGGTGTACAGATCAACCCCCAGATGATGCAAGCAGCACCTGATCAACCCAGGCAGGAAAGCTCTCCACTGCTGTGATGGAAGTTCATACAATGGCTACCTTGCAATTCGAGCAGTTTTTATACTCCAGTCAAGAACTTACTGAAGGGGGGGGGGGGCATTTCCATGAGTACAAGTTGCTGTTCCCCAGTGAATCAACTCAGACCCCCCTTACAGGGGTTTCTTAAGGGAGAGGATCAACACATAGCAATAGCACTTATATACCGCTTCATAGTGCTTTACAGCCCTCTCTAAGCGGTTTACAGAGTTCAGCATATTGCCCCTAACAATCTGGGTTCTCATTTTACCGACCTCAGAAGGATGGAAGGCTGAGTCAACCTTGAGCCTGGTGAGATTCTGCAACCAGGTTTTTTTTTGGGGGGGGGAATAAAGTGAATCTCGCTTAAATAAAATGAAAGCGTTTAGGAGATTTTGTGGATAATATAGCAATAGCACTTAGACAGTTTCACAGTGCTTTCCAGCCCTCTCTAAGCTGTTTACAGAGTCAGCCTCTTGCCCCCAACAATCTAGGTCCTCATTTTACTGACCTCAGAAGGATGGAAGGCTGAGTTAACCTTGAGCCTGGTGAGATTTAAACTGCCGAACTGCAGCTAGCAGTCAGTGGAAGTAGCCTGCAGTACTGCACTTTAACCACTGCGCCACCTCGGCTCTTTAAATATTTAATATTTAATATGTAGTCTATCTAAAGTAAGTTCCTGGTTGCTTTCTATGAGATCTAGCAAGGAGGCTTATGAGACTAGCCAGGGAGCTGGTTTCCATACTCCATGCCCCAAATGTAGGCTGGGGAGCTACTTGCTTAAGACAACTTGCTTTGCTCTTTGTCTCAAGGTTTTTGACTGTCTTCCCCAGAAGCCCTTTCCTTCCTTTGCAGCTTCATGCCATGGGCTGAAGTTACTGCTCTAATCTGCTGGAGTCCTTGCTCTTTTCTTTCCCGTGTTTTTATCTTAAGAAAAAAAAAATAAAGCCAACAGCAATTTTTTTGTTTTGGTTAATGTAAAGTACAGTGCAGTGCAGTTAGATTATGGACGGGGAGATCCTTAGCCTTAGTCATGTTTGCTCACTGGACATGTTTGGGAGAGCTGTGGGTTCTCTGTCTAATAGGGCTGCTTTTGAAGGGAACACGGATTGGTGCAGAAAGAGCTATGTACATATTTAACTATGCACACTGCAGAGGTGTGCCCCCACATAATTCCCTTAACAATTTCCATGGGCCAAAATACTTATTTGCATCCTGAACTCCAGCCCTGCATGAAGGATTAGGTCAGACAGTTGCCTAGGCAAAGACAGCATGCCAACCTCTTTCCTGCTTCCCCCTCCTTGAAAGTGTTAAAGAAAAGCTTAAAAGTGCCCTCCTTTACCAGCCTCATGTACTCTCCCTACAGCCTCCTCCTCCACTTCCCGGTAAGGAAAGTCTGGTGAATGCAGATAAGAGAACACTTGATTCGACCTGGTGCAGCACCAAAGGCTGTATATTCTATTAATGTGAGGCTGTCCTTGTAATAAAATAATTATTTTTATTTTGGAATTTAATGTAAGCCCACTGGCAAATTCACTCCAGCACCATGGACCGACGTTGCTTGCTATACTAAGTCACTAGTCTGAGCTACTAGAATTAAATTAACACTTATCAAAGATGATTTCTTTGGATCCTTGTTAGAGAGAATACAAAATAAAAAGCCCACAAATAAATGGCTGTATTGAACAAAGACTTACTTTCAAAGTCATATTTTCTGTCCTCTTTTAGAATAGCCAGTGACACCACAAGCATATATATATTACAAGCCTCTCTCCCAAATGCTTGCAAATAAGCTACCAAGAATACACTTAGGGGTATATTCTATTTCAATACTGTCCAATCTCATAAACTCTGGTGAAATATATGATCACACAGCCTGGGAAACTCTCAACAGAAGAACCTTAGCAAATACCACCAAGAGAACAATTTGAGTTATTGTCATTTAAGTTAAGTCTCTATTAATGACAGTCTGCATAAATTAATTCCACGGCAAAGAATTCTTGACTTGAGTCTAACAGAAGATGATGTACCATCTCTGAGGGCTGCTTCAAACTGGAAGGGATGAAGACCACCAACAGATAGCAAGTTGTCTGTTCAGAATTGCCACGACACCTACAAGTGATATGAGCTATGCACATTAACTGCGAGCTTATCAAAATGAGTATCTGCACAACTGCATAAATGAAGATTAAGAGTAGCTAGTTTTGTGATTAAGTGCAACAAGAAGGATGGGATATGCAGCCTGGCTTAACCATGGACAGGAAATTGTAAGTAGTGCTTGAGAACAAGCTTTTAATGTTTTCACCAAATGTATACACCAATGAAAATATCTTATAGGCACTTATAGCAGTCTCAAAGCACAAGGGAAAATAACGGCTCTTCAAAACAGAGATGGAGGCCTTTAATGGATCTTCAGAAGGGTTTTGTGAGAGCAACCCCAACCAAAATAGTTTGTATCAGCTTCTCTTTCCCCTTATGATTTTTTGTCCGGCAAAAACCTGGCCAATTTCAGCTTGTATTATAGCAATAGCAATAGCACTTTTCTTATATACCGCTTCATAGTGCTTTACAGCACTCTCTAAGCGGTTTACAGAGTTCAGCATATTGCCCCCAACAATCTGGGTCCTCATTTTACCCACCTCGGAAGGATGGAAGGCTGAGTCAACCTTGAGCCAGTGAGATTTGAACAACTGAACTGCTGAACTAGCAAATAGGTTGCAGTGCTGCTTTTAACCACTGCGCCACCTCGGCTCTTTGAACACCCTTTGAAAGGTATGGGAGCAGGAATGGATTTCCAGAGAAAAATTGCAGACTAAGGAACCATTAGCACCACTCGGGTGACCCTGAGAACACAGATAAACCTCCAAGTGCTTCAACAACCCTCTAAAATGATCAGATGTCTGCTAGGAATTACAGCCCTCTCTAAGCGGTTTACAGAGTTCAGCATATTGCCCCCAACAATCTGGGTGCTCATTTTACCCACCTCGGAAGGATGGAAGGCTGAGTCAACCTTGAGCCTGGTGAGATTTGAACTGCTGAACTGCTGAACTAGCAGTCAGCCTGCAATGGCTGCATTTAACCACTGCACCACTTCAGCTCTTATCTTATCTTATTAGTGTTCTTACCTTTGCACCTGCTAAAAATCCCAACGATATGGCAACTCTGGCACGAAGATCAGGCCGGTCTTTGGGCCAGACGTATGAAAGCATTGCTTTGAGGATCTTTGCACCATCTATTTCTTTCAACTGTGGAGAGAAAAGGTTGTGAGATGGAAAGGATGATCTCAACAGGTTTCCAAACGACGTTGGTTCCCGAGTCCCAATCCAAGAAATGTGAACTATTTTTAGTTAGTAGATGAGAACTTTTGAATTAAAATCAGCACCAAAGGGAATTGGTTCAATGGATATAAAGTAATAGCACTCTTAAGATTAAGAAAATTGTTCTAGGTGGTTTAATTGCATGTAAAATGTCAAATCTTTTGAACTAAATGGCTATGAGGTTGAATAATTGTGCATTACAAGGCTGCTAAAGATTCAAATATAGAACTACGGTAAGTTTCCTTCATAAACTGATTGCCCTGTCCTGTATTATTCCTTCTTTAGAGCTCAAATGAATTACAGACACCCTTTTTGTCACTTTATGGGTCTTTTTAATTAGTGAAACTAAAAACATAGGGATAATTTTATTCAAGCATAAAATCTCCTGTTCCAAAGATCTACAATTGATGTTCTCACATTACAAAATTGTAAATAATATCTACAGCATGTAGACCAGGGGTGACATGCTACTGGTTCGGGCATACCGGTGGCCGGTAGCGGCGGCAGCGCGAGGCTCCGCCCACCTGCCAGGACGTCGCCATTTTCTTATTTTTAATCCTCTGCGCATGCGCAAAGCCTTCTGCGCATGTGCAGTGGGTGAAAAAGCGTGCGCGACGGTGGCATGTGCTTGCTTTCGAACCGGTAGGGAAGGTAAGTAGATTTCACCACTGATGTAGACCTGTAAAAAAAATGGAGATGTAACAAAAGCAAGTTTGTAAACTGGATTTAAGAATCAAGGCACCTGCTCTCCCCTCCATGCTGGGGAGGAGGAACACTAAATCAAAATTCCAGTAACTATCAAAGATTCTGAGTTCTAAAAGTTAGCTTTGAAACATACAAGACTTGGGCGAGCAGGGCTATAGGCCAAAATTAAATGCTGGATAAGGGCATGTGAAACCCAAAGAAGCTTGTGAGGAGGTGGAAGCAGGCATGCACCCTCTGTGTTTCAGTCCTCTTCCTTAATCAGTATTAACAGCCAACTAGCATTTGAGCCAGACTAGCTACAAGGGAGCAATCCAGATGTAACAGTTGTCAACTCGCGAAGCATTCCTGACCTGCTCTCGAGTTGCCATAGGCAGGGGGGTGGGGAATCGAGCCTCGCAGCTGCATTGAGGAACTTGCACTTCAGTCAAAACAAAGCACATTCCAGCCGGCCACATCAAGGTCATAGCCACGCAGACCCACAGTGGCCGGAGGGAGGGACCTCTACAACCCGCAAAATTGCTTTGTTGGAAAATGTGACTGATGACACACCTTGGGGGGAGAGGGAAACAGGGTCAGAGCTGGGACACGAATTAAGTGAGATCAGAGTTGGCTTCACTTGGTCCGTGCGGACATGAAGCTCCTAATAAATAACTGGATTTCTTTTGAAGCTTGGCTCGAGGCTCAAGATTTAATTAGGGCATCGGTCGGAACCCTGACAACAAGCCTATAACCCTTTTGGGCCAGAAAGCTCATCTGGAATTTCGAGATCATGTTATGGGACACACTATAAAATGGTTGCCATGGTGGACATAGCTAATCACAAGCCACACATTTAGCAGAAGGCAAACCAACACTGGTCTACAGCCAACAACCATTTTATTTTCTAAGGACCCCTTAGGAGTCTGTAAGGGGTCCCAGAGGTATTATTGGAAATCTAGATTTCCATTCATCTTTCTTCAAATAAGAGATTCTAAAAAGTTTAAATCCAGCAGGTCAGGGAGCTTAGAAGGCATCAAGAAACATGTCAACAGCTGCACAGTAGGTCCATGTAAGGGTATAATGCCTGCACCTGCTCTAAAACATAGTTAAAATCATCATTAGGAAGATCTAGACCAGTGATGGCGAACCTTTTTTTCCTCGGGTGCCGAAAGCACGTCTGCGCGCGCTATCGTGCATGCGTGAGTGCCCACACCCATAATTCAATCCCTGGGGAGGGCGAAAATGGGCTCCCCTGCCCCCCGGAGGCCCTCTGGAGGCTGGAAATGGCCCATTTCCCAACTGCTGGTGGGCCTGGTAGGCCCATTTTTCGCCCTCCCCAGGCTCCAGAGGCTTTCCTGGAGCCTGGGGAGGGCGAAAACAGCCTCCCCCGCCCCCCGGAGGTCCTCCAGAAGCCGAAAACACCCTCCCAGAGCCTCCGTGCAACCCGAAAATCAGCTGGCCGGAGTGCACATGCACGCTGGAGCTGAGCAAGGGAACAGCTCGCGTGCCAGCAGATATGGCTCCGCGTGCCACCTGTGGCACGCGTGCCATAGGTTCGCCATCATTGATCTAGACCAGTGTTTCTCAACCTTGGCAGTTTGAAGATGTGTGGACTTCAACTCCCAGAATTCCCCAGCCAGCAACGCTGGCTGGGGACTTCTGGGAGTTGAAGTCCACACATCTTCGAACTGCCAAGGTTGAGAAACACTGATCTAGACTATAGATTAAAATCAATGATGACACCAAGATGCAGTATCAGCTACTATTGTTGCTGAAAACGGCTTTCTCTCAATTTATGGTAATGCAACTTTAAATTATAACAAAGCTCATTTTTAATTTTTCAAATTTTTAATCAAAAGAGAAATGGGCTTCTATAATTTTATAAAGAACAAATGGTAAGCCCAGATGGAGCAATTTTTTTAAAAAAAAATTAGATTCTGCTCTGTTACTGTATTCTCTCACACATTGTTCTATGTACAGAAACAACAACAAAAAATTAAGATATGCTTAAGGTTGTTGACAATGTTTGACAATACATTTTCACCAAGTTATACAACAGTACAAAAATTTTAATTAGATATATGCTGTTTTATTGCCCTATTCTTTTTCTCTTCCCTAATAGTTGTATAAACTATTTCCTTTCCCCAATAAATGCTATATTACACTCTCTTTTTACTGCACTCTTTTATTATACATGCTGGTCAAAGTCTGTCATAAAGATATTTGATTTGATTTCACAATACAATGTTTGTGAACAGAATCAAATATAAATCCCAAAGGCGCTTTTTCAGGAGGCAATTGGGTTTTTTCTTTTTTTTTTCTCTTGAAGATGTTTCGCTTCTCATCCAAGAAGTTTCTTCAGCTCTGACAGGATAGTGGGGAATGGAAGGATTTATATTCCTAGCAGACATCTGATCATTTTAGAGGGTTGTTGAAGCACTTGGAGGTTTATCTGTGTTCTCAGGATCACCCGAGTGGTGCTAATGGTTCCTTAGTCTGCAATTTTTCTCTGGAAATCCATTCCTGCTCCCATACCTTTCAAAGGGTGTTCAAAGAGCCGAGGTGGCGCAGTGGTTAAAAGCAGCACTGCAACCTATTTGCTAGTTCAGCAGTTCAGTTGTTCAAATCTCACTGGCTCAAGGTTGACTCAGCCTTCCATCCTTCTGAGGTTGGTAAAATGAGGACCCAGATTGTTGGGGTCAATATGCTGAACTCTGTAAACCGCTTAGAGAGGGCTGTAAAGCACTATGAAGCGGTATATAAGCCTAAGTGCTATTGCTATTCATCCCAAATTGTATAGCTAAAAAGTACAGAACTAATTTGGGATGAACAGAACATCCTTTGAATGGTGTGGGAGTAGGAATGGATTTGCAGAGATAAATTGCAGACTACAGGAACCAAGAGCATTACTCAGGTGACGGCAAGGACACAGATAAACCTTCAATGACCCTCTGAAAGGATGCAAATGACCAGCTGTCTGCAAGGAATATAAATCCTTCCATTCCCCACTATTCTGTCAGAGCTGAAGAAGCTTCTTGGATGAGAAGTGAAATGTCTTCAAAAGAAAAACCAGAAAGTCCAGTTGCCTCTTGAAAAACCACCTTTTGGGACAACCATGACCTGGATGATTGAGAATCTCTACAAATCAGATATAAAGGCTAAGGCTTACAACAAGAATCCTGGCAAATTCCCGGCATTCAAACAAGGCACATGTCTGTAGCCAATTAGGATAGCTTGATTCTTGTCGTGTATCCTCTCTCATTTCTTATCCAGGCTAGATGTCTGTTTGTGAAGGTGGGATACTATGCACCTGTTCACTCTTTTGCCAACAAGATGAAACTCTCACAGAAAGTGACATGACTGGCAACAATGGGCCACATAAAGCTGCACAGATTTATGCTTTATGTGCAACATCAAATGACAGCTTTCAAACAGCCTTCACTCATGTGTAAAAAGCCACAGCTAAAGGTGGGCAATTAATCTTCCCAAGAACCACATGAGAAATTGGGATGATTGTGGAGGGCTGCCACCACCCCCTCAACGTCGTGGGCCAGTCAAAAGGCTGTAAAATGCCCTGGTGCGCCATAGAAAGCGACTCCATGTCTTTCTTAGGAGAATGACATGGCAAGAA
Organism: Diadophis punctatus similis; assembly: GCA_023053685.1. Lineage (NCBI taxonomy): Eukaryota > Metazoa > Chordata > Lepidosauria > Squamata > Dipsadidae > Diadophis > Diadophis punctatus. Next base: position 17,712,585 of record JALIGW010000014.1, on the reverse strand, counting down.
AGATCAGACAGGCTCCAATTTGCCAGAGAATATGCAGCTGCTCAAATCTTGCTTTCCCCAAATGTCTATGGAGATTCTCAGTCATCCAGGTCATGGTTGTCCCAAAGGTGCTTTTTCAAAAGGCAACTGGACTTTGTTTTTCTTAAAGATGTTTCGTTTCTCATCCAAGAAGCTTCTTCACTTCTAACTGAACGGTGGCGGATGGAAGGATTTATATTCCTGGCAGTCCTCTGGTCATTAGCACTCTTTCTAAGAATCATTGAAGCCACTTGGAGGTTTATCTGCTATCGCTGTTCCCCAGTTTTCCATCAGAATTGATGTTTGGTCTCCACTATCAGCAAGAAAAAGTCCAGCAAGGAATTGTATTACATTAAGCAAGAGCAATGCCAGAGAACATGAATCTGGATGCAACTGGAGACAATGCCAGCTTCCAACTTGCCACTTAGCGGTTAATATTTCTAAATGCATCTCCCCTTTTCTTTCTCCACTGTCCGTCCTTTGTGACTCTTCCCTGCAAGCCCAAAGGTACAGCCCTATGCTCATTTTCATTTAATGCCACTAGACTGGAGTGAATTCTAAAAGGATATGACCCATTTTGAAAGACAGTATTTGTTTAACAAATGGGGCAAATAATCATCACTATTAAAAGCTTGCTGGTTTAGGCCAGAGGTAAAGCTACCCCATGCTGGCTTAAAGCTTCCCAGAATAAAGGAATTGGAAAGCTCCAGTAAACATGTCCTAATGATGCTGTACAATATTGCACGGAGACTTGGGCAATTAAGCCCGTTCATTATATGGGCCTCTCTATAGGCCTTATGCATTCTGCCCTTTGCATCCAAACCATAAAAACATGACTACACTGAAGCCAGTCTGTCATCTTTTACCTTTTTGTATTCAGGACTGCCACATTCTCTACTGTGGGAAAATGGGAGGGGGGATTATATGGAATAGGTGATATGTAGTAGTCTAAATAACATTCTTTCCAGAAAGCCAAGGCCGCTGTGCCCGGCAGCTGCGAGGAAGTGACTGGGAGGCATCTTCAGTTTTGGATGGTGCCTGATTGGATTGTGTGATGGACATGTGGGTGCTGGGCAGGGACTTGAACTTTCATTTGGGTGGAGAAAACCTGGAAGCTTTCAGATACGGGTTTTCCCCAGATGTTGCCAACATGGCATCTCTAATAAATTGGAACTTTGAGGAACTTCTAGCCTTGGAGTTTTATTTCATTGGGGGTGTTTATTGGAACGCTGACAGAGTCAGGATCTGCGGCATTATATCCCACCATTCCTTGACACAGTGGATTTCTCTTAAAAGATCAGCAAGTTTCAATTTCCTGACTTTATATGGATCTTGAGTTGGTATCCATGACGGCATGTCACACTAAGCACGTTTGGCTTAGCAAAATGCGTGACCCCCATCTCGTGACAGTACCATGTTTCGTTTTGTTCAACAAATCAGAATTTGAAACAGTGATTTGTCACAGTCTTATTAATGCTTCATATCATGCCCAAATCATGGTTTATTGTCAATTTTCTTGTCCTCTTAGAATCTGCCTACCAAGAAACTATGGGTGGAGGAACAAGTGTTGAAAAGTGAAACTGTAGGACAATGGCCCCCAACCTTTTGGGCACCAGGGACCGGTTCCGTGGAGAGATATTTTTTTCCATGGACAGGAGGGGGCATGGTTTCGTGTGCTGCCTACATCCCTCAGATGGGGCTTCGTTTGTTTGTATGTATGGACAGGTTTCTGGCATGCCGTGGACCAGTATTATTCCGTATGTATTGCTTACGTTATATCTTCCAATTCAGTGTGGCTGAAAACTGGATTAAATCCCTTGCAGCTACCTGGACACATACAGCTCATTTGAAATGCAGGGAGGGGAGATGGCAAATTGCAAGGAAAGGAAGTGCAACAAAGGCAAGCAACTGAAGATAAAAACTATCCACCCAGCACTGGTCTCTACGAATACTTGGATACTCAATCAAGGAAAGCGGAATCATCATAGCCGATTCAGGTGCTGGTTCCTTTTATATTTGCCCTCACTTGAACTACTCACGGAATGGGCATAATCTGATTCCAACAGTATTGCATAAAAATTTGGAGTGCAATGCCAGGTCTTGGCAAGTTAATTTACTGCTGTCTCCTCTGAGACATTTGATGGGAAGAAGAACCGTACAGGTAGTCCTCAACTTACAACAGTTCATTTAATGACCGTTTGAAGTTACAACAGCCCTGAAAAAGTGGCTTATGACTGTTTTTCACACTTATGACTGTTGCATCATCCCCATGGTCATGTGTTCAAAATTCGGACACTTGGCAACTGGTTCATATTTATGAATTTTGCTGTGTCCCGGACTCATGCGATCCCCTTTGGTGACCTTTGGACAAGCAAAATCAATGGGGAATAGATTCACTTAACAACCATGTTACTAACTTAACAACTGAAGTGATTCACTTAGCAACTGTGGCAAGAAAAGTGATAAAAGGAGGCAAAACTCACTTAACAAATGTCTCAACTTAGCAGAACAAAAATTTTGGGCTCAGCTGGGTTGTGGTTGTAAGTAAAGGACTACCTGTATTCAAATTGCTCCTCAAAATGGAAGTAAAAATTAATAGAGTTATATCACATTCTTGTCCAAAAACTGAAACATGTCTACTTTTGTATTTTTTAATACAAAAGGCAATTTTCATAGCATCATTTAATAATGTATTACAAAAACAGTTTGCCAAATGAATGACAGTCCAACAGGGCTCATTTTATAAGCAACATTGTCTTGGCTCTTATAAAGGCATAGCTGCTTTTTCTTTTGCACCACCTTAACTAAAGGTATCCCACTGTGCTCCTTGATATAAACACATCCCACAATCTTGGGAGTGTTGCAACTTTGACAGGACCCAAGTTTGTTCCTTTAGAAAATTTCAATACAAGCCCAGTATAGAGATTGTGTGACATTTGATCAATTTTCCTCCATCTCTGAGTCAGCAGAAGTTGGGAGAGAGTGGCTTGTTTGTGTAAAGGGGCCCTATGTCATTTTCCCAGCTCCACAGGGATGGAGGGAGGCTGGTGTGTGCTCAATAAATGTGTGACCATACGCTTGGGAAACCAGGGAGTGTAGAACAACAATGTGCCTTGCAATAAACAATGGGTGGGACTAGACACTGTTGCCGGGAGATAGGCGGAGGGCCTATGTACTTTTAAGGCAGATATGAGCATTTAAGCAACAGCTTCAATCCAGTTTTCCCCAGCCAAAGGTAAATAGCCATTGGGAAACTTATAGGATGGGGGTTGGGGATTGAAGTCTATCCTTCTAAACTTACAGAAGCTGCCTTCCTGCAAATATTTCATTTGGAAGTTGGATATGGCAGAAAAGCGGAGAACAATGAATGCTAAACTGAAAAATATTAATTCATGTCAAGAGCTGGAGTTTAAGGAAGCAAGGTCTAAAACCCGGGAAGTGAGTTACTGATACATATATTTAAAAATAGTTTGATATTGCCTTTCAGGGCATTTTTTCAATGACAACCATAAAATAATAACTATCTGAAAAGCACAACTGACTAAAGCAGCTGAATTGGATATGGCATCCCCTTTTTTTCATCCACCGCCACGATAGAAGAATCCTGTGTTTCTTATATATTAATTTGCGCTGCTTGTCAGCTGCCCCAGAGGCCTGTTGTCAGAAAGATGGGGACATTTTAAATAAATAAAACAGACGCTGCCCCCCGCTAAGATATAATCAAGGAGGAGAGCGGAGGCAAAGAGGCATGAGAATGCGTAATGGAAAAGTCAGTCCTCTCCGTGATTTTTCACACTGGTCAAAGCCATCAAAAAGCTTTAAATTGACACCTTTCTCCCCAGGATGCAGTCATTTCCAATCACAGGCAGAGAAGCTGGTGGCTTCCTTCTTCTGTCAAAACTAATTTTCTGAACAATTTATGCAAATAGGGATTGGCTTCCAATCAACCTGCTTCAGAGAACCCAAGGCAAACTTAAGAGAAATCGACAGAAGGATTCCCCCCCACCCACCCCCCTTGCTTCCTCGGAGGCAAACACACAAGCAACAGTGTAGACATGGCTATCTTGAGTGCAGGAAACCCAGGATGGATGAAGGGGTGATATTTACCGCATTCTTCGGGTCGGAATGGAGGCCTCCCCCGGCATTCCCATGCCAACAGGTTCTTTTGTCTATCTGAGACCACCCCTGCAGATGCTGGGAGAAGAACACAGCAGAGAAGGATGTCAGTGCTTGTACAGTCACAATAAAATCCTCGACTTATGACCACAATTGAGCCCAAAATTTATGTTGCTAACTGAAACATTTATTAAGTGAGTTTTGCCCCATTTTACGACCTTTATTGTCACTGTTGTTAACTGAATCATTACAATTGTTATGTTAGCAACATGGTTGTAAAGTGAATCTGGCTTCCCCATTGACTTTGCTTGTCAGAAGCTTGCAAAAGGTGACCACATGACCCCCCCAAGATCACAGCAAATAAATAAATATGAGCCAGCTGCCAAGTATCTGAATTTTGAGAATGTAACCATGGGGATGCTGCAATGGTTGTAAGTGTGAAAATTGGTCGTAAGTCACTTTTTTCAGTGCCGGTGTAACTTTGAACGGTCACTAAATGAACTGTTGTAAGTCAAGGACTACCGGTACCTGTACAGTCCAATCCCAACTGAATTTTGCTAACATCTTACAGTGGCTGAGGATGGACTGGTGAATAAAACTTCAGGAAAATTATGGGAAACCGGGTCACTTGAGTCCAGAAGCAGCTCATTTGTAACTGCTCTCTCTATAACAGTGATGACGAACCTATGGCACGCGTGCCACAGGTGGCACCGCGGAGCCATATCTGCTGGCACGCGAGCTGTTACCCTAGCTCAGCTCCAGCGTGCATGTGTGCGCTGGCCAGCTGATTTTTGGGTCACGTGGAGGCTCTGGGAGGACATTTTAGGCTTCCGGAGGGCCTCTGGAGGTCAGGGGGGCATTTTTGCCCTCCCCAGGCTCCAGGGAAGCCTCTGGAGCCTGGGAAGGGCGAAAAACAGCCCTACTGGGCCCACCGGAAGTTGGGAAACAGGCCGTTTCCGGCCTCCAGAGGACCTCTGTGGGGGCGGGGGAGGCCATTTTTGCCCTCCCCGGGCATTGAATTATGGGTATGGGCACTCGCATGTGCGTGATAGCGCGCGCACACGTGCTTTCGGCACCCGAGGGAAAAAAGGTTTGCCATCACTGCTCTATAAATTACTTCTGTCAGGAATCCTTGCAGAAGGCGCATAAAGCCTGACTGGAGACTCTTCAGTGTAGTGAATACCTCTTTATATTCAGAGAGATGCTTAGAAAGCAAATGCTACAGCAGGGGTCTCCAACCTTGGCAACTTTAAGCCTGGTGGACTTCAACTCCCAGAATTCCTCGGTCAGCTTTGCAAAGCTGACTGGGGAATTCTGGGAGTTGAAGTCTGCCAGGCTTAAAGTTGCCAAGGTTGGAGACCCCTGTGCTACAGTACATCCACTCTGAATTAATGTGATGAAAGACATAATAAAAAAAGTAAAAATCTTTAAATAGAGGATGACTCAAATCCTAAAATGTTTCTTCCTTCAACAAGAGCAGAACTCCTCCAGAAGATAAGAAATGCTTTGGATCTTACACAGGTAGTCCTAGACTTACAACAGTTCATTTAGTGACTATTCAAAGTTACAACAGCACTGAAAAAATAACTTATGACCGGTTTTCACACTTACAGCCACTGAAGCATTCCCTTGGTCATGTGATCAAAATTTGAATGCCGAGCAACTGGCTCATATTTATGACGGTTGCAGTGTCCTGGGGTCATGTGATCGTCCTTTACGACCTTCTAACAAGCAAAGTCAACGGAAAAGCCAGATTCACTTAAAACCACATTATTAATTTGAAAAATCCAGGGATTCACTTAATTGTGGCAAGGAGGGTCGTAAAATCGGGCAAAATTAACTTAACACCTGTCTCACATAGCAAGATAAACTTTGGGCTCAACTGTGGTTGTAAGTCAATGACTACTGTATGGGGAGCATTGGACTAGAACAAGGGTCCCCAAACTTGGCAACTTTAAGACTTGTGAACTTCAACTCCCAGAATTCTCCAGGCAGCTTCTGGGAGTTGAAGTCCACAAGTCTTAAAGTTGCCAAGTTTGAAGACCTCTGGACTAGAATATCTAGTCAACAGCAACCAAAATCTTGCTTCCTAACATCTTGCAGGGATCTTCATGTCAGAGCAGGTCAACTATGAAAAAAAGTCCACTATGTGGATGACATATTGCAGCAGCAGAACCCGCAAGACACTGGTGAATGCATGTGTGCGTGCACAGGTGTGAACCAGGTCTACAGTTCTCTGAGTCTTGGGTGAAAGGGCTTTTAGAGCAATAGCAGAGTGCAGGTCCTGGGTGATAAAACCAGCAGTTTTGGGGAGAAATGGAATCAGTTGCAGCTTCTGCCACCTCTCAGCTCATCCCCATGGTTGTGTGATTGTCACACAGTGTACCACTTGAAGTCAAATGAACTAACAACACGATTTCCTTTATTTTATTTTTACCCTGAGCTCTTCTATTTTCGAGTAAAAAAAAAAAGAATGATATATTCGGAATGTCATTTCTGAAAGTGCATCTAGGCTTCAAAGAAAGTGCTTGTTGTCTCCATTATGCTAAAACACTAAGCGCAATTTGGTGAGCAACATAAGATCATAAAGCACTTACAAAGAACTTAAGAAATGCTTGCAAATACATAAAAGTGTGAGAAAGCATTAATTCACAACCATTCTTCACAGAAAACATGATCGTTTCTGTTTCTAAGAAGGGGAGCCAGGAAGTTATAGGGAAAGAAGGAAAATGACAGAAAATGGCGTTAACTTTCTATTAATAAGCATTTTACCAAAAATCACTAGCTATATGATATGTTATACGCAATATATGTGGGTCAAATTTATTTTATTTATTAGTGAGATTTATATACCGCCTCATAGTGCAAGCACTCTCTAAGTGGTTTACACCATTAAGCAATGTATATTTACATTGATTAATTAATTAATAATTAATTAATTAATTAATGCTGTTGGTCTATTTTAAGTATTTAACTTGCTACTTGCTTCTTTAAATTTACATACCATCAAGGATTGACATCAGCTACCAACATAATAAAAACCAAATAACATAATTCAAATGTCCCAGTAAAAAAAAGGAATAGAAAAAAGAAACAACAAAACAAACACAGACCCAGATAATAAGAAAGACTCACATTATTAAAGACTATACATATGATGACTCTTCCAACATTTGTATTCATAATTTTTACTGTATGCAGTATGTAATAAAATAATATATATTTAGATGTATGGGTTGCCCAAATTCCAATCTGTTCTGTATTGTTCTCGACATGTTCAAAACTTTTTAAGAACAGTCTTGAAACTTCTACAAGCTGGAATTTAAATGGACTTTGCCCAATTTTCTGTAAATTTCCCCCAACCCCACCCCACAGGACAGGTTTTTCAGGAAGATACAACTGGAGGAAAAGTGCAGGAAAGTCCCTTCTGCTAGTAAACACAATTCTTTTAAAAGCCGCCTACACTTTGATTACTTTTAATGGTGATCAGATAGCTACTTTAAAAAAAAGGATATTTTTATTTATTGGTGAATGCAGCCTGCATCTCCTGAATTAATGTACCGCATTTGAACCTTCCACATGTACAGGAAGGTGACAGAATATATATCAACATTTGGATTGAGAGCATCAAGGAGGCTGCCAGTTTCTCTGACATGTTTCAAGCAATATTTCCTACGCAGCTGACTACTTTTATAAGGTTCCAACTTCTCCTTCCTATTCCTAAATGTTCTTGGGTGCTTTCTAATTTCCACAAAGTGGCTTCTCTTCCAGGAACTCAACAGCAAAATATTAACCAGATTACAAAGTTTTATACCAGTTGAGATGTTTAAGAAACAGAATTAAAAATAAAGGAAGGAAAATTAATCATTCGTACACTGGATCTACAACTAGGAGTATATTTGGGAATGCAGTGGAAATTTCCACTTAGATTCTGAAGACAAATTGCTTTCTAGCTTGGGAGCATGAGCTTAAAGGCTCTCATTTATTACTTTCAAGAGCACAAGTTATGCATGACCAAATATAAATGGGGAGTACAGTCAGTTCTCGAATTACCACATTAATGGAGCTTACCCGTTGCGGTTGAAACATGTGACAGTCGTGAAACAGATCAATTACATTTTACAACCTTTTCTGTGGTGGTCATTAAGCAAATCACAGCAGTGCTTAAGCATACCAATGGTTCCCTATGGTGTGGTTTTGCGGAAAACAAGAAGTACTGTATTTTTTGGAGTATGACTTACTTTTTCCTCCCTAAAAGTGGCTGAAAATTTGGGTGCGTCTTATACTCTGAATGTAGCTTTTTCGGAGCTTTTTCCCCCAGCCCTAACTAGGTGCTAACTATCTTACCTTGCAGGCTTTTTCATTGTTACTCTCTCCGAAGAAGGTTTTTCCAGCCCTAAGTCTTTGCAGGTTTTTTTTTCATTGCTCTACTTGCTCCAAAAAAGTTTTTTTCTAGCCCTAACCAGGTGCTAACAATCTTCCCAGCTCTTACTGGCTAGCAGGCTCTTTCATTGTTACTCTCTCCAAAGGAGGTTTTTTTTAAGTCCTAACCAGGGGATAAAATAATGTGCTGAAGCTGACCAGACTAAGGACGCTAGCCAAATGAATACTTGGTAGGCAGATGTTTTCCCCTATTTTCCTCCCCAAAAACTAAGGTTTAGTTTTATACTCTGGTGCGTCTTATACTCCGAAAAATACTGTAAATGCAGGGTTTCGGCAAAAACGTTGTGAAATGTGGTCACATGCCTGTGGGATGGTGGGAATAGCCATAAATGCAGTCGTGTTGCTGAGCGCCTGAAGTGTGGTCATGCGACCATCCGGGAGAGTGGGGGGGGGAGAGAGAATCATTGTAAATTTGATATCTCCTAGGTAGGTCTGTCAGAATAGTTGTTAAGTGACCGTCGTAAATCAAGGACTACCTGTGTGGCTGTATAGTTGGATTAAGGATGATGAAGGAGTAGTTTTCTTTCTTTCTCTTTCTTTCTTCCAGCTTATCTCTGGAAGATCTTTTAAACCATGTTCCCCATTTCAGGCTGAAGAGGAAAATATGGGTAGGTAGGCTTGCTCCTTGTTTTCAACACTATGTAACTGAGCCTCAGCATTGCCTAGATTGGGGCTTTACGATAAAAGAATACTGACAAGTGGTTATCCTTTAAAAACTGCATCTGAAACAGACATGTGGAGCCAGATTTCATGGCTGGCCTTGGGCTTATTTCTTAGGCTCAGTGTGCTTCTGAACACAGCTCTGTCCAGCATTGCTGGTCCCTGGGAAAACAGGCGGCCTGTTGGGACACCAAACGTGGCTCACGAGATGCAGTTAGTGAAGCCATCTGCCCACTGTGGGGCCACCATTTGAGGCCTTTTTCTAATGATTTTGGTAAGCGCTGACGGGTGGCCTGCCCATTTCAGATGCATGCAATGCTGTGTACAGGGGATGTACACTGTGTACAGGGGATGTACAGAGGATGAACAATGCTGGTGTTCAGTTTCTAAAATGGGCAAAGTAGGAAGTTTTTTCCCTTCTGGATAGGAATGCCTAGTGTGCAGGAAAGGCATTTCCCATGCACTCAGAGGTACTACTATGGTACAAGCCTGGATTCTGGTTGGCTGCTAATTTACAGGTAGTCCTTGACCGTTGTGAGTGTTCAAAATTAGGCCAGATTTCCTCCCCAAAAAAAGTACTTCCGAAGATCCGATGGCCACTGCCCCCCCCGTCACATGACTACATTTCAGGCATTCAGCAACCAGCCCACATTCACATGGCCATAATTTATAACATTTTTGCTCAAATCAGGGTTTGCTTCCGGTTTTCAGCGAAAACACAGATAACAAACAATTCACTTAGAGCATGGAAGTTGCGTAATGTTTGCCACATATGCTGAACAACTGCCGCCAAAAGGTCATAAAATCAGGTCCTGTCATGTTATGAGCCAGTTTACAACAGTCACAACTTACGACTATAATGGGCAGACTCCACTACAGTCATAACTTGAGGACTACCTGCACTACAAAGCCTGAATCTATTATCAGACCTGTTGCACTCTGGGCTTTGGTAACCAGAAATGTGGTTAGTTCAAAATAAAAGTCTCGACTACTAACCTAAACTAGCGGCAACTCATTTCTGTAGGGTTGCAAAAAGACTTTGGATTCTGTTAACTTCTAAGAACAACTAAGAACAAGAAGAACATTTATTAAACTGGAAAGCGTGTCAGCTTGGCATCAGTGCAGCTGGCAACTCCCTGACCTATAGACTTACATCATTTTCATAGACTTTCCCTTCAGCTGATTGGTGCGATGGTGTTCTCTGGCGGAATGGGACAGCTTGGTGCGGTCAACTCATCATGGCCAACTTGCTGTGGGACAACTCATTGTGGCCTACTTACCATGGGAAAACTCGCTGTGGGACAATCCATCAGTTCAAGTATTTAAAATACCGCATTTTTCGTTGTATAAGACGCACTCCCCCCCCCAAAAAAGTGGGTGGAAATGTCTGTGCGTCCTATAGAGCGAATGTTGCCGAAGCCCTGCCCACCTGCCGGCCCCCACCCTTTGGCCTCTGCCTCCCAGCAATTTGCCTCCTTGCAGCAAACAGCCTGGTCAGCTTCAGCACAGCCTGATTTAGCACGAGCAGCTGATTGGCGGTTGGATCTGCCTCCCAGAATACTGCCTATCAGCTGTTCCAGGCTGCGGGGATCGTCACCTCCCATCACTGCTGCCGCCTCTGCGCGCCCCATTTTCGGCCCGTTCCAGGCACCTGGAATGGGCTGAAAACGGGACACGTGGAGGCCGAAAATGGGACGCGTGGAGGGAGTGATAGGAAGCAGCAGCAATGATCCCCACAGTCTGGAACAGCTGATGGGTGGTATTCCAGGAGGCAGATCCAACTGCCAATCAGCTGCTCGTGCTAAATCAGGCTGTGCTGAAGCTGACCAGGCTGTCTGCTACAAGGAGGCAAATTGCTGGGAGGCAGAGGCAGATTTTTTTTCTTGTTTTTCTCCCCAAAAGCTAGTTGCGTCTTATAGTCTGGAGTGTCTTATAGTCTGAAAAAATATGGTAATTTAAAAATATTTTTATTTTTTGTCATTCATATTTCATTCTGTCCCTCCTTTTTCATCCTTTCTTTAAGATTTCATTCCACCATTTCTTCAATATTAGTGTAACTCTTGTCCCATGGCGAGTTGTCCCACGGTGAGTTGTCCCGCAGCAAGTTGGCTGAAGCGAGTTGGCCGTGCCAACTTGTCCTAGACCCTCCTCCAAAGTGATACCTGTACTAGAAAGAAACTCTTTGTTGCTGCCGAAAGCTTGCTTTTATTTTTACAATCACATCCATTTTCTTGAGACTTTACAAAAATAGTTCTCTAAGAAGAAAGTTTTGCTTTTTTAACCTAAATTCTTTGGAGCTGGAAAGCAAAGTTATAAAGATTAAGTAAAAAGCAGGGCATAAACTGGAGCCAAGCTTGGAGGGAGAGTCTACAAGTAGTCTCCGGTCGCAATTTAAGGTGTTGGTTTTGACCTTTAAAGCCCTCCATGGCTCAGGACCAGGTTACCTCCAGGACCGCATCCTACCACATTCCTCCCTACGACCAGTTAGGTCCCACAGAGTGGGCCTCCTCCAGGTCCCATCAGCCAAACAATGCCGGTTGGCGGGTCCACGGGGGAGAGCCTTCTCTGTGGGAGTCCCATCTCTCTGGAACCAACTCCCACCAGAGATCTGGACCATCCCCACTCTACTGGCCTTCTGCAAAGCCGTAAAAACATGGCTCTTCCGGCAGGCGGGGTGAAGAAGAAGAAGAAGAAGTTCGGATTCCCCCTGAATGAATGGTTTTTAAAATGATGTTATGTTTTTTAAATTGTAATGTTTTTTATTGTATTGTTCTTATTCCTATTGTATGCCGCCCTGAGTCCTACGGGATTGGGCGGCCTATAAGAACTTTAAATTAAATTAAATTTAATTAAATTAAATTATCACTAGCAGAATTTCAAGAGAGAAAAAGAAAAGAGTGCTCACTACTACCTTTGCAGCATCTAATAGTTGTCTTGAATAGCATTTCCCTGAGATCTGCCATGTGGGTCGATTTAAAATTGGTAGAACCTGGAAAGAAAGAAAAAGCAAGGCTGTAATAATTAATAGCACAATGTCCACAACTGAAACACTCGTGTCATTTTGCAGAGACACATCCAGTATAATGAAAGAGTATTTGCTTCTGAGAAGAAAGTGTCTGGATTTTGATCACATGCCCATGGAGTTGCTGCAACGGTCGTAAGTATCAAAACTGCTCATAGGTCACTTTTTTCAGTGCCACTGTAACTCTGAACGGTCACTAAACGAACTGTAATCCTAATCCTAATTTCCAGTACATTTATACTACAGGTATTCCTCAACTTACAACCATGCATTCAGCGACCATTCAAAGTTACAGTGGCACTGAAGAAAGTGCAAGTGGTCTTTGCTATTTCTGATTTTTGCAGCATCCCCATGATCAGTCACATTATCCATAAACATTTCAAATAGGAAGATGTGCAATAAGCAAGGAGCGAAATCGTGTGCTACATAATGTTCCCTCTAATTTTTTTTCAGTGTGAGCGGAAAAGTATATGGTCTGAGCGGCACATTTTTCATGCCTGAGCACCTGAATTTTTTTCACAGATGTCACCCAAGAGGACAACGAAATCAGTGTTTTCTGTCTTAAGGGAATATTATACGTGAAGGAATATTCAGTTATGCAAACTTTCACTCTGGTCTAAAACAGACATCCAGATCTTCATCTTTCTGGTTTTCTTAGAATATATTACTGTAACAATAAAGGAGAATATTTGTAGCTCAGAGTTGAAATGAGGGGTCCTTGGTGCTCTCTGAGCTCGGTTGTTTTCTTGCAGACGTTTCATTACCCAAACTAGATATGATATCATCACTCCCACTAACACTGATGATGTTACCTAGTTTGGATAATGAAAAGTCTGTAAGAAAACAACCAAGTTCAGAGAGCACCAAGGACCCCGCACTATTGTGATGTTCAATATGTTAGAGAAAAAGCTTCTTTCCTTTCCTTTCCCTTTCCTCCCTCCCTCCCTTTCTTCCTTCCCTTCCCCTTCCTTCCTTTCTCCTTCCTTCCTTTCCTTCTTCTTTCCTCCTCCTCCCTTCCCTTTCCCTTTCCTCCTCCCTCCCTCCTCCCTTCCTTCCCTTTCCCTTTCCTCCTCCTTTCTTGCTGCCTTCCCTTTCCTTTCCCTTTCCTCCTCCCTCCCTCCTCCCTTCCCTTCCCTTCCCTTCCCTTCCCTTTCCCTTTACTCCTCCCTCCCTCCTCCCTTCTTGCTTCTTCCCTTCCCCTTTCCTCCCTCCCTCCCTTTCTTCCTTCCCTTCCCTTCCCCTATAACAATAAAATCAGTTTGGTGTAGAGGTTTAAAGCACCAGGCTAAAAACTGGAATATGCAAAGAGGTCTTATTTTCTGTGGGCCATGATGGCTCTTTATTGTTTTTCCGTTTGTCCATATGAACATAAGAAGGTAAAGGGTCCTTGTAGAACTGGATCAAAAGCTGACCAGCAGTGGTATAAGGGTATAAGGAATGTGGGAAAAGGCAGATTTAGGGCCTTTTTCAGAGCACAAACTCCAATTTCACCTGCTAGAATTTACAAATTTGCCTTGCCTATGTTAATGAATGAAATGTTAAACAGGCTTTCAAGTTTTAATATTGTTTGTGACAGACTGCCATAGCGAAATTTAAAAAATGAACAAAAGAATCAAGTAAAGCCATGAAGCAGCTCCTATTTATTATTCCAATTCCAATTCCAATTCCATTCCTAAATGATAACTCTACTTTGCAAGATTATTGACATTACTATTTTAAATGTTGTATTCCAGCAGACAGAAGTTCATTTGTTAAAATTCTGTATCAGGGATGGGAAACAATGGTCCTCCAGAAATGCCCAACAGCTACATTCAGCATGATTAGTGTCTTCTAATATTAGCAGAGCTGTATTTCTAGATCTAGATCAGACAGATCCTATTGTAATGGGATCTTTTATTAAAAGATTAGCACTATCTCCTGCAGTTGGTGGAAAAAAAATCTTTTATCACTGAGTTATTTGCAGTTGCAAGGCTGGGTGTTTGGGTGTGTGTGAGGAGAGAGACACTGGGGAGACCGGAGTAAGGAAAGCGGGGGGGGGGGGCAGACCGGGTTGAATGGGAAGGGGAAGGAGGGAGGTGGTCACCCGGATGCCAGGAGAAAGAAAGCACCATGAGTCGTGACCTGGCAATAGGCAAGAATTTCTGTCTGCATAATTTGCAGTCTGTTGCCTGTTGGTAACGTCTTCTTCCTCGCCTTCTTCTTCTTCCTCTTCTTCTCCTCCTCCCTCTCCCCTTCTATTTTTGACTAGTCCCAGAGAGGGAGATGCAGGCGCTCCAGACACTTAACTACTGTTTGGAGGTGTGAAGGTTGGAGATTTACGAGGAGTAGCCACAACATTTGGGCGGGGAGCGGGGGTGCGAAGGCTAGCTGAGGGGAGGGAGGCAGCCTGTTCGCAGGGCGCCCGGGGGCAAAGGAGGCACAGGGGACGGCTCCGTGCTGGATTAGAAGCTTCACGGCGGAAGTTTTTAAAATCTCCCACCACCACCCGAGCACGCACGCGCGCATACACACACTCCTCCTCCCTCCTTCCCTCTTTCTCATACTCCCTCTCTACACACACACACACAATTAGGAGACCACCCACCGCAGAACTAAGACCCCATTCGATTTAAAGCCAGACAGCATTCAGAGGCTGACATTCAATAGATAGAGCGATCATAAGCAGGCTGGGTGACGGGCGTGCTCGCAGGGTGGTGCGCTGCACTTGAAAAGTGCTGCGCTGAAGTTTGTTGTTGCCTGCGCGCCCGCGCACCAGCGCAGCTTAGAGGGAACAGTGGCTACATCTACCACTATACCAGGAGTTTTTGGAGACTTTCACTTTTAAAACTTAAATAAGGCTAACATTACTCTTTCCTTTGATCTCACTTGGCCCTTCGATCTCCTTAAAAAAGATTAAAATAATAATAATAATAAAATGGGAAGACCTGAATATAAGGTTCAACCATCATCTCTGTTTACTAGGAAGTTCTTGGGACGCACAAAGGCACTCTTGTAAAATAAAAGGGGTGGGTATGCCTGCAGCATAGTAAATCACACATGTATTAGTTAACAGCCAAGAAAGCTAATCGGAGGCTGCTTTGTGGCTGCTTGAGAGAACCCTGGCTCACCTATTTTATTTACAGCCGCCAATCAACATTTTTACAGGACGGATATAACATGGAACTCATTCTCTTATCCGCTAACACCCATAATTTCCCACAGAAGAAATTTCAATTGTTCAGCATGGACTGCTGAACAGACTACAATTGGCTGGATTCACACAAAATGTTAAGCCATAAAACCTGGCTTCTAAGACAAGCTTCGTTTCACACAATAATTTAAATGAATATCAGACAAATCAGTAGTCCAAAATACTAGTCAGGAATTGCTAAGAAAATGATCAGAAAACTCTTTAAAAGCGGCGAGATAGTACACGATATTTGAACATATAAGAATGATAGATCATAAAGTTGTATGTAGATAATCTTGGCTTCAAAACTTTCAAAACATCAAATATTACATCTTTATCATCATCTAGGAATTTACTTATTGTACTTAAATTTTTATTTGTGGATTTATGTTTTGTCTGCTATTTGACTTACAATAAACTGAGCTCAGTCCAAGTTATTTATGCATGTAACAACCATAAGGAGAGAGCAAGCATGCTCTTCCATATGAAATCACATACAAATTGGCAGATTTTATACCTCATCTCATTCTGCATCAGTAATATCAATACATTCTATATTTGTATCTTTTATTACAGAATGTATAGCCTGCGATATTTATATAACCCTAAACTGTAAGCATTAAGATTAATTTGCCCTTTGCGAACTTAAACAGGATTTTGCTAATGAGTGAGGAATTTATTACACAAAATGCAGAAAGTGATGCTCCTTCTTAGTTCCCTATTTATGGCATTACTGGTTCAAATAACATGCAGACTGACAAGCAAGGCCACAGAGTCCAAAACAGTCTATTTTAAGACTAATTAGTTAAACTTTCATTTTTCTGGACAACTCTTGCAAGGCTACCAATAATGATTTTAATCATTAATAATAATGATTAATAATGATTTTTAGAAGAGCTAAAATGCATGATATATTTAATATTCTTTTTTAAAAAATATTCTTTAATTTTTTTTAATACAATGCCTGCATGCTTTAGAGCAAAGTGCCAAGCTTAGATTTACAGCAATGCTTTGGGGTGTGCCAGGCTTCTACCTGGACAGCAGAAAACACCTTGGAAAGCTAGCTGACTCAGCAAATAGCAATAGCACTTTACTTATATACCGCTTCATAGTGCTTTACAGCCCTCTCTAAGCGGTTTACAGAGTTCAGCATATTGCCCCCAACAATCTGGGTCCTCATTTTACCCACCTCGGAAGGATGGAAGGCTGAGTCAACCTTGAGCCTAGTGAGATTTGAACAGCTGAACTACTGAACTAGCAATCAGCCTGCAGTCGCAGCATTTAACCACTGCACCACTTCAGCTCAATTTTACTGCCTGATTTCAGTAAATCAGGCAGGAGCCATTTATGAAGGCTAAGGACTGCATTTAACAGCAAAGGCTGGCCTGACAGACATAAAGTGGCTGGGGCCGCATCAGGTGGTCCTTATTTTTTGTCGTATATTACTTTTAAACTACAGTTTTTAGTTATGTTCCATCTCATAAAAGTGGGAAATTTATAGCTTCAGAATTTGGCATGGGGGGCTGAGGGCAAACTGAGCCACCATGTCTGGAAGCAATTACTAAGCTTTATCTGGAATATTCAGCTACCTCTGGGTGAAATATTGTGCACCGTGATCAATAATTTCTTTTTGTTTCATTTTTGCTAAATGCAGTATTTAATTTAGCATGATTACAAATCCTGGTTTTGAAGAACCATATATGAGTTCAATAGATACTCACAGACATTTCTGGGTATTCCCCTAAAGTAATCTTGCTAGGCTGATAATCATCTATATTCAAGTTCCCCTATTTGGTAAGTTCAAAATTGGTGAATTTATTGCATTTATCTAACATACCAATTTTTTTTTTCAGAATACTGAATACTAAGAACACCCAATCAATTACAATTACAAAGGCCCATTAAATTTTTGCTTTAAAAAAGGAGAAGGGAGAGATCCATGGATCAATTATTTTCCACCAAATCACCAGTCACTGTCTAAAATCAAGATACTGAGATTCCCCCAGTAGCCAATACTGCCAAATGCATGTAAGCCTGAGATGGTTTAAAGGGAAATAATTAACTTGGCTTATTCCCATTCTTTCAGCCAACTGTCCCCTTCCCACAACTATTAGGTATTAGCACACAATTAAACTATTTTTTAAAATAAACTGTTTGCTTCAGGCCAAAAAAGATGAAGAGATAACACAGAATAACAGATTGAAGGGACCTTGGAGATCTAATGGGGCCTTGCAAATCATTGACTGCTTATTCTTGCCATGTATTAGCTTTATAAACCACACAGCTTGATGCAAACAACATGCTAAGCTAATACCAAATAAACCTTATTTTAACTTAATAGAGGAGTTCTTAAACTGGAGGTTGTGATCAATGGTCCCTCTAGCGTTAGAAAACGGCGCGCGGCAATTGGAAACTGCTGCACGCCGTTCTCTAGTCATGTGCGTGGTCGCGCAGCCTCTGACATTAGAAAACGGCACACGGCAGTTGGAAACTGCTGTACGCCGTTCTCCCGTTACATGCGCGGCCGCGCAGCTTAGAGGGAACATTGGTTGTGATCCTGAAAGGTCTGAAAGAAAGCTGTTTTGAGCTTGTACATAAAAACAGAATTATTGTCAGAATTTGCTCCTGTTTTGCTTGGATAAACCAATACCAAAGTCCACAAAAGTTAGCAACCATATGATTGCAAGGAATTCCATTCTCCACTATTCAGTCAGAACTGAAGAAGCTTTTTGGGTGAGAAATTTAATCCTGCAAACTGCAAGTATTATTGCTTTAGTACTGCAAACTACGATCTTATTATGTGATAAAAAAATCAAACAATATATTACTTGGTCATTATATGACCAAAATGTCTATGGAGATTCTCAGTCATCCAGGTCATGGTTGTCCCAAAGGTGCTTTTTTAAAAAAATATGACCAAAAATTTAAATAAGGTATTGGAGGTGAATGGGAACTATTTCAGAATGTAGGCAGTATTTTTTGCTTGTAAATATTGCATTTGTTTGCTTGATGAAACAAATTTGACATTTTATAAAAAAAAGTTCTACAAATCAATTGTGCTTCATGCACAGATGAAGTAGTTATTTACAGAATAGATACATAAAATGTTACCAACATGATCAAACAATGTAACTGAAAAATTGCAAAATTTGCTATTAGTTCCCACAACATATACACTGGTACTTGAGTTTGCTAGTCTTTCTGAATTTTCAATATTTCTGCACAAGTATGTCCTAAAACATGATCTGATCCCTAGTCAGGTCTTAAAACTAGTTAAAGAGAACCCAATTTAGAAGAATAAAAAAATGTACTTAACACAGTTGTGAAGTGAATCACTGCAGTTGTTAAATTAGTAACATGGTTGTTAAGTGAATCTGGCTTCCCCATTGACTTTTCTCATCAGAAAGTCATAAAAGTGTATCACATGACTCCGGAACACTGCAACCGTCATAAATATGAACAACTTGCCAAGCATCCAAATTTTGATCACATGACCATGGGGATGCTGCAATGGTCATAAGTGTGAAAAATGGTCATAAGTCCATTTTTAAAGGCCACAAGTCAAGGACTACCTATAAGTATGTCCCCTTTCAGAAGCAATAGCTACTGGATATTTCTGACAACTGTTGGTTAGTCCTTTACATTGTCTAGTAGGAATTTTAGTCCATTTCTCTGTACAGAACAGCTTCGACTCAGGGATGTTGTCAGCCTTTCTCACATGAATTGCCCACTTCAGGCAATTCCACAACATTTCTATAGGATTACGGTCAGGATTTTGACTTGTCCATTCCAAAACATTATTTTTCTTCAGTGTTAACTTTTCTTTGGTTGTACCACCTGTGAATTTTGGGATCGTGATTAATGATCCACTTTCCCCTGAGCTTTAGTTCATGGACAGATACCCTGACACATACCATTGTTATTCAATGTTCTCCTGGTGGTAGTCTCATGAACACTGACATTTGTCAATGCAAGAGAGATCTTTAGTTCCTTACATGTTAACATGGGGTTCTTTGAGACCTGCCAGAGTACTACACGACTTGCTTTTGATCTGATCTTGGCTGGTCAGCCGCTTCTGGGGAGGGTAACAATGGTGTTAAATGGCCTCCATTAGTACACCCATCTACTTCAGGTGTGCTCAACCGAGGTGGCGCAGCGGTTAGAGGCAGTACTGCAGGCCACTTTAGCTGACTGTGAGCCGCAGGTCAGCGGTTCAAATCTCACCGGCTCAAGGTTGACTCAGCCTTCCATCCTTCCGAGGTAGGTAAAATGAGGACCCAGATTGTTGGGGGCAATGTAAATATATACATTGCTTAATGGTGTAAACCGCTTAGAGAGTGCTTGCACTGTGAGGCAGTATATAAATCTCACAAATAAATAAAATTAATAAATAAATAAACCTGCAGCCCAAGGGCCTCATGAGGCTGGACAGCTAGTAATACAGCCCCACAAGAGTATAACTTTCTCATAACTTGGAGGACAGCTCTATATTCCCTTACAAACAGATATGCTACATATAATGGTTAATGAGAAGATTGGAAAAAGAAAGAAAGAAAGAAAGAAAGAAAGAAAGAAAGAAAGAAAGAAAGAAAGAAAGAAAGAAAGAAAGAAGGTATTTTTTATAAACTCATTTTGTCCAAGTTCAACCAATAACAGCTATGATTTTATCAATTTTTCATAAGTAAAACATTATCAAGATCAATACACGTCCCAAAAGAATGAAGGAATTGGTTTTAAAGTAAAGAAAAACCACACAAATCTTCCCTGTACCGCACACCTAGCTCTGAAAAAATCCTAACAGCAGAAACAGAGCTGAAACATACATTGCAATGAGGTAAAGTACCAAGTCCAAGAGGTTACCAACATTGTCAGTGAAGAGTGTTAATAACATTATTAGGAGGGAGGGAAAATACATTTCTTCCTTTTCCAGAAAATGACCAATCTTAATGAGATAAAAATGGAACTAAGGTAGCTAAAAAATTTTTAGAGAAGGTAATTGAATTATTTGCCTCTGCCAAACAGCAGAGAAAATGCAGGGTAGATGTGCAGATAGCTTTAAGAAGGTCAGAAAACTAAGGCTAATTAATGCAATGTGGCAAGATAGCTTCAAAATATGAAAATAAATTATTTTGTCTGGATGAGATATATCTGTTTAAATTTTCAAATATGAAACTGCCAATTATTCAACAAAATATGTAACATTTTCCAAAGACAGTTTCTGTATCTAAAGACTGTAGAAAGAGTAAAGTAATGGCATTTCTAAAAAATGAATTTATTAAATGTATCATCTGCAAACTTCAGTAGTTTAACAGATGGATCGTTTGAGATGCAGTCATTGGTATATAGAGAGAAGTGGTGAGAGCACACAGTCCTGGGGGGGGGGGGGCTGTGCTAATTGTACAGATATCTGATGTGATTTTGCCTAGCTTCACCTGCTGCTTCATGTCTGTTAGGAAGCTTGTGATCCACTTACAAGTGTGTTCAGGTACCACTAGCTGATTTAGTTTAGTTAGAAGAATGTCCGGTATGATGGTATTGAATGCTGAAATAAAGTCTACAAAGAGGACCCTTGCGTAGGTCTTTGGAGATTCAAGATGTTGTAGGATGTAGTGCAGAGCCATATTAACAGCATCATCTGTTGATCCTTGATGGAGGGCTTCTTCGGCACTGGGATGATAGTAGAGCGTTTGAAACAAGAAGGAACATGGCATATCTCTAGTGATTTGTTGAAGATTTGAGTGAAGATGGGGGCCAATTGGTCAGCACAGACTTTTAAGCAAGAAGGAGTTATCTTGTCTGGGCCTGGTGCTTTTCCTGGCTTCTGTCTATGAAATAGATCTTGCACTTCCTTTTCTGTGATCACCAGGGGTTGTGAGCCCAATAGGATGGGGTCAGTTGTAGGAGGTTTGGCTGTTGTTGACGTGTCTGGGATGGAGGTTGTGGAGATAGGTGGCTGTAGTTTCCTTTCGAACCTGCAGTAGAACACGTTCAGTTCATCTGCCAGTTGCTGATTTCCTTCAGCTTGGGAAGGTGGTTTGCCATAACCCGTGATGTTTTAAGAGTTTTCCACATGTTTGCTGGTTCATTTGTTGAGAACTGATTCCTTAGCTTTTCAGAGTAGCTTCTTTTTGCTGCCCTTATATCCCTTGTTAATACATTTCTGGCCTGATTGTACAGCATTGTATCACCTTTTATATAGGCTTCCTCTTTGGAACGACATAGCTGCTTAAGTTTAGCTATGAACCAAGGTTTGTTGTTGCTGTATATTCGCAAGCTCCTGGTCGGTACACATAGGTCTTCACAGAAGCTGACATATGATATTACAGTATCGGTGAGTTCATCCAGGTCTGCAGAGGTATCTTCAAAAATATTCCAAAGTTCAGTCAAAGCAAGCCTGTAGCTTTAACTTTGCCTCCTCAGTCCAGGTCTTCACTGATTTAATTGTTGGTTTTGTGGTTTTAAGTCTTTGCCTGTAAGCAGGTACAAGGTGAATCATGCAATGATCAGAGTGCCTCACAGCTTCTCACGCCACTTCAGTGAGTGCTCCTCGAGAGACGAGAGTTTGCAGGGGGCCAAGCTAGCATCCGCAATGGACAGCAAACTCTGGCTGCTCCCCTGACAGGACGCCATTTACTACTCCAAGTCCCAAGCAGCAGGACATGAGGGCTGCTTTCCGCCACCGGCTGGCGCAAATATATCGAGGTGGAATGCTGATGCCGCACAAATGCAAGTAGCGCTTCGCTCCCGCAGCTTCCAGCCATTGAAACCCCCGCTTCGGCTCACTTGCATAGCCCCCCCCCCGCAACAGTACCATTATTTCGTTCCAGCTGGTGATGGTTGCGCTCCTTTTTGCACGTTTTACCACCTGCAAAGTTTCACATTGCAAATGCCACCCCCTATGGCGGAGATTTCCAGTCCCACCACGGGCTGGTCCCATATTCCAGAGCTGTGGTAGTCACAGGACTGGCCCTTCGGTCATCCCAGACCAGCTCCTCCACCCGGCTGCAGGAAAAGGAAAAGGAAGGAAGAAGAGGAAAAGAAAGAAGGAAAAGAAAGGAAAGAAGGAAAGGAAAGGAAAGGAAGAAGAGGAAAGGAAAGAAGGAAAGGAGAGAAGGAAAAGAAAGGAACGAAGGAAAGGAAAGGAAGAAGAGGAAAGGAAAGAAGGAAAGGAAAGGAAGAAGAGGAAAGGAAAGAAGGAAAGGAAAGGAAAGGAAAGAAGAGGAAAGAAGGAAAGAAGAGGAAAGGAAAGGAAAGGAAAGAGAAGAGAAGGAAAGGAAAGAAGGAAAGGAAAAGAAGAGGAGGAAAGGAAAGGAATGGAAAAGAAGAAGAGGAAAGGAAAGGGGGAAGGGAGGAGAGGGGAGGGACTACAGCTACAGGTCTGGAAGGGATTGACTTTCCCAACATCATCAGCAAGCCACGGTCAAATAAGCTTCAATTATTTTGTAATAATTACACTAACTTTAATAATTTTGTTACAATTAAACAACCTTTAAAGATTTTGTTATGATTAAATAAGCATTTATAATTTTGTTATATTAAATAGGTGCATTTCATGTTATAAAATGGAAGTTCTCTGATCATTATTTTACAAATGTATTTATCTTTTTTAAAAAAAATCATATTAGTGGTCTGCGGGACTTAAAATTATGAATTTGGTGGTCCCTGAGGTTCAAAAGGTTGGGGACCCCTGCTCCAAAGCACCAGAGGGCAGAACAAGAAACACTGGATGGAAAATAACCAGGGAGAGAAGCAACCTGGAACTACGGAGAAATTTCCTAATAGTGAGAACAATTACTCAGTGGAACGAGTTGCCTCCAGAAGTTGTGGTTGCTCCATCACTGGAGGATTTCAAGAAGAGACTGGACAATGATTTGTCTGAAATGGTACAGGGTCTCCTGCTAGAGTGGGGGGGGGGTTGGACTAGAGGACCTCTAAGGTCCCTTTCCAGCTCTGTTATTCTATGTTCTATGCTTGCAGCTGTTTCGCTGTCCAACGAGGCAACCTCGTCACCTTCTTAGAAACCGGGAGCCAGAATGCGGGGAGGGGAGGGGGGACATCTCTGGGATTCCTGCAACACTCAGGACAACAACTTTAAGCCGCCCAGCCAGTCCTCGGCTCCCCGGGTGGGGCCTAAACAACTTCTCCACGAGCGGCTCCGTTAAGGCGGCCCGGCCCCGGAGTCCTTCGTCTCTGCCGGGCTCCCAACTCTCTCCCCGGCCCCGTCAGGAGGCGCCCCCACCCGCCCTTTTCAGCCACCCCGCCTGGCCTTTCGCTAGGGCCAGAGCCCCGCCGCCTTACCTGGGAGGCCTCCGGGAGCAACCGGCCCCGCCAGCGCAAGGAAACCCGAAGCGGCCTGGTCCGAAGTGCCGTGGTCGCGGCGCAGTCACCGGAGAGGCTTGGTAGAGCCCTCAGCAGCGCCATATTGGGGGGGGGGGAATGACGGAGAAGTCGAGGAGCGGAAGGGGCGGGCACCGGAAGTGAGGGGAGGGAGAGAGCGAGAGCAACAATATCAGGACAATAGAGTTGGAGAATAGATTTGGAAGGGACCTTGGAGGTCTGAGGGAGGGAGGGAGGTTGGCTAGGAGTGCGAGTTGGGTTTGTGGAGCTGGAGACGGTTGTGTTTCGTCCCCCACACTACGAGGCGTGGTGGTGCGGCTGGAGGTTTTCTCCGGCACACGTGAAGGCCCCCCAGGCTGACTTGATGGGAACTTTAGGTGGATAAACTGAAAGCCCAGGATTGCTTCCTCCTCCTCGAGTTGGCTCTTGTGTATTTGCTTATTGTTAATTTATTTCAGGGGTTGGGAACGACGGACTTTTTATGACTTGTGGACTTCAATTCCCAGAATTCCTGAGCCAGCCATTTGCTACATGGCAACATGGCCAGAGCAAGAAGTTACTTTAAAAAAAAAAAATCCTGGCTCAGGAATTCTGGGAGTTGAAGTCCACAAGTCATAAAGCAGTGTTTCCCAACCTTGGCAACTTGAAGATGTCTGGACTTCAACTCCCAGAATTCCCCAGCCAGCATTCGCTGGCTGGGGAATTCTGGGAGTTGAAGTCCAGACATCTTCAAGTTGCCAAGGTTGGGAAACACTGTCATAAAGGGTCCCTCGTTCCCCACCTCCGGTTTATTTGAGCTTATTCCGTCGCTTGCTTCTTTCCTGCCGAGCAGAAGCCCCGCCCGAGACTTGACAGGTATCCATTCCTTCGATTGATAGGGGCACCTTGCTCACTTTTATGGGACTCCAGGTGTCTTCAATATCGCTAGTTCATGTTGCTAGCTAATTTCTGCCGGCATGCTGCAGCATGGATGTTGCACTTCACAGAAGTCAGCTACAAGAAATGGGCTGGTCTCTTGCAGAATCACAGAATACGGGTAGTCCTCGACTTACAACAGTTCATTTAATGACTGTTCAAAGTTACAACTGCACTGGAAAAAGTGACATGACAGTCACGTGATCAAAATTCAGGGACTTGGCAAAATTCAGGAATTCATATTTATGATTGCAGTATGAGGTCATGCAATCCCCTTTTGCGACCTTCTGACAAGCAAAGTCCATGGGGAAGCCAGGTTCACTTAACAACCGTGTTATTAACTTAACTGCAGTGATTCACTTAACTGTGGCAAGACAAGTTGTAAAATGGGGCAAAATTCATTTAACAAATGTATCACTTAGCAACAGAAATGTTGGGCTCAATTGTGATCATAAGTTGAGGACTACCTGTACTCCATGCATCAAGTCTGTGTTCTGAAGGCCTGGAAAAGATCCTAATGTTATAGGGCAAGCCAGATACTTGGAGGTGCCACCTGAGTTCTGCAGGAAATTCCCTTCACTTATACCCACACATCTATCAACACTTAAATATTAGAAAATGATAATATTCCTTTACTGTATCAATAATACAGCGGGGCAAAAAAGTATTTAGTCAGCCACCAATTGTGCAAGTTCTCTCACTTAAAAAAATGAGAGAGGCCTGTAATTGACATCATAAGTAGACCTCAACAATGAGAGACAAAATGAGAAAACAAATCCAGACAATCACATTGTCTGATTTGGAAAGAATTTATTTGCAAATTATGGTGGAAAGTAAGTATTCGTTCAATATCAAAAGTTCATCGCAATACTTTGTTATATATCCTTTGTTTACAATTGGTGGCTAAATACTTTTTTGCCCCACTGTATATCCCTTGGAATATTATTATTCCTTTAGAATTAGTATGTGGCTGGGGCACACCCATCTGCCTTACTGCATTGTAGTTTTTCTTCGTATTCTGCTGGTCAAAAGAATTTACAAGTGTCCCTTTCTGTCAGAACTAGATATAGAACAGGGGTCGGCAACCTTAAAAACTCAAAGAGCCATTTGGACCCGTTTCCCAGAGAAAACAAAACACCCGGAGCCACAAAACCTGGGTGGACATGACCAACTCGATGTCACTCCCACCGAGTCACATGACCCCCCCCCCCCCAGCTATGCCTACCCAGGTTATGTGGCTCTATTTTTTCTTTTCTATGAGAAAAAGCTATCTCTCTCTCTTTTCCCTCTCTCTTTCTCTCCATTTCATTTTCTCCCTCTCTCCCCCCCTTCTCTCTGTGTGCTGAGGAACGATCGCCACCCCCAGCGGAGGCTTTTGGGCGACCCTCCTCCCCCTCTCGCGACTCCCTGGCTGGCTGTGGCACGCGCGGGCAGACCCTCCTCAAGCGAGCCGCCAAAGCGCACCAAAGGTACACGCGGAGAGAGGGCGGCTATTCACTTAAGGAGGGTTTTTGGATGCGGCTTCTCTCCTGCCCTTAGGATCCGGCCATTGCCTTGTCGTGTCCCATCCCCCCTCTCCGCAGCTCCACGGCCGAGCGGGGAGGGTGTGAGCTCCAGCCCGAAGTGGCAGGAAGTGAAGGCTGCCTTATGCACAAATGTGGCGTGAAGGGAGCTACAGGGCCGCTTCTGTCCTAAAGGTCCGGCCATCGCCTTGCCGTGCCCCCCCCGCATGAAAGGAGAAGGAGGGGGAGGAGGGTCACCGGAGTGAAGGCAGCCTTTGCTTCCTGCCGCTTTGGGCTGGAGCTTATGCCCACCCCGCTCGGCTGAAGAGCTGCGGGGGACACGGGGGACACACGGCAAGGCGATGGCCAGATCCTTAGGGCAGGAGAGAAGCTGCGTCCAAAGACCCTCCTTAAGCAAGCAGCTGCCTGCCCTCCGAGTGCGCCCTCGCTGCGCTTTGGTGCTCGCTTCAGGGTCTCCCCGCGCATGCATACCCTCTTGGCCCCGCCACAGCCAGCCAGGGAGTTGTGAGAGGGGGAGGAGGGTCGCCCTAAGGGAAGCTATGTTCCTCAACCAGTGCCGGAGAATCAGCCCCAGCCGCCATCGCCCTTACATTCTCAGGCCAGGTGAGGGAGGGGAGGGCGAGGCCAGCAAGTGATGGGACAGGGAGCCACAGCAGGGGCCCCAAAGAGCTGCATGCAGCTCCGGAGCTGCGGGTTGCCGACCCCTGATATAGAATCAAAGTAAACAATAGCTGATCAGAATCACTTCATGTGTGAGATTTGTGTGCAATCATTCCTCAATAATCAGGATGCCATTGGTGGATCCAGCACAGTTGAAACTGATGAGAGCCTGCACATTCAGCAAAAATGCAATGTGTAGGAAACAGGATTGTTGGACACTGCTTCATACCTGCTGTTGACAATTAGTCTGCATCAACACTAGCAAATGTAATTATATCATCTGTTTTACCTGGCTGCATAATTGTAACAGATTGTTGGCATGGTTATGTGAATTGGAAAATATTCCTAATAAAAGTTACCACCATCTGTCAATCATCAGGAAGAATTTGG
Organism: Diadophis punctatus similis; assembly: GCA_023053685.1. Lineage (NCBI taxonomy): Eukaryota > Metazoa > Chordata > Lepidosauria > Squamata > Dipsadidae > Diadophis > Diadophis punctatus. Next base: position 17,685,332 of record JALIGW010000014.1, on the reverse strand, counting down.
GAATCCTATGTGTTATACAAACACACACAGCGGAAGGTATGTAGAATCTCGCCAAAATGAAGACTACTGGGGTGTGATTGACAATTACCTCTCTGATTTTAGATACTGACATGATACCGTAATCTTAACAAGGATATCTTCAAATGCATTCTACATAATATACAGTATTTCAGCAACATTCATGATGTTGAATTATTGATTGCTAAACTTTTGCAGAATTTCCCACTTAATTTATTTGCTGACTAAGCAAAATCTTTTAAATAAAATACTTTATCACTAGTGACTGGCAAAAAAGGAACAAGAGCCTTGGAGTGACTAAGAATATAAAGTTATGCTGGGGATCTATAGTAATCAGAGGTGGGTTCCTGCCTGTTTTTGTCGGTGCGGTTAATAGCTGTTGTTCGGCGCAGAATTGCCGAACAGCAGCAGTCCATCCCGCCCGCATGGACGCCGACGCAAAATTGCGTTCTTTTGCCCTCTGCGCATGCGCAAAGCGCTCCGCTTTGCCTGCTTTGCGCATGCGCAGAGGGCAAAAGAACGCAATTGTCGGCGTCCATGCGGGCGGGGAAAACGCCCGGGGAAAGCTCCCGCGCCGCGAACGGCAGCAGCGTCTTCGACTCTGCGCCGAACAACAGCTATTAACCGCACCGGCAGGAACCCACCTCTGATAGTAATGAAATACTAAAATTAATTGACTGTCCCCTAAATTGGTCATGCTTGCAATGGACTCTTTGAGATAAATGGATATAAAGTAAAACACTTTTAAAATTAAGGGTTATGAATTAAATGTAACTGTAAATTTAATATAAATGGTTATTCCATTGATCAGACACCTGAACACATTTTTTATTCTTAAGAGTTAAATGTACAATGTTGCAGTCTTATGTACAACAACTTATAAATAAGACTTAAAAGATGGGAGGGGGGTTTCCATATAAATAACAGGAAACAGCAAAAGTAGAGGTGGTCCTTGATTAACAACCCTAATTAGGATTGGGATTTCCATCACTTAGAGAAATGGTTATTAAGCGAAACATCTCATGACTGCACCAGTACTTCTGTAGTCCCATTTGTAATAATTAGAATAACTCTAATAACCCTTATTAGTCTGATGTTTATGTCCTGCTGCACTCATTTCTCCCCCACCCACTTACCTTCCCCATCTCTGCCCTATTGGCTGCTCTATACTCCACCACCCTTGCCATCCCCAGCTAACCTTCACTGTTTTCTATTGCTGCTGACAAGGCACACCCAGCCTGGCCTTTCCGGAGAAAAGCCTAGGACCGCCAGCAGCTGCCTTGCAAAAGGTAGGCCAGACATGTCTTGTCAGCAGGGGAAGAAGTCACTGAAGGTCAGCTGGGTGTGGCAGGGGTGCAGGGCAGAGGGAGTAGCAGAGGCAGCAGAGTGCAGGGAATCCAAAAGGACAGAGATGAGGGGAGTCAAAGACACCCTGCAGTTGTAAATGCAGGCAGGCAGTCAAGCATCCAAATTTTGATCATATGACTAAAACATGAAGAACAGTTGAGGAATTCGTTATGGTATATCTAGTCTAGTGAAAAGAAGAATTAGGGATGACATGATAGCAGTCTTCCAATATTTGAAGGGCTACCACAAAAAAGGGGGTCAACCTATTTTCCAAAGCATCTGAAGGCAGGACAAGAAGCAATGGATAGAAACTGATCAAGAAGAGAGCCAACCTAGAACTAAGGAGAAATTTCCTGACAGTGAGAACAATTAAGCAGTGGAATGGCTTGGCTCTGGAAGTTCTGGGTGCTCCATCACTGGAGGCTTTTAAGAGACTGGACAGCCGCTTGTCTGAAATGCTATAGGATCTGCTTGAGCAGGGGGCTGGACTAGAAGACCTCCAAGGTTCCTTCCAACTCTGTTATTCTGACCAGGGGGCCACTGCAACACCTGTAACTTTGAGGACCCAACCTAAGTACCAATTGTTCAGTGCAGTCACAACTTCTAACAGTCACTTCATTAAATGACTACCTGTAGTTTTCATCATGATGCAGGTTGTGGAGTGTTTTCCACGCAATCCTGAAAAATGATCTAGTTTTATGGCTCATGAAATAGAACATGATGGAATTGTCTTTGTTGTTCTATAATATTAGGATGAGCGTTTCTGTTCAAACTGAACTCTGTATAAACAGAAAATTAGATTGTATGATGTTATATGCTGCACTATAAACCATTTACAGCAGTGGTGGGATTCAATTTTTTTTACTACGGGTTCTGTGGGCGTGGCTTGGTGGGTGTGGCAGGGGAAGGCTACTGTAAAATCTCCATTTCAGAGAATAGATGGGGGCGGGGCCAGTCAGAGGTGGTATTTACCAGTTCTCCGAACTACTCAAAATTTCTGCTACCGGTTCTCCAGAACTGATTAGAACCTGCTGAAACCCACCTCCGATTTACATAGTGGCTACAAGTAATCGTCGTCTCCCAACCACTCATTTAGTGATCATTCAAAGTTACAACAGCACTGAAAAAAAGTGACTTACCACCGGTCTTTGCATTTATGACCTTCGCAGCATCCCCCATTACATCAACATTCAAGCTCTTGGCAACCAGCATGCATTTACAACTTCCTGTCATTGCCATTTGTGACTTGTGATTTGCTTATTTGCGGCAAAAGTCGTAAAATCGATAGAACTAACTTACCACCGCCCTGCTCGCCAACGGAATTCTGCTCCCCAGCCATTATGGTAATAAGTCAAGGGCTACTTCTATATGCGATTTCAAAGGCATACAAGTAGCCCTTGACTTATTAGATCTAAAATAGAACGTAATTTCGCCATTCATAAATACGTTCTATTCCCCCCCCCCTGTGCAAATGCGGCCCTTGCGGTTTGCAAGCAGGATCTGCGGCTTCTTTGCCTGAAGACGCTCCCTTGCAACGAGAAGGGGGCCACAGCACCAAAGGACCAATTTTGCCACGCAGAATAATAATAATATAAGCCGCCCCTTTAAGAGTCCTGGTTTCGCGCGAAGGATTCTGGGAAATGTAGTTTAACGAGCAGGGCGCTGGGAACTTTCCGCCGGCGCGAACTCTCTTCCCACTCAGGGAGACACAGCAGCCAATGGACGGACTCCGGGGAGGCCCACGCGAGGCCAGCAGCCGCCCGGCCCACGGCACTTCCTCGCAGGTAAGCGGGCGCGGGACGCAGCTCCTCAGGTGTTGCGCGCAGCTCCCGCCTCGGCCGGAAAGGGGCGGGGCTAGAGTCCGCGCGCGCGCTGACTAGGGGGCGAGAGTGGGCGGGCACCAGCCCCTCCTCCGAACGCCGAGTGGCGGTGCGGCGCCGAGCGGCAGGCGCGGCGGCCAATGGGAGCTCCCGAGCTCGGCCGCGTCACGGGCCGGCACGCGGGCCCGCGGCTGAGGTAAAGCTGAGCGCGTGGCGGGGAGCCGTGGCTGCTTCGGCGGCGCATGGAGGCGATGCCTTGCCGCGACCGGCGCGTGGTGGGCCCGGCGGGGGCAGAGCCCGGGATGCCGGCGAGCGGTGAGGGCGTGCCTCGGCAGCTGCGCTTCGCCGACCCCGGCCCGGGCAGCGGCGACAGTCTGAGCCCGGACAGCAGCAGCAGCAGCGCCGACGGCAACCGATGTTGCTGCGCCGGCGGGAACGGCTGCTGCGCGGGCGACGGGGGCGCCGAGGCGGCCACGACGACGACGCTTCACGACTGGCCGGGGTCGGCGGCGGCCCAGCTCAAACTCCTGCCCATGAACGACCAGATCCGGGAGCTGCAGACCATCATCCGCGACAAGTAAGCGCGTGCGGGGCGCCCGGTGAGGGTCCCGCGCTGGAGTTGTAAGCAGAGCGCCTCGCCCGCGTGGGCACGATGGGCGTCGCCGCCCGCCCGAGCCAGCAAGCGGGCGGGGAGAGGAGCCGAAGGGCTGGCCGACCTCGGGGCTTCGTCGCCAGATGCCGGCTGCAGAGATCCCTCTTTCTCCAGGGGAAAAAAAGGGGGGGCAACTAAGGAGGGGCTGGAAAGTTGAAAGAGGCCCCTGAATGGCATCTGATATTCCAGGAGGAGAGATGCCTCTTGCGATTATCTATCAATCTTATCAATCTGATCCATCTATCCTGCATCTGTGTGTATTATATAGGTCAACTCAAGGCGGTGAACATCTCTAATAGGTACAGGTAGTCCTCAACGTACGACCACAATTGAGCCCAAAATTTCTGTTGCTAAATGAGATGTTTGTTTATAGTTTTGCCAGGTTTGTTAAGTGAATCACTGCAAGATAGTTGTTAAGCGAATCTGGTGTCCCCATTGGTTTCGCTTGTCAGAAGGTCGCAAAAGGGGATCACGTGACTGCAAGAAATTGCAACGGTTATAAATGAGTCAGTTGCCAATAATCTGAATTTTGATTACGTGGCCATGGGGATGCTGCAATTGCCGTGGGTGTGAAAAATGGTCATACCTCACTTTTTCCAGTGTCTTAACTGAACAGCCACTAAATGAACTACTGTGAGTTGAGGATTACCTGTATGTCTGCCTCCCATTTTCCCTACCACAACAACCCTGTGAGGCGGGTTGGAGAGAGGGGGGGGGAGAGAGAGAGTGACTGCCCTCACTCACCCAGCCAGCTTCTGTGCCTTTCTGCTTCTAGGTCAGCATCTTCACCTTGACACAAGGCTGACTATTATGCCAGGTGCAAAGTTGTCTGGAAGAGGATTCTTTCTTTCATTTTTCCATTTTAATTGCTTTAATATACAGAAAGAAACAAAAAGTGTTAGAAACAATGTTACAATCTTCTTTTAAAAAGTGAAGTTAAGATAAAGCATTTCAGCTGACTAGTGGAATAATATTCATCAATTTTTTAAATTTATGTTTTGAGAAAGAGCCAACTTCGTAAGCAGAGAGGGGTCTTTATAGGTAAGCCTGCTGATGTAAAAATGACAGCCAGGCAATGCTTCAACCAGTAAATGAGTACACGTATATGTGGATTCTTTGTTTCAGTTCCTCTGAAATACAGACATGTTAACTCTTGCTGCGTAATAATAATTCTTGAGGTAATATTTATCAGAAATGCATGATAGATGGGCGAGTCATCCATCCAGATTTTACCCAGCTTAGAGGAGTATTAAGAAAGTACAGCCACGCCAGATGACACTGGCCCAAGGCATCTTCTATTCTGTAAAGAGACCGACCTGGGTGGGGACAAGTGCTGACGTCTTTGAACCATCAAAGGAGTGTAGAGAAGCCTGTTCTGAAAGGCAGGTGTTCAGGGTAGGGCTTTCAGTTCAAGTCTGCGTCAAAGTTCACAGAGTGTGTCAGTGCAAGTCTGCCTCTGCTGTCTCACTGTTCTTGGCTTGCTCTCAGATCTGGTTTTGTCATAGTACTGTAAGATTTGATGAGTCCAGCTGTCTTTTATTTAAACAAATTTCCTTTGTAAGTAGAGCAAAAGAGCCTTTTGGCTAGGCAGACTTTTGAGATGAAATGAATGTTCGTGCAATTACCTTGTTTAATGGAGACTGGTGGATTTCACACATTGCACAGACCTGTATGTGGTTAGTTTGCAACTTAACACGGTTTGCATAATGTGAGAAAGACCAAAAGTTTGTCAGCACATTTTTAAAGTGACAGAAAAATGTATTGAATGCATTTATTATGAATCAAACTTAGGTGGGGTTTTTTTCCCTAGCCCCACCCATTTGGCTGGGTGCCCTCATGCCATCCAAAGACTTAAAGTGTGCCTTTATGCAAGAAAAGTTTTGCACTCCAATCCTGACTTAGCATTACTGTGAACTCAACCACCATGCTTATAAAGCTACGTGCTTTGACCTAATGTATAGAATAAAGCTCATTGTGATTTATTTAGTAATAACTGCTAAAAAAATCATCTTACTGTGATGCATTAACCCAGTTATTATAATACTAGTGAAGTTGGAAGCAAAAGAACCCGTACTGTAGCTGCAATATGAAGCCACAATTTTGTGTTCTCAGAATAATTTCAAAATATATTTTTCCTTTTTGCTTGTAGGTCACTAAGTAAACAACAAACTAGCAAAGTATATGACTCCACCTCAGGCTTCTTGCCAGCTCTAGTAGTTAAAGCTGATGGAGGCATCCGGGTTCCTTATTTGTTGGTACATATAAACCAGGTTTTCAAGTTTGTTCTTTTTGAAGCAAGTCACAAAATTTGTGCAGAAAGAAGCTATTTCTAATTCTACAACATGCTTTACATATGTGGCTGTTCTAGAATATGCCACACATCTAATGCGGATGCTTCACTAAGTGCCAAGGGGCTTGTTTGAACAAAGGGCCAACAATAACTAACTTTATAAATAGCTAATGTATTCTGGGCATCTCAGTGTTAGAATTTTAATGTTTATTCTTACCTATTCTGATTTTGGTTTTATAATTAATGATAATTACATTGCTACGCAATTTGTTGAAACCTATTCAAATGTTATGGCTTTTAAACATTAAATAAATGGTGGGATTGCATCATTTTCATTGGTCTTGATATCAAACAATTTTTAACAAATGAAACACAGTGAATGTAGATATTATAGACATTGGTACTGTCTTATATGCACCTTCATTCTAGAATTATTGAACCAGTAGAGTGGATCTTGCTTTAATAGGATAATAGGGTAATAATATAATTCCTTATTGGCCAAGTGTGATTGGACACACAAGGAATTTGTCTTTGGTGTATATGCTCTCAGTGTACATAAGGAGAGTGTACAGTGTACATAAGAGAGAGACATAAGGTAATATCTCATTTTTTATTAAGCTGATTTGGGAAATATATCCAAGCTTATGCAGCAGCTCTACATCTTCTCAATTAGTCCTGCTGTGGTAAAAGCTGGAAATACCCTCTAATTTAGATGACATTGCAAATTGGGTCTTGGAAATTTTCTAGTGCAACACCTACCACAAATAAATCAATAATTACTGCTTTTTAAAATAATAACTTCAGTAGATAGAACAATAAAACTTAAGGACATATTTTTAATGTGGAGGGTGACCTTACTTGAGTTTGCATAATTCCTGAAATCTGGATTTTATTGTTTAAATGACCATTTCTTCCTTGAAAAGATGATCAAGCTGCAGAAATGAATAAAGCGATCCCTAGAAGCCAACATGGGCTTGTTAAAAACAAATCATGCGGGACAAACCTTATTGCCTTCTTTGATAAAGTAACTAAATTAGTGAATCGGGAAAATACTGTGGATATAGTTTACTTGGACTTCAGTAAGGCATTTGACAAGTCGATCACAACCTACTTTTTGGAAAGATAGAACAATGTGGGATAGACTGCACCACCATCAGATGGCTTCACAGTTGACTGACCAAGTGAACTCAGTGAGAGTTAATGGAACGACACATCTACATGGAGGGAAGCATGCAGTGGGGTACTCAAGGTTCTGTCTAGGGCCCAGTACTTCATAAATCATCTAGATGGGGGGATAGAAGGGGAGCTCATGAAATTTGCAAATGACACCAAGCTGCATGGAATAACTAACAGTTTAGAAGATAGACTCAGGATACAGAGGGATCTTGACAGATTTCAACCCTAGGCCCTAGCCAACAAAATGCAGTTCAGTGGTGAGAAAAGTAAGGTATTACACTTAGGCAAGAGAAATCTAATGTACATGTATAGAATAGGCAGTACCTGACTCAACAGTAGTAACAGAGAGAGGGTGGACCACTACTTAAGCATGAGTCAGCAGTGTGCTGCAACTACCAAAAAAGTCAATGCAGTCCTAGGATGCATCAACAGAGGGCATCAAGATCACAAGAAGTGATAGTATCTCTATATTGCACCAGTGAGGGCATACTTGGAATACTGTGTCCAATTCTGGTTGCTACAATACAAAAAAGACTCTGAGATCCTAGAAAGAGCGCAGCAAAGAGCAACAAAAATGATAAGTGGTTGGAGGCTAAATCATATGATGAATGGTTGAAGGAATTAGGTATGCTTAACAGGGAGAAGTCACTTTTGAGACACTATAACATCAGAACTATGCTACAAATTTGGATTTGACTTCAAGGTTACAGTAATGTTTCAGGTTCTTAATTGTTTAGGGTCATATTCACAGCGCTCGGCAAAATAGATGATTAAGATTGCCAAAGCTGATTCTTCCAACGTACAAAAAAATATTTGCTGACTCAGATCTGAAGTGTACTTGAGAAAGAACATTAGGATCCGTGGCTTGTTTCTATTCCCTTATGTAGGTAAGGAGGTTTCTATCCATTTCTTATACTGATGGTATCTTGCAGTCAAAATAACATGCAATCATGATAAACAATACAGAAATATAAAAATGAAAGCACACAAACAGGATACAGTAAAAGCGTTGAAACAAGATCATCACATGCTCTTGAACCAGGATGAAGCAGGGCATTGCAGGACCCATGAGAAAATTTTAAGTATGAGATCTACAGTGCCATCTGTAATGGCAAAATTACAGCCTTTTGCTTCAAGTGATCTTGTGTGTCTTCAATAAAATGCTATGAAAATAAATGCCACTTTACTATTAAAGATTTGAAAAATCATAGAGCTTACACCACAAATGTCTTTGCATCTCACCGTGTAACAGTTCACTAATTTATTGCAGTGTAATCTCATAATGTGTAATTATGTACTTCCTGTGTAATGGAAGCATTAGCTTTTTTACTTCAAAGCGTTTTGAGTTTCATTGTTTATAAGGCTTCCAGAGCATTTGCAAAGATCAGTAGCATGTCATTCTTTGCTAAAAGAATGAAAAAAAAAGTGGGAAGAGATGGATAAAGTCTAGTTCTGCAACAAATTTAAGGTTTAGGTACTTGCTATAACACTGAAGGGCGAGGGAAATACTTCATGTAACGGTTACTCCAGGTAATCCTTGACTTAGAATTGAACCCAAAATTACAGTTGTAAATTGTGCTGGTCAAGAACTTGGTCACCATATGACCATGCCTGATTTTACAACCATTTTTGTGGCAATCGTTATACAAATCCATTATCTGCAATGAGTGTTTTTTGCAGAAACTCAGAGATAAATGCCAATTTCCAGCAAAAACCTCGAATTGTAGTTGCCAAATGCTACAAATGGTTGTAAAGAGTGCCCAGAGTGTGCTTGTGTGACCACAGGCAGGGGAAGGATCAGAACTTTGGATCTGGGTGATAGGTATCCCTAGGGAGATCCACCAGTCGTAAGTTGAGGATTATCTGTTCTTGCTAACCTGTGGGGACAGCCAAATACATTGGGTCTCATATCATAATCAATAGTTTTTTCCTGTTTTTCTTCTTTTCCTGAATAAGTGGTTCTCATTTAGTCAACTTGTTAGATTTAGATTCCATTCTTTCCTCGCCACAACAGCCTTGGGAAGCTGAGCTCATCTGGGGGTGATTGGCCTAAGATATCTCACGAGCTTTCATGACTGGAAGCAGACATTCCCCAAGGGTCAGCCTCCAGCTTCACTTGGCCAGGGATATTTTGTCCTAATATAGTCTGTGGATGTGGTCATCTTTGTAAAGAACACTGACCTGATTTATTTTAGTGGCTCATGGAGTTGTGCCTACAGCGATTCCTTTTTCTAAAGCTGTTGCAGCAGCTACTTCCAAACTCCCCGTCTTCTGCTTTGAAATAAGCCTCAGTGGGTGGCAGCACCTGGCTGACCGTGTCTGGGGTTGTCAACCGAGCAGCTGTGGGTCCTGCTTTGTGAAGGCAGTGGCAACCCCTTTCTGTACTGCTGCCCAAAATTAACATGGGCACATGGACATGTCCATACTGTCACTGACAGTTGAGTTCAATTTGAAGAAAATGTTAGCCTTTCCTATTGAAAGAGTCGATCGGCGAGAGCTTTTCCTGGTGTACAAATTGTACTCGGCAGCCTCCTGATTAGTTGCATGCTCCAGGGCAAGTAGAATTATTGCTTGCTTTCGCTGACTTCATACATTTGTTATTGCCGCACTCAGCAATGACCACTGTGTCAGGAGCAGTGTAATCCTGTTACAAAAATGTCTCACTCAAATTATTTCCTATTAGTATTGAAACATTTATAGTTTTAAATATCTAAAATATGTTGTACGATTAATCTGCTGAAGGATTCATTAATTTATAACTCAAAAAGGTGCAGAAAGCAGCCGTGGAAAGTGTGAAATCCTTAATATGGAAAGTTGTCTCTCACCAAAGGGCATTTTTCTAAGTTCAGTCTGCTACTGTCTTTGTGTTGCATCATTAGAGAAATGTGTGTTATGGCACAGAAAAGAGGAGAAAGAAGCGGATGTAAGAAAGAATCCATGCGGATGTGTTATCAGGCTGATAAGGACTACTGTATGTAAGCAGGTGCAGCACATCTAAAAATATCCTGTAGGAATGAGGAGGCTTTTGGGTGTAATGATTGATCTTAAATATTTGTTTTGATGGAAGATTAATATTTTACCCTCAAAGTATTTACATTAATATATTTCATTTGTGTTACGTTTAATGCTAGTACTGTTCCAGAATTATTGCTCCCCCCCCCTAAAAAAATACTGTAGAGTAGATGCTTAATAATGGAATATTTGAAGCAAATTTCAAATGGGTGATTCTTTTTCACTCAGTAGAGAATAACAGCTCATTATACTGGATTGTTACTGGGCTAGAAAGGAGAATATGAAATACAATTAGGAAGAGTAAGATGCACACTTCTCCAAAAAAGACGGGTCATGTAGAATAGACGAGGCCAGTGATGGCAAACCTTTTTTGGCTTGGGTGCCAAAAGGGTATGCGCACGTACCCATACCCATAATGCAATGCCCTCCCCCCATGCATGTGCACAACCCCCCCCCCCCACCGAATGTGCAAAGGCCTCACTGAAGCCTCTGGACTTCCGGTAGGCCCGTTGGGCTGTTTTTTGCTCTCCCCAGGGTTCAGGAAATCCTGAAGTCTGGGGACAGCGAAAAATGGCCCAACGGGCCAACCGGAGGTTCAGAAACTAAACGGAAGTGGAGCTGCCCTACTACTTACCTTCAGATAGTTGCAACCAGGCCTCGTACACCTCGGCCAATGTCTTGTGCAGCTGGCAATGCTTTCCTGAAGGCCTCTCTAGCCGATAACAGAGCTCCAGATCGATCCGGAGCTTTGTTATCAGCTGCAGAGGCCTTTCCTGAAGGCCTCTGTAGCCGATAACAGAACTCCAGATCGATCCGGAGCTCTGTTATCAGCTGCAGAGGCCTTCAGGAAAGACTTGCCAGCTGCAGAAGAAATGGGCCGAGGTGTGGGAGGCCTGGCTGCAACTCTCCAAAGCCGAAGAAGTTCCTGAAGACCTCTGACAGCGAAAAGGAGACTGGGGGGTGACGCACACAAGTAAACTTCCGGTTGGCCTGTTGGGCCGTTTTTCGCTGTCCCCAGGCTTCAGGAAGCTTTCCTGAAGCCTGGGGAGAGCGAAAACGGCCAAAAAGAAGGCCAAAAATAAGCTGGCCAGCGCACACATCCGTGCTGGAGCTGACATAGGGCAACATTTCGCGTTCCCTCAGATATAGCTCCACGTGCCACCTGTGGCACACATGCCATAGGTTCGCCATCACTGGACTAGGCTGAGTCACTACAGAAACAGTAGAATCAAAGAATGTGGAGTGTGGTGATCATTGTTGCAGTAGTACTTTGGTGAGGTGCTCTCTGTGTGTGTCCATCTGTTTGCAAATGTCTTACGTGTTAATTTGTGTACTTTTTACTTTAATTCTTTTAAAATGAAATTCCGTATTATTGTACCCTTTGATGTGTGTATTCCAAGCAGGATGTTTTAAAAGCAGTGCCCTTTATTCTTGCCAGACTTGGCATACAAAGAGCCTCTTCTAGGAGTTAATATACACAAACAAAATGGATGGCCATTAGCTGTGTTTTGCTTTTTTCAATTCTGGAGGCAGTATGATAAAATTTGTGCTAGTCAGTGAGAGAAAGTTAAATTGATTTCATGCAGCTGCTCTGTAGGAAGTATTCCCATGGAATACTTTTCACATATGACCAGCAATCAAGGGAGATTTTAGCAGAGTACAGATTGTGAAAGCCATTGGTGCCCGCCCTCCCCATCCTGCCAGAAGAAGATGAAGGATCAGAGATTATGCAGAATTTTTAGTTATATCTTAATAATGAGATTTTATTTTCAGACAATTGTTAGCAAAAGCTTTCTCATATACCGTAGATGTTTTAGCATTGTAGGTCAGTCACTGGCCAAGATGCATAGGTGTGATTAAAGTTGTGAACCAGAATATTTAGGGACATTGTGTTAAAAATTGTAGGCAACCAAGATTTGTTAAATTATTGGTACTATTGATTATGATATTCTTCTGAATTGCCTTCCTGGGCTCCATTTCAGAGGTTTGAAATGCTGGGATTCTAATCCTACTATCATGAAGTTTTGTTTTGTTTTGAGGCTATTGTTTTATACCATGGCACTAGAATTCTGCTGTTGCCCATAGAACTTCATAAGGTTTGGTTGTGTGCCAATAGCTTTTTAATATTTCTGTGAAACCAATATGTGGTTTACACCCAATGGAGTGCTTTTTGGCATCTAATTTTAAGACTACAATTAGAATCCATAGAAATAGTTTGGATTTGACGGTGGGTCGATGACAAACATGTTGAAGGTTAATTCTGAGTGATAAATATGCTGTTGGTTCATACAAAATTAAGCAATACCATTGAGATTTAGTCTGTTCTAGAGGTAGGGAATTTGTGCCTTCCTCAAAAGAGTAACATTGCCTTCCTATTTCTTTACACTTTTAATTATTAAGTAAGGTTTGCATTGGTTTCATTTCCTAGTTTCTATTTTTAATAATTGCTAGCCTAAGATACCCAGTTGGGTTTTTTACTTAACTGAGTGGAAAGTAGAATATAAATTAGATAACTAATTGACCCTATACTGACAAAATTTCTAAGGAAGTGGCATAGAATATGCCTATCCCGTTATTTAATGTGTTAGCTGCAGTAATTCATGTACTGGCTTCATCTGTAGCATAAACACCTTTAAGTGATGATGAAACTCTCTCAATGTGCTCTATAATGAGTTAATCTTAGAAAGCGTTTGGAAATAGCTGTGGGCATAATATGCAGCATCCAAAGTGCTATTCGGGGCAAAGTACAATGATCAGATCATACCAGTATGAAAACAGCTGGTTATGAAACTGTCCAGCTGTTAAATATCTTCAGCAAAGGCCCTTTAGGGTATGCCCTCATTTGCAGAGACCCACACAAAGGATTTCAGTACTCATTTCTTGAGTGCAACATTTTGAGTGAATTCACATATCTTTTAAATTCCATGTCTCAAGTACTTACAACTATGGTCTTAATTTGTTTGTATATTTTGCTTTCTGCTCCTTGCCCTGAATATATTTCTCAGATGAAAAGGTAAGATGTGAATACAGTAAATCTCACTGAACCTGGCTAGACCTATAAATCTGCATAAACTGAATGTACATCCTAAAATACTCCAGTCTTCTCTCATAACTGGACTTTACAGATAAAGATTGGTATAATGGACAAGTCAGTTTGCCAAGAAACTGTATTTGTAATTGTTGTAATTATTTGTAAAAGTAGATATGATACAAACAATTTGGAGTTTTTTCCCTGTGTTTTTGTTTTCTTCAAAGCAGATGCAGTTGGTACAGAAGCAGAAATACAATTTTCTTGCTTCGTGTTTATCTAATCTAAATCATTCCCTAGAAATACATATTAAATTTAGGAAATATGAATTCAGAAAAAGTTATATCTGTTATTAAAAAAACTAGTGCTAACTAAAAATCCCCAAAGAAATATTTAAAAAATTGGGATCCCCTGAATGGAGCAAGTCTTTTGAAATATGTTAACTTTATGCAGCAATTTCAATTCTTCACTTGGTAATATGCACAAAAGAGCAAAGATTGTATTGGTTTTGTATAATTGGCACTTTTAGTTAAATAGGCTCAATCCATTATTAATTCAGGAGGCATCACTCCAGAATTCTTCAGTGTTAGATGTATATCCTATCTTTTGTTCCAATTTTCATTTTATTCCCACAAAGACAACCTTGCAAAATAGAGAATGAGTAGCCCAATGTTACACAGTGAGTTTTCATAACTGCTAGTAGTCTCGTCCCTGTGTATTCTGGCTTCTGGTCCAACCTTTTAACCAATATACTACAATTTTAATTATTAAAATATTACCTTTTTTTCTGTCAGGCATCTTGTGCTGTTGTTGGGTATTAGTGGATTTCAGTATGCTGCAGACAGTTTTTTGAGGTAATGGGTGAGGGATGTGGAGCTGGTCTACAGGGCTACTGTGGAACATGCCCATAGCTGTTTATCCTGATGCGGCAGAAACAATGGTGGTGGCAATCCTAGTGATGAGCAGAAAGCAACCCCTCTCTGTGGGTGTGCTCAGCTAGGCAGCCGGAGCATGTCGGGCTGCCAATGGAGCTTTGATGGTCTGGAGTGACAATGACACAGCACCCGTAGAGAACCATCAGCAGGGCAGCAACACTGCTCAATGCCTGTTTTCCGACATGAGTTCTAGGAGTTGGGAGGAAGGCAAGTGCCATATCAGCAGTAACAGCAACTGGATGTTTTTGTGGGAGGCCATCCTTCAAACTAGCAGTACTAAACAAGGTGGCGCAGCGGTTAGAGGCAGTACTGCAAGTCACTTTAGCTGACTTTAGCTGACTGTGATCTGCAGGTCAGCGGTTCAAATCTCACCGGCTCAAGGTTGACTCAGCCTTCCATCCTTCCGAGGTAGGTAAAATGAGGACCCAGATTGTTGGGGGCAATATAAATATACATTGCTTACTGGTGTAAACCGCTTAGAGAGTGCTTGCACTGTGAGGCGGTATATAAATCTCACAAAATAAATAAATAAATAATGTTCATTTAGTCTCTACGCTTGCCTTTCTGACAAAGGTCACTGAGAAGGTGATAGGTCAAGGTCCTGGTTGTCATCTTTAAAGCCCTACATGAGATGGGGCCAGGTTACATGTGGGGCTGTTCCCTCCAAATATTTCTGCCTGCCCTTGAGGCAGAGTCACTTGGTGGGTCCATGGTAGACTGCCTCCTTTCTCATGACACCTGTCTTGTAGATCAAATGTCCTCCTTGAGATACAAGCAACCTTCACAGGGCTGTGAAGACCTTGGTTATTCTTCCAGGCCTTGAAGTCAAAGCGCTGGGAAGAGCTCTGATAGGGGTGAGGTGCATTTGTTCCTGAGTTCACTGCCATTGATGCTTTGGATTGTGTTTCTGTTTCGTTTTTAGCTGCCCAACACCCAGGGTGCCAATGTTCAATAAATAAATAAATAAATACTGGTGTTTCTCATTTATATCAGTATGTTGATCTTTTTGAGAGGAATACATTTTACAAAATATTTGAGCAGAGGTTGGTTTGCTTGATTTCAAGGCTAATGGTAACAGTGCCGCAGTTTATAACAAAAAAGGAGATTTGGGGCAGCTGATTTTGGGAGCTGGTTTCCATAGAAGCAGCTCAGAACAGTATGTGTCTATTAGTGAAATCCATAATTAACTAACTGAATGCAAACATGGGGGAATTCTTTATGTTTCTGTTCTGCCGATAATTGTTTTAGGTTACTTAGCACTTCTATAAAAATTCTGTTTATTTCAATTGAAAACTGACTTTGCTTTTTTTAATGAATCAGATTTAAGCTTTAGGTCTGTCAGAATCAATTTTACAATTGTTCATTGCTATAATGCCCAGGTTTCTTGTTTTCTTCAATTGAGAACAGCTGTTAAAAACAGCTGTTGGTGGTGGGGAGTCTGGAGCAGGAAGCAAGGAATCCTGGACCAGATTACAGGGAGTCCTTGACTTACAACCAGAATTGAGCCCAAAATTTATGTTGTTAAGTGAAAATGTGTTAAGTGAGTTTTGCCCCATTTTACGACCTTTCTTGCCACAGTTGTTAAGTGAATCACTGCAGTTGATAAGTTGGTAACCTGGTTGTTAAATGAATCTGGCTTCCCATTGCTTGTCAAAAGGTTGCAAAAGGTGATCACATGGCCTTGGGGATACAGCAGTGGTCATAAGTAAGAACCAGTTGCTGAGCGAGTGAATTTTGATCACATAATCAGAGGGATGGTACAAAGGTTGTAACTGAAAAATGGTCATGTCCCTTTCTTCAGTGCTGTTGTAACTTTGATTGGTCACTAAATGTTGTAAGTCGAAGACTACCTGTAGTGTAGGAGAGGACCAGGCTGAGCCTGAGGGAGGGGTCAAACGCATCATAAGTCATGAGTCCCACAAGAGATCTAAATCCAGCCCATCTTGAATGCCTTTATTATCTACCATTAATTTCCCTCAACCCTTAGTAGTTCAGACTCTTGTAGAGAGCTTAAGCTTGCAATAAAACTTTATACTCATTTGAACTGCCAGCTCTTGACATATAGTTTCATTTTGAAAGTCAGATGTAGCCAACTGGCCAGCATAAGAAGCAGGTTTGAAACAATTTGTTACAAAAAAAAATCAGGGAAAAGAATCCCAGTATTTAAGCTGTTATATCTGATTGTTAGCATTTGTTAGAAGTTTATGGTGTACTAAAGTTGATGGTTTCTGTGTAAAGCACCTTATCTTGAAAGCCATCCTTGACTTCCCACAAAAACATCTCATTCGTAGAGATCTGTAATCTCTAGTTTTTCTGGGGGCAATCCTTCATAATTATAACTTCTGCTCCCACTATGCTGCTGAAAAGAAAAAGCTTAGAATAATGAGACTAAATAATTGTGCAATGAGATTTTTCTCCCACTATAATTCTTGGCCTTCCAGAGAATACTCCCAGCTCTTTGGAACTGATTTTGATAGAGGAGAAAACTTAAGAGGGTATTTTACTATTGTATTGTTCTGTTAGCAGAATGATTTAGTTAGATTCTGTATGTAGCAGATTGGAAGTCTCAAACCTCCTTTGAAAACCCTCTGAATATTCACCCCTTGTTCTGGCTCCTGATGTGGGTTGGTTAATACCACCGATCAGTGCCTTTCCTGACATCCTCCCCCTTATCTTGCTATGTAGGGGTGAAAGGTCTTGCTCTCACAACCTAATGGCAATTAAAAGGTACTAATGAAAAAAGGCTCTAATGCAAACTCTGGTTAGTGACTAGAGAATTTAACTCTTCCTTGGGAAATAAATCAATTTCACAACATTTTTAAAATGCAGAAATCCCTGTTTACATAGTCAAATGCAAGTAGTCATTGTGAGTAAAGAGAAACTACAAAATAGATAATGCGATGCTCTGGACAGATCACAAGATGAGGCTTGTAATGGGCTGTGGGAATAACCTTGAGGAAGAGGAGGAAGAGCTGCAACCAAGGCAACAGTCAAAAAAGAGTCCAAAGCAGGAATGGAATTTGAGAAAGCATCTTAGACTTGACCCTCCTCTTTAGGATAAAGGTGTGGAAGGGAGAGACACCTTCAGAGTTGCAAGATTCTATTACTGTAACCCTATAATAAAAGTAGCTTTAGTATACATGACTTTGGTATTCAAGTCTAGCCTACCTTGCAAGGCCGACAGCACTAGTCTACTGCAAATTGTCTCCTAAGGCATTCATCTGGCTAGCTTCCTTGCAGCAAACAGTAAACAGCCTGGTCAGCTTCAGCACGTTATCACAGCCTGATTTAGCACGAGCAGCTGATTGGCGGTTGGATTGGCCTCCCGGAATACCTCTGATCAGCTGTTCCAGGCTGTGGGGATCACTGTTGCCACCGCCTATTGCCGCCTCCACATGTCCCGTTTTCGGCCTCCGCGTGTGCTGTGCTGTTTTCAGCCCATTCCAGGAGGGTATCGCCGCCGATAGCCAATGGAACGGAACCCTGGAACGGGCCAAAAACTGGACACGCGGAGGCCGAAAATGGAGCATGCGGAGGCCGAAAACGGCCGAAGGATTGGGGCCGGCGGGGGGTGGGGCTTCAGAAACATTCACTCTATAAGACGCACAGACATTTCCACCCACTTTGGGGGGGGGTGCATCTTATAGTGCAAACAATACTTTTACCTACGCCTACAGAAATAAACTACTATTATCTGTTTTAAGTTACCTGGCTTTTCTTCAGATTCCTGGAGATTCCAAAATAGAATCAGAAACTGTGGAGAACGCGTGTTAGTTATTGGCTTTTCCCAACCCAGTTCACAGCTTCTGCTCTTGTATTCATTCTTTTAAGTCTTCTTTTATGGAAATACTTGACTTTGAACATGACAAGGCATATATCTCCTTTGTGAATATAGATTGAATTTGAGATGAGGGAACATATATTCTGTGTCTGAGCTTGCCACTATTGCCACCTACAGCCGCAACTCCATCGCAGGTTGAGAATGTTAACAAGGCTTTGAAATCTGTGGAGTTATGAGGATGTGAGACAAGGTAAAGCCTGCTCCTTGGGGAACCACATTAGCTATATGTCAAACCACCTGGTAGGGCAGTATTACTACTATCCTTCTCATCTTTACTATTACCTATTTCCTTAGATTCTTATGACTATAACTTTGTTGTTATATCTTGTGATTTATGTTGATCGTTTTTATTGAGTATCCTATTATGATTTATGTTGATTGCTTATTTAGTATCCCATGACTATCATTTGAGTGTTGTATCTTATGATTTATGATGATTGTACTTTATGGTTATGATCATGATTTATCACTTGTTGCTTGCTGAGAGCTTATGCACTGGAGACAAGTTCCTTGTGTGTGTCCAATCACACTAGGCCAGTGCTTCTCAAGGAAGAAGTAAACATTTCACGCGCCCCCAACTCTCCGATCTGGGCCCTAATGGAATTTTATTGTTAATATTTATTATTTTACTTATTATAAGCTGCAAGCAAACTATTGGCTGGGGAAGGCTGCTCTACCCACTTACCTGGGAGTAAGTCACACTGAACTCAGTGGAGCCTGTTTTCGGTTAGGCTGGCATAGGCTACCCTGGTTAGGGCCCTCTTTTGACACGGGGCCAGGCCAGTTTAATCAAGCCGATATTTTGGGGTCGCCGGCCTGGCCCATAAGCGCCGCCTCTGCCGGGCACTCACAGCGAATGGTGTGGAAGGAGGCTTTAGGGTCCCGTTCAAAGCTTTCGCCCAGCTGCAGAGGATGCTCCTCCTTATCCAGCAGCAGGTTCACCATGCTGTTCATGGCTACCGTGATGCTCACCGAGAACAAGAACCCACGCAGCCGCCCTGCTCCGCCTGGCCGCCTTCTCTTCTGGGCTCGAAGCAGCATGCAACTGGGAAAACACTCCCCGTCTGGGGGAATTGATCGAGAGGGACCATGCATGTTCCCCAGGGGCACATGCGCCCCCCTGGCATCGCTCCAAGCCCCCCCAGGGGGGGCGCCCCACTATTTAAGAAGGATTGCACTAGGCCAATAAAGAATTCTATGCTATGCTATGCCACTCTCCACTCCGTATTCTATTCTATTCTATTCTATTCTATTCTATTCTATTCTATTCTATTCTATTCTTATTCTTATTCTTATTCTTATTCTTATTCTATTCTATTCTTATTCTATTCTTATTCTATTCTTATTCTATTCTGCATGTGCAACTGGTAACAGGTAAAGGTGATTTGCTATTTGAGAATGGCCCGCACCTTGTTTGTTGCAAACTTTTTTCATATCTTAAGGCTTCAGAAAGATAAACGATAACATATTTTTGTCAGATTCTTCTAAGTGTGACTAGAAGCACTAAAAGAAGCTAATCTCAATAAAATGCAGAGGTATGGAATGTTACTGAGCTTTGAGAAATGCAAGATCCATTATGTTTTCTTTGTTAAACTTAATATGCTGCTCATTTTTGAGCTTTTTGATGGGGCTTAAAATAAATGTAGAGTTTTGCTCATATGCTTACAGATAATCCTGTCTCCTTATTGTCACCCAAAGAAAGAAAGAAAAAGTCCCACAGATTGCATAGCAGGATGGCTTCAGTAGATCTTTCTGGTGGAGTTTTTCTCTGACCATATTGACGGCTGCTATAATGATTAATGTTGAAGGGCCTTGGTGATGATATCAGATGTAAATGTAAAGTCTAGACATTCTCTCATAAAATAATAGATAAAACGAATGTGCATGTTGCTAGTGTCACACTTTAATTATATTAAACATTCTGGGATAACTAACAAATTGATTCAGACCGAAGTTGAATCCCTAATAAAACTGATTTCTTGCTGCTTTTTTGTTCAGGACAGCCAGTAGAGGTGACTTCGTATTTTCTGCTGACCGCTTGGTAAGCCATATTTTTCATGCACTATGTTATGCTCATTAATGACGGTATTATTACCATAATGACTCAACCTTTAAACAAAGATTATTTAAAAATCAGTCATTAACATTAATGGTCTAGTTACATTATTATATTGTGCTTTCATATTGTCCCGTTCCCCATTTATGTCAGAGGTATGGTTTAGGGTGCTTCCCGGTTGAAAGTATTAGCTGGTGACATCACTGTTGCCCAGGGGACACCCGTGGGGGCTCCTTTGATGTCCCCATCAAGGAGCTGGAGTGAATGACGGGAACTCACCCTGCTACACAGCAGCACTCAGGTCTCCCACGTGGGCTTGCTAGCCTCCAACCCAGGGCCCTCCCACACATGAGCAGCTGTGCTCCTTGTTTTCATATTGTAATTCCATTAAAGTTCAGTGAGATTCCTTAATGTAAAATTTGAATTCATACTTAAAATACTATTTTTTTAAAATAGAATTTTCTTTTCCCAGCAGCAAGATTATATTTGCTTGTTTTACCAAGTAAAATATTTTCACATAAAAGTTTAAACATAAAACTTTAGGATATATATTCAGGAATACATAACAGATTCTGAATCAATTGGTATTTTTACTTAATATAACCAGTGTTAAACTATTGGACAGTTATTACTGTATTTTCCAATACCAGTTTTCTTGGAAATACCTATTTACATGGAATCTATATATTTTTCTCCATTTGATAAATAGCACTAGTTGATTCATGGAGATGGCTCCTGCATTTATACAATTGAAAGTGCTAAAGTCATCATTCAAACACGTCTTAGAAATCTTGTTTTATTGCCTTTAGAAACATTCTAAAATCAAAGAATAGAATAACTAAATTCTGCTGTTTGTATTGGTTCAGCAATAATGCCAGTAGATAAGGAGAGAATCCTTCCAAGATATTCTGTTTATCCACCATTGTGGCTGTCCTATGCAGTTAGGCTTTGATTTATGACCATTCAACGACTGAAATTACAACGGTGCTGAACGAAGGGACTTGCGACCTCTGCCCAAAGTTACAGCTGTTGCAGACCCCCTATGATCCCATGATCAAAAGCTCAGGTGTTCAGCAGCCCACTCACACTTAGAACTGGCCACAACTCCTCTTACCTGCCTATCTTCCCCCCCTCCGCCCATTTATGCCCTTAAATGCCAGGGAATGAAGCAGCCAAACACCTGGGAAAACTTCACAGCAGGGTGCAAAGCAGCTGCCCACAGCTGACTCCAAAGGCCAGGAGACTCCAAGAGTGGGGAATGCCTGGGAAGCTCCAGCCCAGCTGCCCTCACTCCCCTGCCCTGCCCCATTCCAATTGGCTTTCGCTGTTTTCTTCTTCCCACGAGGTCGCTCCACGTGGCCTTTTGCCAGGAAGAAAAAGTTAAAGGCAGCCACTCAGCTGCAGTGTCTTAAAATGCCCCTTTCCCCATTTTCCTGGGTGCAGCTGGAGGACTGCAGCCGGCTTCCTGGTGAAAGAAGGTGTTCTGACCTAGGCTTCCTGATAAGATCACACAGCACAAACAGCGTCTCACAAACCTCTTTTTATTGTTAACAGCTGCTAATTGTTTGCATTAGCAGTTTTCTGAAGTTCAAATAAAGTAAAGTAAGTCTTTTCTTTTCAAAGGCTGCTAATTATTGTCATTAGCAGTCTGCATAAGTCCAAGCAAAATCAAACAAGTCTGACTAAAAGTTTTTCAAGGAGAAGCAGATAACGCACACACACACACACACACCTTATTTTTCTTTGGCAAGCTGCCAAGGAACAGTTTGCAGGAAACTAGTTCAAACAAAGACGAAGGCTTTGAGTTGCAAATATAAGATCTGGAAATGAACAGAGTTGCTTCCTGCAACTCACCCCTTCATGTTCTTCCCTTGAATAGCCTATGGGAGGGGCCAATTATCCCCAAGCCTTACTCCTGAGTAGTACTTCTCCTCTGGAACCATTACTGCCTTTTAGCAGCTCTGTGCATGTGCGCATTGAGAACAGGCTCCTCCTGCTCTTCTTCCTCACTCATGTCAGCCTCTGGAGGCTCCCTGCCTCTGGCACCGAGCCTTCTCCAAACTCCAGGCCTGGCTCAGGTGCCTCCCCAGCCTCCTTGCTGTCCGACTCTGTTGCCAGCTGCACAGGCCGCTGGCAAACCACAATACCAGCCTACTCGCTGTCCGACTCTGTGGCCAGCTACACAGGCCGCTGGCGGACCACAACAGAAGGGGGGGGAATGAAGAGCTGCCCTTACTTTCCCACAGCTGTGTAAGCCACCTTCAATTCCAAAAGCAAAAGTTTAGCACGTCTTTCCTTCTTTTTCTGTGCAAAGGGCCAGACTGGGCAAGCCTCGTAAGCTCGATCATAGTTTTAGTTTTAATAACTTTTGGCTTAACTTTCCTGGGTTAAAACCATCAAGCACCCATTCCTAGAAAAGATCAGTTTCAATGGAAATGACCCCTGTGATCATGTGGCACTTGGCAACCAATCATTATTGCGTGTCAGTTGCCAAATGCCCAAGATGCAGTCATGTGATTGCGACTGCCCGGGGGGGAGGCGGGGGCAACATTTTATGATGGCTAGAAGTGCTTAATAGAAGGACATCAAATAAATAAATAAATAAATAATAAATTAATGACCATAAAACAGCCTTTCTGAGGCTTTTGTAATGGTCATTAAACAATTGGTAGTAAGTGGAGAGCTACCAGAAGGCTTATTTTAGGCTAGGCAGGAAACAAATTTTGCTTACAATAAAAGTGAGAAACGCTTTTATTGAAACTTTGATTTTGTTGTGATTATTTGAATTTTACCTCTCTTGCAGATCAGACTCGTAGTTGAAGAGGGATTAAATCGACTACCATACACAGAATGCACAGTGACCACTCCAACAGGTAAGAGAAGGTAGAAGCTCCCAAGGCGTGGGGGTGTCCCAGGCCAAATTATTCAAAGGTTAATAAACATTTGCTCCAATGCTGCTGACATGTCTGGTCCTTGAAATTGGGTTCATTGCAGCGTTCCCACAATCATGTGATTGCAATTCAGGTGTTTGGCAACTGGCTCGCAGACTGTCGCAGTATCCCACAATCACATGATCACCATTAACAATCTTCACTACAGGTTTCGGACAAGCAGTCAGTGCAGTAGGGGGTTTCACTTACCTTCGCTACTGGTTTAGAACTGTGAACGTGTGCACGGCGCTTCTGCGCATGCACATGGGCAGATCGTCCGTGATGACGTCCGGGCGAGTGGGCGGAGCTTCCTGCCGCCGCTGCTACCGGTTTGCCCGAACCAGGGTAAACTGGTAGCAACCCATCACTGAGTTGGTGGCAAAGCTGGCAGGAGGTTGCAAATGGTGATCATGTGACATTGGGCTTAAACCACCTAATGACTGGAACTGCCATCAGAAATTGATGCAGTCATGTGCTGTTGTGCATTATGACCATGTCATTTAGTGATTGAGTTCCTGGTGCCATTTACAGTTGCTAACCAAGAACTAACTATATTTAGCCCAAGGCTGAAGGAGATAGATAACAGATGGATAAGATATCATAGAGTTAGCGCAAACAAATAAAATTATTAAAAAAAACATGGAATACTTTTTAGCAGCAATGTTAAATAAAATTCTCAGGAGATTGCTATCCTTTTCTGGTTTTTGTTGTCCTAGACATCAAAGAACAGCAAAATTTATATAGAGCTAGTAGATTTCTAAAGAGATCACACATGTGAATTGCTTTCAAATTATAAAGACAAAGTAACATTCTGATGTAAATATATAATATATACAGAAACATATATGCTTCTGCAGCAGATGGTCTACATAAAGAGCTGAAGTGGTGCAGTGGTTAAATGCAGCCATTGCAGGCTGACTGCTAGTTCAACAGTTCAGCTGTTCAAATCTCACTAGGCTCAAGGTTGACTCAGCCTTCCATCCTTCCGAGGTCGGTAAAATGAGGACCCAGATTGTTGGGGGCAATATGCTGAACTCTGTAAACCGCTTAGAGAGGGCTGGAAAGCACTATGAAGCGGTATATAAGAAAAGTGCTATTGCTATTGCTATACTGGAGAATTCCAGTTGTTTTATAGGCAGTACAGATTAAGCAACTAAATCTTGAGGTATACAAATAAACATCCAGTAAACAGAAGGTTGTTTTAGTTTTTTAAACTGTAGGATTGATCATTAGATCAATGCACTGGTCATTCAAATGCAGGTAATCCTCATTTAGCAACCATAATTGGGACCAGCAACTCTCACTAACCAAAGCAGTCACTAAGTGGGAAATCCTGTGACTGCAACTGTATTTTCCTTTTCTCAATGACCCCATCCTTTGGAATGCTTACCCTGGTGCTAGCTGAAGGGAACTATGTTCAATGAAGAGGAAGGATTGCAGGAAAGTAAGGAGGTCACAGTGGGGAATACACATCAAAAGGAATGTGATGGCACTGGTAACCCCTGAGTGCATTTGGCAAACTAGTTATTCCCCATTGACCCTCTCTTGTAATCCCTTCCTCGCCAATCTCTCTGTTGTGCATGGGGGGATGAGGTCAGGCACAGGAGAAATTGCTTGGTCTTTTTTTTTCCCCCCAGTCGCACCCTTGCAGAACAGAAAGGAAGGGATTGGAAAGAGAGGAAAGAGGCACACAATGGGAAATATACCAGGCTCTTTGTGTAGCATGCTCGTAGCTGCCGGTGCCAGTGCATTGCTTTAAATGTATATTTCCATTGTATGTCTGCTTCCTCTCTTTAAATCCCTTCCTCTTCAGTGCTTCTGCTCAGTAAGGGGGGGGGGAATAAAAAACCAAAAGGTCAGACATAGAACAATGTGCACTGATTATAATGGTGACATGTGACTGAGAGATGCCGTGTTTCCAGCTGATTGGAATTTTGCGCTATTGTGCATCTGACCCTAGATTTAATTCAAGGGGGTCTGAGAAATGTTGCAATTATAATTAACTAGCAAGGAGATGATAAATTCACCTATTTTGTATCAATACATCCTTCTAATATAGTTTGAGAGCTTTATATTTTCTGATTCATAGATTAGATCCAGATAGGATCAGTTAGCAATAAGGTTGTGTTTCTTATTTTATCATCTTATTAACAGGAGTCTAAAGCTCTGGTAAAGGTGAAGATAAAAACCCCTTTAGGCTGAGCATTCTTCCTGGAGTTTTCATGACTATATCATGTAATTTTCTTAGAAATCATGTAGCTTGTACCCATGTCTCTAAATATATTTTTATTTCCCAGCCTGGGATTTGCTAGAGGTCTTTCATACAGGTTCAAAATTGGCTTTGTGTTTTGTTTGTTTGTTTGTTTGTTTGTTTCTGCTGTGGTTGGCTAGGTGTTAATTAACTTCAGATGTTCAAAACCATAAACTAGTTTTCTAAGCAAAAAGTACTGTTGCATTCAATCAGTTGCCTTTTCATTCTGGCAGAAATGGCTGAACCAGCTGCATTATCAAGCCAGAGTCTACAGTATATGATTGGAACAATAGTCTGAAAATAAATAGAGTTGTCTGTAGAGTCTGTAAATAAATAGTCTGATAATAAGTAGAGTTGTTCTCAATTTTGCCTGGAATCTTGCTCAGTGCATTAGCCTAAAATAGCTTTCTTGACCTGATTCGTTCCTACATGCAGGCTGCAGTTTTGGAAGTCACAGGGCAAAACCTCTTGGAAAGCTGGGGAAGGCTTCAGGAAACCAGTCAGGCAGCTTCCATAGTTATTTTGGTACTACTTTGCAGATGTGACTGGATTCTTTCCTCAGATTTCTGACTTGGGAGTCAGAATGTGAAAGACATACACAACTAATTATTCAACAACAGCAACTCAGTGAGTTTTTCTTTCTCTGTGTGTATCCCCCCAAAAAAGTATGGACTAAATTTTAGGGAGGAAATTTAATTGACTACTGTACAGATGGTAATGAAATTTCAACACTTAAAAAGAGACACCTCTGTAAACGTTTGCAATGAAAATGCATCTTAAGTCAAATTTCATTTCTCATCACTGAAGGTCAACCATTGCAATATTGTCCTTTCTTTCTGTGTTAGTTCCAAATTTGTAAGACCTCCTGTTTTCTTATTTAAACACGTCATTGCAGTAAAAGCTGTCCGGGAAATGAAGTTATTAGGTTTACTACTGAATAACTTGAAGAGTACCACTCCTGGAGAAACTTCTTTATTCTTATAAGAATAAAAAATTCTTTATAACAAATAAAAATAATATTTATGTCTTTTCAACAGGGTACAAATATGAAGGAGTGAAATTTGAAAAGGGAAACTGTGGGGTCAGCATAATGAGAAGTGGTAGGTCACTTAAAATTTTCTTGTGTGCTTATTAGTATTTCTTATTAATGATCATTATTCCACCTTATCAATAACGCCAGAATGCAGATTGGAAAACAATGCACAGGACTCACCTATGTAAGATAGTCAACCCTATTTAGGAAAACAGCATAGAATTACAACGAGGTTGAGAGTGCAAACACCAGTCTTTAAAGTGAGTAATCCCCTTGCCCTTCTTTGCCGCATAACGTTTTCCTGTTTTCCTCTCCCAATGAAGGGGAGGCAATGGAACAGGGCTTGCGCGATTGCTGCCGATCTATACGAATAGGGAAGATCCTGATCCAGAGTGACGAGGAGACCCAGAGAGCCAAAGTGTACTATGCAAAATTTCCACCAGACATCTACAGAAGAAAAGTCCTCCTCATGTACCCCATTCTGAGTGAGTGCTTTAAAGACGGTATTAGAAGCTGTGTGGGCTGCAGAGTGCTCGCTTGGAACATAGATAAGCCAGTGAGGACGCAAAATACACAAGTTTCATGCTTTGCTGGAAGGTCTAGTCCAGGGGTCTGCAACCTGCGGCTCTGGAGCCGCATGTGGCTCTTTCATCCCTCTGCTGCGACTGTCACTGGTTGGCACCACAATTTTGAGAGGAGCTTCCGGTTGGATGGGGGGGGGGGAAGCAGGGCGTGCCAGGAGGAGAGACTATGGCAAGGTGCGGGTTTTCCAGTCGGCTCCACAATTGATAGGGCTTTTGGTTAGGACTGGTAGAGGAAAAAGGACGCCGCGCTAGGAGGAGTCTATGGTGGGGGGACCGGACTTCCGGTTGGCTCCAGAATTGAATGGGGGGCTTCCGGTTAGGATCTTTGTGGCTCTTTGAGTGTTTAAGGTTGCCGAGCCCTGGTCTAGTCCTTGATCTAATTGAGCTGGCAAAACATTGATCCTAGGCTGCACATGTTGAGTAAGAGGTGTCTACTCATATAAAATGATGGGAGTTTGTTAATGTAATTTAAGTAATGGCATGACTATGTAGAATTCCACAGGTTTTTAAATCTTCATAAGACACTTGGTAATTGACTATTTCTTTCCAAGTTCCGAACTATTCTGTTTAGCCAAATGCTTTGTAGAAATTTCTCAAAAAGAATTGGGACTAGATTGTGCCACAATTAGACTCTGACTCCAGTTGTAATCATACAGAAAGGAAAGATGACTCTGACACACACATAAAGTTTGAAAAGACAGTTGGATATTTCACCTCTGCTTTCTTCCCCTCCCCCTTTCCATTCCTCTTCCCCCACCCATTTATCAGGCACTGGCAACACTGTGATCGAGGCCGTAAAGGTTCTCATAGAACACGGGGTTCAGCCCAACGTTATAATACTGCTGAGTCTATTCTCTACCCCTCATGGTAAGTTCAGGCAAACTAGTAGCAAGTCATAAAATAAGGTTATTTGTGGGAAAGTCTAGTTTCATCTAAGGCGATCCATACACATGCTAGAAATGAACAGAGAAATTTAATATAGGCTATATACAACAGTATAGTTGATTTCTTTAAAAAGTGGCAGACGGGATGTTTCAGCATAGATCTTCAACCAAACAAATATGTAAAACTAATGAGAATTTGATCAAGCAATCTGTTACATGGAGAAACATAATCTTAATCCTTCTGCTGCAAGATTTTGAAAAACAGACTGTCTTTGGTGTACCTCAGAAAAGGCATGGATGTGAGCATCTTCAAAATATTGTAGATACAAATTGAGATGGAGTGAATAATTATGACTATAATCCTTAAACATTTGAAAAGATTTTCAACATTCCTATGTAGTGAAATCCTTTCATGTTAGAAAAGCCAGATTAAATGAAAGGAATTGTGTGTGTGTGTGTGTGTTTGATGCCTATGAGGACACATCTATGTTTTTTTTTCTTATGCAAATAAGAATATTCCAGGGTGTCATTTCTGTATTATAGAAGTATTGAATTTCTTGTTGAAACTGTCGCATGTAAGCTTTCATATAGAAATTAACTATATGTCCAAAGAGAATGCAACTGTTGAATTCACAAAATACTGGGAAAGGGGGGAGGGAGAGGAATTTATGTCAACTTTTGATTAAAGCTTATAATAATTGGATAAGGGCACATTTCAGAAGTAGAAAATCAACATAGTTATATATATATATATAATTTACAATTTTCTTTTTGTTTAAGGTGCCAAATCAATAATACAGGAATTTCCAGATATCACAATTTTGACAACAGAGGTTCATCCAGTCGCACCTACACATTTTGGGCAGAAGTATTTTGGAACAGACTGAAGTACTTAACCCGTTTGTGTTTTGTTACTGTAAGATATTATACCATTTTTCTACATTTTATAATTTGAAGTGGAGGTATCTATGGGAATATTTAACATTTCCGGGGTGTTTTTTTCCCCTTTTTTTTCTTTTTTGTCCAAAGGTGGAAATAGTTGACCTGCACTAATTTTTTATTTAAATGGATAGATACTTGATCTTAAGTCTAGTTTTTGTTTTAATAATGAGATGGGGCAATAAAGCAGACCACAGACATCTAATGTTGGGTTATTCAAATTGCTGCCCTCTACTTTATTTATTCTTTGTAGCCAATTTGGCTGATTGCAACGGTAAAATAAACTAACTGTGAAGGCACCATTGTCTGTGTATTTTTCATTGTTTTTATAGTGCAACTGGACCGTTTCCTGGAACAGATGGATTTTTCACTAGAAACCGTTGACCCATTTGTGCCAGTCTTTGGATATAGCTTTAGTTTTTGTAGATTGCATCCTTAAGCTGCATAGGAGTTATGTAACTGTTATAAAGATGTGCAAACAAAATGCAGGCACAATTCAAAAGAAGGTGTGTGCAAAACATTACACTGCTCACACTTGCTCACATTCGAATATATGGACTAATGGAAGAGGCAATGCATGCCCATCAGATCTGGGTTGCAGAATACTGAATATCCATCCAGGGTAGCAAAGGGATACAGAAAATGCTTCGCTTTTGCTGCCATCTGGTGGTTGCTCAGATTTTTATACCACAGGTCAGCTAGTTTTCTTTTGATAGTAAATCTTATTGATTTTTAAATTAAATATAAATTAGAACAATTAAAGACAAAACTAATGTTTCATTTCATTACAGGTGACTTGTACACAATTTTAAAGCAACCCATTTTAGAAAGATCATTGCTGTATATCAGCCATTATAGGTCACTGTCCGGACAATATTTAGCTTGGCTATGATATATCAGTAATTGTCTCCTGGTTGCTAATCAGCTGGTACCCTATAACCACAACTCATTTGCATTTAAAAAACAAACAAACCAGTAATGTTCTAGTTCTGTTACCCTTCATTTTTCTGTTCATCATCAGACCTAAAGATATTTCTTTTCATTTCTTTAAGAGTGCGTTTTACATCTTACTAAAATATGTTTTCGTTATATTGGACATTACTGCTAAAACCTTAAGCTTGGAGATGGTTGGATAAATGTCCCCTGGTTGGAAACTCAGTCTGTGACTAAAAGACCCTGAGTAGAAATAAGCTAAATCATAATGGCAGATTACATCATGCAAAACAAGAGAAATACATTAACCCGGTCTGGACTCCTGGTATTTGAATTTTAAAAATGCAGCATTTTACACAATACATTTTAACATATTTAAATATTCAAATGTGATTCTACAAAACATTTTTATTGTGAAATATTTCCATGCTTTAGATTGCTACATGATCACCAACATACATTTTTCAGTTAATGAACCTGAGAGAATGTAACCATTAAACATTCAGGAGACCCAACATGAACAGCAGAATATGATACAACCAAGAGATTCTGGGAATCCTTAGGAATGATTATGCTCCACTATACTGTACTTAAGTAATCCATTTTGTATGTTTCTGATTATAAAATCAAATGGGGAAATCCACTCATTGATATATCATTGTATCTTGATTATACAATACCAAAGAAAAAGCCAGGAAGGAATTACTTTAGATCAGTGGTTCTCAACCTTCCTAACCCTTTAATACAGTTCCTCATGTTGTGGTGACCCCCAACCATAAAATAATACAATTATTAGGAAACTCAGGGGTGGGTTCTAACTTACCTCGATGCCAGTTCGCTTCCTCCTGCGCTGCGTGGCTGCACGTGCGCTTTGCACGCGCACACATGCACAGTGCCAATTTTAAAAAAAATTGCAAAAAAAAGCCGAAAACAAGATGGCGCCACATGTGCAGTGCCGGAAATTCGGCTTCTGCGCATGCTCAGAAGTTCCCATGGTACAGATTTTTTTTTTTTTGCAATAGTTATTTGCATGTGGGTGGACCCGCCTGGAGACTGATAGATTCCTAAGACCATCGGAAATACGTGTTTTCAGATGGTGTTAGGCGACCACTGTGAAAGGGTTGTTCGACCCCCAAAGGGGTCGCGACCTACAGGTTGAGAACCGCTGCTCTAGATAGTGAACAAAATATTTAAAAGCATAGAATAAAGGGCTGTGCAATTTGCTGCCACCCCCGAGATCATTAATCAGTAATATCCAAACTAAAGGTTAGTGCAATTTTACAACATTCCTTAATGATTAAAACAAAGAGACTTGGCAAAAGTATTTGGAGTATGTGCAGTCAAATCAATAGCTGCTGGTGGCTCATGCAACAGGATTCATCCATTCTTTACTTATCTACATGTAGTCTTTCACAGAGTAATCTTTCCTCCCTGCCATAGGAAGTAACCATTATTTAAGCCGCTCTTAAAAGCTCAGAGAAAGAATTGAAATCTAACTACAATGTATTCAGTGGGAAGTATTTTTGAGAAATAACTGGTACCTTCAAGTGAATCCTCTGCCTCAAATGTTTGATTTTCTTTTTAAACCAACAAGAGACTCATCTAGGACTCTGCTATAGGAAACACAATCAACTTTAAAAATTCTACAAAGGTAAAATCAGCTCTCTTCCTCCATCAGCCGTGACCAACACAGCCATATTCTTTCTCTTAATATATTAATGCATTTATCAGTGTTTTCATGTAGGTCCTGATATACTTGTTTTATTGTGGTGGGAAGCAAGCAGTGCGACTGGCAAAACAGTTTATACTGGCGCATTATTACAAGGCAGACATTTCAAGAAACTGAGCTAAAGCAGCTTCAGTGGCACTCTCAGTCCTGTTCTGCATACCTTAAGTGTGGATGGGTCACAGACAGATGGGAGAGTGCAGGTTGAGGAGGGGGTAGATAGGATACTGCAGTGTTTAACCTTGGCTGCTGGAAAAAGGCTGGCTGGGGAATTCTGGGAGTTGAAGTTCAGCCATCTTCCAACTGCCAAGGTTGAGAAACACTGAGATATTGTATGTCCCTATCTCTCTAATATACTTTTCCCCACCCAGGTGAGGAGAAAGGAATGGTATGTATGTCACATTCAATTTGTCGTTACAGATACGTCATGGTCCCGTCTTGTTAAAAGTAAATTGTGCTTTCAGTTGTGCACCACACCTTACATGAGAAACAGTTATAGGCTGGGGCCAAATAAACATTTCTTACATCGTGCTAGCTGACTCTTTCACTATACCGGCATGCAACAACGATATTATTCAACAATTCTGATGATCTCCAAAATTTAAGCTATATACAGAAGGCCAGTTTTTTAAACACAGATTTCCTACCTAACTACATTTGTCTCGCTGTCCTTAGCAGACATCAATGGGATGCTTTCAGTTTTGTGGTGAGAATGGGATGCAATACTGTTTGCAAAGATCCTCAGGTTGGTTTCCGGGGACCGCTCTCCGCTGCTCCATCTTCTCAGAAGGACGTTTTATGCCCAGGAATGCGTGGGCACTATGGAAACCTTTGAGAAGTTTCTGAAACTGGGACATCCCAGCATGGAAAATGCCAACCGGTTCCATGAATAATGCTGGACAAAGTGCAAATTTGATAGTTCCAGTACACAAAGGTTATTTTGTTCCACAACACGAGGCAAGATTTGCCACAAATGAGTCCCGATACTGGGAAGAAGGTACTTCTCACCTTCAATTCACAATCCTAAGTTACGTTTAGATTGATGAAAGTGTGTGGCATCTTGCACACCCGTGACTGCTTTAAAAATGGCCTAAATAATGTATGAAAATTATACCTAGTTGGTTGCAACCACAAAACTAATAAACGTAATAGGAATCTAGAGACAAACATTGGATCAAATGCTATAGAACAGTATTTTTCAACCTTTGCCACTTCAAAGTGGGTGGACTTCCAACTCCCAGAATTCTAGGAATTGAAGTGCCACCTAGTTTAAAGTGGCCAAGGTTGAGGAACACCAGTATAGAATACTCTCAAATCCCTTAAGTAGCCATTTAAGGTCTTTAATTTCTTCCTGAATATGAATAAGAATATGCTTGCAAATGGTCTGTTACTACACATCCTCCCTGCTTCTGAATTTCAGTTGGTCCTAAGAAATCACAAAAAAAGGTTAACTAGATTACTAAATATAGCTATAATATTTCAAGACAACACTGGCACGAATTATTGGGTCTGTCGTCCGTTAACAGACAGATAGTTGTGAGCCATCCAGAGTCGTTGGGAGTCGGGCAGCATAAACATTTAATGACTTCTTATCTAGAATGAGAAGAAAATACTGTCTGCTCTTCAGAACATTTGCTTAATTGTTTCGGGTTTTGGGGGTCTCCATATCCTATGTCCTCATGTGAGTACATGAAAACCAGAATGACATACAGCAACTGGATAAGGACTGAAAGCGGCAATACTGGCTGGTACAAAGTATTCCAACAAACATACTTTTATCCCAATAAACTGAAAAAGTTGCTTTAATTACAAAACAGCCTTTCCCAGTCTTGGAGGGTGCTAAACTCAAAAGAATCAGTTCAACTTGTGTTTCCACTATTCTTGCATAATAGCTTTAACTGGGCCAGGTAAAGGTTTAGCAGCGCCATTCATACAAGATGCTTTGTTAGTTTTGCCCTTTTTCTCAATTTGTGCCAATCTACAGGTAGTCTTCGACTTACAACCACAACTGAGCCCAAAATCTATGTTTGCTAAGTGAGAAATTTATTTTAGTTTTGCCCCATTTTACGATTTTCCTTCTATGTATGTAAAGTGAATCACTGCAGTTGTTAAATTAGTAACACGGTTGTTAAGTGAATCTGGCTTCCCCATTGACTTAATGCTTGTTAGAAGGTCCCAAAGGGGGATCACGTGACTGGGACACTGCGACTTGTGACTTGCCACTTGTCAAGCATCCGAATGTAAATCATGTGACCATAGGGATGCTGCAATGGTCATAAGTGTAAAAAATTGTCATAAGTAGCTTGTTTTCAATGCTGTTGCAACTTTGAACGGTCACTAAATGAATTGTTGTAAGTCGCGGACTACCTGTACCTCATTTGAGAGTTAAGGATTCAGTGTACGGTATTTGTGCAACCATGAAAATGGGTGAATTTGGTAATGAAATGCATACAGATACAGCACTATTAGTAGAGGGGACTGGATCTCTCATCCTCCCATAATTTGTGGAAGCCTTTTTGCAACTCTGCTTTGCAGGGATAGACATTAGGCGGCCTTTGATTCTGAGGAATTCTTGGGGCTGAAGTCTTCCTAGCCTCATTTAAACAAGCCCATTCGCTTGCCACAAACCAGTTGGTAAGAGGTTTCCAAAGATAATTTTTTGGTCATCTGATCATATCTAATTTTATTAAATTAAGCAGTTCTCCCCCACCCCAAAATTATTTAAAACTATAGTTCACACGTATTATTCCACTTGTGCCGTTTCAAGCTCAGCAGCTGCCCAGCTCCCAAGGAAGCAGGCAGTGAACAGCTGGGGGGGGGAGTTTGGGAGAGGCTACTAAGAAGACTTCAGGGCTACTGCAGATTTCCCTGCAGGGCTTCCCTGCGTAGGACAGATTGGGTGAGTTATAATAGCTGCACAAAGGGGTTTTTGTGTTTTTTTTAACTCCCAATGGTTTAGCCATGAGAACACCAAGTAGATTTTATCCTTCAGTTAGGCTGCTGAGGTGAGGGAATGGTCTGAGTTCAAAAAAGTTCTAAGCAGGCCTGGCTCAAGCAAACTGGTTCTAGGACACCTCCTGCCCTGTTCCCATCACAAAATAAATTAAGTGCAGACATACTGTAGGCCCACAAACGGGATTAAAACCGTTTTATGGAGAACCAGGCAGAAATAGTGAATGCAAGTATAGCTTTCCTGGAAGCAAATGAGGACGTGGTTCCTGTGGATCATAATCACTGTTCCACAAAGGTAAACTAAACAGGGCATTTGAAAGCTGCTTTTGCAGACAAACTCTCCTTTTCACTTTAGCACCTTTCACAGCTTTTCAATCACTGCTAAAGAACCCACCTCCCCTAGCTGTTTTTTCACACAACTGATAAGCAGAAGAGTGCTTGAACAGTTCATTGCCTTGATAATGGCTTACTATGGTGTTTCTCCACCTTGCTGACTTTAAGATGTGTGGGCTTCCATTTCCAGAATTCCCCGGCCAGCATGCTCACTAGGGGAATTCTGGGATTTGAAGTCCACACACCTAAAAAAATCAGCAAGGTTGAGCAACACGGGGCTACAACTATAGCTGCTGCCAGCCAATTGTTTATTTGGGACTAATGCCAAGGCCCAGAAGTGTCAAGATCTTCACTTCCCTCTGCTGTTGATGTCCCTAATTCAAGAATGTCTAAAAACAGTTGAAAATTCAGGGCATGAAGAAGTGCCTGAAATTGAAAGGGCAGTTGACCAGGCCATTCCTTCTAGATCCCGTAAGACTCACGCTGATCAGACATGGCTTTGGAGATTTCCTAAGGCACGCCTTACCCAGCCTGCTAGATTCCCAAATTCTGGACAGCCCCACCCCCCCTTTCAGTAAGAGATCAACGAAGCCAAAGCAGTTTTTCACCTCCTCTGACAGTGTTAACAGAGTGGACCTGAGAAATGTTCAGTAGCAGTTGAGATGCTTTTCTCACGTAGCTCCATGAAATTGGAGACACATCATTAAAAATTAGTCCCCCAAATACATGTTCTAGTGCAGTGTTTCTCAACCTTGGCAGTTTGAAGATGTGTGGACTTCAACTCCCAGAATTCCCCAGCCAGCAACGCTGGCTGGGGAATTCTGGGAGTTGAAGTCCACACATCTTCAAACTGCCAAGGTTGAGAAACACTGTTCTAGTGTTTTAGTAGATTATCTTTTTGAAATGTTGGAGTGGAGCTGCGTTTCTTAATTTGTTAATTAAATGTTAACATTTAATTGCTCTGATCGATGTGAAGAAGAAAAGAGTCTTTTAAGAAAGGGAAACACATTGCAAGTGATTGACAGCACCGTTATGAAGTCTAACTAGGGAAGAATATCCCTGTTAAACGTGGACCCACGCAAATGTCTATTTTGCTTAAAACGTATAGCATTCAAAGGACTAATATAATCAGCAGAAAAAAATGTTTAAACTACTTCTATTGAAATTAGTATAGCTTCAATATTTGCCCTAAGATTTGTGTCTGCTTCAGTTTCTCTGGCTGGCGCCTTTCTACATTGAGAAAAATTGGCGCATTAAGATTTGTTTAACTGAGCCGAGACAATTCTGGAGGCCGAATCTTGGGAGGTCTCCCCTAGAGAATCTGCAAAGGGTGCAGCTGCACAAAGGAAGCCCAGCCAGCTATGAAACTGGGTTACTTCTTAGCACGGGCATTTCCAAAACCCCAAAAGATACACCACAACAAAGCCACAGAGGTCCCGGCCAAAACTTTGAGGGAGTCTTAGCCACTATAAACATGATGGTCTGCCTCTTCCGACTGCAGAATTTTTAAAAAGTCTTCTTTAAAAATGATCTGATGGCCCCAGTGGGATGGAGGTACTACTCTAGGCAGTCCTGGCATGGGCTTATATTGAGAGAGCTCAACTATTGCTCTCTCTTTCATCTCCTTCTGTGGCTGCAGGGGGTGGGGAGGCGAAATGGAGCATAAGCAGAGGGATGCGGTTGCCTGGTTTGGTGATGCCATCATGGCACTGGGGGAAGTTAGTTTAGCTCCAGCCCCTGGAGCTGCACCACCAGCCCACCTCTCCTGTGGATTGTGCAAAATGGTTGACGCCTATCACCTATTTCCAATGACCACCTATTATGGTGCTGGGCTGTTTTCTTCTCCAAAGTTCTAAAGAGGGAAGATAAGAACCTATTTCTGCCTAGTCAGTGAAAAGCCTGAAAAAAAATCTCTTTGTGGGGTGGGGGGGATCCCACTTGGATCAAAACCTCTTCTTGCAACACCAACATTTGAGATCAGGTCACCCAGCACTCAAGTTAAAGGGGCAAGGGGAAGCCCGGCCTTTTGGACTTCTCTATCCATGAGTTTCTTTTAAGTATTGGGGGAAAAACAAACGAATGACGGAGAGACACAAATCTTAATTCCTGAACAGATTATGCAAAGGGTTTAAAAGTCCGTGAAGTGAGGCTGGCCTGGCTCCAAACAAGGCTTCCCCTGTGTGCAAAACCAGAGGCCTGGCTTTCTCCCCCTGGTAGGCTGACTTTTGTGGGGAGGGAGGGAGGGAGGCAAGTTCTGACTAAAGATGCCCACAGTCACCCGAGCCTCCGTGGACAATCCAAGACGGGGTCACTGTTGTGCAATTCAAAGACTATTTTTTTCATAGCAGAAACTAGTCCAGTAGCTGAAGCTGTTCGGAATGAATTTCAGACAATTGTAGGCACCTACAAACGAGGATTGTGCTTACGTCAAAAAGGGTAACTCAAAAGAGCCGGACTTGTTAGCAAAATCAGAGTTGAGGATGAGTACGTTTAGGGCCCGAGGGTGTTGGAGGTTTCCTAGGGCTACAGAAGCAGTGAGTATTCGCCCCGTTCTCTAGCAGTAAGACTTGATTTAGTAGCCATGATTCCTGTTTTGAGCCGTCTGCTTAACCGTCCTCTACACCGTTTTACAGAGCTGCTCTTCCTATTTGGCAAAACGAGACAACACGAAGTCCAGGCTGTTAGCTAAATGCCCCTTAAGGCACTTGGAAATGCATTTGCACTAAGCAGTTTTCCCTTCTTCTGGGTAAGACGTACAAAAAGAGAAGGTCATGAATAGCCTTAATCACTTCAGAGCTGCCATGTTAAAAAAAAAAATCCATATAGCAAACCTTGGAAGTGTCACGAAGGACAATCTCCTCAAGAAGCATTTCGGAAAGCGAGAATTAACCTCCAATGTTGCTTTTTGTTTTCTGATCCAAGTGCTTTTCTCTCT
Organism: Diadophis punctatus similis; assembly: GCA_023053685.1. Classification (NCBI taxonomy): domain Eukaryota; kingdom Metazoa; phylum Chordata; class Lepidosauria; order Squamata; family Dipsadidae; genus Diadophis; species Diadophis punctatus. The sequence continues at coordinate 17,647,657 of JALIGW010000014.1, read as the reverse complement.
CTCTCTCCTTTTGATGCCTCCTGAGTCTCCATCACCAGAGGAAGCTAATGAGACAGGGAGGAAGCGGGAAGTGAAGTGAGTTGCAGGAAAAGAAAGGAAGAAGAATGAGTCTAATTAAAAGAATTTATATTCTGCTCCTAAGGACCAAACTCGACATGACATTAGGCAGCCCTGCATTTCATGCGCACGTTGAAATAAGAAGGAAACCGCACCTGCAGATGTGCTGATAATGATCGAGATCAGAGCGGGTGGGAGAAAGGGCAGAACAAGGCAGCTCTTTCCTTTCCGGGATAAAAAGTGTTCATCAGTAGCTGCTATTTGATGTTCCGGAACGAAATCTTTAATTGGGGAGGCAAAAACTCCAAAGGAAAGGAAAGCGCCAATCGGTTTGGGTTGGACCTGGAATGCTGCTTTCCAAAGGAACTATTCCTCTTTCCTCCCCCCTCCCCTCTTCCTCGTGTTTGCTGTAACTCTTGAGTTTAAAAAGAAATGACACGACCCCAAGTCCCACGTCTTTGACTGCCCCCTTCCAAAACTAAGGAGCACAATACAGGTAGTCCTCGACTTACGACCACAACCGGGACCAGAATTTCCATGGCTAAGCAAGGGTTGAGTTAAGTGAGTCATGCCCGATTTCCCAACCTTTTCTGCCATGATTATTCAGTGAATCATTGAGGTTGTTAAGTGAATTCTGTGCTCATTAGGCGAGTCCCGTTTCTGGTAAGTACATGCTGGTTGCCACCCAAATTTCGATCATTAATGGTCATAAGTGCGAGGACTGGTCTGCATCACTTTTTTCAGTGCCGTTGTAACTTTGAACAGTTGCTAAATAAATGGTTGTAAGTCGATGACTACCTGTATCCCTTTATGGATTGTGGTTTCTGTAACATCGCACTCTGTTGTCCTTCAGCCGTTCAACTTTCTCATGGCCCCCGGGAGCCAATATCCAACCCAACTGGTGGCATTGGTACAGGAGACAATGCTCTTGTCTTCCATCTTCCCTGAATGCAAATTCTATCCCTCTCTTATATTTTCACATTCATGTGAAATTGGAACGTAATCCTCCATTCTTTCTTGCGGTTGTGCTTGGAACATTTGAGATCTTTTCTGAAAAAGTATTGAGCTTCCAAAGGTGGTTTTTCAAGAGGCAACTGGACTTTTTGGTTTTTCTTTGAAAATGTTTCGCTTCTCATCCAGGAAGCTTCTTCAGCTCTGACTGGATGGTGGGGAATGGAAGGATTTATACTCCTTGCAGACAGCTGGTCATTTGCGTTCTTTTGCAAACTTCTTGGATGAGAAGCAAAATGTTTTTTAAAAAAACCCCAGAAAGTCCAGTTGCCTCTTGAAAAAGCTCCTTGGGGATAACCATGACCTGGATGACTGAGAATCCCCACAGATATTGAGCTTCTGTGGTTTAGACTAATCAAGGAGGTTTACAAAAATGCTTCTCAGCTCTGCGGTTGGTTTTGTGTACAGATATCTGTGCCATCAAGAGATGCCCTGCTCAAGAGCAGACTCATCCGTCAGCAAATGTGGCGCAAGATGGCACAGTCAGTTGACGGTGGGTTTCCTGCAAGCAAATGGCTTGTGGTGAAATAGTTACCGGAAAAGCCTCCTGGGTTTTCTAAATCATAATCATTTGCAAGAGGTTAGTCAACTTCTTCTGAAACACAAAATCTGCCTCTTCTATTTGGTAGATGTCTATCCTGCCTTCTCTCCAAGAGCACAATAAAAAAAACTCACACTTTCCATTTGGGGGGTCAGGTAGGCTTGGCTGTGAAAGAACATCTGGGCCAAAGAAACCTCTGGATGAATCGAACCTGAATCAGGGTCGACCCAGCGTTGATTCTAGGCAAGCACCAGAAGGCGAGACCTTGACCTTCCCTGGAGCTGGCATCCTTGCACCAAACCTGTCAGGACTTTGTGGCACACTATTAATACTGAGCTCCAGTTCAGCGCTTCCCAACCTGGCACCCACCAGCAACTTTGGGTGATGCAGTGGTTAGAATGCAGTTCTATAGGGCTAACTCACTGCTCACTCCAGGAGTTCGATCCTGAGCAGCTCAAGGTTGACTCAGCCTTCCATCCTTCCGAGGTCGGTAAAATGAGGACCCGGATTGTTGGGGGCAAGAGGCTGACTCTGAAAACCACTTAGAGAGGGCTGTAAAGCACCACAAAGCGGTATATTTTAAATGTTGTACGCCGCCCTGAGTCCCCAGGGAGTAGGGCGGCATATAAGAACACTTAAATAAATAAATATATAAATCTAAGAGCTATTTTATTTATTTATTTATTTATTTATTTATTTATTTATTTATTTATTTATTTATTTATTTTGGTTTTCTTATATGCCACCCTACTCCCGAGGGACTCAGGGCGGCGTACAGCAAAGAAAATACAAGAAACCAGCAATAAACATAATTAAAATCGAATACAAAAATTAAAAATTCCAATATTAAAAAACATCCATCAACTAAACATACCCGGAGGAGAGCTCAGATGGATTCGTCTCTAACTATTGCTCCCTTCCCTGCCTTTCCCCATCCCTTCCTTCCTTCCTTCCTTCCTTCCTTCCTTCCTTCCTTCCTTCCTTCCTTCCTTCCTTCCTTCCTTCCTTCCTTCCTTCCTTTCCTTCCCCTTTTCTTCCTAGAGCTGTGGTGGCGCAGTGATTAGAATGCAGTATTGCAGGCTAACTCTGCTGACTGCCAGAAGTTCGATCCTGATGGGGCTCAAGGTTGACTCAGCCTTCCATCCTTCTGAGGTCGGTAAAATGAGGACCTGGATTGTTGGGGGCAATATGCTGAACTCTGTAAACCGCTTAGAGAGGGCTGTAAAAGCACTGTAAAACGGTATATAACTCTAAGTGCTATTGCTACTCCTGAGAAGCAGAAGGGGTAGTCCAGCTTGTGGCCCAGGTGATTTGGAAGAGGCTAGGCTGGGGGGAAGCTACTTCAAAGTGAGGTGTATAACAACTGGACAGCCACTTGTCTGGAATGGTATAGGGCAGTGTTTCCCAACCTTGGCAACTTGAAGATGTCTGGACTTCAACTCTCAGAATTCCCCAGCCAGCGAATGCTGGCTGGGGAATTCTGGGAGTTGAAGTCCAGACATCTTCAAGTTGCCAAGGTTGGGAAACACTGGTATAGGGTCTCTTGGTTGAGCAGGGGGTTGGACTAGAAGACCTCCAAGGTCCCTTCCGACTCTGTTATTATGTTATTCTAACTCTTGTGCAAGGAGATGGCATCTGGGGCTCTTATCAGCTGCCTTTTTCCTTGCCAAGAGAGAGTTCATTGATATGGGCAAACCATATTTCCCACAGGGGAATCGTATCAATTTGCAACCCTTGTGCTGGGGGGAATATTCTACCACTGCCAAGATCGTAGAACACACAGAATAACATGGTTGGAAGGGACCCTGGAGGTCTTCTAGTCCAACCCTAGACCATTCCAGATAAATGGTTGTCCACCCTTTTCTTGAAAGCCTCCAGCGAAGGAGCAGCCATGACTTCTGGAGGCAAGACATCCAGATCGAGTATCTTATGAAAAAAAGAAAGTAACTGAAAGAGGAGTGCTAAGCTTTTTTTTTTTAAGTCTGAAGAAGAAATCGCTTACCAGAGCTCATGAGTTGCACAGCCTCAGCTCCTCAATGCTGCTACGTCTCCATTTCGATGGAAAGAGAAGACCCTTGCTGGTAACCTGGACAGGCAAACAAAATAAGTCCACTCAGTAAGACAGATTGCTCTCCCTTCAGAGTTGTGTTCCCAGTAGTTGTGGAGCCCAATTTTTCTAGGCTGGGGGTGGGGTGGGGGTCTATTTGGCTTGGAACGGCCTGCTGGAGACGACCTTCTACAAAGCCATAGGAAGATTGCATGTCCTTCGCATGCAACTAGAATTACTGTGATTACTTCCCAATTCTGTGTTTAATAACTGTTCCCTTTTGAACCATTCAAAAGCAAATTTGGCCCCAAAAGAATTTATTGGGAAGGCCTGGAGGGCTGCAGCCAAGAGGTTTACAACTTTCAGAGTCTGAGTTTGTATACCTCTTGTCACGATGTGAATAATTGCCAGTTGTGCATCTCTGCAATATTTCTAGGTTTACTGTAATTTCTAATCAAGCAGACATGTGATATGTTTTACTACGCATGCGTGCATTCCAGGAGTTTTGTCTCCTCCCACTTCCCTTCTTCTTCGAAGCCTCACCCGAGGCAGACGTGAAATTCTTAGCTGAGAAGATGTAGCTTATTAAAGGTTTATTCTTTTGTTACTTTTGTACTAAAATAAATATTTTGTTAATTAGAATTGAATCTCGGTTTTATTTTCTAAGTACGAATAACTTCAGGGAAGCAAGATCCTAAAATCGCCTTTTGATAGGAAAATTCCTATCTGACACGTCTTTAGGTAAGTATGGGCATGTACACACTTACCCTGCCTTTCTTAAACTTTGCCAAAGATGCACTTGAGATTTACAGCTTGGTCCCTTTCAGCCAGGCTTCTGTGCTGGGGCATTAACCCCCCACCCCAAGCAGGAAAACAAGCCGTTCCCCAATCCTGCAATCAATCTCATCTTGATGGCAACCTCTGGAGTCCCCTGTTGAATAGGACTTGATTGGTGAACCAATTGGCTTTGGGTTGGATGCAGGGAAGAGGAGTAACTGTTTAAAAGAACTGATTGCAGCACTCTTCATCTCCTAAAACCTTGCTTTTCAAGGCAAAGGTAAAAGGAAGACGGGACCCCCCCCCCTGCACTGGGACTAAGCCTTTGCAAGAAGAACAACATGGGAAAACACTGTCAGGGAGGGGAGACGTGATTTGCAAAGCATGTGCCATGTACGTTTGCAGACCCACAGAAGACTCAACTTGTATCTATATCAAATGTAAACTAAATGAATAACTCCAGGAAGTCAACTCAAGCTTTGACTACTGCAAAGCGCCTCACATGGGGCTACCCTTGAAAACGACTTGAAAACTACCTGGTCCAGAATGCAATGGGAAGGCTATTCTCCAATTGTTCCCTAAATCTGCCTCAATGATGAGGAAGGGGCTGTAAGAAGGGCATCTCTGTTTCTGCTGCATAAGAACGACTGGCCTAGGCTTGCTGACTCTTCCCCCCACCCAACCGTCATCACTTTTGGATGTCTGATGCCCATTTTCTCTCTCTTTTTTTTTTTCAATGTACAGAACAGTGTTTGTCAACCTTAGCAACTTTAAGATGTGTGTGTCAGAACTGTCATCTCACACCTGTGCTTTGCATTTGCTAGCTGCCAGTCTGCCATGAAGTATGGGGGGAGGGAGGGAGCTGGAGGGGAAGTGGGGAAAGCTAACGATTCATCGTACCTAGAGACACAACTTCAAGGTCAGAGAACTGGGAAAGGCATGTACCTCCGCACCGCCTGCTCTACAGTTGAAGAGACCTTTCCCAAAACATCTTATCTGACTATGATTGGACAATGCAGGATCAACAAACAGGGAAAAGTTAACCGGGAAAGTTTGGCATGCGAACCTCAGTTCTGGCTTTGCTGTATTGTAATCCACTTGGCCTTTAGTAAAGTAAACCTTTCACACCAAATGGAGTTGAGGGTTGTTCTTGCTTAAGGGACCAAGTTGGGGCAAGACTGACAGTGTGGATTTCAATTCCCAGAATTCCCCAGGTATCAGGAACAGTGGAACAGAGAAATGCTGATGTTGTGGCCTGTCGACAGCCAGCCCCTCTGGCTGCCAAATCAGATGAGGAGGCGGAGTGGGAGTCGGGGCCAGCATCAAGGCAATCGGAGAGCTCCAAGGGGGAAGAGGGAATGGAGCTGAAAGAGAGAGAGACGGAGGCGGAGCCTGGTTCGTCCATCAGCCCCCAGGTCTGGAGGTGGCTGATGAGGAAGAGGAGGAACAGCTGGGTCCCGTGTCTGACAAGCGGATGCGCAAAGGCAGAGGAGAGGAGAGCAGCGGGAAGCTATGGACCGGTCCTTGGGATGGAAGAGCCACCGCTGCTAGCGAAGCCCCACTCTAGCTCTGGGGATAAAAGGCAGGGGGCGGAGACAAATAGGTGTGGCAGACAACTATTCATCTCCCTAGACTTCCGGTTCCTCCTTCGGCGATATCGGAAGCCGGGACTGCGACCTCCGTGGCCGGCTCCGAACACTCCACACCTGAGGGTCCGAATTCGGACCTAAGCCCCCCCCCCCCGTAGAGGGGGCGAAGCAAAGGGGAACCGCCAGGAGGGTAGAGGGGAGCTGCATCTCCCTTCCCCAAACTGGCAAGCCCATAGCTGATGGAGCGGAGCTGCGGCAGCAAATATGGCTGCCATGAAGCTGAAGGAGAACCAGAATTAACAAGACTGAGCAGGAGGAAAAGTGAGTGATTTGCGATCTGGGATAAAAAGGACTATTTGCTTTTCAAAAACAACCCCAAAAATACGAGGGGGAGAAATAAGGAAGCTAAAGATTAGCGGCGGGTCAAGCAGGCTAAAATTGTGAAATGTTTGGGAACTAGGAGGAAAACAAAAAGGTTTTTCTTGGAAGCTTTAAAAGAAGATGTGGTTTTGGAATGATACCCTATTTTAAAGAACAAAAAACATTGATACTTGAACTGGAAGTTGAATGTGCCTTACTATAAATTGACTATCATATATATCGGATTTATAATTATAAAATAATGAAACTGAGAGCACAGAATAATGAAGAGGAATTTCTGATTTGAAGTAGGAACGCCATTTTAGAAAAAAAAAAGAGGGTGTAACTCTTGGAACTTTTATTGGACAAATAACGTGGATTAAACTTTGTTGCAAAAATGATACCAAGTGGAAATAAAGATATGAAAAGCATACACCAGGATATTAAGACTATTGAAAACAAGCATATTTCAAGTTATGGACCGTATAGAACTAAAACTGGAAAATATAATGCAAAAAATAACAAATGCAGTCCAGACAAATGAGGAAAATATGGAGAACTTTGGAAGAGTGAAAGAAACAGAAGAAACAAGAAACAAGCAACAAGAAAGAAAAGATAACAAAGTGATGATTGAAATACAGAGGGTGAAAAAAGGCTCCCCCAGGTATGAATGTGTTGTTTGCCTTTTTAATTTTTTAATTAATTAATGTTTTAAATCATTTATTATTTTTTGGTTACTGTTTTTTATATTGTTCTTATATTCTGTTGTACGCCCCCCTAAGTCCCCAGGGAGTAGGGCGGCATATAAGAACAGCAAATAAATAAATAATAAATAATAATAAAAAGGTAGCAAAGCAGAAGGGGAAGATCTCTGCTATGGGAAAGACAAGGAAGGAAAAGAAAGCTAGAAGGGGAAAGAAAGAAAAAACTAGAAAAAATGAAAGCATAATTAGACAACAAAAAGGGGAAAAGAGAGGAGAGAAAGATAGAGATTATAGTAAAAGAAGGGAGTTAAAGATAAAAATGAGAGAGTTAAAAGAAATATGGGGGAGGCAACCAAGAAAGAAAAAGAAAAGAGGATTAAAACTTTGGAACAGGGAAAAAGAGATGGGATAGAAAAATAAAAATATGTATGTTTAATTAGTAGTAATATTTTTGAATATAAGTCTGATAATAGAAAATATGAAGACTGAAAATATGTTACTTTTAAATATGTTTTGTATGGAAATGAAGTTATAAAATAATATAAGAAAATATGAAGATTGAAAATATGTAACTTTGAAATATATGTATGGGATATGAGAGATAATAATTAGTGTTAATGTGTATGCTTAATTAGTTTACTAGTATTATATAAGTATGAATAAATTGTTCATTGTAATAAGGATAAAATAGATGTATGAATAATATATAGAAATGAAGTTATAAAATAACATAAGAAAATATGAAGATTGAAAAATAGAAGAAAATATGAAGATTGAAAATATGTAATTTTGAAATATGTTTTGTATGGGATATAAGAGATAAAAGTTAGTGTTGAATAATTGTTAGAAGATAAAATTAGTTTGTACTAAAAAGTAATGATGTGGAAAACAGGATAAAGAAATTATAAGCAGATTTTTGATTATTATTTAGGAAATAAGCAAAGTAATATTAATATTAGAAATATATAAGTTGGGAAAGGACCACATCTTTGATTGTTGGAATTAAAATAGGGATAAAATAAGAGGGGGAAAAGACTAAAGACAGATATTAAGAGGGAAAGAAATATGAGAGTTATATTGAAAATGAAATGATAATGGATTGTAATTATTTTAAAAACAAAAAATATTGTTAAGAATATTCTATGGATGTATGAAACTCAGAAAGCAAATGCTCACGACATGAGGTGTTGAAAGACCAAAAACAAATAAAACTTATTGGGGGGAAAAAAACCTATTCGTCTCCCTGTTGGTCAGCCACTGATATTCTGAATTTCTGAATCCTGTCGGGAACTTTATCGGAATTCTTTCTTGGAATCTGCGGCACTGAGAGTTGGGGGCGCCTTCTGAGCGTGTGAGTGTGTGTCTCTCTAATGCGAGTGCACCTTCCAGAACTTCCTTTACGGGTGTGGGGAGAGAGAGAAACTCCTGGTGTGTTGGGGCCATTTCAGGGGGAAAGGGAGGGAGGGAGGGAGGGAGCTTTTTACAGGCACTTCGAGACTTCGTTAGCCTGCTGTGAAAGAGAGAGAGAGGGAGGGAGGGAGGGAGGGAGGGAGGGAGGGAGGGAGGGAGGGAGGGAGAGAGAGAGAGAGAGAGAGAGAGAGAGAGAGAGAGAGAGAGAGAGAGAGAGAGAGAGAGAGAGAGAGAGAGAGAGAGAGAGAGAGAGAGAGAGAGACTGACTCTTGGCCAGAAGTGGTGGCGCTCCTAATAAAGGGAACGTTTAGTTAAAAACAGCGGGCTTGTCGTGTTTGGGAGCCAGGTCAGAACACTTGACTTAATGGAACCAAAGGAGGAATATCCTCTATTTTTGATAGCTAAATCAGAAAGTACAACTTCTGCAGCAACTTTACACAAACAACATACAAAGATGCAACTAAAGAATTTCGCCCATTGCCTCCAAGGTCTGCTGCCTTGAGGTCCACACAAAGGCCTTTTGCAGTATTTTCACCCGTTTGCTCAATTCTCCACTTTGCCCCACGACAGCCCCCTCCTCCCCTCACCCTACATCCCAAGCGGCACCCCCTCAAAGGCCGGCGTGCCCTTACTGTGCTGGCTGCCGTCTTCCATCCCGTCTTCCTCCCACTGCTCCTCGTTGGCCAGCAGGGGATTCCGGGCTTCGCTCTGGACTCGGATGGGGAAGGAGTGTCCGTCTCCCTGGCTGTGGAGAGAAAGGCAGCACGGAGGTGAGGGAGGGAAAGCCAACCGCCAAATGGCAGATCTGGATCTCGTTGGCATCAGGCATCACGGAGGAGCAACAGACTCTTCAGATGCTCCCAACATATAACCGAACTAGATTAGTTGCTCTTCTGCAGAGAAGTACAGGGAGTCCTCGACTTGCGACCACAATTGAGGCCAAATTTTCTGTGACATTTGTTAAGTGAGTTTTTCCCCATTTTACCACCTTTCTTGCCACAGCTGTTAAGTGAATTCCTGCGGGCGTTATGCCAGGAACACGGTTGTTAAGTGAATCTGGCTTCCCCGTTGAATTTGCTGATCAAAAGGTCGCAAAGGGGGATCACGTGACCCTAGGACACTGCAACCGTCATAAATATGAACCAGCAAAGGTCTGAATTTTGACCACATGATCTTGGGGATGCCGCAACCCTCATTAAGAGTGGGGAACGGCCATGTCACTTTTTCCAGGGCCATCTGAACTGTCATTGAACGAACTGTTTTAAGTCGAGGACTATCCGTATGATGGTCCAGCTGTTCCTACTGCAACCCTGGACATCAGTCTGTCAATCTGTCGGTCTGCCTGCTTACCTGCTCCAGGTCATCTTCATCCTACTTTGTGAGTCAGCAGCAACTGGGCAGCCCTCTCCCCAGCCCCAAGACTGACAGGGGGAACCTGCTTGCTGTTTGCAAAAGGGCTCCCTCTGGCCGGTCTCCGCCCTTGCGCTTGCTGCCCTGCGTCTGCCACGCCCCTCCAAATGAACAACAACAACCAGGTAGTCCCCGACTTGTGACCACAAGAGAGCCCGGAATTTTAGTCATAAGTTGTTGTAGTCATAAGTCGGGACAGCATCACGAGACCCAATTTTAAGACTTTTCTTGAGATGTTTGTAAAGTGAATCATTGCAACCTGAAGTGAATCGTGTGGTCATTACACAAATACAGCATATCCAATGGGTGTTTTTTGTAGTTTTCTGACCGAAAACAGCAAAAAAAGTTGCAAATCAGGGTCCTGTGACCATGGGACACACTGCAACCAGTCGTTAATGTGAGATGTTTGCCAAGCACCCCAAATAAGATCACGTGACCACATTGGGAGGGGGGGCAGCACTCGTAACTTTGAGGATGGATCGTAAGTATCTTTTTTGAAGTCCATTCTAACTTTGAATGGTCATTAAGCGGCTGTTCATTAAACAAGGACTGCCTGCAGTATTTGCCTGTCATCTGACCCATAAACTGACTCCAGAGTGGAGTGACTGAACCCGTAAATAGGAACTGCAGGGAAGGGCTGTTGCCAAAGATGTATTCTAGAATGCCTCTGGAAGGATCATTGTCTTTAAACCAGAAAAAAAACCCTCAAGAAATTCCTGTATTCCTCTTTAACAAGGAAACAGTGGAACATCTGCTGGTTGTCCAGTATCAATGCAACAGAATCTTTATGGAAACAGAGTAGTAGTCCAAGAAAACACATCAGGAACAGGGTTAATTAATGACTCTGAACTGCTGGCCAAAAGAGATTTACAGGCTTCAGCTGGGGACAGTTTGCAGGTCAGTGGAGGGGGAGGAGCTGCCTTCTGTGGTGGATCCGAGAGCCAGCAGGGCAGAGAAAAGACAACAGCAACAGAGATCTGCCAGAATACTCAGGAGGAGGCCCCGTCCATCTTGAAGGGCTGCACTGGAAAGCTATTTATCACGGCAGGCAGAGGGAGGCGTTGCTGGGAACAATGTATTTGGTTTATGGCTGTGTTTGTTCGTGCTTCCTTCATGACTTTGTGCCTTTGAGACTCTGAACTTCTCTTGCCAAGTGAGCTCTTGTGGATGTACTTTCAGTTTTGCCTGGTTGCTTTAAGTTTGTTTAGTGGACTTACTTGTTGGAGCAGCTTTCTATTGTTTTATGGACTATTGGCCATTGCCTTGTGGACTAATCTGGGCCTGCTTGTGGCTGGCTTTATTTGGGACTCTGGGGAACATCAATAAAACTCTCTATAAACCACACTGACAGCACAGGTGCTAAGGGCCAGGCCTGAGAGAAGGACATTAAGGAGAAGCCATTCAGGCTGGTGGGCACCTATAGAATTTTGAAAACATGTCACAGGTACATTCACAAAACGGCCGTGAATGTGCTCTTTAGCAGAAGGTAAACCAGGAAGTTTGCATAGGGCTGCTTCTTTCACACTGAATAAGGTTACTTTGGTCCTTTGTCTAGGTAGGTGGGCAAAGGTAAAGATAAAGGTTTCCCTTGTCCAGTCGTGTCCGACTCTAGGGGGGATGCTCATCTCCATCTCCTAATCAACATTGTCCAAGGAGATTTTTGTGGTCATGTGGCCGGCATCGCTTATACGGCAAGGCGCACAGAATGCTGTTACCTTTCCAAGAAAGTGGTACCTATTCATCTACTCGCATTTGCATGCTTTCCAACTGCTGGGTGGGTAGGAGCTGAGTTGAAGTCGAGAGCTCACCCCGTCATGTGGCACTCGGGTCTCGAACACGGGCTGCCAGCTTTCCAGCTGACAAGCTCAATGTCTTTAACCGCTGTGCCATCACATCCCCTGGCAGAAGGGCATCCTGGGGAAAATACCGGCCAGGCCAGCAGATTTCCTTTCACAAAGACAAAAGAGGCCAGTGCTTTGCTTTGCAGCAAACCGGCTTCTCCCTGGCTCTTTTTAAATCAAAAGGAAGATTTGCAGAGCACCCAGGCAGGTTTCTGCTGCCCCATGGCTCCGGGGGTCCTCTCCACACCTACACAGCCCCAAACCCCCCTTTGGGGGGAAGGGAGATGAGGGAAGGGGACCTAGGATTCTGTCTCCATGGCTGGTGGGTGGGCGGGTTGCTTTCTACTTACCTGGACTTCACCGGGAGTAACCAGAGTCTCTTCTCTTCCCCAAACACCTGCTGGAAGTTTCTGACAAAGCCGAGGTTGAAGCCGTTTTTATCAGGGCCGCTGGAGAAGACGGGAGCCGAGAAAGCCTCTGCAGCAAAATAGAAGAAAGCTGTCTCAGGTGCCGGAAAGCGGACCCCGATAAGAGAGGGTTTTTCGGGGCTGCGCCTGCTAGAAATCAACTGACACCTCAAACCATCCTGCGGTTTCAGCACAGGGAAGGCTAGCAAGCAAAACAGAATCCGAGCCAGTGTTTTCACAACCTCGTCGTTTAAGATGTCAAACAGGCTTTCCTGCTGAAGGTAAGGAGGATCATAGAACAATAGATTTGGAAGGGACCTTGGAGGTCTTCTAGTCCAACCCCCTGCTTGAACAGGAGACCCTATAGCATTTCAGACAAAGGGCTGTCCAGTCTCTTGTTGAAAGCCTCCAGTGATGGGGCACCTTCTGAAGGAAAGCCGTTCCATTGGTACTAATAAAGGAGAATATTTGTAAGTTGGTAGGAGGATGCTCCAACAGGTCTTAAGTTGTCTCACTGTAATAAAAATGGATAATGCCTTTTCATAAACAAAAGTATCAGTGGAATAAGAAAAAGAACCGATGCATTAAGAGCCGAAGTGGCGCAGCGGTTAGAGTGGGGTACTGCAGGCCATTTTAGCTGACTGTAATCCACAGGTCAGCGGTTCAAATCTCACCGGCTCAGGGTTGACTCAGCCTTCCATCCTTCCGAGGTAGGTAAAATGAGGACCCAGATTGTTGGGGCAATATAAATATACATTGCTTACTGGTGTAAACCGCTTAGAGAGTGCTTGCACTGTGAGGCGGTATATAAATGTCACTAATAAATAAATAAATAAATAAATTAAGGAGGAGGTTCTGACCAGTGCTTCTTGACCTTAACAACTTTAAGCAGCACTGGGGAATTCTGGGAGTTGAAGTTGATGAGATTGAGAAACTCGGTTCTGGACTGGGAGAGCTCTTTATCAGTGGGACCGCTGGCCTCCTGGATTCATGGAGGCTCCATCATCCCTGGAGGGTTTCATGTCCTTGGATTCTTGGCTGGACTAAAAGACCACCCCCCAAATCCCTTCCAACCCAATGATTCTATCAACAACCAACGAAGATAAAGCAAAAAACATGTCAATAAGGATTCCAGGATTCCAGAATGCATATCAATCAGTTTGGTCGTCAAAAATGGGCTGGTACAAGTCTGCCTTGCCCATAGCTTTCTTCTCGCCTTACCTAGAGTCGATCTGTTTTGACTGACGAGCCAGCAGTGGTAGCCAAAAAGGAACAACAGGCTGACCAAAAACATGACTGCCACAAAAAGAAGGAAGAGGATGTGGAACCTGGAATGACCACTGGTTGGCTCCGCCTGCAAAGAAAAGGGAGAGAAAGTAAAAGGAGACCTCCGGAGAGGGTCAAAAGAGCAGGTGTGTTCTTTTTTGGGCAGGTCTGGCTTTGGCAGAGCTTGGAGGGCCAGGGAATGCCCCTCCCAGTCATAAGGGACCAGCAGGAGGGAATCTGTTGCCCTCCAGATATGGCTGAAGAAGGACATCCCCCTGCCTTCCTGCCTGACGGTCTTTGGTTAAGGCTACTGGGAGTTAGAGAGCTCTGCGGCAATGGTTGGGGGGGCACTTTTTAGAGTACAGGTAGTCCTCAACTTACAACAGGTCATTTAGTGACCATTCAAAGTTACAATGGCACTGAAAAAAGGGACGTGACTATTTTTCTCACATGACCATTGCAGCATCCCCATGGTCACATGATCAAAATTCGGACACTTGGCAACTGGCTCGTATTTATGACGGTTGCAGTGTCTAGGGGTCACATGATCCCCTTTTGTGACCTTCCGACAACCAAAATGAATGGGGAAAGCCGGATTCACTTAACAACCACGTTACTAACTTAACAACTGCAGTGATTCACTTAACACCTGTCTCACCTAGCAACAGAATGTCAATGATTTGCTCTTTCACCTAATTATTCATGGATATATTCCTGACCTCTTAAGATGTCGATTAAAATCAAGAAATCCACCACTCTTGACAGCGCGTAAGTTGATGGCTGACCATCAGAACATCACAAAAAAGTGGATGGAGGCGTGGAAGAGCTGCACCCCCCAAGATGTCTCTGGGCACATTAGCCCTAGTAGTATACCTCCAGGATTTGGCCTACCCCGATACATGTGGGTGACATATAATAGAATTAGAACAACTCATGGGGTGTGTGCTGACTCCTTGCATAAATGGGGAAAGACACCTTCAGCACAAAGGCCCCATCTGAAGATTGTGGGACCCTGCTGCCAACCTCAAGGCCACGCCATGCAGATGTTTGAAGGATGCAGTCTGTTCCCATAACAAAAGGAGCATATTCAATTGGACAACACAATTGAAGGGGATGGCTAAAGGGGAAAATCAAGTCCAACTATGTGGACTTTCGTGCGGGAAACTCAAGAGCTGGTTTTGCTTCTGTGCCAATGTAGTGTATTCAATAAAGCTATACTTTTGGGAAGAGCGATGTCCCAGGAGTTCCTTTTTTGGATTCACTAGCTGGACAGCTGACACAGAAACTTTGAGCTCAATTGTGATCATATGTTGAGGACTATCTGCGCTGTTTCTCAACCTCAGGAAATTTAAGATGCATGGACTTCAACTCCCAGAAATCCCCAGCATAGAGACCCTGAAGCCCTGACCACAAAGCCGCTGAGGGAAGACAAGAAGCAATGGCTGGAAATTTATCAAGAGAGAAGCAACCTAGAACTGAGGAGAAATTTCCTGAGAGAGAACACAATTAATCAATGGAATGGCCTCCCTCCAAAAGTTGTTGCTCCAACAGTGGAGATGTTTAAGAAGAGACTGGACAGTCATTTGTCCAGAATGGTATAGAAGTCTCCTGCTTAGGCAGGGGTTGGACTAGAAGACCTCCAAGGTCCCTTCCAACTCTGTTATAACAATACTGACTACAAGACAAAACAGCTGAATGAGAGGGGAATATATGATATGATCCATTATATATTTAATGATAAATAGAAAGGACACTAGTTTGAAGTAGAAATGAACTTCCCCAGTTTTGAAAGATTGTGATTGCACAACGGCCACTTTCTTCTGTTTGGAAAGAGGTGTGTTTCCCCTGGGACTGGTTTTGACCCCAGAAGATTTCAGACTCCAATGACTTGAATGCAGAAAGTAAGCAGTAACCAGGTCCCCCAACTTACTGTCCAGAATTTGATGAAATACTTGAAGACTGTCATTGCAATAAACGTGCAGTACAACAGAGAATAGGCTAAAAACAGTAGGAAGAACTTGTAGTTAGAAAAGCCGATGCAGTTGTTCACCCTGGAGGAAACAAGTGATGAAAATAAGAAGGAAGGTGGAATCAAAATACATCTGGAGAAATGATGCTATGAAAAGCAAAATTAGCAACAGGCACCCTCGTTTCTCTGATGCAGCCAAATGCCAACCCCCAGCTCACAAAAGAGTCCCTGCATACCCAGTCCATGGGCACAGTCCCAGCCCACCTAATGCCCTCCCTGCCTCCCTCCAGCCCCCTCCCAGGTGTAGCTGCCTCTTCCAGCCTCTCCCAGAAGCAGATAGACACTGACTTCAGATCAAGGCTTAAACTGCCCTCCAACCAGGGCTATGGTTAGATTTGACATCTTTGTTTTACTGCATTTTGCCCTTGCTTAAGAAAACTGGGATAGTAGTTTTCTTCCCTAATAATCTTTGTATTCTTCTTCCTCTTGGATATGAAGTGTCCAAAAATGAAAGTCTCAAACATAATTTTAATTTCTGTATGACTGCACAGAGGCCAGGGCTTGACCGATTCTCTCTAGAGTGTCCAGCTAATATACAAGTGTTTCAAATTTTTTTCTTCATTAAGATCTGCTTTTCTCCTTCCAGTAATTTGTAAATATTCATTTCATTTCATGGTATATTCTAGCCTCCATCGAGTAATTCTTGCTGCATCTGCATTAATCTAGTCATTCATAGAAAATGAACTATATCTGCATCTATAACTACATTTTTTCTTATTGTAACTATCTCCAACTTGGAAAGCATTTGAAATGCCTAAATCGGTATTTTTCAACCTTAGCAACTTTTAAGATGTGTGGACTTCTAACTCCCAGAATTCCCCAGCCAGTAAGGCTGGCTGGGGAATTCTGGGAGTTGCCGTACACACATTTTAAAGTTGCCAAGGTCGACAAACACTGCTTTAGAGTCATAACTTTCTGCAAGGCTCCAGGGAATGAACAAGATTTGAGAGGCAGATCTTGCTTTGCTCTATGGCAGTGTTTCTCAACTTTGTGGGCTGGGGAATTCTGGGAGTTGAAGTCCACACATCTTAAAGTTGCTAAGCTTGAGAAAGACTGCCCTAAAATACAAACCTAAAAAGCCAATGCACGAAAAAGCTCCTTTCTCTTCATAACAATGCCCAAGTCTACTACGATCCTCTTTGGCATATTTTAGATTGTTTTTTCTAAAAAAAAATTTTTTTTAATCCCTCCAGTTCAAACTTATTGGGAGACATTCTATGCCTCCATTTTTGTGGACAGTAAGAAATAAAACCAGGTAGTTGGAACACACCTGGCACTATTGCATGGTTCCATTTATTATGCATTTGTGGAATTCCCCCAAAACATATTGGAGGGGATATACCAAGGTAAGGAGAACCTGCACCAAAGAAGGGTAAAATGGGAATTCCTGTTAATAGAATATGAGATTCTGAATCTCCTTTCCAGATTTGGGACAGACAAACATTAATAATGAACTTTTATACTTGAGATATAACACCCAGTCCTTCTTTCTGAGTAGCAGAAACGGAAATAGTGTAAACCCACCGATGTGATATTCCGTTTTCTTTTGGCAGGTCATTCAAAAGCACAAATGGATTGGGTCAATATTTCTCAAGCCAATGGGGAAAGGGTGCAAGGTGTTGCATCAAAAATGCCATTTCATGTGCATAATGCACAATGGATTCATGGCACATTTTTGCACACTTTTCTATGCATAACAATTTGAGGGTGTGCGCTGTTTCGCATTAATGTTTATTGGAGTAGCTGAACCAAAGTTGGAGTTCTGAATTTTAAGGAGTGTTGGTGGGATGAGCCAGTCAATTTCAGAAATTGATATGTCCCTGAAACACTTTAATGTGTATATGACGGATTAATGAAATGGTTCTCCTCAAGAGTCCTTACCATGGGCAGTGATGGTCCATTTTTAACACACACCTATTAAAAAAAGAGAAAAATGTCAGGAACCACACAAGGGGGAAAAGAAGCAAAAACCACAGACTTTGTTCTTTTCTAGATTACTCATAATCCAGGATCTGCTTGTTTTTTTAAAAAAAGATGATGTTATTTATTAGTGACCGCTAAAATTTTCAGGTTGCAATTTCATTTCCCAGGAAGTCTTTTTGGTCATGATGCCCCCTTGTGAGGCTTTCTGTTATTGCACGTAAAATCAAGAAATCCACCACTCTTGACAGCGCGTAAGTTGATGGCTGACCATCAGAACATCACACAAAAGTGGATGGAGGCGTGGAATAGCTGCACCCCCCAAGATGTCTCTGGGCACATTAGCCCTAGTAGTATACCTCCAGGATTTGGCCTACCCCGATACATGTGGGTGACATATAATAGAATTAGAACAACTCACGGGGTGTGTGCTGACTCCTTGCATAAATGGGGAAAGACACCTTCAGCACAATGTGATTGCGGGGCTCCTCGACAGACTATTCAGCATATAGTGAGGGAATGCCCTAACAGAAGATATCCAGGAGACTGTAGGGACTTCCTCTGCACAACAACGGCAGCTACTGACTGGATCTCCAAACTTGATATTAAGCTTTGAAATGTTATTTCTGTTTCCCTTTTTAGGTTTTTCTTACTGCTTTAACTGTTTTTAATTTATTAAAAACAGGTTATCCAGGTTATCTCCGGGACCGCATTCTGCCTCATACTTCCCTTCGACCGATTAGGGCCCACAGAGTTGGCCTCCTCCAGCTCCCGTCAACCAAGCAATGCCGGCTGGCGGGCCCTAGGGGGAGAGCCTTCTCTGTGGCTGGCCCCGCGCTCTGGAACCAACTTCCTCCAGAGACCCGAACTATCCCCACCCTGCTGGCCTTCCGAAAAGCCGTTAAGACGTGGCTTTTCCTGCAGGCAGGGGGCAGAGCTTAATTCCAGCTGAACTCTCCCCCGGGTATGTCTGGTTGTTGAATGGTTGTTTTTTATACTGTAATTTTTAATTTTTATATTATGTTTTTAATTCTGTTTATTGGTTATTTCTTGTATTTTTCTTGTGTTGTACGCCGCCCTGAGTCCTTCGGGAGTTGGGCGGCATATAAAAAAAGCCAAATAAAATAAATAAATAAATAAATAATTTGTAAAAATGAAGTGTTTTTATATTGTGTGTGACCAGCCATACACTAAATAAATAAATTGCACATACAACACAGGACACAGTTATGGTATCTTATGTCTTGATTATCCTTTGAAAAAGGGATTCAGTGTTTGCTACCCACAGTTGAATGAATAAGGTGGGTTGCATAGATTTAAAGCCATGCAGAAAATTGCTCTGGGTATCAGGCAAACATTGTTGACAGTCAAGATATAAACTTCATTTACCCATGTAGGAGGGCTGTATTGATATTATCCTTCCCATCTTCTCTACTACCTTCTCCTATCTATGATTTATCATGTTGTTCTATATTATGATTAATGATTGTAACTGTGATCTATGTTACATGACCTATCACTTTGTTGTTGGTATATACCAGGGGTCGGGAACCTTTTTGACTAAGAGAGCCATGAAAGCAAAAAATTTGGAAATTTATTTCAGTGAGAGCCATATAATATATTTTAAAAGTGAATTCAACTAAATGTCAGTATAATAAGCCTCTGAATTTATTCTTTTAAATAATGTTGTTATAACACTCACCATACGGGGCATGGGGCGGGGCACGCAGGACGGGGTGCCGGGTTGCAGGCCGGCAGCGGCGGAGGGTCTCTTGAACTCGCTTCCCGCCGCGGACCGCGTTCACGCGCAGCGGCGGCAGCAAGCCGGGAGCGCTCGCCTGGAATTGGAATCAGCGAGCAGCTGGGCATCGGGGCTCTTCCCCCGCCTTCTCCATCCTCCAGGGTCGCCACTGCGGGGGTTCCGTCTCTCCGGTGGTGCCTGCGTTGGAAGGGAAGGGGGGGAAAGGCAGCCTGCGGGGCTTGGCACGGCTGGGAGTTGCGAGGCGGCATAGCAACCGGGCTGTTCCTCCGGGTGTGCTAAAGTGCTTGAGTTTTTTCTCTCTCACACACACATGCACAACCTTCCAACGACAGGGAAGTCGTGCTGGGAGATCCAGTCCGACCCGGTCGTTGGAAGGTTGTGCATGTGTGTGTGTGAGAGAAAAAACTCGAGCACTTTAGCACACCCGGAGGAACAGCCCGGCAAAGACGGGTGAGGAAGGAGAGAGGGGGGCGGGTCCTGTCCCCAGAGCTCTTCGGAAGCGGGGCGCAGCGCGGGCAGGAGACACCCGGGGAACTTTCCTCCTCCTCCCCCTTTTCTCCCTGGCTCACACGCTTACAAGTTACTTTTTTTCTCCCCGCTTCCGAAGAGCTCTGGGGACAGGACCCGCCCCTCTCTCTCCTTCCTCACCCGTCTTTGCCGGGCTGTGTGCTAAAGTGCTTGAGTTTTTTCTCTCACACACACACATGCACAACCTTCCAACGACCGGGTCGGACTGGATCTCCCAGCACGACTTCCCTGTCGTTGGAAGGTTGTGCATGTGTGTGTGAGAGAGAAAAAACTCGAGCACTTTAGCACACCCGGAGGAACAGCCCGGCAAAGACGGGTGAGGAAGGAGAGAGAGGGGCGGGTCCTGTCCCCAGAGCTCTTCGGAAGCGGGGCGCAGCGCGGGCAGGAGACACCCGGGGAACTTTCCTCCTCCTCCCCCTTTTCTCCCTGGCTCACACGCTTACAAGTTACTTTTTTTCTCCCCGCTTCCAAAGAGCTCTGGGGACAGGACCCGCCCCTCTCTCTCCTTCCTCACCCGTCTTTGCCGGGCTGTGTGCTAAAGTGCTTGAGTTTTTTCTCTCACACACACACATGCACAACCTTCCAATGACCGGGTCGGACTGGATCTCCCAGCACGACTTCCCTGTCGTTGGAAGGTTGTGCATGTGTGTGTGAGAGAGAAAAAACTCAAGCACTTTAGCACACCCGGAGGAACAGCCCGGTTGCTACGCCGCCTCGCAACTCCCAGCCGTGCCAAGCCCCGCAGGCTGCCTTTCTTTCCCCCCCTTCCCTTCCAACGCAGGCACCACCGGAGAGACGGAACCCCCGCAGTGGCGACCCTGGAGGATGGAGAAGGCAGGGGAAGAGCCCCGATGCCCGGCTGCTCACTGACTCCAATTCTGGGCGAGCGCTCCCGGCTTGCTGCTGTCGCCGCCGCCGCTCACCCTTCAACAGCCAATCAGCGTGGGGCGCCGACAGCAGCGACATCATCTCTCTGCGCCCGCCTTGCAGAGAGAAAAGCATGGGTGGGTGTTTTAAGGTGACCAGATGTCCCGACATTGTTTTAAAAAATCGGGACTTTTTAAGAGGGCGGGCGGGACGCGGGACAAATGATTAAAAAGCGGATCTGTCCCGCCAAAATCGGGACGTCTGGTCACCTTAATTAAAACAAGTGAGAATATTTTGTTTTATCTGCGAGCCATATGCAATCATCAAAAGAGCCACATCTGGCTCGCGAGCCATAGGTTCCCGACCCCTGGTATATACCAATGGTAAGAGCCGAGATGGTGCAGTGGTTAAATGCAGCACTGCAGGCTACTGCTAGTTCAGAAGTTCAGCTGTTCAAATCTCACCGGCTCAAGGTTGACTCCGCCTTCCATCCTTCTGAGGTGGGTAAAATGAGGACCCAGATTGTTGGGGGCAATATGCTGAACTCTGTAAACCGCTTAGAGAGGGCTGTAAAGCACTATGAAGCGGTATATAAGTCTAAGTGCTATTGCTATTGCTATTGAGAGCTTAGAGACAAATTTCTTATGTGTCCAATCACACTTGGCCAATAACAAATATATTCTATTCTATTCTATTCTATTCTATTCTATTCTATTCTATTCTATTCTATTCTATTCTATTCTATTCTATTCTATTCTATTCTAATTCTAATTCTAATTCTAATTCTAATTCTCTACTCTACTGTACTGTACTGTACTGTACTGTACTGTACTCTACTCTACTCTACTCTACTCTACTCTACTCTACTCTAATACCCCCTCAATAACCTACAGATAAAAACAAACTACCACAAAAATTCTATGCAATGCCAAGCTCACCCATCTTCTTTTTAAATTGAGAGTTGCCACCTTCAGCTCAAAGTCAGCCTGGAGATTTTGCCCTCCCCAGCAAGTATATACTTCTATCTATACCTGAATCTCTCTGCCAGAAGCAACACAACTAAAAAGAAGGTGCTGGACAAAAACAATGCAGTAATAATAACTGAAATTATATGCCTGCAAAAGTAGACGTGTTTATAAAATCACAAAGGATGACGAGGCAGGATGAACAGGGGAGAGGGCCCTTTGGGTGTTACAAGGGGGTCAATTTCATCAGGGAGCACCACCTTTTCCTAAGCAAAAGCCCATCATTAAGCTAATTTTTTGAAGAGAGTCAACCCTGCCTGCAGTCCTTCTAACACCAGCATTTCTCCTGCCCTCTGTGTTTCTCAGCACAACAATCCCACCCCAATTCACAGCTAATCATTGGGTGGGGTGGGGTGGGGGAATCTGCCTTCTGACTGGTAAACATAGCAGGATAATCTCCTAATGATCTTCTTGCTCATCTAAACGTGGGTCGGTTTCCAACATTTTCTCGCTCAATATTTTGACTAAGGCCCAGAAGATCTTCTGCAAATGAGAGGCAGGACCAGAGTCTAACCTAGAGACATGTCTGTATGAATGACCGTGGGAGATCGGGTGAAGAGATTATGTTCGTCCATCGTGTTCGAAGAGGACCTTGACATCTAACAGGTTGTGGGCTGTCCACGATGTGTCCGCAGGTGGCTGGTAAGGCCTATATGGGCACGAAATGTTCTGCCACATGTTGGGCAGACATGTGTGGGCACCATTGTTGCAGCATTTGCAGCTCTGGCTTTGCGGAGTTGTCGCTTCTCTTCTGCTATGGTTGTTCTTCTGTCCTCAGATATTTGGCAGCCTTGGTGGATCAGCATGCGCCATGTTGATCGATCTTGTGCCAGGGTTTCCCAGGAGGTGGTGTCGATATCGAGGGACTTGAAGGAGGCTTTCAACGAGTCTTTGTATCGCTTCCTTTGTCCCCCGTGCGATCACTTTCCTTTAGACAGCTCACCATAGAGGAGCTGTTTAGGGATGCGATGGTCTGGCATCCTTGCAACATGGCCTGCCCAGCATGTCTGGGCTTTGATCAACAGGGTGTGAATTGATGGCAGGCCTGCTCTGGAGAGGACTTCTGTGTCTGGCACCTTATCCTGCCACTGGATCCTCAGAATTCTACGGAGGCAGGTCATGTGGAAGTGGTTCAATTGCCCAGCATGTCTCCTGTGTACAGTCCAAGTCTCACTGACATACATCAGGGTAGTTAGCACTACTGCTCGGTAGACTTTGAGCTTTGTAGCAAGGCTTATTCCACGGCGGTCCCACATGTTGGTCAGTAGTCTGCCAAATGCAGAGCTTGCCTTGGCGATTCTGCAGTTGACATGTATGTATGAATGACTATGGGAGATCGGGTGAAGAGATACTGCTTGGAGAACCCACAGATAAAAGGGAGCAGAGCCCACAGCTGTATAATGGATGGGAGAACAGGCTCAGGAGGGACCCTTCTTATGTTAACAGACTACAGGTAGCAATAGTACTTAGACTTATATACCGCTTCATAGTGCTTTACAGCCCTCTCTAAGCGGTTTACAGAGTTCAGCATATTGCCCCCAACAATCTGGGTCCTCATTTTACCAACCTCAGAAGGATGGAAGGCTGAGTCAACCTTGAGCCGGTGAGATTTGAACAGCTGAACTGCTGAACTGCAGTGCTGCATTTTAACCACTGCGCCACCTCGGCTCTTGAGTTGAGGTAGTCCTCAACTTAGGACCACAATTGAGCCCAACATTTATGTTGTTAAATGAGAAATTTGCTAAGTGAGTTTTGCCCCATTTTATGACTTTTTGGTGACATTTGTTAAGTGAATCACTGCAGTTGTTAAATTAGTAACAGGGTTGTTAACTGAATCTGGTTTTCCCCATTGACTTCGCTTGTCAGAAGGTCGCAAAAAGGGATCCCATCACCCCAGGATACTGCAACCGTCATAAATATGCGGCATAAAGCTTTCTTCGTACACATTCCTTGTCTGTCACAGCAACTGGCGTTTTGCTCCTGGGAAAGAACAAACTGCTTCCTATTTTAGGGAAATGAAACCAACCCTGTAATTTGGCAACCCTTGCAAGCTGGCATGTCGTAACTTTGCATCCGTGCTAACATCAGCTAACAAGTCCAGGCATAACCCAGCCAATGACCATGTTTTGCCTGCCCTCTTACAAGCAAGTCCTGCATTCCAGTCAGTGCCAAAGTCAAATCCAATTCACGGCTGGCCTTTGTCATTTTCAAAAGGAGAAAAGCTACTGTTTCATTGGTCCAATGCATTTCATTATAAACAGACTGTCCAACTGTGCCTTTTAACCCTGAGAAATCTCCAATGTAAGAATAACATTGGAATGTTTACCCAACATAGTTTCTTCCCTTCTCTCTCTATTCTTTCTTTTTATTTTAAGTCCTCTTCCTTGAATTGTACAAAAATTTAAAAAGTTAACTTAATACCAATACATGACATTAATGATTTCTAACACAGCCAAAGTCAATTCTTCATGCATTTCTTTTTATCTTGCTTTTTCTTTTTTGCACTTATTTTTTCTTTATACTTTTCTTCTATCTGAGCTTAATTTGTATTTGCTTTCACTGTTGTGATTAAAATCTTCAGAGTGTGTGTGCTCATAGGTAGGTAGGTGGGGAGAGAGAGAGAAATGATAGAGATGGATGGATGGATAGATGAGAGAGAGAGGAGACAGAGAGAAGGGGACAGGACAGACAGATACACAGTCAGAGGACAGGACTGGGTCCCTGGAGGTGGGGTGGGAACTGGTATATGTCAAGTTGTGCAATCAAGAGCAATAGCACTTAAACTTATATACCGCTTACCAGTGCTTTACAGCCCCTTGTAAGCGGTTTACAGAGTCAGCATATTGCCCCCAACAATCTGGTTCCTCATTTTACCGACCTCGGAAGGATGGAAGGCTGAGTTGAGTCAACCTTGAGCCTGGTGAGATTCGAACTGCCAAATTGCAGTCAGCCGGCAGTCAGCAGAAGTAGCCTGCAGTACTGCACTTTGACCACTGCTCCACCATGGCTAAAGCAAGCAAAACTATTTCTTTTTATGTGTCCAGTTAACAACATCCTGCGTAATTGTTGAGCTAACCTTCAAGCCGCATTGGTTATGGATGAAAAGAGTAAACTTACACAGCACAAACCGAGCAATGGTGACAACGGTCAGGTTTGATGAGCTGACATCTGTCACAGAATCGAATGGCTGGAAAGAACACGACAAAAATGCCCCTAGTTAATCATTATCACGAGTGCAAATTCTGTGTTATAAACTTGTTACTAGAAGGACCAAGGTATGTTTCTCACCCTTGGTAATTTTAAGATGTGTGAACTTCGACTCCCAGAATTCACAGCCAGCATGGGGAATTCTGGGAGTTGAAGTCCATACATGTTAAAGTAGCCAACTTTGAGAAACATGGGACCAAGGCAAGATTTGAGGGCTACTTTAAAGATAGGTGGTGCCTTATATAAAACCAGGGAAGCTATACTTTCTAGGTCAGGCAACTTTAAGACTTGTGGACTTCAACTCCCAGAATGAACTAAGCTTCTCTGATGATCTGTTAGTCCCTGCTGGATGCAAATGGCAAATTATGATGCTGATTTTCCATGGATTTCCCACTGAATTTTAGCATGTAACTGTTCACCCTGGATGTAAACGCTGCTATTCATCATCCACTCCTATGAAATCAGGAGCAAGAATCAGAAGGAAAAAAAATTGTGCATGCAACAGTGAACACCTTTACATTCCATAGCAAAAAAACTAATAATTGGATGAGCTTTTCCCAAACTTGCGCCCTCCAGATATATTTTGGATTACAGCTTCCAGAATTACTATCCAGAAGGGACAATTTCCCCAGATCTGAATTCACCCCACCTCGAGTTTTACAATTCCAACCAGCAACTAGAAATCACAGTGTAAATTTTAGCTAGGGTGAAAATGATAAAAACAGCCAGGGAAAAGGTTGTAATGATGTCACAAGGCCTGCATTTTGATTTTAAGAGCTGGAATGAATGAAATGCCTTCTCGGTCCTTCGCCTTTAATACAAAAGCCAAACATTTTGTCATCGCTGATTTTGATGATGCTCTTTGTCACCCCAAAAGTTCTCCAAAAGTGGGGTGTCAGTACAGGTTGCTGCATAGGTGGACTTTGCCCAAGCCATGTTAGAAACTCACCACCATTCCCTGTCCTTGTGCAAACTGGCAACTTCCGGGCCATGTCTGCGAGGATCTGCCTTTGACCCTCGGGCCTTTCTTCATCCTCATAGCGCTCCTTGTCGGCATACGACATGTGGAACTGGAAATAGAAGGAAAAGAGTGAAACACACATGGATGTAGAGCAGAGGTGGGGAACTATGGCCCCTATATGAGCTGTGGACTTCAACCCCCAGAATTCCTGAGCCTTCTGGGAGAAGGCGGCAGCTGCCTTTGAAGTGACCGTTCTGAAAGCATCTTGCTTGAACCTGCTTGGTCATGGGGGAATCAGCAGTGGGAGGCAGTTAAGGGAGAGAAAAGGTGAACTAAGCTAAGGGATTTTGGCCCGCGATTCTCAAGTTCTGGCTATGAACTACTGCTATACACTTGACTTCTAATAAAACTATATCTTTTCTCAACCAATGGAGCCAAGGATCCTTACTACTTAGACGTTTAAGTGGTGGCAGGCCTGACATTAGGAACGGAGATGCCCAGAGATGCACACAGATGTGCTTCGCGTGTCCAAAAAAGAAGCCCCCTTCCATCATTGGCAGACAACACCAGGCAATATAATAAATGCAGATTTAATGCCAGTTCAGAAGAATGAGTAGGATCACATTCAACTTCTCTGCCCATTTCCCTCTGCTAGAATCTCCTGAAGGCCAATTATTGGTGTCCCCCCAGACAGCCTTAACCCTTGGCTTTACCAAGGTGGCTGATTTCACAATTAAAATATAGCAAAACCCGACCAAGCCATTCCGATTATTTCTGCCCTCCCATCAGCTCTACTGGCGGGAAGATTTCACGGACTTCTTATTCACGGAGATTTTCCCTTGTGGATCCAGGGAGTAGAAACTCTTGCTCGTGTCCTCCTACGGTGCCCTTTCTATGATCGCCCCAAGCATTTCCAAACACAAGAATGTTCATGTTTATAATTTATTTAAAGGATGATAACCCCACACTCATGTATCAGGTGGCCAAATATCTGCATTAAGTAATACAGTTGCACAAAATTTTTATTTATATTGTTTTATAGTCCTATTATTTTTTTCCCCTTCCTCAATAACAAATTGCTGTGTTAAACTATTTCTCTTTTTCACTGTACTCTTTTTATTGTAAAGGCTGGCCAAAGACCGTAGTAGAGATATTTGATTTATCTCAGGATCTAGCACCCCATGCTTCACATAGTGGCACCTTGGTACTCAACTGCTTTGAAACTCATCAAATTTGGTACTCAATGCATTTTGACACGAGAATTTTGTCCCGGTACTCATCATTTGTTTATTACTCAACGCATAAGCTAGAACTTGTCGGTGTCGGCTGCCTTCTGACTCACTACATTATTCCTTATGGGAAAAATCTGTTTGGTACTCATCGTTTTTGGAACTCATCACGCCTCCCGGAACCAATTAATGATGAGTACCGACATGCCACTGTAATTGTAGCTGCCCCCAAACTGATCCACTTGCTTTCTGACCATGTCTCCGCCCAGAGTCTCTGTGAAGTGGGCGGCATACAAGTGTTAATAATAAACAAACAAACAAACAAACAAACAAATAAATAAATAAATAAATAAGGGCAGATCTAAAGTTATGATGAGACGGCCTATTTAGATTATTCTTGAAGGTGTCCACACCATTTCTGTTTTAGCTTCTCTCTTTATTTTAGTCTTCTCCAGACTATATTCTCTCCAGACATATGAACCAACTTTCATTCTGGGAGTTGAAGGTCACACACCTGGAAGGCACCCAGGTTGGGCAAGACCGGTTAGTTCCTTTATAAAATTCCTGAGTTTTACCTTTTTGTCCGGTTGCAGTGGGGGAGTAAATATAGACATCCAATACGTCCATATGAAGAATACAAAGATGATATGGAATACAGTGAGGTAGGCCACTAAAGAAGAAGAAGAAAAGCATCAACCAAGGAAACAGAAATGCCCATTTTGCTCCTAATCCTTTAATAGTATCCTTGACTTTCACAATAGACAACATTAACCTCTCTCAAAGTGTCTCTGTGCTTAAGACTGGGAGAGTCAATGTGGAGTCTGGGTTTATTTATTTAGTTAAATGTATACGCCACCTGCCTCGTGATTTGAAGCAACTCTAGTTAAGGTCTCAGGCTAGAAAAGGGAAGACGGTGAGTTCTAATCCTACCCTAGGCCCCAAACCAGCTGGACTAGTCACTTTCTCTCAGCCCAACACAGGACGCAATGGAAAGGCATTTCTGAAAAAACCTTGCCAAGAAAACAGCACAGACTTGTGCAGGCAATCTCCAAGATTCAGACATGATTTAACAGAAGAAGAAGAAATGCTTATGATAGGAAGTGAGATGCTTCAGGGAAAAAAAAGTCATCCCACGAGAAAGCAAGATACATTTCTCCCTATATTATGAGTGTTGACTTCAACTGGCCAGGAATACAAAAAAGAAATGATATAGTTTGAGATCCCTTTCAAACACAAGCTACTGGGGAGAGGGAAGGGGGGGACATGGATTTCATCAAGGAAGGGACTATGGAGGAAAGGAATCTAACCCCTTCCCAAGCCCAGAACTGCTAAGAATCTAACCTAAATGGGGAGCTGAACTTTATGGTAAGCCACCCAGAGCTACCCTGTACTAAGATGGGTAGCCAATACATTAAACAAAACAAAACAAAGTAAAATAATAAATAATCCATCAATCAATCACTCAAACTTCCTGGCTAAGCAAGCAATTCGAAACTGGATCCCCAAGGCCCAGATTCTCCCTTGCGTGTTCCCTTAATTAGTTGAGTGCAACTTGGATTTTCCTATATCCGTCCACGAGTGGTGGGGATTTCCAAGGTCTTATGTTAGGCAGGGCCTGGGGACACTTTGCATTTCCATGAGCCTCAACCACACTTTGGGTGGAAAACTCCCATCAATGAGCCCTTTCTATCTCTGTCTATACTGGGATAATCATACTGGATTATCATTGTAGGTGACTGCAGAGCAATCTAGAGCAGAACAAAGTATAAAGATCAGATATAATAAATATCCACATACCTTTTTCTACAGAGTTCATCAGAGTCACTGAAAGAGAAAATAAGGACATCTTCAAATGACGTATCAAGGTTTCCACAAAGAAATATTCTTGCAATTATGCATACGCTGACTGTGTGTCTGAAATTATTTTTTACTTTATGGGTCATAAATCATTGTATTATTAATTCCACTGCACTGATAGTCACTTATTCACTTGATTTATTATCCTTATAACTGAAAGGCCCCAAGAATCAAGAATGACACATGGAGTTACTTCTGAGTACTTCGTTGTTGTTGGCCTACGGACAGAATCTTGCCAGACTAAAGCAAGATTCTTTTTCAACAAGTTCATTCATGGAAAGGATGAGAGCTTTGTGAAGAATTCAAGTGGATATGGAGCTGGTTGCTGATCTGCTGCAGATTTATTAAAACCTTCCTTGGAAGTTCTAGTCTACTCTTCCACTTCTTCTATTTTCATGAATGAGGTTAAGACCTTCTCTCTTTTCCATCTGAATTGGATGATTTTAAAAGATTACATCTGTTGATTTAATTAGCTACCATACTTGGCATATGATATTAATAAATAAGAGTAGCAGTAATAATTATAGATCACATTTATCTTTTGCTCCTTCTTTATTTATTTATTTATTTATTTTGGGATTCTTATAGGCCGCACTACTCCCTGGGGACTCAGGGCGGCGTACAGCATATATAAGAACAGCCAAATACTATAAAAAAAATACAATAAGACAACAATAGTAAAATAGTAATTAAAAAGATAAAAACAACAGAAGCAACAGTCACAATCACACCGCCTGCAGGAAGAGCCTTGTCTTAATGGCTTTCCGGAAGGCCAGCAAGGTGGGAATGGTTCGGATCTCTGGGGGAAGTTGGTTCCAGAGAGCTGGAGCCCCCACAGAGAAGGCTCTCCCCCTAGGGCCCGCCAACCGACATTGTTTGGTTGAAGGGACCCGGAGGAGACCGACTCTGTGGGACCTAATCGGTCGTAGGGATGTATGAGGTAGGATGCAGTCCCGAAGATAATCTGTTCCTAAGCCATGTAGGGCTTTAAAGATGATAATCAACACCCTGAATTGCACCCGGAGACCAACTTCAACTTCGATCCCACTCATTTGCCTGCCTGTTTCTTTACGCTTACCTGTGAATGAGTTTTTACACCAGCTCAAAGACATTCACACCTGTCCACATTTAGTTGGACTGAGCTTCCATTCATTCCAAGAGTGCTTATTATCTTTCAGGGCAAAAGAAAGGAAGCCCAGAATATACATCTGGGGATGGCATCCAAAACCTTTTCTGCTGTGTCACAGCTGCTGTACTACAAAAAAGACTTGTCATGCTCAATCAAAGCTGCTTTTCAACTCTCCTCAAAAGAAGGTGGCTTCATTCTGAGCACATATAGAGTAACAAGCAAAATGGCTTTATCCTTCTTCTAAACTGGGAAAGAAGAAAGCATTGTACATTTACAAAATGTTTGTTTTTTGCAGGTTCTTTCATTGTGGATTTGGTCACATTTTATCCTCACAACAATTAGGCTGAGAAGAAGATCCCCAAGGATTAAGCAGAGTATTAAAACAGAATAGTGGCCAACATCTTTAAGGACTTGAGTGCCAGTATGATGAGGTTCTTTTTGAAGGAAAGGGCAGAAAGGTATCAATGATGACTCTCAACCTTTACCTGAATAGTCACAGGGCATACTGAAAACACCCACAGAGTCAGAGCTTACATCTGTGCATTGCTCAATAGAGGGCTATGCAGATGACATTTGGACTCAAATTTGAACCAGACATCCAGGAAGCCTGCTGTGAAGAATGATGGAAAGCACCATGAATGGCTGAGTGACAGGTATTGGTGATTAATCCTATCTGCCCACCTATTCTTTATTTCCAAATAAAGAAAATAATGCAGTAGCAGGCATGGTTCACTTAGAAAAAAATGAACTGGATGCAAAGAAACAGCCGAGAGAAAAACAAGTGCGATGAGAAAGGAAGCACTGAGCTCCACCTGCAATTATCTCTTGATAGCCTAATTGAAATTCAGGAGATGGTTGGAAAAAACAACAGCCACCTGCAAATTCCTCAGTTCTGGGAAGTAAGCTCTTTGGTTCAGAGAAAAGACCCTATTAAAAACTGGAAAAGTATCTGCCTTAAAGAACTGAAAGATCTATTGGGTTCTAGATCATGAGAAGTGATAGTACCAATTTTTACTGCAATAAATGAGGCCACACTTGGAATAGTGTTCCCACTTCTGGTTACCACTATACAGAAAAGATTCTGAGGCCCTAGAAAGAGTACAGAGAAGAGCAATAAAGATGATAAGAGGTCTGCAAAGATAAAGCATATGATGAATGGTGAAGGGGAAAAGGTACGTCTATGAAGCGAAGGCTTAGGGGTGACGTGATAGCGGTCTTCCAATACTTGAAGGGAAGAGAGGGCCAACCTATTTTCCATAGCACCCGAAGGCAGGACAAGAAGAAATGGGTGGAAACTCATTAAAGAAAGATCCTACCTGGAACTAAGGAGGGATTTCTTGACAGTGAGAACAATGGAACAAATCATCCCGGAGCTGTGGACACTCCAGTGCTGGAGGTTTTCAAGAAAAGATTTAATTTAATTTAATTTAGAATAGAATAGAATAGAATTCTTTATTGGCCAAGTGTGATTGGACACACAAGGAATTTGTCTTTGGTGCATATGCTCTCAGTGTACATAAAAGCGTACATAATTTAATTAAAAGTTCTTATAGGCCGCCCAATCCCGTAGGACTCAGGGTGGCGTACAACAGAGATAAGAACGATACAATAAAATAATTTTAAAAACATTACATTACATTTAAAAACCATTCATACATGGGGGAATCCTCTCTTCACCCCTCCTGCTGGAAGAGCCATGTTTTCACGGCTTTACTGAAGGCCAGTAGGGTGGGGATAGTCCAGATTAGACATCCATTGGTCCAGGATGGTATAAGGACTCCTGCCTTGGGCTGGGGGTTGGACTAAAAGACCTCCAAGGTCCCTTCCAGCCCTATGATTCTATGATTCTAAAGGAAGAGCAATCTTGTTGCAGAAATTTCTGTAACCTTATCAATAACCTTGTTAAAGAGAATTCTGTGTGAATCTTTCTGCTGCTGAGTCAGCTGCCGAGAGGCCCTATTGGTGTCCAGCACCATCTCCAAATACTCTATTCTGGGACTGCTTGAACTCCTGAAATTGTTCACCCTATCGTTGGTCCCAGCAGTGGGTTACTACTGGTACGGTACGGTCCTACGAACCAGTAGCGGTGACGGAAGGCTCCGCCCACCTGCCCCAGACGCTTTTGCACATGCGCAAAAGCGTCACACACGCGCATCTGCACACAAACCATTAGCGATGGGATTTAGAACCCATCACTGGTTGGTCCTGAGGCTGTATATCAGGGGTGGCCAAACTATGGTTCTTTGAGGACCTGTGGACTTCAATTCCCAGAATTCCTGAGCCACCCTGCTGTATATTATTTCCACCAAAGCTTCAAGATACAGCCTCATTTTCAAAAAAAAAAAAAAAAAAAGATGGTTGTAGCAGACAGCAAGTTCAAGCAAACTGTCCTTTCAAAAAAGCCTTTCTGTAACCGTTTATTAATTTTTGCATTATTTTGTGGGGCTAGAATGGAGAGGAGGACAGGAGGACACCAGACACCCTACTATGAGTCCCGTTAATATTCCTTGCTTGGGTATCAGGTAGGAAGCACTTCCGGGAGGCAACCTTACTCTACCTTCGTATGACCCCTCAAGAGTATCATATGGGTCACTTCTGCTGAGACGCAGAATCCCTCTGCAGACTACAGCACACACACACACACCCGTATGAAGAAAAGCACAGGTTTGCCCACATTGCTGTTTGTCAAGGTAAATGGGCACGGCAAGGCAAACATTTCTGGGGCAGCGTGTATGTGCATGCACACAGAATCGGAAAAACTGACCTAGAGGCAAATTAAAACTCAACGATTTTCTCTCTATCTATGATGCAAACTCAGTTTTAATTAACTGAATCTATGGCAGGGGTGTCAAACTCAAGATCCTGAGGCCGGATCTGGCCCGCAGGGTACTTAGATCTGGCCCACAGGGACGCCCTGAAAACAGCGAAGGACCGGCCCACGGTGCTTCTGCCAGCGAAAACGGGCTCCCAAGCTCCGTTTTCGGCTGCCACGGCCTCCTGCAATCCTCTGCCAGGGTTGCAGGAAGCCGTGGCAGCCAAAAATGGAGCTCAGGATCCCGTTTTCGCTGGCAGAGCGCTCGGGCCACCACAGGCGCCCCCGACACGAGTGATGTTGAGCTGGCCACACCCACCCTGGCCACACCCACCCCGGTCCCCCGAGATCAAACACAACACCTGATGTGGTCCTCCATGAAATTGAGCTTGACACCCCTGATCTATGGGATTCTTAAAAAACCACCAGCTGCTTTAAATTCCCGGGTAAATGGAGTGGCTCACACATTTGCTTTGAAACAATTTTACAGTCAAGTCTGTTCCCTCCTTAAAGGAAGGTTGGCTGGTGGCTGATACTATTGCTCCTCTCTGGTGCCATCAACTTCAGGGGCATCTTGAAGAGAAAGGGTTGTTTCTACCTCTAGAGTTCCCTGATGGCTTTTTGTTCCTCTAGTAAGCCCACCCTTGATTTCAAGTCCTGGCTTCACCTGCTGGTTGCTGGGACGAGGCCCCCCTGCAGTCTACCTTCTCTCTCAATCCTCCAACAAGGGTCGTTATGTAAATGGGTAAGCCATTTTCTGGAAACTCAGAGTTTTAGTACCACTTTGATTTTTGCTCCGGTCTATCTAGGAGGCCACACAAAGGAACAAGTCACAACAGAAGATGGAATTGTGTTACAGACCTCCCAACTACAGAACTCGCTTCTAATGGATTAGGGGTTGGGGATATCTATCTTTTCTCTCCTGAATGATGAAATGTAGGGAGGGGGGGCTCTTGAGGGACCCCAAGGTCAGAACTAAAAGCCTTAAACAGAGACCGCAGACTCCAGAAGTTTTAATAAACTTTGATCCAGTTGCCATGGTTTCATC
Organism: Diadophis punctatus similis; assembly: GCA_023053685.1. NCBI lineage: Eukaryota > Metazoa > Chordata > Lepidosauria > Squamata > Dipsadidae > Diadophis > Diadophis punctatus. The sequence continues at coordinate 17,613,863 of JALIGW010000014.1, read as the reverse complement.
TTTTCAGATGCTTTTGGCCTGATTGATTCAGTCTTCATTTACATTCGCAGTACATTTTGGGGAGAAACCCCTGCAGCAGGTATGGCAAGAGTTCATTCCAACGCCTCTCTGCCTAACTTATATTTTTCATTTTGACTGTAGAAGTTATTTGGATGAGTAATGAAACGTCTCAATTTAATAAACTTTGGTCCAGTTGCCATGGTTTCACCTTTTTAGATGCTGCAGAATCCAGTTTTTAAGAAACCAAGTGGGACCTGCCCAGTGGTGGGTTTCAATTTTTTTTACTGCCGGTTCTGTGGGCGTGGCTTGGTGGGCGTGGCAGGGGAAGGATACTGCAAAATCCCCATTTCCTCCCGATCAGCTGGGACTCGGGAGGCAGAGAATAGATGGGGGCGGGGCCAGTCAGAGGAGCCGAGGTAGCACAGTGGTTAAATGCAGCACTGCAGGCTACTCCAGCTGACTGCTAGTTCAGCAGTTCAGCTGTTCAAATCTCACCAGGCTCAAGGTTGACTCAGCCTTCCATCCTTCTGAGGTGGGTAAAATGAGGACCCAGATTGTTGGGGGCAATATGCTGAACTCTGTAAACCGCTTAGAGAGGGCTGTAAAGCACTATGAAGCGGTATATAAGTCTAAGTGCTATTGCTATTTTCCTTCCTTCCTTCCTTCCTTCCTTCCTTCCTTCCTTCCTTCGCACAATGATTAGAATGCAGTATTGCAGACTAACTCTACCCACTGCCAATAGTTCGAATCTCAACAGGCTCAAGGTTGAGTCATCCTTCCATCCTTCCGAGGTGGGTAAAATGAGGACCCAGATTGTTGGGGGCAATATGCTGAACTCTGTAAACCGCTTAGAGAGGGCTGTAAAGCACTATGAAGTGGTATATAAGTCTAAGTGCTATTGCTATTGCTATTGGTATTTACTGGTTTTCCGAACTACTCAAAATTTCTGCTACCGGTTCTCCAGAACTGGTCAGAACCTGCTGAAACCCACCTCTGAACCTGCCCCAAATTTACCAAGTAGCTTTCACAAAGTTCTAATCAAATTTAATCCACCCAATTCCGTATAATGCTCTTGATAATCACACTGAGCTACATTAGCAGATTGTTGTAAGAAAGTTCCCGGATTGCCTGTGTCCATATGGCACCCTAAACAAATTGCACTGGGCAGTCTTCAGAAAACTGTGGGGAAGAAATGCTTTTGCCCTAATGCCAGCACAGTGTCTCTTCGCTAAAGACCACCAACTTGGTTCCAGCCAGACTGGGGAATTCTGGGAGTTGAAGTCCACACAGCTTAAAATTGCTGAGCTTGCACAGCACTGTCTTAATGTAAACAAGATGCTTAAAGCAGCAGCAACCTTTTTTTTCAAGCTCTCCTGGAAACAAACAAACAAGCAAGCGGAGCTGCTTTTGAGGTGCAGCCTTCACAAGATATTGGAAGCGCTTCTTACAAACCATATCTGAGGCACTAGTGCAGCCCGATACGCTAAATGTGCAATCCGGTTTTGTGTGCATATTGGTTCTCTTTGCACAACCCCTGTATTGGTTCGAGGAGGGGGAAGTTACAAAGTCAGGTGAGCATCATCCTCGAATCAAATGATGCCACAGGTTATCCCAGAGCAGAGGTCCCCAAACTTGGCAACTTTTAGACTTGTGGACTTCAATTCCCAGAATTCTCCAGTCAGCATATCTGGCTGGAGAATTCTGGGAGTTGAAGTCCACAAGTCTTAAAGTTGCCAAGTTTGAAGACCTCTGTCCCAAAGAGTCTGGCTTTTAAGCCAGGGGTGGGGAACCGTGGCCCTTTTATGACTTGTGGACTTCAACTCCCAGAATTCCTGAGCCAGCTTTGACTGGCTCAGGAATTCTGGGAGTTGAAGTCCACAAGTCATAAGACTTAGAATAATTTTATTGACACTTTAAATGTACACCAATTGGCATACATGAAAATGAAATTTCATTGCATACAGCTCTCAAAGGATCACCCCCTCCGATATACACTAAACATGACAAATAATATAATATAATGTAATGTAATGTAATGTAATGTAATGTAATGTAATGTAATGTAATGTAATTAATATAATATAATATAATATAATATAATATAATATAATATAATATAATATAATATAATATAATAAATATAATATAATATAATATAATAAAGAATATATAAGATAAGATAAGATAAGATAAGATAAGATAATTAATATAATTAATATAATTAATATAATAAGATAAGATAAGATAAGATAAGATAAGATAAGATAAGATAAGATAATAATATAAGATAATAATATAATATAATATAATAAAATAAAATAAAATAAATAATATATAATATGATATGATATGATATGATAATATAATATAATATATAATAAAAATATAATAAAAAATAAAAAATAAAAAAATATTTTAAAAAAGCAGAGCGGGCTGAGGCGACTTAAAGGCAGCTGGGCGAGCACCAACCTGTGCTACATTGTTGCTCGTTTGCCAGGCAAGGAGGAGAAGTCGGGACATGTTTGCTAAGTTGGGATGCCTTGGGGAAAAAGGCTCCTAGGTGTGTGGGGGTGGGGGGTGCTGCCGTGGCACCAGGGCAGGAGATGGGGGGGCTGGGGGGGGCGACCTGTCCAGGCACAGCAAGAGGGCAGCGCCCCCCCCGATCCCCCCCGGAAGAGCTGGACGGAGGTCGCTGTGCCCCTCCCACCCGGGAATCAGCCAACCCGGAAACCCAGCCGGCAACCAGGCGAGGAAAGTCCCCGGAAGTCTGGGACCACAGTGCCCATCATCCCCAGTCCCCAGAAGGCAGCCGGGGGAGCTGTAGCCCAGCGCCATTGGAGGAGGGGCCCTTGAGGAAGCCTGGGCTGGGGACGATGGGAGTTGTAGCCCAACAGCACTGGAGGAAGGAGCCCTTCCGACCAGGCTGGGGACGATGGGTCGGGAGGCCCCACCGCCCGCTGCGTCCTCCTACCCAGGCAGAGCTCGACGACGTAGGCGTAGTAGGACCAGAGCACCACCAGCGCGATGATGAGGACGGGCACCCAGCCGAAGACCCGCTGGCAGCACCGCAGCCCCCTGGACAGCGCCATCCCAGCCGCGGCGCCCCTCTCGGGCCGGGCCCGGCGGCATCGGCGCTCGGCTGAGCGGGGCTGGGCGGCGCGCCCCTTCCTTCCTTCCCTCCCTCCCTCCCTCCCTCGCTCACTCGCTCACTCGCTCACTCGGGGCTCGGCTGCGGCGCCTGGAGGCGGGCGAGCGGGCGAGCGCGCGGCGCGACGGGAAATGTAGTGCAGGAGGCGGCGTGGCAGGCGGCCTCTGGAGGGCGCCCGTGGGGCAGCGCGGACAGCAGGGAGACGCGCATGCGCACGCTGCCTTCGCACGCCCTGCTCGCGAGGAAGGCGCGGTGGTTGCCGAGCGCCGACGGGGAGGGCGCAGCTGGGAGAGGATCGCGGGCTGCTTTCCGGAACAGTGGATGGAAATTGGTCAATGAGAGATTTAACCTAGACATAAGGAGACATTTTCTTGACAGTGAGAACAATCAACCATTGGAATAGCTTGCCTTCAGAAATTGTGGGTGCTGCAACACTGAAGCTTTTAAGAAGAGACTGGACAGCCACTTGTCTGGAATGGTAGGGTCTCCTGCTCAAGCAGGGAGTTGGACTAGATGACCTCCAAGGTCGCTTCCAACTCTGTTATTCTGTTATTCCTGCAGCGCCTTGAGATCAGTGGTGAAATCCAAAATTTTACTACCGGTTCTGTGGGCGTGGCTTGGTGGGCATGGCAGGGGAAGGATACTGCAAAATCTCCATTCCCTTCCCACTCTGGGGCCAGCCAGAGGTGGTATTTGCCGGTTCTCCAAACTACTCAAAATTTCCACTTACCGGTTCTCCAGAACCTGTCAGAACTTGCTGGATTTCACCTCTGCTGAGATACACTATGCTCTGCCGTGGATGATGGGTTGGGTTTGCACACCCTCCTGCCCCAAAGCGAAAGCAGCAGCCTTGTGGCCTGAGCAGCACTGCCGCCCAGGTCTTCCCCGAGAGGCCGGAGTTGTGATGCCCAAAGCCGAAGGATGCCATTCCAGCTTCTGGGTAGTTTTAGTGCTGGCCAGGATCCCTCCTGGGAGCGAGCCTCTTTCCCTGAGCTAAACCCTGCTTTGCCAGAAAAAAGGGTATAAAGACCACAGAGCGACCAGGTTTAAACGGTGTTCCCATTAACTTCTCTGTCTTCTTCCCCCAGAGAGCCCCCACCCATCCTCACTGGCCACCCAGCCTGCCCCCCCACCCATGGTTTCTTGCCCAGGGGTGAGCTTGGTTCACAAAGATGAAACAAGCCCAGTCTTAAAGCTGCCGCCCAAGACAAGAGAAACGAATGGCAAGCCAAACATGCAGACCAAACCACAAATCGCAGGAGGGCCCCAGTTGGACCCACTGCCCACTCATTAAGCTCACCCTTGGTAAAGTCTGCCAGGAGGATAAAATCCACAGAGCAGGCTTCAGCTGATGGGGCAACTGCAGTTCCTGGCTGTCACTCCTGGAAGAGCCTTGTGGTTGGACAGCAAGCTGCCCTGATGACCCCAATCCCAGGGAAGAATCTTGAACCAACCAAAATTAGCTGGATTTGCACATACCCAGGCACAAGCCATCTTTGCTTTAGGCAAGAGCTGCATTCTTACAGCCCACCAAGCCTAACCACATTATTGTCTGGGGCAGAAGTAATTAACCACACGCAGATGGTGCAGGAGTCCGCTTAAAGAGGGTTGACGAAGAACCCCCAGAAGCTCCCATTCGCCCTTTGCAAAGAAACAGGAGAGGGATCTTGGCCAGCCCAGAAATGGAGCGAAGAGACTACCTCCTTTTGGTGCCAGCATTCACCCTGGCATCGAAGGAACGATTCTCACCCTCTTATCCCATCCCCTAGCTAGCCCCAATGACACGGTTCCAGGGCCTTCCTGCCTCTCCTATCTGCTGTCCTCCACGAGTGGGGAAAATGGCGCAGTGGTTAAAAGCAGCACTGCAACCTACTTCAGTGACTGCTAGTTCAGCAGTTCAGCTGTTCAAATCTCACCGGCTCAAGGTTGACTCAGCCTTCCAGGACCCAGATTGTTGGGGGCAATATGCTGAACTCTGTAAACCGCTTAGAGAGGGCTGTAAAGCACTATGAAGTGGTATATAAGTCTAAGTGCTAAGTGCTAATTCTCCTTCCACACCCAGTCTCATCCTAGCCCAATCTACGGCTTCCTGTGAGCTCCTTTTCCAGCCTCCTTTTGTCCCAACAGTGCATGGAGGATGGGTGATATATTATTAATGTATTGGAATGAGAAAATAATCAAAAGAGAAGGAAATGTGAAGATATATTCCTCCCTTTTCCTTTCCCTCCCCCCCCTTCCCAGCCAGCCACCCTAGAATGAATACAAATTCCTCCTTAGTTGTGATGTGATTTGGTCTTTGAACAGGAGATCACACGGAAGTAAGACCTTCTCTTTATCCTATTTATGGAAGAGATTGATACGGACATACATCTGGGGTAAAACATCCTGGGTGGGTCAGTGCCTTACAATAAAATATAAATACCAACAAAATGACAGTAACAGATGTTGGAAGGAATGTCCATCTGGGTTCAGTTCCAAGTGGGGATAAAGACACTGGAAACATGGAGACTGCTTGGAAAGATGGTTTAATGGTGGAGCACATGGTTTGAGGTCCTGGGCAAAAAAGAGCACATGGGATGGGGCAAGAGAGAGAGGGAGGGAGGGAGTGGGAGAGGGAGAGAGAGAGAGACTTATTTCCCAAAGCACCAGAGGACAAGAAGAAATGGATGGAAACTAACCAAGGAGAGGGCCATGGAATTGACAGAAGTTGTAAGTGCTTCATCCCTGGAGGTTTTTAAGAAGAGATTGGACAACCATTTGTCTGAAATAGTATAGGGTTTTCTGCCTAAGAAGGGGGTTGGACTAGAAGACCTCCAAGGTCCCTTCCAGCTCTATTCTGATCGATCTACTCCATATTTTAACCCTGTGCTACAGAGATTCCCCTCTATGAGATCTCATCCTGCAAGTACTGAAATGAAGAAATTGTATTTTCCACAGTGTTTCCTAGGTGGTAAGATGATGGTCTTTCATTCTGTTCAAAAACTGTAATAATTAAATATTGATTTAATTTGAATTCTTGGTACCTTTTGCTTTCTTCTATTTAATTTACCTGCTAAGGGTACACAACAAAGATTGAGATCTCCTTCCTCACTGGTGTGGTCCTTGTCTTTGGATTCTCAAAGAACGGTTTACCTGCCCACTGCCTGACACTTGGCAAAAGACCCACATACACGGACACATAGACCCAGGGGATTCATCATCTCAGATGTATTTAGTCTGAACAAGCAAATTGACAACCAAGAAAAGGAACCACCCAAACAAATTTACAATTCAGAAGCAATTGTGCCAAGGGACCAAGACATCTTTTTCTGTGACCTCAAGCAAGATGAGTTCAAGTCACGCCTTAGGCATGAAAGCCGGCTGGGTGACTTGGGCCAATCGCTCTCTCAGCCCAGCCCACCTCACAGGCTGGTTGTTGTGGGAAAAATAGGAAAAATAAGGAGTAGGAGGTCTGTTCCCTGCCTTGATTTGCTTATCTTAAAAAAGGCAGGAGAACCAAAGCCTCTGTCTCTGTGAAGGCCAATTGGTCTCCTTGCCAGGGCCAGTCTTTCCCAAGGTGGTGCCCTCGGGCTATGCCAGCAGAGGCCCTGGAGACATTCTGCCTCCTCCCTTGATCTGGCTTGTTCCCAGCCCAGGAGTCGTTCTCTGCTCTGCTTGAGATCCACTTTCTCACAAGGAAACCCCCAAGAAACAGGGCAGAAAAGACTGCTGCAGCTGGTGACACTCTCTTGAGTGGTCTCCTTTCCAACCAACACCTTTACTGTTTCTCTGTAACCCTGTTTCCATATTTATAACTGCATTTGATATCATTTCATTGCATTGTAAGCTGTGCAGAGTCACGCTCAAAGCAAGATGGGCAGTGTATACATTGAATCGAACATTCAATCAATCCAATAAATACTCTTAGGCTCCAGAACTGGAAGCAACTGGAGCAAGTTGGGAGTTAAATGCTGGGAATTTTACTGGATCTTTTGATCCAAAAGGAGGATCTCTCTCCGCCTGGGCACCCCTCATGCCACCAAAATAGGCATTTCATATTTCCAATCCCAAAGGCGAGTGGCAAAATTTTATCCTCAAATTGCCATTTCCCCCCATACGTGTGGTGGTGCCACCCGCTTTTTGGGCAGAGCTCCATCTCACAATGGCTTCACTGCATCAAACGGGAGATCAAACAGGTTCCTGACCAACTTAGCTGACAACTTTATCATCCAAAAGATAGAAGGGCAACTATGATGAACCACTTCCTACTAACAGAGAAGAAGTAATAGAAGGGGTTGAAGTTGCCAGAATTTTAGGGGAGAGTAACCATGTCATATTGGAATTCAATATAATCCAAATACAGACAATAGAACATAAAACCAGTGACTTAGACTTTAAAAGAGCTGATTTTAACAAATTTAGAGAAATTTAGAGAGAGCTTGGGAAGGATTCCATGGATGAAAATTTTAAAGGGAAAAACAACTCAAGAAGCTTGGGAAACTGAAAAATATGATTATAAAAGCCCAATCCAACTCAATATCACTGAAAAAGAAAAAGAAATCCAAGAAATAACCAGCTCGGTTTCACAAAGAACATTCTGATAAACTGAAAGACACAACGGATATGTACAGAAAATGGAAAGAGGGGCACATACCAACAAATAGTCCGAATTTGCAAAGATGAAGTCAGAAAAGCTAAAGTTCAGAATGAAGTAAGACTTGAACAAATGTCAAAAAAATTTTTTTTAAGTTTCTTTCAACATATAAAAAACAAGAAAGAAATCAAGGAAACAATTGATCCACTAATGAGAGCGGATGGCAAGGAAGTAATGGGCAGTAGAGAGAAAGCAGAGCTGCTTAATTTGTTCCCTTCCAGCTCTATTATTCTCTTATTCTGTTATAAGAAGTTTGAGAGATATACTATTCCCTTCATCCCGCTGATTGGAGGCTTCTTCCAAATAAAAATAGCTGGGAACTAAAAAATAGGATCCCCAAACATTCCTGATTCCTCCTAAAATTTCAAGTGCCTTCTTGAGCCACAGAGAAATAAACCAAGGCAGCTCAGCAGGATTGTTTTTCTGCCTTGCAATGCCTATTTCTTTCCTCCCTCTGTCCCATCAATCCCCCTGCTCAACTTTAGATGTGATGAAGAAACAAAATGAAAAATCTATTTCTATCAAAAAATACTTTGAGAAATATCTATTGGCAGCAGATATAAAAATCCACTGAACAAAGTATCAAAGATATGAGCACATCCAAGAAAAAGAAGCCAAGAATTTCCCAAAGTTGAGTTTAGAAAAGGCTCCCCTCATTGGTTTTCTTTTGATTTACTTTCTGGATTGCCATGTTAGAAGTGCCAATATCACCTTATAAAATGCTAACAATGAAGCCGAAAGTTTAAGCAACACCATCATAGTTTCCATCTCCTCTTTTATGGCCCCTCCTCAAGACTTCTCCTTTCCCTAATTATGCCTGTGAAATGCAACTATTTGCCACTGAATGAGATTTCCGGAGAAACCAGGGATTCCTTTGAAGAGTGAGATGGCCCAATTCCTACCTGCCATGATAGATAAGAAAATATATTTCAAAGGGTGGAAGAAACTGACTCTAGCCTGCTAACTTAAGTGAGCATCCGGTAAAGGGTGGTGAGTAAAGCTTGAATCATTTCAAAATGCTTGTTCCTGTCTCCATGGTAACCTGGGACGTTCTGAGATGCAAAGAGAAATTTCAGAGTAGAACCTGATGATGAAAAGTGATGTCACCACAGAAGGCAAGGAGCGCATCAGTCATGGCTCTCGAGCTAAGCCAGGGAGGAAAGAAAACATCCCGTCCTAGTCCTGAACACTCACCTTCTCTTGTGCCCAATCTCCACATTCACATAAGCAGGAAAAAGATCTCATTTGGGCAGTAGATCACTTTTTCATTCTTTCATAATTTCTGAATGGTTAGTAATCATCACTCTTTACCAGCTTTGCAGGAAGGAGTCTATAACCATATACCAGTAGTTGTCAAAGTTCTTAAATATCATCTATCTATCTATCTATCTATCTATCTATCTATCTATCTATCTATCTATCTATCTATCTATCTATCTATCTATCTAGCTATCTAGCTATCTAGCTATCATCTATCTCTATTTATCTGCTGCCCATCTCACTATCCAAAGCAACTCTGGGTGGCATTCTTGAACTGCTATAAAGTAAAAGGTCTACATCAGAGAAGGGATAAATGAATTGAAAAGTCCTAATTTCAGGTTCACTATGTACAGTATTTGGGAGAGGCTTAGGCGGTTGAGTCCTCAGTCCTGTCAACCATTGATTGTTGGCTTACACTTCAGGACTATCACAAAGACAACACCCAAAGTGTTTGGTGTTCTTGGTCCATTCCTATTCAGATCTTTGGATGTTGGCAATATCCACAGCCTACTAGATAGTCTTCCATCCAGCTGTGTCAAAAATTGATAAAAGGTACACACTACACATTGAGTAAATGCACACTGGCATTCCTTTGAAATATCAGATTTGCTTTCACATAATCTTGGTCCAAGTCAGACAATTCTGCATGATGTCCAATTCACACATATAATATTCATGCATGTATGTAAATGAGCATATTTTCCAAAGTTACCAGGGCCCAGTTGGCAGCCATTAAAATACTCAGAAAGAATGTTTTTATGATTAGAGTTCTATTTGTCAGATGTGTTTGACTGTTGGGCTGTAACTTGCAGCCTTTTGCCCACATTAGTCTTAATGGTGCTTAAACATTTCTCCAATCCAACTGTTCATTCCTAATCCCAACAGACATCCAGCAAGGTACCATGGTAAATGGTACCAAAAATTGCTGAGATTAAAAAAAGGAACCAGGATGGTTGTAAAAAATAAGAAAAAAACCCCAAGGAAATGACTATTGGGAGATAATGACAGGCAGCAGGGAGAAAGCAGAACTGCTATTCAATCTTTGTATTTGTCTTCATGCAAAAGGGAAAAAAATAGCCCAATCTACCAAAACCAGCACCATAAAAGACAGATTAGCAATATAAATCAAAATGGGCAAGAAAATGGTAAGAGAACACATACCCACTCTAGATAAATTTAAATCACAGGACCAGATGGACTATATCTGCACATGGGTATGTCTAGAGTCTAACAAAGAGAAGGACTAGGGGTGACATAATAATAATAATAACAGAGTTGGAAGGGACCTTGGAGGTCTTCTAGTCCAACCCCCTGCTTACGCAGGAAATCCTACACGATAGCAGTCTTCCAATACTTGAGGAAATATTACAAAGAAGAGGGGGTCAACCTATTCTCCAAAGCACCTGAGGGCAGAACAAGAAGTAACAGATGGAAGCTTATCAAAGAGTGATCCAACCTAGAATTGAGGAGAAATTTTCTTTCAGTGAGAACAATGAACCAGTGGAATGGCTTGCCTTCAGAAGTTGTGGGTGCTCCATCACTGGAGGGTTATGAGAAGAGATTGGACAGGCATTTGTCCAGAATGATTCGGGGTCTCCTGCTTAAGTAGGAGAGTTGGACTAGAAGATCTTCAAGGTCCCTTCCAAATCTGTTAGTCTGTAATTCTTTTAATTCTACTCTTGTTGCAGTTCCGCCAAAGGTCATCCCAAAGAAAGACCAGTGATGTCTCCGCATTATGTATGCATCTGAAACGTGGAATAGGTATTAACGATCGTTTTCCTCCAGGACTTTCAGGTTGAAGATGGAATGAAAATTGCCAGTGCAGTTGGGTTTAAGGACAGCCACTTAAGCTCCTGGATCTCCTTCATTTGTCAAAGCTCCCTAGTCTTAGTTGAGGTCTTCCTGGACAGGAACGATGGAGGGTGGATGCGGTCGGACTGCTGCTGACGGGAGAAGCTGTGTGAAGAGGGAGGAGGCAGCCAAGAGGCGCATCGCCTCGGGGCGCTGTCTTAAGGTCTCCGCACAAATCATCTCTCGCAGCCGCGGGAAAACGTGGAGGAAGCCAATGAGACTTTCCAGGCGCCGTAACCCTCGTGGGCTGCTCTCGAGCCTCAGCCGCGGTCGCCCCTCCTATCTATCGCGGGACGTCCCCTCCGCGCCTCGCAACTAGCACCGCGCTACTAAACGCTCCCAAAGAAGCCGGGCGGCGGTCCGCGCTTCTCCTCCGCTGCGCTTCCCGCCGTCCGGGAGCTGTCCTTCAGCACCACGGCCCGCCAGGCCGGCCGGGGGGGGGCAGCCGCGCTCCTCTGCCGCTCGGGGACGGGGGAGGAGGCGCTGCGGTCGGGAAGCCGCCCGGCCAGCCGGCTCCGACGCCGGCCATTCGGGCTTCCAGTTGCCGGGCCGGACGGAGGGAAGGCGTCGGCCGCACCGTCCCGCATGGCGCCCGCGGCTTCGGGGGCGCTGTGGCCAAGGCAGGGGCGCCGAGCGAAGGAAGTGTTCCCCGGGTGCGGAGCGGAGCGCGCATGCGCCCCCGCCTCTGGCCGCCCCCTCCTTTCCGACCCGATCGATTTCTCAAGGTGTTCCCTGCCCGGCTGAAGATGGCGACGGACTAAGGCGAGCGGCGGGCGCGGGAGGGGGAGATGGACAGGCCTGGCCGCCGCGCCCGGGCGCTCCGGAGTGGCCTGAAGCGCAAGAGGAAAGGCGAGTGAGGGCTGCGCAGGGAGGGAGGGCCGAGGCAGGCGGGGGGAGGGAGCCAGGCGGGCCCGTCGGGACGGAAGATGAAGCGGGCCAAGCGGTGAGCCCGGAGCGCCGGACCGAGCAGCCGGGACGCCCGGGAGGAGGAGGAGGGGGGATGCCGGGACGGCGCGGCGCGGCCTCCTCCCGCCAGGGCTGGCCATGCTGAGAAGCGCCGCGGCGGCGCAGCACCATGCGCCGGCCCTCGGCAGCCCTTAGCAGCCTCGCGGGGGGAGGCTGGGGGCGTCCGCGCGGGGCTCAGCGGCGGTGGAGGAGGAGGAGCGGGCGGGGCCGGCGGGCTCTGGTCGCGGGCCGCAGGGCGAGCCGCCATGGGGCCGCCCCTCCCCTTCCCTCCGGGCCTGGGCGGCGGCGGCGGCAGGAGCGGCGGTAGGTGACATTCTGCTCGCGGAGGGGCCGCCCGGGAGCCCCCCCGCCGCCGCCCCCCGCCGCCCCCCGCCCGTCTCCGCGCCGCCCCCGAAAAATATGACCAGCGGCGCTTGGATGCAGCCACGAGAAAATGACGCCGCCGCCGCCGCACTAGCCGCCCGCCTGGGCCAGCCGGGCCAGCCCGAGAAGCCGTGCGCCGACTCGGAGCGGGCGCAGAAATGGCGTTTGTCGCTGGGCTCGCTGCTCTTCTTCGCCGTCCTCCTTTCCGACCGCCTGTGGCTCTGCGGCGCCGCCGCCGGAACGCGGCTCCGAGCTGAGGCCAGGAGCTCGGCCATGTCGCCGCCTGGGGCCGCCCTGGTCGGAGGGCCGCGCAACCGGAGCGCCGAGAGCCCCGCCCCGCCGGGCCCCCCGCACTGCTCTACCGCCGCCGCCGCGGCCCCGCTCCCGGACCTGAGCTCGGCCTGCTCCCAGCGGCGCCTCTTCCAGCAGGGCTCTCTGGCCGCCTTCGCCGCCGTGCCTCTCAGGCTGCCTGCGGCCGCTGCCGCCGCCGCTGCCGCCGCCGCCGCCTCCTCCTCTCCCCAGCTGGACTTCCTGGAGGGACACTTTCGGACCTTTCGCCTCCCTTTTTGTGACGCTTACACGGCCTGGGACTTGCTGCTCGGCATGGCCGGCCCGGAGAGCTTGGACTGCAGCTTGTCCAACCTGCTGATGGATTTCCTGTCTGCTGCTGCGGGAGCCCAGCGCGGGGAGGCCTGCAGCAGCTGCCTGGAGGCGTACCAAAGGCTGGACCAACACGCTCAGGAAAAATACGAGGAGTTCGAGCTTTTGCTGGAGAAATACCTGCAGGCCGAGGATTATTCTGTGCGCTCCTGCATCAGAGACTGCAAGGTAGGGAGGCGGTGGAGCGGGAGGGGGGGGGACCCAGAAACTTTTCCCTGCAGTGGGACCCCCTTGGGCTTGTCTGTGGCTTTGGGTGCAACAGCTGGTCGGCCTATTGAGACTCTGCTTGCCACTGCTGTTTTCTTCAGCTGTGCCTCCCTCCCTTCTCTCTTGATGAATGGACCATCTCTCTTGCTGCTGATAAGCAAGGTTTTGGCTCGACAGATGGGTTGAGATGGGAGGAATGCCAGCCACAGAGAGCCAGGCCCTGGCTTCTTGCAGGCTGGCTGCTTTAAACGCTAATTTTGCTTTTCTTGCAGCAGCCCTGGTCAGAATTTCTTGGGAAGGACGTAGATTGCCATCAGAGTTCCTCAGTGACTTGCTGTACATCAGGGCAGGTCAATGGCTGGGAATCTCATCTTCCTTGGTAGCCTTGTGATTAAGTAGCCACTCTGAACTGACCATCACTCAGGACAACTCACCTTTGCTTTCCTATGTAAGACTCATTCTTGAACCAAGGAGCTTTTTGGGAAGCTTCTCTCCCATAACTTACTTTTATTAAGAAGGCAATGAATCTCCCTTGTTGACAACACTCTCTATTGCGTTATATTTTAATCTGAACTTTTGACCAGTGTTGTTAGCTGCTTTGAGCTGCCTTGCTGAACAGAAAGATGGAACATTTACTTATTATGTATTCCTGTAATGTCCCAAAGGATTCTCTTTCACTGTGCATCAGTTTATTATAGTTTCCAAACTTCGCTTACATCAAAGCATTTTAGAAATTTTACTTTGGGATGTTTGATCATAAGCACCTCCCACTTTCCAAAGTTCCCCAGGGTTGCCTTTAGGACAGGCGTAATAACTGCATTCCAGGGCATCTAACACATCCCAAAGACACTTCCAAAAGTTGCCCCTACTAATAATAGACATGAGTGTTGGCCAAATGGATGTGGGAGTGCTTGAGTCAACGGAACCTCAGGCCCAGTTCCATGGATAGCATTTCCAGGTGTAACTTGCATAGAACTGGAAGGTAGCCTGGGAGACTACCTGCCTGCCCCCCTCAGCCACCTCTGGAAATAAAATATCCCAATTAAGAATGGAAGCCCAGAGAATTAATAGCTCTTGCAATGATAGAGATGAGTAAGAAGAGTTAAAAATATGACTCGGAGCATTTCTGGGTTGTAAAGAAAATTTATCCCCAAATTGGCTGTATTTTTTAATCTTTTAAATGTTGCAACAAAGCCAACAACAAATACAACACTCTATCAGGTACTGTAAAATTAATCCTCATATGCTTAGCTATGTGGATTTTTGTTTACATACAAAATAATTTTCAGTTTGCATACGATGTAAGTTTCAGTATTTTTCATATAAGAATTAATTTGAAAATTACTTCCTCTCTGAAAAGGTTTTTCAAGTTATGCTGTACATAACATTAAATGCACCATTTTTGGAAAGTGGAATGTGCGTTTCAAGAAATAAGTGCAGGGGCACTGATTTTCATATGGATATGGAAATGTGAGGAGACTTGCTATTTCCATTAACTAATTTGGAACTGGAGGGTTAAATGTACCTTCTCTGTGTCCTCTGATCCCACAATAAATTATTCCCCCTCATTGTAGCATTATATTAAAAGTACATGTTTATACCATGCATGTTGAATATAACATAAAGTTAAGCTTTTACTATTAGGTGGAGGGGATAACATTTCTGGCGATTCTATTGATATTTGTATATCAGCTTTGACTGTGGGACCTTCATGGGGAGAAGGAATAGAGAGTGCCTGAGATTTTCTGCATTGTCACAATATGGCAGTGTTGGAAAAGAAACCATAATCAGAATGGAGATGGTTTAGTTCCATTGATAATGCAATGGATGAGAGGGGAATCATCCTGCCATCTTAACTTTTGGAGGAGGCTGATATGTAGGTGTGTGGTTTGTTTACCTCGGAGGTTAGTAGTAGTACCCATGGGTTTCAGTGTGTCCAATGCTATGTCATTTTATTTTGTCAGGTAATAAAAAGTAAGTGTTGGCTTCCAACAAGAAGTTCATGATTCCCAAATTACTCTGGGATCATCACATTTCAGACCTATAGATGTTCTCAGAAAAAAGTCAGTGATGAAAAGTGTCCAGAAGAAACACAAAGAAATTGGAGCTGGCATTAGAGAGGATTTAATTTAAAAGTGTAACTTTTCCCAGGTCATCTACTTTTTTTCCCACTGACTTCCTGTGTGGTTATTTAAAAGCAGTCTTCAGTTTAGAAAAAAAAATTGTATCGCTGGTATTAGAGTATTGCATATTGTATTATGAGTGTATTTTTAGCAACATATTCAGATGACTTCTTTCTATGTTTTCAGATATAGTGCATACATACATAGAACATAGAATAATAGAGTTGGAAGGGTCCTTGGAGGTCTTCTAGTCCAACCCCCTGCTTAAGCGGGTGACCTTATACCATTTCACATAAATGGTTATCCACTCCAGTGTCTTTTTGAAAGACTCCTGAAGGCAAGTCGTTCCACTGGTTGATTTTTCTCACTGTTAAGAAATTTCTCCTTAGTTCTAGGATGCTTCTCTCCTTGATTAGTTTCCTTCCATTGTTTTTGTCTTACCTTCTGGTGCTTTGGAAAATAGGTTGACATCCCCCCCCTCTCATTTTTGTGGTAGCCCTTCAAATATTGGAAAACTGCTATCACGTCTCCCCTAGTCCTTCTTTTCACTAGACCAGACATACCCAATTCCTGCAACCGTTTCTTCATAGGTTTTAGCCTCCAGCCCCCTAATGATCTTTGTTGCTCTTCTATGCAGTCTTTCCAGAGTCTCAACATCTTTTTTATATTATTGAGACCAGAACTGGATGCCGTATTCCTTTTAACGTATATGAAGCCCTCAGAAATTTTTTTAGAGGATTTAGAGGTATTACAATGCTGCTAAGCTCTCTTGCTCTGCAGTTCAGATCAGACAGCAGCTTGAGGAAGTAGAAACCTAATAAAATGGCAATATTGTGAATGAGTATTTCTTCCTCTGGAAAATTTAATTTAATTTAATTTAATAGATTTCTATGCCGCCCACTCCCTGGGGACTCTGGGCGGCTCACAACATGTTAGATTCCATTACAGAGTAAAATGCAATAATTAAAATATATAACAATATCAAATACAATAATTAAAAATACAAAAAATACAAAAGTTAAAAAGAGTATCTCATTACTATCATGGGGGGAGACCCTTATTTAATCCAGTTGGTCTCACTTTCACCCCGCCTGCCGGAAGAGCCAAGTTTTTATTGCTTTCCGGAAGGCCAGTAGGGTGGGGATGGTCCTGATCTCCGGGGGAAGATTGGGAAATTGTCTATTCCGAATAAATGCATTCCCCCCAAAGAATGCTCCTACTTCTTTCATTGTCAATGAGGCCTATTGTCAATGAGGCCTGATCTGTATGTGCTGGTATACCAGCTGTACCCACTCCTATACAGTAATCCTCGATTTACGACCACAATTGAACCCAAAATTTCTGTTGTTAAATGAAACATTTGTTAAGTGAGTTTTGTCCCATTTTATGACTTTTCTTGCCACAGTTCTTAAGTGAATCACTGCAGGTGATAAGTTGGTAACCTGGATGTTAAGTGAATCCGGCTTCCCCATTGACTTCGCTTGTCAGAAGGTCGCAAAAGGGGATCACGTGACCCCCCCAGTTCATGAACCAGTTGCCAAGCATCTGAATGTTGATCATACGACCATAGGGATGCTGCAAAGGTAACTTGGTAACTATTTAAAAATGGTCATAGGTCACCTTTTTCAGTGCCGTTGTAACTTTGAATGGTCACTAAATGAACTGTTGTAAGTCGAGGACTATCCATACAAGAATTATTCATGCACAATCTTTTCAAAATTGGAAAAATTACTCAATTTGAGCTGCCCTTTGTACTATCCCAGAAGCTACGCAACTGGTTACTAAAGGCAGTACACGTTGAATTCATCACCTGTGCTGAAAATGCTGTGTTGGCTGCTAGTTACTATAGGCAGGGGTGGCCAAACTATGGTTCTTTGAGGACCTGTGGACTTCAACTCCCAGAATTCCTATGCATGGCTGGCTCAGGAATTCTGGGAGTTGAAGTCCACAGGTCCTCAAAGAACCATAGTTTGGCCACCCCTGCTATAGAGCCAAGGTCAAAATGCATATGGCCTGAAGCAGTGTCCTGCACTCAAGAACCTATAGTATTTGGGGAGAGCAGATGTCTCTTTACTGCTGACTTTGCTTTTCTTACAACAGGCTTGTATAAAACCTGGCTGAGTTTTGAGCAACTGCTAATATGATATATTGGGACTTAGAGTGGGCTGTGAACAGAACACCTTTGCTTTGGGCTTTGTTTCCTGTGAGGTAGTGCAATTTCCTGGCAAGTTGTGAATTTATCTCCTCTCAAAAAAAGGAGAGATGATTTTCAGAGGTAAACCAGAAGTTAGATAGCCAAGAGAGGAGGTGTTGCATGTCCAAAAGGAATTCTATCTTCATTCAAGGGTATTATTGTATAAATCTGGCCTTTCACCTCTCTGAAATATTTAAACCCACCGCACTGGGAGCAGGCTTTCATCACTGTAGCAAAAGCAACAGTGTGCCACCCTAATGCAACTCCATTGCTTTTGAGGAGATAGGTCATAGTGAATATACAAAAGGAGTGGCACTTGCCTTATATTAATGTGATGCTGCTTTTGTCATTTTCCCTCTTAAACACCCCCCCAAGTCTGTGAAAGACTGGAGGCAGCCTACAGACTCAAAGTGTGATCCATGATCCATCCAGGACAGGGTACTACGTAAGGATCTTAATGCCCAGGATCAAGCTAGATGTTTTCATCTGTGTGGTCCGCAGCTGAAGATGGAGATGGTGAACTAAATCCACAGAGCTATGGGTGTTGCTGACATCTGGGGAAAAGGGTTTTGCGCTTCCCTCACTGGAATTGATTGGCTGCATCAACTGACCCAGTTTTCCTATTTGCGTGACATTCTGACTTCATGACCCAATTAAAGCATGTTGCGCAAAACCCAACCGCTAACTCTATTAATATTGATTCAATGAAGTGTAGCTTTTATTATAACCCCACCAACGACTTTTTGGAGTGTCACAGAGATGTGCCCTCTCCTCCCCTCAAAAAAAAAGTTGCCAGATCTTTGATAAATATTTTTATAAATGTGAGAGGAATTGATGTTTTCTCAGGTTTGAGCTGAACTTGACCATATCTCTGGGGCAAACAGTAATATTGAAATGAAATTGGGCAGGAAATTTAAATGAAGTAGACCAAAGAGCCCGTCTCAAAGCAAGAGAAGCAGGAAGAAGAATGGCTCCTTCCACAGAGCCATCAGGGCATTCATTTGGAACAGCCTGGTGACCCCTCTCTCCCCCAGCTCCATTACACCAGAAGCCTTTTCACAGACAGGCCTGCTAGTCAGTGAGGGGAGAGCTTCCTCGGCCTCTGAGGCCCTTTGGCTCTCAGGTCCCCATGCCAGAGTTCAACAGCGGCAGGCTTCTTTCCTGCTGCCACCCTGGTTTCTCCCTCCACACTGACCCTCTCAGGTGCTGGAGAGGACAGAAAAGGGATCTGGCTAAGTACCAAAAAGGGAAACCAAATCAAAAACAAAAACTGAGTCTGTAGCTCTAGCCCACCTGAGGCAGGTGAGAGAAGGCCACCGGCTAGGGTTGAAATAAAAAATAAAGTTCATTTTATTTATTTGCCGTATTTATTTAGGGAAATTTATATTGCCACTTATTCGCAGATGGCGACTCAGGGTGGCTTACAGGAATATAAAAACCTCATATAAAACAATAAAACTAATAAAAGAGAATAATCACATAATAAGTTAATAAAATAAAATAATAACCCTACCCCACCCCAATGTTATTAAAGGTGCCAAAAGAAAACAAGGTCACATTCTCAGGCATTTCCAACTGACTAAATAACTTCAGCCTTGCCTGAGGTAATTCCTTCAGGTTTGGGTGGGAAGATGCCCCCCCTCTTTTCTCCTATTGGCCCTCAGTGGGGATGCGAGCGCCAACACCTGCCAGCCCACCCTCAGCGATGGAGTATCCATAACTCCAGGAGGCAAGCTGCTCCATTGATTAATTGTTTTCACTGTCAGGAAATTTCTCCATAGTTCTAGGTTAGATGTCTCTTTAGTGAGCTTCCATCCATTGCTTCTTGTCCTGCACTCAGGTACTATGAAAAATTTCTATCTGTCAAGATCCTTCTGAATCCTGAGTTTATCTTCCAAAGTGTTAGCAACTCTTCCCGGCTTAGTGTCATCTGTAAATTTGATGAGTTCCCCCTCTATCCCCTCATCTAGATAATTTATGAAGTAGTTGGAGAGAATGGGCCCAAGACAGAACCTTTGAATCTAAATATTTTTTATTAGTTTATAATATATAATACAAAAGTACAAAAGAAAATAGTAGGAAAATAGGGGAGGAAAAAGGGAAGGGAAAAGTGTGGGCAAAGGGAAAAAAGAAAGAAAAGGCATTGACTTCTGACTCCCTTTGGTGCAGTTGAATAAGATAATAATATCAAACCTCAACTTTTTACTTTTACATAATAATATATACTGGCCAACAATGAACCTATTAATCGGTAAAACCCAAAATCAAAGTTCTGCCCAAGACAGAACCTTGAGGTACCCACTGCTTACTTCCCTCCATATTCTACTAAAATTCCTTGTGTCTATAGCTATTTACCTCATCATAAGTGTTGGATACTGTGGTTTGCTGTTGCCTACCTGGTGGGTTTACTGAAGGCAGCTGTCCATCTGATCATAAAATTGGTATAATTGTTTATATCCAGGCTGCTGTGTACTAGGATAAGTGATGCCCATAAAGTCATAAACTCTCAGGACCTCAGATAATATTCATAGTCAAATAACTGGGGAAAGGGGGTAAAACATTTCTAGAAGGATATGCTGCTCTGAAAATATAGATACGAAACATTTCTGTCTGGCAATTTCCTGGATTTGGGCTAATTGCTGTGGTGTTTGATTCATCGTTTGGTTCAAATGATCTATCTGGGCCACCATGTAATAATGATGTTGGGCCACAGAAGCAAAGTCTTCATAACCTTTTCTGTGAACGGTGATGCTGCAAAGGATTATCATTGTCTGAGTGTAGAAACTGGAACTGTTTTCCCCCTCTCCTGTGAAAAAAAATAATGAGTTAATGAAATTGCTGTCAAACCACTCAATAGATACTAGAACTGGAAGCAACACAGGAAACAATTCAAGGACCCAAAATTCTGGTAAATAGGTTTATTTCAAGAAACTGTCACGAAATGACTGTAAAATAATTCCAATGTCTGCTTATGTAACAATTCAAGCCCTAATTATAGTGAAATCAAGGATAACATTTTTGTGGCTTTTTCTTTATACTGCCATAGGCATACAGTAGAGACCACCCAACAAGCAGATTAAATAGAGGAACTTTTTGCTAATCAGTTAGCTAAAATATGGAGGAAGCCTGCTATAGTAATAATGGAGGACTTTAACTATCCTGATGTGAACTGGGAGACAAATTTTGCATGAAGTGGGAGATCAGGTTCCTGACGAACGTACCAGACCATTTTGTCATCCGAAAGGTAGAAGGGGGAACCAGAGGGTCAGCTATACTGGACTTAATCCTTACCAATAGAGATAAAATGATAGAAGGAGTTGAGGTTGCGGGAACTTTGGGGGAGAGTGACCATGTCATATTGGAATTCAACATAATGTAGGCACAAGTCATTAAATAAAGTCAAACGAGCATCTCAGACTTTTAAGAGAGCTGACTTCAACATCTTAGAGAGAACTTAGGAAGATTCCAATGGTTGGAAATCTTGAAGGGGGAAGAAATCAAAATGCTTGGGAAAATTGAAAAAATGAGATTATAAAAGGCCAGTCTAACACAATACCACAGAGAAGGAAAAATAAGAAACCCCGAATGTAAGCATGGTTGCATGAAGAATCTCTCATAAACTGAGAGACAAAAATGACAAGTATTAAAAAAAATGGAAAGAGAGACACATAACTAAAACAGAATATTGGCAAAAACCCTGAATCTGCAAGTCAGGAAAGCACATGATACTAATCCATTCGTGGACATGAGAAAGGCTTGAGAAGTTGTTGCTAGTGCTTCCCAATTGTTGTAACTGGTGTACTAGCCAAAGCCTGGCCTTGTCCTCCAGTTGCTGCTTTAGACTGTGGATCTAAAAGTTTCCTCATATTGTGGGCTAGTTCCTTTGTGGGAAGAACAAATCGTAAAGAAATAGTGTTGGAATTATCCCAGAATAGACTGTTGTTGGATTGTTTTGGAATTTGACATATGCACACTTTCATATTCCAGCCATTAACTTATTTGAACAAATATTTATGCCTTAGAGCAGACTATCCAATTTTCCTATCAGCAATTTGCAGAACTTAAACTTTCTGTGTTAATTATCCCATTCTTACTAAACATTACACCCAGTTACAGAAATCCATCTGTTTTTGTCATTTATCAGCAACCTTTCACCCCACTTCTCCAGTCAATCAGAATTGATTTCGTCCCTCATACATTAATTTTCTTATTTGTTTATTCATATGCCTCGTTGCATCACATAGTCTGTCTAACATTCATTACAAATCATTCAGGTTGTCAAGCAACAAAGAGTATCTTATTGTGCAAATTTATGTCCCAATCAATATCCTTTTAACTTCTTCACAAACATTCATTATATAGTGATCAATAAGTGCATTAAGCAATTGAGCTGACATCACATGTTCTGCTCAGCATTGAATCATTTACTAAGCATTTCATTTATTCTTACATACCGTATGTGTAACTTCTATCAAACAGTGATGTTACTGAATTCAACAGCCAGAGAATTTATGTTTTCTCATCTACAGTATTTACTTATAATAGTGGGTCTGCCTACAGAATGGACCCTGTTAATTAATTCTCCCACTTTATTGTCTTTAACTGTCTACCAATACATCACACCAGATCTCTTTTGCTTCTCTTTCTCCTTTCTCCTTTCATCCTTATAGTTGTTCCTTCAAATTCTTCAAAATTATATTCTTTTATTTTTCTAAACTTTATCTGCTTTTACATATATTTTTTTGCCCTTTGAAGCCTTCTTTTAGGCTTTAGTTTTAGTATTAATATTAAGGACTTTTATAGAGATATTTTAAGGTTGGAATTTTATAGCATCATGTTAGTAATTCTAACTTCTAGTTATTTCTTTATTACTTACAGGTTACAGTGAAATTATTGAAATTGGTGTAATTTTTTTGTATTTTATGCTGGACTGTAACCAAAAGAAACTAATTTTTTATGTAATGATCATTGGGACAATTCTCTAATGCAAAAGTTATGCTAGATAAAGAAATATAGGTTTATATATCATTTCCCAGAGGTAGGTTCCTCCTGGTTTGGACTGGTTCAGATCGGTTCACCTGAACCGGTAGTGACCCGCTGGTGACGTCACGATGTCACGGAACCGGTTCAGTCGGTGCCGGTCCATGGGCACCGCCATCTTTTTTAAATTTCTTTTAAAAATTTAATTAATTAATTAATTGATTTATCTTCTGAGCATGCACAGAAGCCGAGTTTCCGGCACTGCGCATGCGTCGCCATCTTGTTTTTGTATGTTAATATAATTTGCTTTCTCCTGAAAGTTGGTCTCTATCTGGGTCAGGAGACCAGTAGGTGGTATGTACTAGACAATTGCAATGTGGGACAATATAGGAAGTAAATGATGGATTTCTTGACAGCTGAAAAAAATATCCAATTGCTGGCTTTAACATGGACTAGGGCTGGGGAAACAGGAAGGCTTTAATTGATGATCAAGGCAGGAGGTTAACCATCCGTTAGGACATATATTGCTTGTTCTGTGAACTTGGTAGAACTTGTATAGCTGACAAAAGTGCCCCAGCTACACATATCACAGAGTAACCTGCCTGCCAGCACATTTCGTTCCACATAGGTCAACCAGGCAGGTCATTTTATAGAGGTCCTGGTCTACTGTTGTTTCCCATAGCCTGGGATCAGGCCAGTCCAAATAGCCACAGAGGAAAGTCATTGATGACCAGAGAGCAGCAGGGTTGCCTGCAACAGCTGATGAGGAAGACCTCTGTAGCTGGCAGTAGCTATGGACTGCAGGTGGGAGACAGGACCCCTCACTCAGAGTTGTCTTGCAAGAGCAGCAGCAACAGCCAAGGTCATCCTGTGGGTGAAGGGACTGGGCTAGTAGCAAAGAGAGCCAGGTTTGGTCCCCTTCCCGCCCCCACCTCAGCCCTGGGAGGCTTTGAGGCAGTTCTCTGCCAGCCCAACTTAACTCATGGTGGGAGTGGGGATGGTGTGGTATTTGTTGTGTGCCTTCTTGAGCTTCTCAGCAAAAGACAGGATAGAACAAATGCATCTTTCCGCTGAAATTAGAAAGAAATGTAGATTTGCTGAGGAGAAAGTCACGTCTTCAAGTGGTCTGGCTCTCTTGCCATGGGACTTGGAAGTGACTTGCAACTATTGGTTGCAGTTCTCTTACAACAGATTCTTACAAAACAAGATGATGACAATAAACCAAAGTCAGGACTTTTGTTTTTGCTTTGTGTTGTATGTCAAGTCTGGTGACTTTGAAACTCTTTTATGTAACTTTTGCGTTTTAACTTTCTACAAATCCAGCCTTGCTTCTCATTTCTCTTCTGGAGGAATGGCCAGTAAGTGAGCAACTTCATGTACTCACCTGGCAAACTTAAGCAGTGCTGATTATCTTTCTCCCAATAACTTCCTCTTAAAGTGAACCCCAGTGTCCCCACCAATACTGTAACTCATCCTGACATACCTGGGCTTGGAAAGAAAGGCTTCCCTCACAGGATTCATGAGTTTCTTATTTTAGAAATTCAGAATTTTCGCTGAAGGTACATTATTTTCCAACAATCTATCTTATCTTACTAGCAGTTCAGCAAAGTTGTGCAAGGCAATGTACAATTAAGGTTGCCCATGACTACAGGTAATCCTCGACTTACGACCATAATTGGGCCCAAAATTTCTGTTGCTAAGCAAGATAGTTGTTAAGTGAGTTTTGCCCCACTTTTCTTGCCACAGTTGTGAAGTGAATCACTGCATTCATTAAGCTGCCGGTAGCAATATGGTTGTTAAGTAAATCTGGCTTCCCCGTTGACTTTGCTCGTCAGAAGGTTGCAAAAGCTGATCACGTGACCCTGGGACACAGCAACCGTCATAAATATGAGTCAGTTGCCAAGCGTCTGAATTTTGATCACGTGACCCTGGGGATGCTGCAGTGGTCGTAAGTGTGAAAAACAGTCATAAGTCACTTTTTTCAGTGCCATTGTAACTTTGAACGGTCACTAATTGAGCTGTTGTAAGTCGAGGACTATCCGTACATCCCAACAGACACCATTCAGATTCTTAGGGGGGGGCGGGGGGAGGTGTTTTTGCTACTGTATTATTGCCTCTGGACTCTTGTTCCTTCCATGTAGGCTGTCTACAAGGCTTGGCTCTGCTCTGAGTATTTTGATGTGACCCAACTACAGTGCCAGCACCGGATTCCATGCAAGCAATACTGCCTGGAGGTGGCGACTAGGTGCCCCTTTGTCTTGCCTGACAACGATGAATTGGTCTATGGAGGGTTGCCTGGCTTCCTCTGTACGGGTAAGACTTGGGGGGGGACCCT
The DNA here is from genome assembly GCA_023053685.1 of Diadophis punctatus similis. Classification (NCBI taxonomy): domain Eukaryota; kingdom Metazoa; phylum Chordata; class Lepidosauria; order Squamata; family Dipsadidae; genus Diadophis; species Diadophis punctatus. The sequence continues at coordinate 17,589,143 of JALIGW010000014.1, read as the reverse complement.
TTGCCTCGCTGGGGTAGGGCAAACGGGGATAGCCTGGAGCACACATAGAGCCCAGTTCACATGCCTGAAATAGCTGGCGTTTATCTGCTTAATGTCTGAAGCTGCTAATACTGCAAAGAAAGGAGGGGAGGCCGCCAGGCTGCAGCTCTGCACTCTGGGACGTGCGTCAGGTCGGTGTGCTGGACAGGGAACAAGGCCAATCACCAGGGATCTGATTTTATCCAGGTACAGGTAGTCCTTGCTTAACGATCCAAGTGGGGACTGAAATTTCCATTACAGGTAGTCCTCGACTTACAACAGTTCATTTAGTGACTGTTCAAAGTTACAACAGCACCGGAAAAGTGACTTATGACCTTTTTTCACACTTACGACCATTGCAGAATCTCCAATGGTCATGTGATCAGAATTCAGACATTTGGCAATTGACTCATATATATGATGGTTGCAGTGTCCCCGACTCATGCAATCCCCTTTTGCGACCTTCTGACCAGCAAAAGTCAATGGGGAAGCCAGATTCACTTAACAACTGTGTTACTAACTTAACAACTGCAGTGATCCACTTAACGTGGCAAGAAAAGTTGTAAAATGACAAATTTCTCACTTAGCAATATAAATTCTGGGCTCACTTGTGGTTGTAAGTCGAGGACTACCTGCACTAAGGAAAGTAGTTGTTAGATGAAACATCACACAACCACACTACTTAATGATGGCATTTCTGGCAGTCGCAGGACTGTGCTGTCAATCGGCCACCATCTCCCACTTCTCCTGGCCTTCCGAGCTCACCTCCTCTTCAGCTCCCTCCACTTATTCACCTGCCGCCACCTCTGCCCTTTTGGCTACCTGTGCTCCACCACCCGGCTTCCCCCTTCTTTCCCAGAAGAGCTACCTGCTCGGCCAGGTGCACCTCATCCACAGTAGGAAGAAGATAGCGAAGGTCAGCTGGGAATGGTGGGTAGGTGGGGATGTCGGCTGAAAGTTAGAGTGTGGGTGGGAGGCTGAAGGAAGTTGAAGTATATAGCTGGGATTGTAGATGTGGGTGGGCTGCCAAGCGCCTGAATTCTGATTAATTCTGAATTCTGCAACAGCCGTAGCTATGAAGACTGGCTTTAACTACCATTCCTTCAGCACCATCATAACTTGCACATGGTTGTTCCATGAAAGGTGGTTAACCAGGGACGACTAACAGTGTACTGACAAGGCTTCTTTTTGTCATGCTTGGGATGGGTGCTGCCAGGTGTGTGTGTGTGTGTGTGTGTTGTTCAAATGCTTCATAAAGACATGCAAATTTTCAGGGAGGAAAGGGGCAGCTGCAACACACTAATGCCAGGAACAGGATGGTGCTTGGATTGAAAAGCAATATTGCACAATGGTGCTTAGCGCTGGGAATGGCTGCTAAAAAGGGTGGGATACATTTCTATGGAAAGGGAGAGAGATCTTTACATAGAAACGGAGATTTGAAAAAAACAAGGGATGATCAGATTAGGAATTAAAAAGTTTTGGTTTAAGAGAAGAACTTTTTATAATGTTGTGCAAAGGACAGTCTTTGAGATATGGCATTGAATGAAGAGGAAGAATGGTAGACAGAGAGTATTAGATAAGCGAGAATAGACTGCCACATAATTTTGGGGGGGGAACAACATTTGAATGAAGAAATCAAAAGGAAAGAAAATTACTAAGAGAGTGAACAAAACTACTGGTAGTCCTCGATTTATGACCACAATTGAGCCCAAAATTTCTGTTGTTAAGTGAGTTTTGTCCCATTTTATGACCTTTCTTGCCATAGTTGTTAAGTTGATAACTGCAATTGTAAAGTTAGTAATAAAGTTGTTAAGTAAATCTGGCTTCCCTTTTGACTCTGATCATCAGAAGGTTGAACCAGTTGCCAAGCATCTGGATTTTGATCACGTGACCCTGGGGATGCTGCAATGGTCGTAAATGTGAAAAACGGCCATAAGTCACTTTTTTCAGTGCTGTTGTAACTTTGAACGGTCAAATAAATGAACTGTTGTAAGTCAAGGACTAGCTGTACATTATAAAGGGAGCCAAACAAGAGGGCAAGTCTTCATTCTGAAGAAAAGTGAAGCAAATTTCCGTTTAGAAATGTGATTATTTGTCTTTAAAAGAGGAAAATCAAGCCAAGTCATTGCAGATTGGAAGTAGGGGATGGACCTTCACACGCCCATGGAGACATGGGTCTGTGGACTCTGACTATGTTAGGTATATTAAAATAAAAGTATTAATATTGTATATTAACATATTTTAATTGTAATATAATTAAAGAGCCTTACATGAAGTATTCATTACTGTAGATTAGGCTGTGGCATTTACATTCCTTTATTTATTTATTAATAAATGAAATTATTAATTATTGTTTATTATTTAAATCATTATTTCTTAAATTATGTATTATTAAAATGGTTTAAATTTTAAATGATTTATGAAAGATATCAGCACAGACCCAAAATTAAGGTCATGTCCTGTGAAGGTGTCAAGAGTATGAATTGGCTGGATTTTTTTTTTTTTTTTGCCATCTCATGAGCCAAGTCCATTTCTGTTGCAGTAATGAACATAGAGGATATGGCTGTCTGAGGTATTTTACAGTTGGTCGCATAGCTGTGGTTTCTAAAGTCTTGTGTAATTTAGATGTTTCACTTATATAATATCACAACTTATATCAGCAATCTCCTACAGCAGCGTTCCCCAATCTTTAGCCTAGTGTGGGGATGGGAGGGAGAGGGGATGGTTTTGTGTGAGCGGCAGGTGTGTGCACTGGCGCCCCATGAGCACGATGGGGTGCGAGTGTACATGCATGCGCCAGCCTGCCACTCACACGGCCCAGTTGCGAATAGGCCGTGGCCTGGTAGTGGGCTGCGGCCCACAGTTGGGGTCCCTTGTCCTAAAGTAAGAGAGAGGCATGTAGCAGTATAGGTACTCCTAGAGGTCATTTAATGACCATTTGAAGTTACAATAGTTCCCCAAAAGCTACATGCAACCCCGTTTCAATGTCATGATGCCTGTGACACTGCTGCAGAGACAGATATTGCAGCACCCCTAACTACCTGTTTCCCCTTCCCATCCTGTCCCACTGGGTCCCCACAGGCACTCCACCTGCTTTGCCACCCCACTGGATTCAGCACAGTCTTCTCCCCCACCCCCACAGGTCACTGGTCACTTACCTTCCAAAGATATCCAGAGCTTCGGAAGTTGGGGTAGGGAAAGTGGACAGGCCATGTGGCACAGACAAGGAGAACAAATGCAACCGGCTCTCCTTTCATTGCTAGTCTTAGCTTAATGCTAGCGCTGCTTATGCTGCGGAAGCTCAGGCTAATGCTAAGGGGGGGGGTGTGGAAGACGTCCTTCCCGTTCTCCTTCCTCCCACTGGCCTCGGCTTCCCCAGCACGAAATGCGCTTGCTTTACACTAGCACCGCTTACCTGGGGGACCTCAGGCGACTGCTAGTGGCCAGAAGAAGGCATTCACTCAACCATCATCCCCACTTTCGACAGTATGGATGGGAGCAGGCTCCATTACCGTCGTAACTCGACTTATGACCGCAACTGAGCCCCAAATTTCTATTGCTAAGCAAGACAGTTGTCAAGTGAGTTTTGCCCCATTTTATGACCTTTCTTGCCACAGTTGTTAAGTGAAGCGCTGCAGTTGTTATGTTATTAACACAGTTATTAAGTGAATCTGGTTTCCCATTGATTTTGCTTGTCAGAAGGTTGCCGAAGGGACCACAGGAGAACCCCAAGGCACTGCACGCGTCATAAATATGAGTCAGTTGCCAAGCGTCTGAATTTTGATCATGTGACCACGGGGTGGCTGCAATGGATGTAAGGGTGAGGAACAGTCATAAGTCACTTCTTTCAATGCTGTTGTAACTTTGGTCACTAAATGAATGTACGTTGAGGACTGGAGATATTTAGGAGTCACTTAGGAAATTGAAGAGCCGAGGTGGCACAGTGGTTAAAGTGCAGCACTGCAGTTCAGCACTTCAGCTGTTCAAATCTCACCGGCTCAAGGTTGACTCAGCCTTCCATCCTTCTGAGGTGGGTAAAATGAGGACCCAGATTGTTGGGGGCAATATGCTGAACTCTGTAAACCGCTTAGAGAGGGCTGTAAAAGCACTATGAAGCGGTATATAAGTCTAAGTGCTATTGCTATTGCTATCTGCAATATTCCAACCTCACAGTTCTCTAATGGAGATTTTGGCTGCTGCAGACTTTGGGGGCCAAGAAGGCAGAAGATGAAATGATGAAGCCGCCTCCAGTTCGTTTCGTGATTGTTCAAAATTGAAACAGCACTGAAAAGTGTGACTTGTGACCGTTTTTCAAAGTTACAACATCCCCATGGTCACATGGCCAAAATTCAGACGCTTGGCAACTGGTTCTTATGACCGTTGCTGTGTCCCAGGGTCACGTGATCCCCTTTTGCGACCTTCTGACGAGCAAAGTCAATGGGGAAGCCAGATTCACTTAACAACAGTGTTACTAAATTAACCACTGCAGTGATTCACTTAACAACTGAGGCAAGAAAGGTAGTAAAATGGGGCAAAGCTCACTTAACAAATGTTTCACTTAACAACAGAAAGTTTTGTGGTCATAAGTTGAAGACTACCTGTATGAGCCACGTTGACGCAGTGGTTGGAACACAGTCCTGCAGGCTACTTCTGCTGACTGCCAGCTGCCAGCAGTTCAATCCTGACGGACTCAAGGTTGACTCAGCCTTCCTCCTTCCGAGGTGGGTAAAACGAGGACCCAGGTTGTTGGGGGGCAATATGCAGACTCTGTAAACCTCTTAGAGACACTGTGAAGCACCGTGAAGCGGTATATAAGTCTAAGTGCTATGGCTATTCCACAGACCATTATTGTGCCATTGTATTTCCAGGTTTGTTGGAGAACCATCTGCCTGACTCGGAAGCGAAGTGCTGTGACGTGCAGTGGGACTCCTGTGACCCCCAACCAGACCACAGCTACAACACCTCCTCCAAATCCACCGAGTCGGAGTCACCCCACAGCCCCCGCCATGAAGCCCCCCATCACCAGCAAGAGCAGCAGAAGGAACAGCAGCAGGAACAGAAGCAGCACTATCACCTGTATTACCATCACCACCAATACCCTCCCCCGTCTCTGCTGCCGGTCTCTGCAGGGTCTCGCCTCAGCCACAGCAAAATCCGGCTCTGCGTCCTGGTCCTTATGCTCCTGCACACCATGGTGTCCTTCTCCGGTGTGCACAGCAGTGAAGGCTTGACCTTGGAGGTCCTTCCCACCGTGGAGGAGAGCATCGCCAGAGACGAGTGACCGAGCGCGAGGGGAGCTCCTCAGGCAAAAAGAAAGAGCGGAAAAGGCACCTGCGGGGGAGGGGAGGGGGCATTCCTTATACCTCTTTTGGGGGCACCAGTTGGGTGACATGCCATGCACAGACCCACCCCCACGTGGAAACCCCCACCAAGAGCAACTCTTCGCAGGGCCGCCCTGGGATGCCCAGAGGGCTTGTGTGGAAACAGCCTCCGGGGAGGGCTCCATGAGCTCCTGGCCTGAAGCTGCAGAAGCCAGGCAGGGAAGGGGCAGAAGGGATGGGGGAGCAGGTGGTCTCCTGCAAAGGCCAGTGCGAGGCCCCCGGGAGTGACCCCTGCTGCTTCTGCCACCACGTATCCTGGGTAAGGTTCCTGGCCGGGATGTTTCCCCTCCGGAGTGAGTGGCAGTGGCAGAAGTAGCTTGCCCAAGATCCAAGTCCTACGCGAGGCCCATCCCAGGCAACCCAGGGGTGATGACAGGGTTCCTCCCTTCCCTGTTTCTTAGACCTCCCTGGCCCCTTTCCCCCTTTCTCTGACCAAGAGCTGCAAGAAGTGCTGAAGGGACCTTCCCAGGCTTTCTGTCGAGCCAGGGTCCAGGAGAAGTCAGCAGCAGCTTGTGCAGTTGGGAGTCCCATGTTCCCAGAAGGGCTGAATTCCTTCACTGTCTGCCTATCATCTCTGTAAGATGTCCTCAAACACATGGAATACTGTATCTGCCTGAAAGAAAGACTAGGCTTTTCTCCAAAGGGATTACTTTCAAAATTGGAGGGGCGTCTTAGATTCATTGAGAATATGCCAATAGAAGCGGTTTCTTTTCTGTTCTTTTTCGTTGAGTTAGTTAATTAGTTAGTTTTGCAGGAGAAGGGGGATTATCTGCCATGCTGGCTCAGGAATTCTGGGAGTTGAAGTCCACAAGTCATAAAAGGGCCACGGTTCCCCACCCGTACTCTAAGAGGTAGACATGTTGTCTTTCGCACAATGGTAGGAAGTTAGAAATGCCTGTCTCCCCGTTTCTAGTATCCACCCAAAAATATTATAGTTGACTTGAGATTAATTCCAAGTGGAGCCAGAATGTCCAAGCAAACACCTCTGAATAGGCCCACAACATATTTCCTGTGAGAAATACCAGCCCAGACGCACTTTTTTTTTTTGGGGGGGGCAATTGATAGGCTTGGCTTGGCTTGGCTCTTCATATATTCTCATTAACTGGCTCAAGTCCAGTCCCTGCAACCAGTTCCTGATTCTTTACAGAAACTGAAGGCATGTCCTTATTCTTGGCTCAATTAACCCTCTACCAAAACACTACCAGGTTTGGGTCCACATTCATTCCTCAATTTATTTATTTATTTATTTATTTGTTTGTTCGTTCGTTCGTTCTTATAGGCCACCCAACCCCCGCGGAATTTGCTCTCTCTCCCCGCATATGCCCATGGGGAAAATGGTTCTATTGCAGGCAGGCTGTTTCTGATACCCAAAAATTCTCTATCTGAATGTTAACTTTTCATTCAAGGAAAAAGGGAGACTCCTAAGAGACTCTTGACAAGGAAGTCATCTTATATTAAAGAACCATTTTTTTCTCAAACCTCTCACGAAGGCCCTCACTCTCAGAAATGTGGATAGCATCAAAAAGACTATTCTCTATCAGCAGTTGGCATATTACATATCATCACTGAGAAAGAAGAATTAGTGACAACAATGAGGGGTATAAACAAGAGTGAGAAAAGTGAGCAGCTCTAAATATGTGATTTGTACCAATAGAAGAGAATATTTGCAGCTAAGGATTGGACTATGGGGTCCTTGGTGCTCTCTGAGCTTGGTGGTTTTCTTGCAGACATTTCATTACCAAACTAGGTAACACCATCAGTTTACTGATATCAGTGCATGAAATGTCTGCAAGAAAGCAACCAGACTTGGAGAGCACCAAGGATCCCATAGGACCTAGGTGGCTTGCGTGCGACTAAAATAGACTCATTTAGAGCACACTTAGGTCATAAAAAAGTTAGCCCTTGTTTTTGGCTTCTCTGTAATGTCTGACAAACCTTGAAGTGGAATTATTTTAATAATTCCAGAAATCACATTTATTATGGATTTTTGTGCGCTCTGGTTATAGGTTGGGCCACATTCCTTCCTCCTTAAAGAAAAGCTACTTGGAATTGAATAATCATAGCAAATCACAGGAAGGCTATATTGTTATCTATTCATTCAATTCATTATCAAAGAAGGAACCAACATGTTGGGTTATTCTGAGGTCTGAACTTTAGAACCTTCTGGGAGATACTCATCCATCTCAAATTTATGACCAAAGTCCTGAATGCCCAAAAAGAGTCGTCTTCTTGACCCCACTGGATACTATGCAACATGAAAACAAAAGTGCATTTTGATCCAATCCACACAGTACATCTGCCTCAAGTATAAGATCCCCCCCTCTCTTTCTCTCAGATTAAATTTGCCTCTTTTGAGGAGGGGTAGGAGGAAGAGGGTGATGATAAGAAAGGGGTGAGATTGATCACTCCAAACCAGTGTATGCTTTCCAGAGGATCTCCAGGTAAGGTCTACACCCATGCCTGTAACGAGGTGCGCCAGGGATTGAAGTGCCTGCACCTTGTCCTTGCAAAGGTGTTCCCCCCTCCACCTGCTTTGATCCTCCTTGGTGACATAATTTCTATAAGAATTGGCTATCCTTTACAATATGCAGTTCAGTTCCTGATAAGACATAATTTATTTTTGAAACCACATGTTGCATCATGGTGGCAGAGCACAGTGAGATCAAAAGAAGGCATAGTTTTCAATCCTATTTAAAATATACGGAAAACCAAATTCCGATACTGAAGCAAAGGCTTCATCCTTTGCAATGACTTCCTTTGCCACCTGCAATTGCTATTCATGATGGAAATGACCAACAGATTGCCTGAATGGAAAGACTCAGGATCCAGTAGTATATTCACTATTGAATTACAATCAAAGACACAGCCTTTGTGCTACCTTTAACTACTCACCTGGGACTCATAAGAAACTACCCCCCTCCCTGCCTTAGGAATTGGTGGATGGACCTTTGATCTCTTTATAGGTGAGGGTAAATAATGCAATGAATGCCATAGAAAACCCACTTAATTCATGGTTACCTTAAGCAGCCTCTGGTTGATTGAACCAACAGAATTGAACCCATTGAGTATTGTTGGACGAAAGCAAAACGGAAGAAATATTGCTGCATTTGTGCTACTGACTCAAACGACAGTTTCTATTGCTGATTATTCTGAATTGGATCCCAAAAGGTTGTCATTACTTTTCACATTCCTGGATGGCTATTATAAATTCTCTTGGCTAAATTGGGCAGAGGAGGGTGATTTTTTTTCCTTTTTCTTTCATTTTTTTAAAATATAATTAAACAGGGTAATACAATTCTGAAAAGTAGCAGAAGATAATTGAGCAATCATAAGAACAGGAACATGAGCTGGATCTGAGCAAAACCCATCTTAATTAACATGCGGCTTCTCACAGCAGCTAATGATGTGCTTGCCTGGAGCGGAGATGGTCATACTTCTCTCCTGCCTCTGTTTTCCTCCAACTGGTTTAGAGGCCATACTGGCCCTAGTCTGGAGGTAATACTGAGTTTACATGGCTAAAGGACACTTGATAGAGCTGTCCTCCATGCATTTAACCAATACCCCTTTAAACTATCCAGATTACTGACCATCACAATGTTCCAAAATAGATCCTTAGGAATCCCACTTCTCCATTGAGAAAAATTGCCCACTTTGCTTTGTGTTTATTTTATCAACAATCTATACAGGAACAAATCCTCTTATCCCATGGTTGTCAAGGTTACTTAAGAGTCTTTGATGAACACATGCCTCTTAACGGAATAACAGAGTTGGAAGGGACTTTGGAGGTCTTCTGGTCCAACCTCTTGCTCAAGCAGGAGACGCTATACCATTCAGAGAAATGGTTGTCCAGTCTCTTTAAATATTCCGATGTTGGAACACCCACAATTTCTGGAGGCAAGTTGTTCTAACTGTCAGAAAACTTCTCCTTAATTCCAGGTTGCTTCTCTCCTTGATTAGTTTCCATCCGTTGCTGCTTCTCTTGTCTTCTGATGCTTTGGAAAATAGGTTGAACCCTCTTCTTTGTGGCAGCTCCTCAAATATTGGAACGCTGTTATCACCCCTAGTCCTTCTTTTCATTAAACTAGACATACCCAATTCCAGCAACCGTTCTTCATATGTTTTAGCTTCCAATCCCCTAATAATCTTTGTTGCTCTTCTCTGCACTCTTTCCAGAGTCTCAACATCTTTTTTACATCATGGGCACCAAAATGCAGTATTCCAAGTGTGGCCTTACCAAGGCCTTATGAAGTGGTACTAACACTTCATGTGATCTTGACGTCGAATCTGAAAGATTGGAGAGGGAGGATTTATCTTTATGGAAGACATGGTGATTTTCCTTCAGCAGAGCTGCTGTGTTTAGAGTAGTTGTTTTTTTTAATGTAATCAGAATTTCACCAATTTATCTGGAACAGACATTTGATTTGTCTATATTTTCCTGGGTCTCCTTTCTAAAATGTGCATCCAGTTTGAAGGACATTATTCTTTATTTTGGCTAAGTCATCAGACTTTAAATTATTTAAGAATTGTCAGTTGGATGCGATCAAACTGGCAATTTGTTGCTGGGTAGTTTCTAAAGACATCTGGAAAATTTTATTACCACTGTTTGCTTGCAAACTTCTGATTGCCTCCTTGAGAAAGGCACTAGCAATAGCACTTAGACTTATAGACCGCTTCACAGTGATTTACAGCCCTCTCTAAGTGGTTTACATATTGCCCCCAAGAATCTGGCCCTCAGTTTAATGACCTCAGAAGGATGGAAGACTGAGTCAACCTTGAGCGACTGAGAATCGAACTGCTGAACTGCTGGCAGTCGGCAGTGAGCAGAAGTAGCTGCAGTACTGCATTCTAACCATTGTGCTACCACGGCAATACAGGTTCATCTACTGTAGTTTCTTTGCAAACTGCATCATTCCATAGTGTCTCTTAGTATTTTTTGCCACATGCTCTTCAATTATTACTATTTTATTTGCATCTCTTATTATCACCTACTTTTTCTTCCAAAGTCTGTGCCCCTTTTTGTTCTCCTTGAAGTGGGCTTTCCATTTCCCAAAGGAAATTTCTGAACTTTTACACCTATGTAAATGCTACTAAAACACCCCAGGAGCCTTTTCCTGGACTTGGTTGATCCTTCTCTTCTAAACAGGATACATTCTACTTCAGTTACTGTAGTTTGAAAAAGACTCTGGGCATAAGGAAGTGACTCAACTGTCTCAAAAGCATTAAAGCAGTCGGCACATGATCAGGAAGCATGAAATACAATGGCCTGACCTTCCCTCACCCCTCCAGCTACAGGGAGAGATCACCCCAACAAAGTGTGCTTGAGCCAAGACTGACCATAAATCAGGAACTACCGGTACAAAAATGGATTAAAAATAAAGGAACCACCAATTTTCTTTTACTGGATGAGTTTCAATTACTTCTGTGGCAGCACCAAATATACTAGTAGGAGCTGGAGTTTGATGGGAGATAATCTACCCTACGCAGTCCGTTCTGAATGAGAAAAGAAAGGCTTTGATTCTACACAATTTACACACCATTTTCTATATAGACTACTCCTCCCCTTAGATTTTTAGGTGGAGAAAGTTTGTATGGAAATGACCCTTGTCAGGGATCATCAGAGTTTTTGGCCTGGTGGACGCAACTGGAATTTTAAAAACATATTTTAGGCGAAATGATTGGTTGTGGGGAGACCTGGCTCAGTCTCAAAATAGTTGCATCCGGGATGGGACCAAATATAAAGCACCAATTTATCAGCAGGTTACTGTCGCCCCCTCCTGGTGGGTGCCAAGAAAAGTGTCTCCCAATATGGATTTGCTAGCAGCATTTTGGAGACTCCAGGCAGAAAGTTTTAAAAGAACAAGTACAGGAACAAGAGAAGTTGAATGAGGGAGTGAAAACATTCGACATTTGCTTGTGGCTCTTGCCTGTTGAGGATCATATGGAACATGGATCCTGTTAAATTCTGGGAATTGAAGTCCATACATCTTAAAGTTGTCTAGGTTGAGACACGTGGTTGTAGGTAATTTCTAAGGTGTCCCATGAAAATAACTCCTGTTGATAGGTGCTCCCTCAGAAATAATGATACCTGCTGCAGGATTTTGTTTGAGGGCATCTGAGATTCAGACTCGCAGATTTGATAACAAATCCATAGAACAGATCCAAATGTGTTTATTTAGAAGGCTTCTATGCCACTTATTAAAACTCTTTAAGTGGCATAGAAGCATTGGACGCCTATCATTCTTTAAAACATTCAGAGTATCCCTTAAACATGAAAAGGAGTATGAATTGTCACAAGATACAATATTTCAACTCTGAATTCCAAAGTTGCTAAGGAATAATTAGGTTTTAGATCTTTCCAAATATAAAGTATTTTGTGGTTTCAAAAGTTCCTAAGGTTAGTCAGACCAAATTGAAAAATCAGAAGATGTTTTAATTGAATAAATTGTCATTCTGCATTTTAGAACACCCAAATTATTCATGGAACATAGAACCATAGGATTGGAAGGGATCTCGGAGGACCCTGCTTGAGCAGGAAATTCTATACCATTCCTGACAAAGGTTTGCCTAATCTCTTCTTGAAAAGCTCCCTTGATGGAGCACCCACAACTTCTGGAGGTAAGCATTTTACTGATTAATTGTTCTCACTGTCAAGAAATTTCTGCTTAGTTCTAGGTTGGCTGTCCCTTAATGATCTTCCACCTGTTACTTCTTGTCCTGCCTCAGGTGCTTTGGAGAATGGGTTGACCGCCTCTTCTCTGTGGCAGCCCCTCAATTATTCAGATAAGCTCAGCCACTTATTTTCTTCCTGGTTCTTGTGAGGTGTAGTCTATCCCCTACCAGAAGCTCTTCGTGTACGTAATTTAGACCTCGGTCCAGAAATCCAAAGTTCTTTCAACGGCACCATCATTTAAGTCAGTGATTTACTTCTAAAATCCTTCACTTCCTCATTGGATGTTGGCCTTCCATTAGAAGTACAGATGAAAACACGGCCTGTGCTCCCGTTTTGTTGGATTTCATGCCTAGATACACATAGTCTCTTGTTATTGTATTCAGCCTCTTTGTTGCCTCACTCAAATGTATTGTATACACAATATATACACAATGCATTTCTTCAGACTCAGGTTTTCATAGCAAGTTAAATAAAGTGACATAAAAAATTAAAGTACTGGTAGTCCTTGAGGTATGACCACAATTGAGCCCAAAATTTATGTTGCTAAGTGAAACATTTGTTAAGTGAGTTTATCCCATTTTATGACATTTCTTGCCACATTTGTTAAGTGAATCACTGCAATTGTTAAATTAGTAACACGGCTGTTAAGTGAATCTGGCTTCCTCATTGACTTCGCTTGTCAGAAGGTCACAAAAGGGGATCACATAACCCCGGGACACTGCCACTGTCGTAAATGTGAATCAGTTGTCAAGCATCTGAATGTAAATCATGTGACCATGGGGATGCTGCAATGGTCATTAGTGTGAAAAATGGTCATAAGTCAGTTTTTTCAGTGCCATTGTAACTTCGGTCACTAAATGAATTGTTGTAAGTCGAGGACTACCTGTATTCATTAAGTGTGAGAAGGTAAAAGATTTAAAGTCATCAAAGTCCTATCCAACAAAATGCAATTCAGTAGTGAGAAAAGTAAAGTTTTATGCTTGGGCAAGGAAAATGCACAGGTATAGCATAGGTGGTACCTGGCTCAACAGAAGTCAACTGTGGATCATGGTGGACAATCACTTGATTGTCCACCATGAGCCAGTATGAGCCAGCAATGTGCTGCAGCTGCCCAAAAAGCCAACGCAGTCCTAGGCTGCATCAAGGGATAGTAACAAGTTCATGTGAAGTGGTAGTACCACTTTATACTGCATTGCTGAAACTATACTTGGAGTCCTGCACCCAGGTCTGGTCACTATGATATAAAAAAGATGTTGAGAGTCTAGAAAGGGAGCAGGGAAAAGCAACAAAGATGGTAAGGGGTGTGGAAGCTAAACTGTATGATGAACAATTGAAGGTACTAGGTATGCCTACTCTAACAAAGAGAAGGACTGTGGCAGCGGTGGGTTGCTCCCGGTTCGACCCAGTTCTCTGAACCGGTAGCGGTGGTGTTGGGAGGCTCCGCCCACCCACCCAGGACGCTTCTGTGCATGTGCAGAAGCGTCGCACGCGCGTGTGAACCGGTAGCAACGGGTTTTAGAACCCACTACTGACTGTGGGTGATATGATAGCTGTCTTCCAGTACTTGAGGGCCTGTTACAGAGAAAAGGAGTTTGACCTATTCTCCAAAGTACCTGAGGGCAGAAGAAGCAGAAATGGGTGGAAGATCATTAAAAAGTGATCCAACCTAGCAATAAGCAGAAATTTCTTGACAGAGAACAGTTAATCATGGAACCACTTACCTCCAGAAGTGGCGGGTGCTCCATCTCTGGAGGTTTTCAAGAATAGTATAGGCTCTCCTACTTGAGCAGGAGGTTGGACTAGAAGACCTCCAAGGTCCCTTCAAATCCTATTGTTCTATGTGCTAAGTGTGCAAAGAGCAATATGGAAAAGATATGCCATGCTCAAGAAATGGCGCCTTTTTTGTAAAAAAAAAAAGGCTTATGTAGACAAGTTAGAGATTGATTCCTTTATTGCATTTGTAAAACAGTGGTACCATTTTGCTTTCAAAATAAGTTAAAAATAAGGGATGGTCAGGAAACAAAAACATTTATTTCAGCCTTCAGCTGCAGTATAACTCTGCCATGTGATCTGAACAATGATTTTCTCAGATGAGAATTGATGGAAAGATTTACTGAGAAGTTTGCACCTGGTCTTTCTTTTTTCCACAGTATAACATAAGGATAACTCCAGGAGACCCTGTTTTAGGGGTTTGAGCAAAAGGATCTATTAGCCATTCTTTCTACTTCCTTCATAAATACATATTTTCTCCATCTTTTTTTTCTTATAATTTTTTTTAGTATAATAATTCCATACATATTTTGTGGACAGTGTATTGACTAGGTCAAGTCTTTTTTAAACAACGCTGACAATAATAATTACAAATAAGTATGTATAATCCTAATCTTCCAACTTCAACAATACTATTCTCTCTTCATAATCCTTTATCATTTTTCCCATTGATTCATTTAAACATAGATAACATTTCTTGAATAGAGAGGGATGTGCATCCGAGATAGAATTTACAGAGAGTATCTGGAAATCTTATTTATTACATGGCCATTAACTGTGTCATTGCACGAGACCGAACATATCTGACTCCATAAAGCTCGCTTTTGATTAAACGGCCCCCTGTTCTCATTGCACTCTTAGTGGATAGCATTTCATAAACCTATCAAGAGACCAAGGTGTTCGAGCACCTGAGATTTCTGATATGGACAGCCCAGTCCTTCCGCTCTAATGCCACAATCCCTGATTTTGCAGCTTCTGTGGTTTTCCCCTTAACTCTGCACATCTGGTTTTGTCCTGTTTCTGTATTACTCCCTAGAGCACAAAAATCCAGCATAATTTCTGAACACATCTTCCCAGATTCAGAGTCCATGCCGCTGACCAGACAAACTTCCAGGTTCTACACATACTTAATGCGGTTAAGCCTGCCAAATAGCCACATCTTTGCATTCCCGCCAATAATAACTGTTGGTAGAATAGTTAACAGCTCTAACAAGCAAAGCACAGACAGCTTTTGAGAACTGCTTCCTAGAGCAGGTGTCTCCAACCTTGGCAACTTTAAGCCTGGAGGACTTCAACTCCCAGAATTCCCCAGCCAGCTGGCTGGGGAATTCTGGGAGTTGAAGTCCTCCAGGCTTAAAGTTGCCAAGGTTGGAGACACCTGTCCTAGAGCAGTGATGGCAAACCTTTTATTCCTCGGGTGCCGAAAGTGCATGCGCGTGTGCTATCGCACATGCGCGAGTGCCAACACCCATAATTCACTGCCCGAGAAGGGCAAAAACGGCCTCCCCCGCCCCCCCAGAGGCCCTCTGGAGGCCGGAAATGGCCCATTTCCCAACTTCTGGTGGGCCCGGTAGACCCATTTTTCGCCCTCCCTAGGCTCCAGAGGCTTCCCTGGAGCATGGGGAGGGCAAAAACGCCTTCCCCTGTCCCCCCCGGAGGCCCTCCAGAAGCCGAAAATGCCCTCCCAGAGCCTCCATGCAAGCCAAAAATCAGCTGGCCGGCACGCACATGCGCACTGGAGCTGAGCTAGGCAATGGCTCGCGTGCCGGCAGATATGGCTTCGCGTGCCACCTGTGGCACGCATGCCATAGGTTCGCCATCACTGTCCTAGAGGATAAACTGTGACCCCCAATATGCAAATTCTTAAAAGTGAAAGTGGGTGGAGGAATAATATCAGAATGTCAGCTTTTCTCCCCAACTGTACTAAATGAGGGTGCATGCACCTAGCTCAGAGGATGTGATCCCCATAATCATTAACAACCCCCCCCCCCACTGTTTCTTGCTTTTCTAAAAAGTTTTGAAATTCAAATGTGTATTTTAAATTCAGGATAGACCTGAGAATATGCTTCTGTTCTATTTGTGGCCAGAAAGCTAATTTTCAAGGCAGATTTGGCAAAGCCTCTAATATCCAGCCAGGTTGGTTTTCAAATGCTACACAGTACAAAATAATAACATACCCTCGATGTGCTTTACTAACTGCAAATGTCAATGTCTTTGGGCTGCAGGTGTCTGTGGAGATTCTCGGTCATCCAGGCCATGGTTGTCCCAAAGGTGCTTTTTCAGAAGGCAACTGGACTTTCTTGGTTTTTGTCCTTGAAAATGTTTCGCTTCTCGTCCAAGAAGCGTCTTCAGTTCTAAAGAGGGTTCTTGGATGAGAAGCAAAACATCTTCAAGGACAAAACCAAGAAAGTCCAGTTGCCTTGTGAAAAAGCACCTTTGGGACTTTGGGCTGTTAGAATAGCAGGTAGGAAGGGAAATGGTCCATGAAGAAGGGCATGACCTTTTCAAGCTGCCCCGATGGCAGTGAGAGTCCCAGCAAGCGGCAAAGGCTCTTCATGGGAAGCTATCACTGGCACCAAGTAAAATGCGGGTTGGGGGAGAAAGGCACTAACACTGGGGATGAAAGATGGGATCAGTTTTGCCTGGACATTTGTGACCCTGATAAAAATGACTCTGTGCACACAGAGGTTGGACATAATTTCTAACCCATTTTAACATCTCATTTCACACGTAGGGTTATTCCTGTTTTCCCTTTGGCCATTGCTGTCTCCTGGGTTGAAGGAGCCCTTTCTGTTGTGAAGTTTTTATGTTCTGGCAGGAAGCCAAGTCTATGGAATTGGGGTGCTGGTGGGGGGGGGGGACCTGAAGACCACCAGGAGGAATCATGTCTTTCCTGTTCATGCTATTGTTTAATTATTAAGATCCTCTTGAGGGCTGCCTTCCTTGGAATAAAAGAGGCTATGCCACCCAAAGGTGAGCCGGCCAGAGAGGGAAGGGATCAAGGCAGAGCACACAAATGCTCGGTCTGCTTCTGCCACAGAGAGGAACCCCTGGGCTGAGATGGCAAGGAGCTTTTGCGATGTTTGGAAAACTACAAGACGTGTTGCTGAAACTCAACCTTAAAACTCTTTTGTTCCCTCATGGCCTTGTTTCTCTCTCCAGCCTCCTCCCCCCCCCCCCCCCGGCCCTCTGTCCTCCCCCTTTTCCCCTCTCCTGTCATAAGAAAATGGCTGTGCTCTTTAAGGGAGCACTTTTCTTAGGTCATTTTATACACTGTGCTTCATGTTTAGAACTTTTTTGCACTAGTTCCTATTACATTTGTTTTCCAAGATGGTTTGACAAAAAAACAAACAAAAAACAAACAAACAAACAAACAAAAAAGGAGGGGGGAAATGATAAAAATCATGCTATAATTCAGTTGTATTAAACTATTATTATTATTATCCTATTACTCTCTGTGTTTCAATAGTCTCTGTACCTGTAATGCTTTCAGTTCTGTTGTATTTTGGATCAGGGAAGTACTCTGCTCCTGTTTAACCCAGTAAAGAAATAAAATGTTATGAATTGATAACTTTTTATCTGGTGTGTGATTTTCTTGACAGCCAGAATTGTTCACTTCCGGATGTGTCTGTGGATTGCAGATATATAGAGAAATATATCCATGTGTTGAACTGTGAGACTTGATCTGATGTCCTGAAAGGCAAATTTCTTTAAAATGG
Source organism: Diadophis punctatus similis (assembly GCA_023053685.1). Taxonomy (NCBI): domain Eukaryota; kingdom Metazoa; phylum Chordata; class Lepidosauria; order Squamata; family Dipsadidae; genus Diadophis; species Diadophis punctatus. The sequence goes on along the minus strand of JALIGW010000014.1, from coordinate 17,571,585 downwards.
GGGGTGGAGAGGAAATATTTGGGGGGATGTTTGTCTTTATTGCCTTCTGGGCTGTTTTTAAAATTTCCTCCAGCTCTTTGATGTCTAGTGGTCTCCGCTGGCAAGTGGTGAAAAGGTCAGCAGAAGATCTGGGAGGAAAATGTTACCTGCTGTAGGAACTGAGAAAGACATTGGGAGAGTTTGGAATTAGGGTGAAAATGTGAAAACCAGATGTTCCTGTGGAACAATTTGCATAAGTGGAGAAGTATGTTCCTCCTGGCCTGGGCACAGTGAAAGCAGGCTGAGGAAGGGAGAGACAAGAGAAGGAAAGAGACATATTCAATGAGCAGGAGGAGCAAGAGTTTAATAATAATAATAATAATAATAATAATAATAATAATAATAATAATAATAATAATAATAATAATAATAATAATAATAATAATAATAATAATAATAATAATAATAATAATAGAGTTGGAAGGGACCTTGGAGGTCTTCTTGTCCAAACCCCTGCTCTAGCAGGAGACCCTACATCATTCCAGACAAATGGTTGTCCAATCTGTTTTTGAAAGCTTCCAGTGATGGAGCACGCACAACTTCTGAAGGCAAGCCATTCCATTGGTTAATTGTTAGGAAATTTCTCCTTAGTTCTGGGTTGCTTCTCTCCTTGGCTAGCTTCCATCCATTGTTTCTTGTCCTGCCTTTTGGTGCTTTGGAAAATAGTTTGACCCCCTTGTCTTTGTATAAGCCCCTCAAATATTGGAACAGTGCTATCATGTCTCCCCTAGTCCTTTTAATTAGACTAGACATACCCAATTCCTGCAACCATTCTTCATATATTTTACCCTCCAATCCCCTAATCATCTTTGTTGCTCATGGCCAGCTCAATGTCACTCATGTTGGGGGCGCCTGTGGCGGCCCAAGCGCTCTGCCAGCGAAAACGGGCTCCCGAGCTCCCATTTTGGGTTGCGACGGCCTCCTGCAACCGTCTGCCAGCGAAAACGGAGCTCATGTGGCCCTCCCTCGCTCCATTTTCATTGGCAGAGACCAGTCCTTCACTGTTTCCAGGGTAGCCCCGCGGGCCAAATCTAAGCACCTCTGGCCCTGGGGCCTTCAGTTTGACACCCCTGCCTTGGATGAAGAGGTGGAGGGACTGCTAATTAAATTTATGGATGACTCCAATATAGCTGTATCCATGGGATAAAAGCGGCAAGGGCACATTGACCAAGCCACAGGAGAATGTGGTGTGCAGAACATATGGCTTATAAGGAAGCAGATTTCAACTAGGTATCGGGAAGAATTTCCTAGTAGTAAAAGGTGTTCTACAATGGAACGGATTGCCTCAGAAAGGGCTAGATAATAATAATAACAACAGAGTTGGAAGGGACCTTGGAGGTCTTCTAGTCCAACCCCCTGCCTAGGCAGGAAACCCTACACTACTTCAGACAAATGGTTATCCAACATCTTCTTAAAAACTTCCAGTGTTGGAGCATTCACAACTTCTGGAGGCAAGCAGTTCCACGGATTAATTGTTCTAACTGTCAGGACATTTCTCCTTAGTTCTAAGTTACTTCTCTCCTTGTTTAGTTTCCACCCATTGCTTCTTGTTCTACCTTCAGGTGCTTTGGAGAATAGTTTGACTCCCTCTTCTTTGGGGCAACCCCTGAGATATTGGAATACTGCTATCAGTTTTTCTTCTGATGGAGATGTTTAAAGAGAGATTGGACGTCCATCAGTTGGGGATGCTGTAATGGATTCCTGCATTAGGCATAGGATTGGATTGGGTGTTCTCTGAAGCCATTCCAACCATTATATTCTATGATTTTATGATCTAAGTTTGGGACTGGATTGGCAGTGTAAGGACATCAGATCATTAAGAACAGTTTGTTTTCCTTCTGGCAAACTTTTTTCCACAGGTTCTTCTTCATGTATGGAGATGCTCCTTCCCTCAAGTTGGCAGCAGGCTTCGGTCTAGCCACTCCTTCAGTTAAGAAGGCACCTGATCTTATCTCCCTGCTTTGCTGTAAGGCATGCCTGCACACACACATATGCATAAGGAGGCTTGCAAATAAATCAGTTTGTTTTAATACCAGCTGCTGCGATTCCTCCTTGTGCACTAATAAGAGGTTTGACATGACAGAGTCAATGAAGAATCTTATTCTAATGACACCGAAGAGTTGTCTGTTGAGGTTATGCAAGTTCAGACTCTCCAGACCAAGAATAATTCTGTTTATGGAGTATGTAAATTAATCAAAGCAAACGCCAAAGGTTAGTAAATGTTCATGATAGCAATGCTAAAAGAACTGAGATGTTTTCTAGGGACTGTCAAGATCAGCAATTGTGGTTGGGCTTTGACATGAATTGACTTCTCAATCTTATTATTCAGAATGCTTTGGCACTTAGATCAGGAAAGAAAACTGTAATGTTGTAGTCCATGTTATTTGATGTAATTCGTACCAAATTGGGTGGGATAAACTATGCAAAAATCAAATTCATTATGTCCTATAAAGATGTCTGGACGATGCAAAAGGCTACTCTTATTTATCTTTAAGTAATAATAAATATATTATATGTATCTCGATATTTCAAATTCAGTTCAAATATCTTGAAGATTTGTGAGAAGAACTGGACCAAAGAAAAACAGTAAAACAATTGAATTCCAAAGGCAAATGGCATCAGAACAGAACAGAATAGAACAACAAGGTTGGAGTTGGAGATACTTTACCATTCCAGACAAATGGCTGGCCAATCTCTTTAAAAACTCCAGAGATGGAGCACCCACAACTTCTGAAAGCAAGCCATTCCACTGATTAATTGTTCTAATTGTCAGAAAATTTATCCTTAGTTCCAGGCTGATTCTTTCCTTGATTAGTTTCCACCCACTGCTTCTTGTCTTGCCTTCAGTTGCTTTGGAGAATGGGTTGACTCCCTTTTCTTTGTGGCAGCCCCTCAAATATTGGAACACTGCTATCATGTCACCCCCTAGACTTATTTCTGTTATAGTAGACATACCCAATTGCTGCAACCTTTCAGCCTCCAGTCCCCTCATCATCTTTGTTGCTCTTCTCTGCACTCTTTCCAGAGTTTCAACATCTTTTTTATGTCGTGATGACTAAACTGCATGCAATATTGCAAGTGTGGCCTTACCAAGGCATTATAAAGTATTACCTTATACTTATACGTAATATAAAATATTACCTTAATTTTATCCCTGCACAGCCTAGGACCATGTTAGCTTTTTTGGCAGCTGTGGCATACTGCTAGCTCATATTTAAGTGGTTATCCTAGATCCCTCTCAGAGATACTGATAATGAGCCAAATACCACCTATTCCATACCTGTGCATTTGGTTTTTCTTGGCTAGGTGTTACTTTTCTCACCAGTGAATTTAATTTTGTTGGATATGTTCAAGTGTTCAAGTCTGTCAAGATCCTTCTGGATCTTGGGCCTATCTCCTAGAGCAGGGGTAGGCAAAGTTGGCTCTTCTATGATTCGTGGACTTCAACTCCCAGACTTTCTGAGCCAATCATGCTAGCTCAGGAATTCTGGGAGTTGAAGTCCATGAATCATAGAAGAGCCAACTTTGCCTACCCCTGTCCTAGAGTGTTGGCTATTCCCATCAGGTTGATGTTGTCTGCAAATGTATGAGTTCTCCTTCTATTTCTCCTTCCCCCATCTATATCCTTTATGAAGATATTGAAGAGTTCTTGGCCTAAAACAGAACCTTTGAGGAACTCCACTGCTTACTTCACTCCATGTAGATGAAGTGCCATTAAAGTACCATTTAGGGATATGATGTAAATCTAACGATTTTAAAAATGTAAAATTTATGTAAAATTTACAAATTAAAAAATTATAAAATTCATATGAACTTGAAAAATTAACTTCAAAAATGTTAAAAATTAAAAAAATTATAGAACAGTTTAAAATTTATTTCTATATGAAAATGTAAAATTTGAAAAATGATAGCAAATTTGAAAAACATAGGATTCGAGAACCTAACCCCTTTCTTCCTTTTATAAAATTAAAAAATCTTTTTTTTTTTAATTTTACTCAACGTTTATGGAATGTTGTAACCTTTTGAGGTTAATGTTGGGGTAATGCTGCTTATCATTCCTCTCGTGACTGGTGTTGAAATTCCTTGATTCCTTTCTTGCTGCACCATTTTAGATTGCAAATGTTTTCGTAAATATTAACTCCCCCAAGATTTCTTGGGAAATCTTTATCTAAAAACATGCATGTTAAAGAAGAAGTAGGCGAGCTATGAAGAAAAACAGTTGCAATGCTTTCCCAGAAGCAAAGTCTAGACCAGTGATGGTGAACCTTTTTTGGTTTCAGAGTAAAGGGAGAGCATAGGTGGGTGCGTGCGTGCCCACACCCATAATTCCATGCACACACCCCGCGCATGCACACATGACCCCCCCCTCCCGGCACGTGATGGCACACCCATTTTTTGCTCTCCCCAGGCTTCAGAGCCTTTCTAGGAGCCTGGGGAGGGCGAAAATGGCCTCCCCCTCCCCGGAGGCTCTCTGGAGGAAGAAAATGGCCCATTTCAAGTTGAGAAACCTCTGGGGGTGGGGAAGGCCATTTTCGCCCTCCCTAGGCTCCTAGGAAGGCTCTGGAGCTTGGGGAGAACAAAAAACGGGCCTTTCCCACCTCCTCCGGAGACTGGAAACAGGCTGTTTCCTGACTCCCAGTGGGCTCAGAAGGCTCGAAAATCAGCTGGCCTGAGCTCACATGCCCACCGATATGGCTCCGTGTGCCACTTGTGGCACCCGTGCCATAGGTTCGCCATCATGGGTCTAGACACTTTGGAGGAGAAATGGAACATTTGGACATATCCAGACCAGTAGTGGGTTCTAAAACACATTGCTACCGGTTTGCGTGCGCGCATGCGTAGAAGCGTCCTGGGCGGGTGGGTGGAGCCTGCCGCCGCCACCACCGCTGCCACCACTTTGCAGAACCAGGCCGAACCGGGAGCAACCCACCGCTGATCCAGATTTTGAATAAGCCTTCTGACAGAATCAAAGCTTTGGGCAAACGATTCTATCACAAACTTCCATTAAGTCATTAACTGAATAACAGAGTTGGAAGGGACCTTGGCGGTCTTCTAGATCAATCCTTTGCTCAGTCAGGAGACCCACCTCTACCATTCCAGACCAATGGTTGTCCAATCTCTTCTTAAAAGCCTCCAGTGATGGAGAACCCACAGCTTCTGAAGGCAAGCCATTCCACTGGTTAATTGTTCTCACTTTCAGGAATTTTCTTCTTAGTTCTAGGTTGCTTCTCTCCTTGGTTAGTTTCCATCCATTGTTTCTTGCCTTGCCTTCAGGTGCTTTAGTTTGCATTGATTATGGGGTTTACACAGTTTCCTCTTTCCTCTTGGAAGAATGCCAGATGGGTTGCAGAAAAACTGTAGAGATGCTGCAGAGTGCTCACCCCTGAGCAAGGAAACTCAGGTCAGCCAGGGATCTGTGGCATGCAGATAGGAAGGTTATTTTCATTCATCAACGTTGGCCTTCCCCCAAAAGATCTGAATGTGTATCTAGGGGCGCCAAAAGGGCGAAGGCATTTTCCATGCCAATGCATAGACTACTGCAGTCCTGGATTCCAAATATTGCTTTAGCGCAGTGTTTCTCAACCTTGGCAGTTTGAAGATGTGTGGACTCCAACTCCCAGAATTCCCCAGTCAGCAACGCTGACTGGGGAATTCTGGGAGTTGAAGTCCACACATCTTCAAACTGCCAAGGTTGAGAAACACTGCTTTAGCGGTTATTTATGACTGCATGGGACCATCTCATTCAGGCCAATTGGATTAGTCGTGTGATCTAGACCAGGGGTCTCCAACCTTGGCAACTTCTGGACTTGTGGACTTCATCTCCCACAACATCTGGACTTGTGGACTTGCTGGCTGAGGAACTCTGGGAGTTGATGTCCACAAGTCTTAAAGTTGCCAAGGTTGGAGACCCCTGATCTAGACCAATTCTGGACTCCCAGCAGAGAAGCATGCACAGACCACAACATTCAGTTCAGGCCTTTCTTGGTGGAACATTTTGTTAGAAGTTTATGCCTTTTGAATGTGCCTGGAGGAACAGATTAGCAGCTTATAAAATCCTAATTAGTTAATTCATTAGGAAGGATGATAGAGGAGCTCCACCCAGTCTGACTGGAGCCGTAACTGCTGAGCTTTTCAGGATGCTTGTAACTCCAGTCAAGAAGGCGAAGCTGATCAAGACTAGGCAGGGCCTTCTGGAATTCTGTTAGGGACAGGAGAAGCGGAGGAGAGGCAGGAGATGGAATAAATGCCACCAAGAGTGTGCGTCAGCTTCGTTCCTTAGTAACTGGGTTACGTGAAACAATTCCATCCAGTCTGATACAAAGCCATGTTTTATATTGGAAATGAGTTTTTGAACATCTCTAGATATCTGGAAGGACAAATCCAAGAGATGCATTTTTATTTTATTTTTTATTCTTTGGCTTTTAAATGGAAAGTTCCTTCCTCACGTAAGAAAGTTGCACCCACCAGTCTCCTGGAGGCTCACTTTCCACCTGGAAGAAAGGCCAGGACTGTCTTGAACAGGGAAAAGGAAACAAGGTGTCTTTTAGATGGACTTGCAGCTCCAGGGAAACTAGGGGGTTGGACTAGAAGACCTCCAAGGTCCCTTCCAATCTGTTGTTCTGTGGGTTGTTCTTATATATGATTCTGGACAGAACTGGGACAGAGCGGCCATCCTGACACTGCCGAAACTCCATGTTCAGTATCACTGACCGTGGTGTCCTTCTGCTCGAACCATGAGCATTCAAAATGGCAATGCTTGTTTTTCAGTGGTTTTCCTCCTGCCTGCCTGCCTGCCTGCCTTCATTTGGGAGGGAGAGTTTCATTGGGGTGACATCGTGGGCAGGGCCAGAGAAGGCTGTCTTTTCCTCTGCTGTTTAGCATCTACGTGAAGCTTCTGGAGAGTCCTGAAGCAGCATGACTTGAAGTATCCTCAAAATGAGGATAAGAAGCACCCCAAGTTGTGTGTCAAAATCTGTGAGATGCCCATCTCTTTTGAATGCACACATGCAGAAAGGAAGGGCTTGCATTGCAATGCCATGTCTGCTCGCTTGGAGATTTCGACTGGCAGGTGCAGGAAACCAGGAGCCAGGAGAGAGGTCAAAAGCACTGCAAGTTCATTCCATGCAACCTAGACACAAGAATCTGACCTACTAATGGTCAAGGCCAATTGACACCAGATAAGAGTCAATGGACTTCAAGGAGGGGCAGATTTAGGTCTCTTATGAGAGCGCAGTGATTTCAAACTGCTGATGCATTTGACCCTGCCCTCCGGTGCCACCTGGTCATCTCCTACACAGAGGTGGATTCCTCCCGGTTCAGACCGGTTCTAAAGAATTGGTAGTAACTTGGTGGCCTGGGTCTCTGGAACCGGCAGCGACCCAGGCCTGCCACACCCTCGATCCGGTTTGGCGGTGTCATAGGTGCTGCCATCTTGTTTTTTGCTTCTGCGCATGTGCATAATCTTTTTTTAAGTACTGCGCCTGTGCGGCGCGTTCCTGACTGAACCAGCAGTGGGAGAAACCGGAACCCACCACAGCTCCTACATCAAGTCCCTTCCTGAGTCGCTTATTTCACTGACTGCTTGTTGTTGCTGAGGGTGGTGGTGGCATATAACTTTTTATTGTTTTTTATATGAGACTTTTATCTTTGTAAGCTGCCTGGAGTCACTAAGAGTGAATTGGGTGGCCATGTACATTTTCAATAATAATAAAATAAAATAAAATAAAATAAAATAAAATAAAATAAAATAAAATAAAATAAAATAAAATAAAATAAAATAAAATAAAATAAAATAAAATAAAATAAAATAAAATAAAATAAAATAAAATAAAACGTAGGATTTGAAAGGGCCGTTAAAAATAATCTAGTTCAACTTCCTGCCCAGTCCATTAGTCCATCCAGGCTCTATTTAAAGTAATTGCTGAATATATTTAAACATTTGCTCTTCTGTTTAAAACCTCCCTTAATTTTAGGAAATACATTCTGTTGTCCATCTTTAATGTCCATTCCCTGTAATTTAAGACTATTGTTGACTCTACTCATCACTTCACTTAGCCTGGGCTCTCTTTTTGTCAATTGTTCTGCTTAAGCCCAGTTGAACATGGTTTCCCTTTCGGTAGAAGAGAGATGCAGAGTTCCCCATTGCCCAGAGATGGATCCAGCCTTTCCTTCTTTAGCCTCCCTGACTTCCCTTCTGCAGATAAATCGCTATTGGATGGTAGATGACATATTAACAGAGTTGGAAGGGACCTTACAGGTCATCTAGTCCAACCCCCTGCCCAAGCAGGAGACCCTACATCTGCCTCTTACCTAGGATTGAACTCACAACCTCCTGATTATGAGGCAAGAGCTCTACCTCTAGGCCACAGCAGCTGGCTATGTAAATTTCTGTAAATTTACATTAAAATGTAAATTTGTTATGGTAAATTTCCAATAGGACCAATTACCTACATTATATGTTTTAATAGATAGCTGAGTTGAAAGCTGCCTCTACATCCATACACATTCCTAAAATACAATTTTCTCCCTCTGTGATTGTACTTTCAGCAGCTTAATTTTGGGAAATTCCCTAAAATAAGCAGTCTTGTAGTTATAATTCCTTCTCACCACTGGATGGTGCTAATGTTTCTCTCCAAAGAATGAGAAGTACATATAGCACATATATAGAAGACAACGTTTGGAATATATTCAAAGGATCTTGATAGACTTCAGTGTCCTAGCCAACAAAATGCAGTTTAGTGGCGAGAAAAGTAAGGTCCTGCACTTTGGCAGGAAAAATTTGATGCCCAGGTGCAGGATAGACAATGTTTGCCTAATTGCTTTTCTCACCACTGAATTACATTTGATTGGATAGGGTCCAGTATTGAGGTTTGTCAAGATCCTTCTGGACCTTGAGACTATCTTCTATTGTGCTGGCTATTCCGCCAAGTTTGGTGTAGACTGCAAATTTGATGAGTTCCCCTTCTGTCTCCTTACCCAAATCATTTATGAAGATACTGAAGAGTTCTGGGCCCAAGACAACCCCACTGCATGCTTCCTTCCATTTAGATGTAGTTCCAGGGTTGGGTTCCAACTTACCTCGCTGCCGGTTCGCTCCATCCCACGCCACGTGGGCACGCCACGTGGGTGTGGCTCGTGGGCGTGGCTCGTGGGCGTGCATGCACAGTAACGAAAAATCTGGGGGGAAAAAACCCAAAGCCGAAAAAAAGATGGCAACCGCATGCACATTGCCGGAACTTGGCTTCTCCGCATGCTCAGGAATTTTAAATTTTTTTAAAAAAAAATTCAATTTTTTTAAAAAATTTTTTTAAAAAGATGGCGGCGCCCACGGACCGGCACCAACCGATCTGGTTCGGTGATGTCATTGTGATGTCACCAGTGGGTCACTATGGTTTGGATGAACCAATCCGAACCGGGAGGAACCCATCCCTGTGTAGTTCCATTGAGGGCTTTAGGGTAAGTGCAGTTAGTCAGCCATCTGGTGGTGATGCTGTTTATCTTACCAAGAAGTAGGCTGTCGTTCACCTTGGGAAATGTCTTACTGAAATCTAAGTAAACTATGTTTGCCTAATTGATCCACTAATTTAGTCACTTTGTTAAAGAATGCAATTAGGATTGTTTGTCTGGTGTAATCTGTTTTTGACAAGCTCGTGTTGGTTCTAGTAACAGCTTTGCTCAATTCTGGTGTTCAGGCTGATTAGTCTGTAATTTCCTGGTTTCATTTTTTCCTATTTTGAAGATAGGAACCACATCAGCTTTTTCCAATCCTCTGGAAGTTCCCCAATGTGCCAAAATCTTTAAAAGATATGGTTCAATGGTTCCCAGATCACATTTGCCAGCTCCTTCAAAACCCTGGAATATAATCCATTTGATCATGGTGACTGGATTCATCCAGAGGGGAGAGCTGTTCTCTTACTACTTTCTTGCCTATTTTGATGTGTATTCCTATTCTGCCTGTTACAGCACTGCTTTTGATAGGATGGAGCATTTGTGTAAAGTCAAATGCAAAAAATGAATGGAGCAGTTCTGCTTTCTCCCTGTTGCCTGTCACGTCCTTGCCATCTTCTCCCACTAGTGGACTAATAGTTTCCTTGACTTTTTTGTGTTTTTATATGTTGAAATAAACTTTTTAAAAATTATTTTTGACATTTGTTGCAAGTCTTAGTTCATTCAGAGTCTTAACTTTCCTGACTTCATCCTTGCAGATTTGGGCTATTTGCTGGTATTTTGTTTTAGGTATGTCTAATGATCTAATAAAGAGAAGGAGAATCTATCTATCTATCTATCTATCTATCTATCTATCTATCTATCTATCTATCTATCTATCTATCTATCTATCTATCTATCTAAAAAAGTAGTAGTTTGTAATAATACTGAAGAGGTTCTTTTCTTTAAAAATGTTGTAGTCTTTATAGTTTGTAATCCAAAGAAGAATGTAGAGTGTTAATTGCAGATAAACAGAATCTGGATTTTCTTATTGTAGTTTAGGGCACAGTTTTACAATCCTCATAAATTGGTTTACAATCCTCATAAATCTGGAGTTTTACTTTCCAGTTAATGTAAACAAGTCTTGCCTTGTAAGAGCTGGAGAATTGATAGTGTAAACTGAGCTTTGTAATATAAACAAAGTTTTGAATAAATGATCATTCAGGTTTTTTTCAGGAGCCTTCAATACATAACATTCATATTTACTTCATTCAGGATCATTTAGTTCTTATAAATTCAGTTCAGAGACTATAATCCTTATAATTATGCAGCACTTATGGTTGGAGAGAGAGAGAGAAAAAAAACCTCTGCACACAAATGGCATCCAATTCTTTGCATCCAATGCATTTTTAAATAATACTTGAATGTGTGCATGGAGAATGGAAAAAACCTATGTAGTTAATATTGAAGAATTAAAAATACAGTTAATAAAAGACAAAATAAAAGATGATGTATGCCAAGTATATATGTCTCCCCCCTCCCCCACCCCAGATTTCTCACAAAGTCTTTTCTTTTCTCCAACTCGTCTTCTCCCTATTCACTCGTTTTCCTGTGGGTGCAGTCAGTGGGGGGTTCCTACAGGTGCGGCCCACTCTATAGCACCGGTAGTGGCCCGCTGGTGACGTCACAGTATCGCTGCGGTCGGTTGCCGGTGCCTGGGCGCCGCCATTTTTTAAATGTGCTGCCTTCCTACCCCACAGTGAGTCCAAGCAGGGGAGGATGGCTGAGGGAGCGCGTGAGACGCTGAAAGAACGGGCGGCAGGAGCTATCTCCATTCCCCTCCCTTCAGCAGTCCGAGAAGCCACGAATGTGCGGTGATTCATCCCAGGCATTTTCGCACGTTTGAGGCTTCTCGAGCTGCTGAGGGGAGGGGGAACGGGCGGCAGGACCTATCTCAGTTCCCCTCCCCTCAGCAGTCTGAGAAGCCACGCCCACCCGGTCACATGTCCGGCAAGCCACACCCCAAAATAAGCCACGCCCACAGAGTGGTAGTAAAAAAATTAGGAACCCGCCCCTGGGTGCAATTCTGTGCTTGTTTAGGATTTTTTGAGGCTTTTGAAGAGGCTATTTCTGGTCATCGGTGAGGAGAGAGGTTGTTACACCTCTGCTCCTCATGCTTGCAACCCAGTTGAGTTTCAAGAGCTGTCCTTCTAAATCAAGGACAGTTCTTGAAAAAAACGAAGGTGAAGATGGAATATACAGAAGAAACAATTGGAAACTGATTTGTAAATGGAAGAACACGCAAATGCAGGGTTAATACTTGAAGGATTGCTGGTTTTTTAAAAAAACCAAGCTGGTTACAATCAGATGTGTTAAGAAAGAGATTGAAGCTTTTATTTTAGCTGCTCAGGAACAAGCTTTGCCAATTAATTGCATGATGCAAAAATTCTGCATATAATAACAGCAAATGTTGCCGTTGATATTTTGTCACTCTTCATTTCAGAAAAGGATGAAATGGTTGCAGTAAAATTTCACAGACTGATATAAGAGCCATGGTGGCACAGTGGTTAGAATGCAGTACTGCAGGCTACTTGTGTTGACCGCCTGCTGCCAGAAGTCTGGCAGTTCGAATCTCACCCGCTCAAGGTTGACTCAGCCTTCCATCCTGCCGAAGTGGGTAAAATGAGGACCCAGATTGTTGGGGGCAATATGCTGAACTCTGTAAACCTCTTAGAGAGGGCTGTAAAGCACTATGAAGCAGTATATAAGTCTAAGTGCTATTGCTGTTGCTATAAGCCAGGGGTGTCAAATTCAAGGCCCATGGGCCAGATCCGGCCCATGGGGTGCTTAAATCCAGTGCCTCTGGCGGCTAAAACGCGCTGTGTGCGCTCCCCTGCGCCTCATTTTAACCCTCCATGGCCTCTTGCAGTACTCCGCTAGCCGAAAATGGCCCGAAAAATGGCCGGCAGAGTGCTAAAGGAGGCCATGGAGGGTGAAAACGAGGCACAGGGGGGCCACACACAGATCCCCACACCCCGTTTTGACCGGCAGGGTGCTGCAGGAGGTATCCGTCCTGCCTCCCTGCTGCCCCCCCCCACAGCCTGCGGAGAAGAACTACAATGCTGATCCAGCCATCAAAGAAATCCAGTTTGACAATCCATTATTCCACATCTGGCATGACAGAGAACAGGCTCAGACCTCCTATAACGGTGATGGTGAACCTATGGCATGCGTGCCACAGGTGGCACACAGCGCCCTCTCTGTGGGCACATGAGCCGTCACCCTAATTCAGCTCCACCGCGCATGTGTGCATGCCTCCCACCGGCCAGTTGGTCATCGGATCTCTGCTGCACATGTGCGGGGGGCGCATGTGTGGGGGCCACATGTGCATGCATGGGGGGTGGGGGGGTGCACGGAGGCTGCACACGCATTGCATTTTGGGGGTTTGGACACATGCGCATTCACAAGCGCTTGCGTGCGCTTTGGGCACTCGGTCCAGAAAAGGTTAGCCATCACTGTCCTATAAAATATGATTATCATTTCAGCCATTTGTAAAGTGTTATTGTTTCTCATGGTTCAATGTATGCAGCTGTTTCCATCTTTCTTCACAGAAACAGGCTTCTGGTTCTTGAGAGCAGGAATGCAGCATCTTGCCCTCTGCAAAGCCACAGGCCAATCAGGCAACCTCCTTGGCATCCAAAGAAGTGTCTTCTTTAGTGTCCACCCAAGCTGTGTGGACTGCTTCCTCACAGTGCAGAGCAGCTGGCCATGTTGAACCTCCCCTCCAAGGGAGAGGGGCAGTGGGAAGCAAGGGAAGCCATGCACACTTAGAAGGACGAGGGGCAACATGATAGCAGTGTTCCAATATTTGAGGGGCTCCTGCAAAGACGGGGGGAGGGTGTCAAACTATTTTTCAAAGGACCAAAAGGCAAGAGGAGAAGCAACGGATGGAAATTAATCAAGGAGAGAAGCAATCTAGAACTAAGGAGAAATTTACTAACAGTGAGAACAGTCAACCAGTGGAAGGGCTTGCCTTCAGAAGTTGTGGGTGCTCCATCACTGGAGGCTTTTAAGAAGAGACTGGACAGCCACTTGTCTGGAAGAGTATAGGGTGTCCTGCTTGTGCAGGTGGTTAGACTAGAAGATCTCCAAGGTCCCTTCCAACTCTATTATTCTATGTTCCTTTTGGAACATAGAATAATATGTTCATAGAATAATATGTTTTCTATGTTCCTTTTGGAGAGAACGTCATGCCCAGGAATCAAGCAGCTTAACATTTCAGCAACACATCCTGTCACCGTCAGGACATTTCTCCAGTTTATCAAGATAATTTTGAATAATATTTTGGTCTTTTAGGCTATTCCACCCAATATGAAAACATCAACAAGGTCACCAATTAAAATGTTGAAGTGTTGAGGGTCAAAAGGACCCCAATCTCTTCCTCTCTCCAACTCAGTGAGGCGTTATCGAGCTAGCTTTGCTTCCCATCAATTGTCATACAATCCAGCCCACATATAATCTTGTTTGCTTATCAATGCTTTGCTGAATCAAGGTGTGACAGAATGGGGCAGCTAAGCAGAGTCTGCCATCTTGGTGATGTGATCTCCCAGACAGACAAGGTGTGCCTCAAGGTGATAAGCCTGGTGTGGGGAAATACCACGGAGTGAAAGACATAAATCTTTCTCACGCTGGGGGCAGGGAGAAGAAAAGAAGTTGAAAATGGGCCGATCAGGACAAGGGTTGGAATTAAAGTTGAGAGAGGAAGAGGAGGCTAGCAAATCATGTGGGCTTAAGCAGTTTGGACCATGTCTATGGAGATTCTCAGTCATCCAAGTCATGGTTGTCCCAAAAGTACTTTTTCAGGAGGCAACTTGACAGAGGTGATAATTAATCTCACAAAGGAGAAGTTTGATCTTTTCCCAGACATCAGACATTTAGAAAAGAAACCGCAGTTTAAAAGTCTAAGTAAAAATATTTATTTCGGTACAAAAACAATAAATCCTCATTAATCTACATCTCTGATATAAAAGTAGGTCTTCCTTCGATGGAAGCCAGGAACAGAAGGGAAGATCGGAGAGAATGGAATGCACACATGCGTACAAGAACATATCAATCACGTGCTCAGGAATAAACCATTATATTAGATAGGGATGCAGCTCCCTGCATATACATATAACAGGCAATAATCACACCGTGACACAACTGGACTTTGTTTTCCTTGAAGATGTTTCACTTCTCATCCAAGAAGTTTCTTCAGTTGTGACTGAATGGCGGAGGATGGAAGGATTTGGTCAGAACTGAAGAAGTTTCTTGCATGAGAAGTGATATGTCTTCAAGGAAAAAACAAAGTCCAGTTGTCTCCTGAAAAAGCACTTTTGGGACAACCATGACCTGGAATGCTTGAAAATCTCCACAAACATTTAGCTATGCACTTTGGGGTGAACACCCTTTGAATGGTACGGGAGTATGAACGGATTTCCAGAAAAATTGCAGACTGCAGAAACCATCCGTGCTTCAATTTGTGATGCAGACAACACAAGACGCATGCACAACAGCCTGAGCCTCTGTTCAACAGTGAAAGGACCCAGGGCAGAAATCACAGCTCCAACATGTCCAGTTGCCTTTTAAAAAAGCACTTTTGGGACAATTTGGACAGGATTTTCCTGCTCCATAGTAGCTTGAAAACCACAACAGAGCAGCAAGGTGAATGGGAGGATCACTAAAGAAGGTGTGGGACAGAGCGTAAGATCATGTTTCATCTGCCAGAGGACCAGAAAGGAAGAAGATGAACATTTTCCTAGCCACAAGGGGTTACCAGCTAAGAGCAGGTAAAGCTATTTATTAACTCAATTTACTAAAAGAAGTGGAAGTATAATTATATAAATACTACTAATTAGATATTTTCTCACAAAAGCAGAAACATTACTTTTGCAGGAAACAAGCTAGTTAATTACTGATTAGCAGGGCCAATTACATTTAAATTAATTGAACTAATTTACAACTAGTACTCCTTGAGTAACTGCCTTGTTTAATGACTGCTGCAGAAGTCTAAAATAACCCGGCCTCTCTGATTTTAGAAAATGTTCTGAGAGAAAGGGAGAGATATAGAACCTTTGGAGGCCAGCCTAAAAAGTCACCAAAGCATCACTAGCTAATTGTTGCTTTATCCTTGAAATAAGCCATGATGGCATTGAATTTCTTTTATTTCCATGCAAAAGGTGTTATTATGACCTCTAGATGTTTGGACAGTCTTGCTAAATGGGAGCAACATATCCAACAGAACAACTCAAGTTTTGGACTGGGAAGTCACAAACTGACATTGTCACCGTGAAAATATTTACTGACCCCTCGCATCCTGGACATAAATTGCTTCAACTCCTACCCTCAAAACGTCGCTATAGAGCACTGCACACCAAGACAACTAGACACAAGAACAGTTTTTTCCCGAACGCCATCACTCTGCTAAACAAATAATTCCCTCACCACTGTCAAACTATTCACTAGGCTGCATTACTATTACTATTAGTTTTTCTCATCGTTCCTATCACCCATCTCCTCCCACTTATGACTGTATGACTTGTTGCTTTTATCCTTATGATTTATATTCATATTGATTGTTTCCTGATTGCTTACTTGAACCCTATGACAACCATTCTTGACAAATGTATCTTTTCTTTTATGTATACTGAGAGCATATGCACCAAAGACAAATTCCTTGTGTGTCCAATCACACTTGGCCAATAAAGAATTCTATTCTATTCTATTCTATTCTATTTGACCACGGAGTTCCTGGTGGTCAAATGACTGTACCAGTCAGCCCGGCTAGTCTCACTAGGTCAGGGGTCCCCAAACTTGGCAACTTTAAGACTTGTGGACTTCAACTCCCAGAATTCTCCAGCCAGCATAGCTGGAGCATAGCTGGCTGGAGAATTCTGGGAATTGAAGTCCACAAGTCTTAAAGTTGCCAAGTTTGAAGACCTCTGCACTAGGTGGTTAAGAGCATAAGAGTAAGAAATTGACTCTGTACGCAACTTGAGTTCCTTAGAAGAAAGCGAGGAGATAGTCAATACGTTGAGGACTGGAATTGAGGGTGAAATTCATTGGGATGAATTAGCTCTTTATCTGATCTGGGGCGACCTTGGGAATCGAGCTGACTTCCAGTAATTTGGATGGGGAACTATTTAACGAACTTTCACTGAAAGTTAAATAAATTACTGTATGTGAAGCTACCCAGATCTTTGTTCAGCCTTGATTCTTCTGCAAAATGGGAACTCACGTCTAAGTATTTCTGGGAAGCTGCTCCAAGAACTGAAGAAAGAGATTAATGTTTTTTTTTCCAGGAACTATTGGAGCACCTCTACCTGAAAGGTTGAAAGGAGGAACCTTCTCTGACTAATAGTTGAGAACACCCAGATGATGTCTCTGGATTCAGACGCCTTCTCTTATTTTTCTCCGAGGTGTGGAAATAGAAACTTTAGACCTTAACAATGGTAGGAGGGTGCCCAAGAACAGCAAAGGGCCATATTGCTTAGTCAGAAACAGACAGTCACTGAAAGCATTTTCCCCTGGTTCCTGCTGAAAATTATCAGTCCGCTAACAGGAGAAGAGGGCAAGGAGGTGACTGGCAGCAGGGAGAAAGTGGAACTGCTTAACTCATTCTTTGTCAGAGTTACGCAATAAATCAGAAGCTTCAAAAGATAACTGCATTTTGCTGATTCAAATAACTTCTTTATAAGTAGAATAAAACATTAACAATACCACACTTTGTTTCAGATCACATGTTGAGATGTTTTCATACTGGAGTATAATGGTGGACAAAGTAAACCACGCCCTTCTTCTTGCTAAGTTTCTGGACATGCTCAAATAACACTTCAGCCAGATTGGCTGACTCAATCACATGGCTCTCCCAGTCATGAATATTCCAACACTCCTCCCTTCATTACTGGGAGAGACATCAGACCTATTGGATTTAAATATTTCCCATGATTCACATTACCCAATGGTTTGGTCATCATGTCTGCTAAATTATCCTCTGAAGAACAATGATGTAAACGTATCAATTTTTCTTTTACAGCTTCCCTGACATTACAATACTTAATGTCCACATGTTTACTTCTGTTCTTCACTCTGTCACCTGTTGCCATTTTTATACAAGCAGCATTATCTTCATAAACAGTTACAGCTTCATTTACATTTACATTTAAATCTTGTAACAACTGTACATACCAAACTACTTCAGAACATAACTCAGACAATGCAATAAACTCTGCTTCAGCAGTTGAAATAGCAACCGTTGTTTGTTTTCTGGACTTCCAACCAATTAAAGCCCCTCCAAACATTATTACAATTCCAGAATTAGACTTTCTGGTTTTTACATCATTTGCATAATCACTATCAACATAACATTTCAATTTTAATTCTTCAGTGACCTGTATTTGAAGACCTAAATTCACAGTTCCCTTCAAATACCTGAGAATTCTTTTCACACCCATCCAATGCAACTTTGTAGGTGTAGCAGTAAAGCGACTTAAGATGCTCACTGCACAAGCTATATCTGGTCTGGACCACTGTGACAGTTATAACAAACTCCCTATTGCAGAGTGATATATCTCTTGATCACAGGCTTCACTTTTGTCCTCACCCAAACTATTGTAAAAATCTGTGCTCATAGGTGTAGGAGCAATATTACAATCTTTCATGTTATATTTCTCTAATAATTGTTCAATTTTTCTCCTTTGACTGAGAATATAACCTTTTTTCAGTTTTTTGTATCTCTACACCGAGATAATTCTTTATTTCTCCCAAATTCTTTAATTCAAATTTCTTTTCTAACTTATTAGCAAATTCTTTAACTTGTGATGCATCCTTTGCAATGAAACAAAGATCATCCACAAATGCTAATAGTAGACAATTCCCACCTTGTAACTTTCCAGTGTATATGCAACCATCAGCTTTGCAACTCTTGAACCCAAGACCTTTCAATGCAGTATCTAAACAGATATTCCAATTTCTGGCTGACTGCTTCAGCCCATAAATAGCCTTGTTCAATTTATACACCATGTTAGGCTTTTTATTTTCATACCCTGGCGCTTGAACCATATAAATTTCTTCCTCTAATTCAGCATTGAGGAATGCAGTGGTTATATCAAAATGCCAAATTCTATGCCTGTATGCTGATGCTAATGCCAGTGCTAGTCTTATGCTCTCAGCTTTTACAGTTGGCGCGAACACCTCATCATAGTGCACATTCTTTAATTGAGAAAAACCTTGTGCCACCAATCTTGCCTTATACTGTACTTCATTATTGGGTAATACCTTTTTCTTATATACCCACTTACATCCTACAGCTTTCGTACCCTGTGGCAAAGTCATAGATGTGAACACTTCATGATCGCCCATGGATTTCATCTCTTTATCCATGGCTTCCTTCCACTTTTCTTGTTCAACTTTTGGTAATGCCAATACTTCCTTATAGTTTCTTGGCTCATACCACACATTACACACTTTAACTTTACTGGCAGAATACCTGTCTGGCGGAACCCCTCTGTTCCTACGCTCTGACCTACGTGGCATTGCCTGTTCTTGTGTTTCAAGCTTTTCTGGCTTCATATCTTGTTCAGACTCTCCTCCCTGAACATAGACACCTTCAGAAAATGATTCACCATCATTACATGAGTTATTGTCACTAAGTGGATCACCGTCACTAAGTGGATCACCGTCGCTAAGTGAGACATTTTCAGAATTGGCATCAATTCTGTTCCAATTTTGTTCTGCAAAACTAGCAGACCTTGAAATCACTATCCTTTTACTTCCATCGCTAAAGCGATACCCTTTTGAGCCTGGCTCATAGCCCACAAATCTGAGCTTTCTAGCCTTTTGTTGTCCCTTTCTTCTGATTGCCTTTGGAATATGTACCCAAGCAGTACTTCCAAATATTTTTAAATGTGCTAGAGAAGGCTTTCTCCCATATAGCATTGCATATGGAGTATTATTGATGGATGAACTCCACAACCTATTTACTAAATAATTGGCAGTCAGCATGGCTTCACCCCAATATGACCTGCTCATACCAGAATCCTCCAGTAATGAGTCTTTCATTGTTTGCAAAACACCATTCCTCCTTTCAGCCACTCCGTTCTCTCCCGGTGTGTAAGGATTTGTGCACCTGTGTCTTATTCCCAATTGTCTCAACCATTGTTGAAAATTTGTTGACATAAATTCAGAACCTCTGTCAGTTTGCAACTGACATACCTGTTGTTTGTACCTTCTCTCTACAAAACTTAACCATTGCTTAAATTGCTGTAGCACCTCTGTTTTACTCTTAAGTAAGTAGCAAAACCCAAACCTGCTGTAGTCATCCACAATGACCAGCGCATACTTTGCTCCTCCCAAACTGGCTTGCATAGGCCCAATTAAATCAGCATGCACCAGTTCTAGAACTCTTGTGGTTTGTCTTGTGTTAAACTTGCTCACTGGGAATGCTTTGGATTTCGATGCTTTGCATACTGCACAATCCAAATATGCCTTACATCCCTTCAAATCTAATCCTTCTGCAAATTCTTTCATTTGTTGAACAACCTTAAAATTAGCATGACCAAGTCGTCTGTGCAGAAGATGAACACATGAATTATGTTCTGCTACATTTTTAAATGTCTGGGAACAATGGACCCTTTGTCCCTGCAATACATAAAGATTATCCTCTTTTATGCCCTGTGCACAAACATTCCCATTTCTTTGGATGAGACACTTCCCATTAACAAATGTGGTTTCATAACCTTGCTTGTCTAAACTAGACACACTTAACAAATTATGCTCCATTTCAGGTACACATAACACATCAGTAAACCTGGAGTCCAAATATGGAATTTGCACATCGCCTCTTCCAATGATTTTAGCCTTTTGACCATTGGCTAAGGCCACTTCTTCATTGTTTCCTGGAAAAAATCTGGAAAATAAGTCAGAATTATTAACAATTGTTTGACTAGCCCCACTGTCAATCAACCATTTGTCTCTATTGTTATTATAACAAACTTTTGCAACTGCAATCTGTCCTTGCAAATAATGTCTCTTGTCTTGCATATTTCTTCTCTGTGCACAGCTTTTCTGCAGATGATTGGTTTCTCCACAAATGAAACACGCTTTCTTATCTTGCTTGCAGAATTGTTGCTGTGTAACTTGATATCTCCTGCCTCTGCTTTCCTCTTGTCTGCAGACACCTTGGCTGTTGCTAGAGATAGGCAGCCTGTGGAAAATTTTGCTGGAGACTTGCTGTAAGTTTCCACTGTACTCCTTGTTGAGCCCCCGCCTGTGGAATTTTTCATCAGCATGGCTGAAAAGCCTTTTCTCATATTCATTCAATAAACACGATTTCAAAGCCTCCAAATTCAAATCTGCTTCTGGCTTACTTTCAAAAATAGCTGATACAGTCTCCCAGCTCTGATCCAAACTATTTAACACTAATAAAACTTTTTGGGACTCTGGAAACTTTACTCCACGTTGCTCCAATTCTAGAAAATTAGACTGCATTTTCATTAAATGATCTTCCATAGAATCTCCTGTCTGCAAACTCATTCTGAAAAGCTTTCTTGAAAGTTGGACCACATTACACGCAGAAACATTGACATGTACTGCTTTCAATTTCTGCCATATTTCTTTTGCAGACTTTAATTCAGCTACATTTAAGAATTGATCATCCCCCAGACTTAAAAGAAGATAAGCCATAGCTTTGTCATGAGCCTTTTGATCTGCTGCTCCAAGCACTTGTGGGGGGTCTGCTACGATGTCCCATAATTCTTTTGCTTTCAAAAAACATTCCATTTTTGCAGCCCAAATTAAATAATTTTTCTTCCCCAATTTAGGTATTGGACTGTCTTTAAATTCCATAGCAGCAGCCATCCTGCTTTATTTTTCTTCTCTGCCTGTTCCTTTAACAACACAGACAGCTTCTTATCAGCTTTAAATTACAATGCAGTTTTAACTTTACTTCTTGAACGATTTCTGGGCCCATAACCTGTCAGAGTTACGCAATAAATCAGAAGCTTCAAAAGATAACTGCATTTTGCTGATTCAAATAACTTCTTTATAAGTAGAATAAAACATTAACAATACCACACTTTGTTTCAGATCACATGTTGAGATGTTTTCATACTGGAGTATAATGGTGGACAAAGTAAACCACGCCCTTCTTCTTGCTAAGTTTCTGGACATGCTCAAATAACACTTCAGCCAGATTGGCTGACTCAATCACATGGCTCTCCCAGTCATGAATATTCCAACATTCTTTGTACCTAGAATGAATCTAGAATCAGTGGAACAGCTTTTAAGAAACGATTGGATAGCCATTTGTTTGCAAAAGGTATAGAGCAGTGATGGCGAACCTTTTTTCCCTCGGGTGTTGAAAGCAAGCACGTGCGCGCTATGGCAAACATGTGCGTGCCCACACCCATAATTCAATGCCCCCCATGCCCCCCGCCTCCTGCGCATGCACGTGCGACCCCCCCTGCGTTGCCCCACCCCCACGCATGACCCCCGCTGCCCCGCTTCCTGACTTCCACAGGCTTTCTTTCTTGGAGGGTGAAACGGCCTCCCCCGCCCGCCCGGAGGTCCTCCGGAGGCTGAAAATGACCCATTTCCCAACTTCCAGTGGGCCTGGTAGGCCCATTTTTTTGCCCTCCCCAGGCTCCAGAAGCTTTCTTGGAGCCTGGGGAGGGCAGAAACGGCCTCTGGAGGCTGAAAACGCCCTCCCAGAGCCTCTGCGTGAACCAAAAATCAGCTGGCAGTGCGTACATGCGTGCTGGAGCTGAGCTAGGGCAATGGCTCGCGTGCAGGCAGATATGACTCTGCATGCCACATGTGGCACCCGTGCCATAGGTTCACCATCACAGGTATAGAGTCTCTTGCTTGAGCAGGGGGTTGGACTAGAGGACCTCCCAAGGACCCTCCCAATTCTGTTATTCTGTGTTCTGTATTCCTTTCTTTTTGTGGCTGGTCTTGGAAAATGGCAGGTCCTGCTGTAAAAACTTTCCAGAATTTGAATAAGAAACTGACCAATTTTTGCAGAGGGCTAAACGATCAAAGAATGGAGGTGAGTTGAATCCTTATCTTAAAGGCAGGCCAGGGCTGTTGCTGCTCAATGCAGGCTCTTTATGTAACAGGGATTATGGCACCACAGCAGCTACTAGGCAGATGACTCCAGGTGCCTAAGCCTCAAACATGTGTCCGTGCAAGTCACACGATGACATGTCAAAACTAGCGCAGGTGTCTGAGTATGACAGGGTGTGAACAACAGAGGCAGGTGAAGTGGGGTCTAATGAGTTAGTTATTCTTTTTCAAATTGTATATTTTCATTTCAAACAAGTCATAACATTAGAAGATTATGAACCAATCCAGAATCTGCATGCAGGGTGTTTGGGCAGCAAGTAGTCAGAAGAACTTAACAGATCTGCTACCTGTTACTGGCTAAACGTGGGCAGGAGGCTGAAGGGTTCCAAGTGATCTAGAAGCTGAAAGGATTCACAGGACAAAGCAAAACAAAGGAGCAACAATGCACTTTCTCAGATGAGACATTTTTTCAAAGATAGCATTCAATAAAAGAGGTAGAATCCCATGCCGCTTTTTCTGCTGATAGATTTGGGTCAGGGGCGGGTTCCTAATTTTTTTCTACCACTCTGTGGGCATGCCTTATTTTGTGGGTGTGGCTTGCCAGCCATGTGACCGGGTGGGCATGGGCCCCGGGAGCTTGGCAGCGGCCAGAGAAGCAGGGGGGCATTGCCCACCCGCAACGCAGCCCCCTGCAGCGGGAGCAGCAAGACCACGGCAGCGGTTCTTCTAGGAGGCTCCATCCGGCCTGAATGCTTCTCCCCATTCGATGATCCTAGGCTCCTGCCGCCCGTTCCCCCTTCCCTCAGCAGCTCGAGAAGCCTCGAATGTGCAAAAATACCTGGGATCATCACCGCAGGTTTGTGGCTTCTTGGACTGCTGAAGGGAGGGGAACTGAGATAGGTCCTGCCGCCCATTCCTCCTCCCCTCAGCAGCTCGAGAAGCCTCAAACATGCGAAAATGCCTAGGATCATCACCGCACGTTCGTGGACTACTGAAGGGAGGGGAATGGAGATAGCTCCTGCCGCCCATTCTTTCAGCGTCTCATGCGCTCCCTCAGCCATCCTCCCCTGCTTGGACTCACTGTGGGGTAGGAAGGCAGCGCATGTGCAGTGCTGGAAGCTCGGCTTCTGGGCATGCGCAGAAGAATTAAAAAAATTTTTTTTTTAAAAAAATTAAAAATGGCGGCGCCCAGGCACAGGCAACTGACCGCACCGGTACTGTGATGTCACCAGCGGGCCGCTACCGGTGCTATAGCATGGACCGCACCGGTAGGAACCCACCACTGCTTTGGGTCCTCATCAGAAGCAGCATCAGCAGATGTTAATGTACTGCATAGCATCAGAGAATTTGCAGATGATGTTAGTTACTAACTCTAAATAAGGGAACATTAACATGTTATTATCAAGAAGAGATCCAACCTAGAACCAAGGAGAAGTTTCCTGACATTGAGAACAATCAATCAGGGGAACAGCTTGTTTCCAGAAGTTGTAGGTGCTCCATCACTGGAGGTTTTTAAGAAAAGATTGGACAGCCGTTTGTCTGAAATGGTGTAGGGTCTCCTGTTTGAGCAGAGGGCTGGACTAGAAGACCTCCAAGGTCCCTTCCAATTCTGTTATTGTTATTTTCTTATTCTATTATTCACGGACTCCATGACAATCATGGAGCCCAATGCATAGAGTTGATTATATGTTAGATTTCATTTTGCCTCAGAGGAGATATTGCTTCATCTGATTTCCATTATCTGTTTGCCATGGTGATCTGTATGACACTGACTGCCACATGTTATCATGTAAGTTCTGGGGAAAAAGTCCAAGTGAGTCCATGACAGTTGGGGGAACCTTGAAACATGAAGGTTAGTAGGGAAAGCTGTTGACTTCTGGGACAGCCTAAGTTCACCATTGAAACCATGGCACAACCATATTCCTTGCCCAGATAATTCAGGTTTCTTCACATTACTTTGTATTGCATATTTGCTGGTGAGGCACTAAATTTGATTAAAAGTTTATGGTTTCAATTGCAAAATAAAATATTGGTTGTTCTGCTATCGTTGATTAATTGGGATAGCCCCTAGGCAACAACAATTAAAAATATCCAGGAATTATTATTTCTGTGACAATAACACCTTTCACAAGCAGCCCACTTTGAAAGCTTCCCCCAGGCAGGTCCCTCAAAATATAGATAATATTCTACTGCAACTACTCCTACTTCTAATCAAGCATATTTACTGTTCCTATTTCTTGCTACATAGTAATCAAATGCTTGCAAGGAGAACTAACCCATTTTCTCCTGGTCTGGTGGCTCTCTCTGGCTCTAACTGTCCAGTTCGGCTGCAGGATTGGAAGAAGCCTCTGGAGAGGCTCACCTGAGGGAAATCTCCCCACGCCATGCTAGACACCAACAGTCGCCACAGGGACTGGTATTTTGGGTATGGCTAGTCTAGAAAAAAGAAGGACTAGGGGTGAGATGATAGCAGTATTCCAGTATTTGAGGGGCTGCAACAAAGAAGAGGAATTCAACCTATTTTCCAAAGCACCAGAGGGCAGGACAAGAAACAATGAATGGAAACTAATCAAGGAGAGAAGCAACCTGGAATTAAAGAGAAACTTCCTAAAAGTGAGAGCAATCAACCAGTGGAACAGCTTGCCTTCAGAAGTTATGAGTGCTCCATCACTGGAGGTTTTTAAGAAGCGACTGGTTAAGCCATTTATCTGAAATGGTATAGCAATAGCAATAGCACTTATATATCACTTTACAATACTTTACAGCCCTCTCTAAGCAGTTTACAGAGTCAGCCTCTTGCCCCCAACAATTTGTGTCCTCATTTTACCCACCTCAGAA
Organism: Diadophis punctatus similis; assembly: GCA_023053685.1. Classification (NCBI taxonomy): domain Eukaryota; kingdom Metazoa; phylum Chordata; class Lepidosauria; order Squamata; family Dipsadidae; genus Diadophis; species Diadophis punctatus. The sequence goes on along the minus strand of JALIGW010000014.1, from coordinate 17,546,181 downwards.
GGGTGGAAGGCTGAGTCAACCTTGAGCCTGTTGAGATTTGAACTGCCAAATTGAAGTCAGCCGTCAGTCAGCAGAAGTAGCCTGCAGTACTGCATTCTAACCACTGCGCCACCACGGCTCAGTGGTTAGGTCTGACATATAGGGTTTCCTGCTTGAGCAGGGGGTTGGACTAGAAGACCTCCAAGGTCCCTTCCAGTTTTATTCTGAACTGAATTTGGAACAATGCGGTCCCCCCTGAACCTCTGTGCTATTACAGTTGATATCTGCAATAATCCTACAAAGGAGTAAGATGGATGAGGGCACCTGACACCTGGATGATGGCCTTGCTGACCCAAGGATCCATGAGGGATTCTGTCCTAAGGGGAGTTGGGGGTGGGTGGGTCGAAGTGCGTGGCTCTCTAAGCTCTTTTTCACATATATTCTGACTCGACCCATCTTGCTGCCAATAAAATTATTTTAGCTGACATGTTATTGTTTGAACCAAGGAAGATAAATCAGCAATGAATTCCTGCAGAGGCTTCTCTACCGGACTGCTTGCCAATGTATGACTCAGCATACTAATCGCACTATGTAATAGAGCCAGGTTTCAACTAAAAGAGGAACTTGGCTCACCTCTTCTAACCACAGATTTTGACTGCACTAGCAGAAGTGTGGCAGAGAACAGCCAATCTGGGCAAAGTAAGCTTGCTGACTGTGAAACAATCAAGTAGGAACTTTCTGATTAGACTACTGCAATGCATTCTACATGGAGCTGCCCTTGGAGAGTAACTGGAAGCTTCAGCTGGCACAAAATGCAGTGGCGTAGACAGCTACGTGTGCCTCTAGAATGGCACACATAAGGCTTTTGTTCTGAGAGCAGCAGCAGTTGCCAGTTTCCTTCGGGGTCCAATTCAAGGAGCTGTTTTTGACCTTGGAAGTCCTTCATGGGATGGGGTTATTTGAGGGATTGCCTCCCCCTGATTATATTTGCCCATCCTATCAGATCTGGCAGGAGAGGTATGCTGTGGACCAGAGGTGGGTTCCTGCCGGTTCAGACCGGTTCTATAGAACCGGTAGCGGGAACTTCCCCCCACTCGCCGAACCGGCACCGATGGCTGGCTGAACACGCCCCCAAAACGGCTCTTTCAGCGGTGCCATAGGTGGCGCCATCTTGTTTTTTGCTTTTGTGCATGCGGTTTGCTTCTGTGCATGGGGTTTTAGCACTGTGCATGCACACAAAGCGCATGGCGCATGGTGCGCCCACGTGGTGCGTAAGGAAGCAAACTGGCAGCGAGGTAAGCCAGAAACCACCACTGCTGTGGAGCCCATCTAAAGCTGCCCTTGGGCATGGCTAGTCTAGTGAAGAGAAGGACCAGGGGAGACATGATAGCAGTATTCAAATATTTGAGGGGTTGCAACAAAGAGGAGGGGGTCAAGCTATTTTCCAAAGCACCCAAAGGCCAGACAAGGAATAATGGGTGGAAACTGAACAAGGAGAGATTCAATCTAGAAATAAGGATAAATTTTCTGACATTGAGAACAATCAATCAATGGAACAGAAGTTGCCTTCAGAGGTTGTGGGAGCTTCATCACTGGAGGCCTTCAAGAAGAGATTGGACTGCCATCTGTCAGAAATGGTGTAGGGTCTGCTGCTTGGGTGGGGGGTTGGACTAGATGACCCCCGCCAGTTCTGGCTTGCAGATAAATGGTATTTTTTGCAAATCTTCCAGTGCGCTAATGTTGCTACTTTGTCATGCCGCTGCTTGTAGTCAGTCTGTGTGACTGTCTTGCAACAGCTAACTAGGTGCCCGACTGTTTCCTTGCGAAGGTGGCACTTACTGTCAGTTGCTGTCTTCAAAATCCTGGCTTTGTATGCCTTTGTTCTTATAAGGCTTGGTCCTGTGCAGCCAGAATCAGGCCCCCGTCTCTTTCTCCAACTTTCCCGTCCTTAGCCTTTGCCAGGTCTTGTTACCTGCTTTGCCTGGCACTATTTTTTTAATGTACTTTGCCTTGCCATGTCTGTTTTCTATTCTTCATTTGGTCTTTCTTGGAGGCCAGTTTTCTTTCTTGGCTATGCAGTATACAGGTAGTCCTCAACTTACAACAGTTAATTTAGTGACCTTCAAAGTTACAGCGGCATTGAAAAATGTCACTTATGACCGTTTTTCAGAGTTACAACCTTTGCAGCATCCCCAGATGCTTGGCAACTGGTTCATACTTATGACGGTTGCTGTGTCCCAAGGTCATGTTTATTTATTTATTTATTTATTTAAACGCTCTTATAGGCCGCCCAATCCCGTGGGACTCAGGGCGGCTTTATTGGTAACAACACCTTGAATTGCACCTGGAAACCATCTGGTAAACAACACAACTGGTAGAAGAGTGGCAACACACAGGCACACCAAGAAACGCCCATTGCTGCCTCTGCTGCTGCATTTTGAACCAGTTGTAGCTTCTGGGCGGCTTCCAGGGCCATGAAAAGCTCATTGCAATAATCCAATTGTGGGGTGGTCATTGTCAGCCCTGCCTCAGCTTGGGCTCCTAAGTAGAAACGATCCTTGGCTCCATTTGTTGCAAAAGGAAAAGTTTTATTAGAGGTCAAATGAATTACAGTAAAGCAAATCCAGAACTGAAGTTCATGCCATCATTTCCCGGTTTACTTTCCACATCCAGTTCCTCTCCTCCCTTGGCCCCTTACTGTCCAATTATACTTGAGTAAATGGTTTTTGCAATGGTCTTGCAACAACCTTGAAGACTCTGAGAGGCATGACTTTCCATGGCACCTCCATCAGTTTAGCTTTCCACTCCCTACCACCTCCATCCCCCCCCCCCAATAGTTCATGGCAGGCCGGCAGCTCTGACAGCCAGTGCGATTGGCTGTCTAAAGGACAACCAGCATACAAGATGAACCTGCACAAAAGACCCATTCTGGCTACAGTTATCCCAGGCTCTATAAGCAGTAGATGCAGATCTAAAGGACACCCAAGTCTTGACTGGTGGAGGGCAGCCCCATCCAAGAACAAGGATGGTGACCTTCTCGACCCAAGGCTTCCAAACAGCCACTCAGCCTTATTAGAATTGAGCTGAAGTCTGTTCTGCCCCATCCAGGCCTTGGCCAATGCATTTCACCTGTGCCAATTGGGATGTAGAGCTGGGTTTGAGGCCGAGATCGAGGCTAGGTGGGCTTTGTGCCCCAGAGATGCCAAGAGACATCTTTCAGCAGAACTCGTCCATTGCCCAGGGGCCCAAGTGAGGGTTTTGGAAAGAATACTGGACAAAGCTCTGCCAATCCCATCATTAAATGTTTCCGATCCAAAGGTAGACATTCTGTTCCAGCCCCACCTAAATTCTTTCAGGCAAAGCTGCTAAGCCAGCTCCTTCATGGGACTCTGATCGGCTCCCCCAGCTTCATGTTTCACTTCTCTGGAAAGGGTACGACCCAAATTCATCAAAGCAGCTCTCAAGATACCACCCTGTATCTCAAATGCACACGCAGGACTATGGATGGGCATGAACAAAGTTGAGAAGGCCATCTCTGGCTTCTATAAACCTTTGGATAAATCTCAAGGCTTAGTACCATTCATGCTTTAGCACAATCTTCAATTTCATTTGTTGGTTTATCAAATGTATTTTTCTGCCTATCTTGCAGCTCAGGTGATTCAATCCAGATGGATCGAGGCTGTTGAATCTAATCTTTCAAATTTGGGTTACTCTCCCTCCACGGTTGCAAAAAGGAATATGACCAGGCAAAGCAAACCCTGAAGCAAAGGAAAGGGGATAGAGAGAGGCAAGCAGATCTAGGGAAGGCCTTCCTGCCCCAGGACATAACGGATTTGATTTGATTTATTATTAGAGTTGGAAGGGACCTTATAGGTCCGTGGTGGCGAACCTATGGCACGCGTGCCAGAGGTGGCACGCGGAGCCATAGAAGCCGGCACGCGAGGGTTCCCACCGGCAAACCGGAAGTGCAAAAAAACGCACTTCCGGTTTGCCGGTGTGCTGTTTTTTGCACTCCGGAGGGTTCAGGGAAGCTCCCTGAAGCTCCGGAATGCAAAAAACTACAAAACGGACAAACCGGAAGTGCACTTTTCCGCACTTCCGGTTTGTCCGTTTTGTAGTTTTTTGCATTCCGGAGCTTCAGGGAGCTTCCCTGAACCCTCCGGAGTGCAAAAAACAGCATACCGGCAAACCGGAAGTGCGTTTTTTCGCACTTCCGGTTTGCTGGTTTCGTCGTTCCAGGCTCCGGTAAGCCTTTGTGCGGGGGTGGGGGTGTGTGCGCATGCGCAGAGGGCAGCATGGGGGGGTGTTGTGCGCATGCGTGGGGGGGAGGGAATGGGTGTGGGCACGCGAGCGCGTGCGAGCACGCCCCCCCCCTTTTTCGGCACGCAAGCCGAAAAAGGTTCGCCACCACTGTTATAGGTCATCTAGTCCAACCCCCTGCTCAAGCAGGAGTTCCTACACCATTTGAGACAGATGGTAGTCCAGTCTCTCCTTGAAGGTCGCAAGTGTTGGGGCTCTCACAACCTCCTCTGGCAAGCTGTTCCACTGGTTGGTCGCTCTCACCGTCAGAAAGTTTCTCCTCACTTCCAGGTTGAATCTCTCCTTGGTCAGCTTCCATCCATTATTCCTTGTTTGGCTTTCTGGTGCCATAGAGAACAGCCTGCCCCCCTCCTCTCTGTGGCATCCCCTCAAGTATTGGAACACTGCTATCATGTCACCCCTGGTCCTTCTCTTCGCTAGACTGGCCAAGCTCAGTTCCTGCAACCGCTCTTTGTATGTTTTATTTTCCAGACCCTTTATCATCCTGGTTGCTCTCTTCTGCACTTTCTCTAGAGTTTCAATGTCTTTTTTGTAGTGTGGTGACCAAAACTGGATGCAGTACTCTAGATGTGGTCTGACCAAGGCTTTATAGAGTGGTACTAGTACCTCTCTGGTCCTTGATTGTATCCCTCTATTTATGCAGCTCAGGACTGCGTTGGCCTTTTTGGCTGCTGCTGCACACTGCTGGCTCATATTTAGTTGGCTGTCTACCAGGACTCTGAGATCCCCCTCGCAATCGCTGCTATTGAGTGTGGTTTCACCCAGTTTGTATGTGCATTTTTGATTCTTCTTATCTAGGTGCAGAATTTTACTTTTCTCCGTGTTAAATTTCATTTTATTGGTTTGGGCCCAGTGTTCGAGTCTGTCAAGGTCCCTCTGGATTTTGAGTCTGTCCTCTGGGGTGTTTGCTACTCCCGCCAGCTTGGTGTCATCTGCAAATTTGATTAGTTCTCCTGCTATTCCCTCATCTAGGTCATTTATTAAGATATTAAAGTGTACTGGGCCTAGGACGGAACTTTGTGGTACCCCACTGTTTACTTCTCTCCATGTGGACTTAGAGCCATTGAGGACTACTCACTGGGTACGGTTGGTCAGCCAATTGTCAATCCATCTGGTTGTGTAGCTATCTATCCCGCTTTTTTCTAGCTTATGAAGGAGTAGGTTGTGGTCTACTTTGTCAAATGCTTTGCTAAAGTCCAGGTATATGATGTCTACTGCATTTCGCTGGTCAACTAATTTGGTCACATTGTTGAAGAATGAAATGAGGTTGGTTTGGCATGACTTGTTCTTAACAAATCCATGTTGGCTGTTGGTTATTACTTGGATATATTGGTCACTGCTGCCAGCCACCTTAGACCGCACAGGATGGGCAAGTAGCCCCAAGCGCAATGAGTGCTGAAACAGCAGGTCAACTGGAATGGTGGTCAGAAAGCAGAAAGCCTATTGAAACACACACAATTTTGCGTGTCTCTTCTTTAGTCATCAGAGTTGCAAGAGGAGGCATGAAAGTCTGGAAGAAAAACCATCCACCAAATGGATCGCTGGCATTGCAGGCTTATGATTCAACAAGTGTTGATGTTGAATTTATTGGCTAAGAATAGGGCAGAGCTGAAATCTTCAAAATGTAGGATTTGGCAATCATTGTTGTGCTTCATGCCAAATTGTGCTTTAATTAGGTGCTGAAAGTAAGGTGAGTAATTGCCATTTTTATGAAACTTACTTGCCTCAGATTTAATATTTGTCTGAATAGCTTTACAAAACTATTTTTTTAAAACAGCACCTTCTCTGTTATATAAGTTTGTATGAATAATTTGACTTTTAGCATTTGACGCATAACAGCCTCAATTGTCCAACTGAACCCTAGAGATTAGAAAAGAAAAAAGAGTGAAGACAGGTGGAAAAGAGGAAGGCCAAGACGTATTTTAATGCCTATGGATCTTGGTCCAGCAGAGGAAAAGTTTCTGTCAAGTCAGCAGCAAAGTTGGGTCCAAAGATTTTGGAACATGCAATGTTAAACATTCCTTTGAGATGCCAAATATGCAGTTTTGTTTGCATGGTCTTGTTTGCATGGCCCTGTGCATCTGTATAGTCCAATCCAGGATAGCCACCACAAGACTATAAATGTAGAGCAGCAGGATCACCAATGAAAAAAGCACCAAGCAGCTAAACCAGGGGTCAGCAACCCGCGGCTCTGGAGCCACATGTGGCTCTTTCATCCCTCTGCTGCGGCTCCCTCTCGCCAGTCAGCTCCACAATTGATAGGGCTTTCGGTTAGGACAGGTGGAGGAAAAAGCACAGGAGAAGACTCTATGGTGGGGGAACCGGACTTCCGGTCGGCTCCAGAATTGAATGGAGGGCTTCCGGTTAGGACCTTTGTGGCTCTTTGAGTGTTTAAGGTTGCCGACCCCTGAGTTAAATGGAAGGCTGTCCTAAATCCCAGCCATAGCAGCATCTTAATTCTAATTCAGTCATAAGCCTCTTTCTTTTCAGGTTCCATTGCTATGAACGGAAGTATATACTGCATTGTGTGTGTATATTCATATTCATGTTCATATAGTGTGTGTATATATGCACACATATACATAGTCTGTATATACCCATACACTACACTACACAACACTACACACACACACACACACACATCCATGATGGCTCAGGAGTTAAGATGCTTGAGCTTGTCAGCTGGAAAGGCAAGTGCCTGCGATGAGCGCCTGTTACTCGCCCCACTTCCTGCCAACATAGCAGTTCAAAAGCATGCAAATGCGAGTACAGTAGATAAACAGGTACCATTTCAGCAGGAAGTTTACTGTGTTCCAACTTTTCATGCCGGCCACATGGTGATGGAAATGTGTCTTCGACAACAGAGGTTCCTTTGGCTGAGCATGGGAGATGAGCACCGCCCCCTTGAGTCAGTCATGACTGGACAGAGGAAACCTTTAAGCCAGTAGTGGCCAACCTTAAGCATACCATGCGCCAATTTTTTCACAGACGAGTTCAGATGCGCCATACAACTCAAGCACGTTTTTTACCTTCTTACTTTCACGTTTGGGGTTGTAAAATAGGGATAGGGGTAGGATCTGCTTTGCTTAAGGGAGGAAAAGGAATAACTCAATCACACAATTCAATTAATTAATTTACGCCATTTCAAAATTTGACAAACGTAATATATATTTAATCTTGAATCTGTCTTTCAATCACTCTCAATACAAAAACCACGCTAGTACACTCAATAAAACACTGCTTCAAACTCCACACCACGATGGCTCACTCAGAACTGACTGACCATATCGAACGCTCGCCGCTCATTCGCAAGTGACTTCAAACACATGATGTGTTGCTAGTGCGCGGTGTTTGCGACCGTTTGAGCAGGAACGCGCAATGGCAACACCGATAAAAATATTCGTACGTTTGTAAACCCGCCTAAAGTAACATCTCACAAGTTCCATTCTAAGTTTCAGACACCGAGAAGTTGAACATTACCGAAGGCTGTAAGAATTGAACTGAGATCACTTTGGTGTTGAAAATATTAAGATGGGTTCAGTTATGACACCTATTTTTTAAAAAAAGTAGGCGCAAGGATGCAATACGCCACTTGTAATCATCTAATGCGCCACGTTTGGCGCATGTGCCACGGTTTGGCCACCCCTGCTTTAAGCCTTTATTATTTAGGTAGTTTATGGTTATATTATTATGGGGGGAGGCTTCACTGAGATTTTGGATTTGAATTCTATGGAAAAATTCCCCTTCATAAAAAAAAATTATTAACAAGAACTATAATTCAATCGTACATGGATACATGCAACTACAGTAGATTGTTCCCTGGCATTTGTTACATTATAGCACAGATATACACTGGGTGTTAAAAAAAATTAGATTTGATTACTTTTTGGTCTCCTCAACATTATTTCAGCATATTCAAAGGGTATCATTGATGTCTTATGCATCTGATCATAGCACAGTTTAAATTTACAGTTTTATTTATTAAGCCATTTGGATGATATTTTAATGTGTTTCCATTGAATCATAATGATTTCTCAAAAATTTAGAAGATTTGTTTTTTAAATTTAAACTAAAAATTTCTACTCTTAAATGTTAGTCTTTTGGTCCCTCCTGTGGCTAATGTTGAAGCAGAATTTAAGAATTTAAACACAGGTGAGGTTGGCCTCTAGATATAGTTTATAATCCACAGATGTATTAAAAATGACAGATGAATAAAAGATGAATAGAAAAATAAAATCTCAGCTGAAAGTAAAAAATGAAATATCAGCTTTTAGTTAGTGTAAAAGATTATAGAAAAACAGTGGATTTCAATAACACTGCAGAGTTTAGGGTTAGAGAGTATTTCTGGTCAGGTGTGAGCAGAGAGCAGGGGTGAAATGCTACCGGTTCGGCCTGGTTTGGGTCTACCGGTAGCGGCGGCCACTGGTGGTTCAGAGAACCGGTAGCGGCGGCCACACGAGGCTCCGCCCACCCACCCAGACATCGCCATTTTTTTTTTAACCCTCTGCATATGCACAAAGCCTTCTGCGCATGCGCAGAGGGCGGAAAAGCACGTACAATGGTGGCGCGTGCAAAGCGCACATGCGAAATGCAAAGCACGTGTGCACAAAGTGTGCGCTTCTGAACCGGTAGGGAAGGTAAGTAGATTCCACCGCTGGCAGAGAGGTTGTTACACCTGTGCCTCCCATGCTTGCAGAGAATGAACTCAATAATATCACATCAAACTGAGTTTGTGTTAACAATGCTTGTGTCGAAGATACTGGGAAATGGCTGAGACATGTGGCTGGATCTTAGCACATCTGTCAGACCTGGCCCAACTTGGGCCCTTAGGAAAGAAAGACTCCCGACTGCATTTGTAGCAAAAAGATTGCTTTTACTAAAGGCAAGTGGTTACAGTAAGCAAAGCCAGAACTACCGTAAGAGTTTGAGTGGGAAAATTCCCCTACTGGCCCACCCCCTGTTATCACCCCATTGTCCAGTCACATTCAGAGAAGACGTTTTGGTAACTGTCCCCGCTGTGGTGCGTTAGATGGATAGGACCATTCCCAAGACCACAGCCTCAAGATGTCTCGGGTCGGTATGACGTATCACTTTTGGTTTCCAAGATTTTGTTGTGACCCAGCACCGCAACCCCCAGAAACACACACACACAACCGTTTGTGAGGCAAACAAAAAGGTTCCTTTTACTAATAAGGTTTCTTAGCAAAAGCTCAGAGGTTTTAAAAGTCCAAAAACAACACAAACGGAAAGTCTCAAGGAATAAGGTTCTTTGGGTTACTTGAGGGTTAAATAGCACACCGACAAAAGTTCAAAGCAAGACTCATTAATTCTTCTCTTATCTGAACAACTTGGCTGGCTTCCCGGAATAAAGCTGGCAGAAGCTGCTGTCTTCGATAAGATTCCCAAACAAACGTAGAAGTAAAACTGTGGACATGCCGCAGTCATTGATTCGTTGTTCTCAGCAGTGAGTACTAATTGCGCCGGCCTAATATAGGCACTGAAGGGCGTGGCCCAATTAGCCCTCACTGCTTCCTCCGAGTAGACCGATGCTTACTCAGCCAATCCTGTCTTCTGGCTGCTCTGCGAGCTCTGGCATCCAGCATGAGTTCTTCATCTCCTGATGAAGCACTCTGCTACGCAGGTGCAGAAGATCCTGGGAGATCGTCCTGCTCTGGCACCGAGTCCTCATCACCAGCCGTCTCTGGTGCCAGGCACATGGGCTGGTACTGCTGCACCATGAGCGGCTCCATGTCCTCCGGATCCTCCATACTCGGCGCCGGACGCGGCCAAGGCACAACAGATTTCTCTCTCAGGTTCCCCTTGTCCCCCCCTGCCTCCCTCTCATCCCCTCCCTCCAATGGCAGACTGACCGCTAGCGAAGCACAGAGTTGAGCGAAGGATGGTGGCTCTGACAACATCACTCAAAGCAAAAACAAGGAAAAAAGAGAGAACGGCTACAGCTATCAAAAATGGGAATACAAAGTTATCAAGTCCTCCTGAAGATATAGTCTGCTTCTTAATTCCACATTTATTTATTCATTTAAATAACTACCACCACCACCACCACCACCAAAGTACAGAAAAATTGCTGCAGGTTGTGAAGATGGGGAACATTATGAAAACAGCAGAAACAAAGGCAGAATATAAGGAAAAACAGCTGGATGACAGATTAAATAGATGGAAAACCAAAGCTTTGCATGGACAGCACTTGAAAAACATTGAAGGAAAATGTGATGACAGCTTTATATGGGCATGGCTTAAGATGGGAACCATCAAGAAAGAAACAGAGGGTTTAATACTCGCTGCTCAAGAACAAGCACTACAAACTAATGCCATGAAAGCGAAGATACAAAAATCCACAGACAATCCAAACTGCCAACTTTGCAATGACAAAGTCGAAACTGTTTCACATTTAATATGTGAATGCAGCAAAATCGCACAAACTGATTACAAAACTAGACACAACCGAGTTGCTAAATTAATCCACTGGTCATTATGTAAAAAATACGGCTTACCTGTATCCAAAAAGTCATGGGAACATAAAGTGGAAAAAGTTATCGAAAATGAGAAGGTGATGATCTTGTGGGACTTTCGAATACAGACGGATCGTCATTTTGAACACAACACGCCAGATATCACAGTTGTTGAAAACCGAAACGTACAACATTGCAGTACCAGGAGATGCCAGAGGCGAAGAAAAAGAACTGGGAAAAATCACGAAATATTGCGACCTGGCCATCGAAACTATGCGATTGTGGATGAAACATGTAACAGTGATACCCTTCGTCATCGGGGCACTTGGTAGCATGTCCAAGAATTTTATAAGATACATCAACAAATTGCAGCTTCCTGCAATAACACCAGCGGAACTGCAAAAAACTGCGCTACTCGGAACATCGTACATCTTAAGAAGGAACTTGGTTGATACTTAGGATGCTGGCAGCAACCCGTATCAACCATTAGCACCAGCCAATGGTATTTGTGATGCATTTTTGAATGTTCAGTTGACTGAGTTTCATGTTTAATGAATAAAGTAAATAATAATAATAATAATAATCGTACATGTTAAGAAGGTACTTAGTTGATACCTAGGACGCTGGCAGCAACCCATATCAACCATCAGCGGCAGTCAATGATATTTGTGATGCATTTTTGAATGTTCAGTTGACTGAGTTTCATGTTTAATTATAAAAAGAGAAAACAACAACAACAACAACAACAACAACAACAACAACAACAATAATAATAATAATAATAATAATAATAATAATAATAATAATAATAATAATAATAATAATAATAATAATAAAGCACAAAGTGGAAAAAGTTACCGAAAATGAGACGGTGAAGATCTTGTGGGACTTTTGAATAGACAGATCGTCATTTGGAACACAACACGCCAGACATCACGGTTGTTGAGGGTCGAAGCGTACAGTTTATTGATATCGCTGTACCAGGAGACGCCACAGTTGAAGAAAAAGAACTGGAAAAAATCATGAAATATCGCAACCTGGCTATCGAAACTACACGGCTATGGATGAAACATGTAACCGTGATACCCATTGTCATTGGGGCCCTTGGTACCATATCCAAGAATTTCACAAAACACATCAAGAAATTGCAGCTTCCTGCAATAACACCAGCGGAGCTGCAAAAAACTGTGCTACTCTAAGGTGACCAGACGTCCCGCTTTTGGAGGGACAGACCCACTTTTTAGCAATTTGTCCCGCGTCCCGCGTCGTTTCAAAAAAGTCCCGCTTTTTAATTTGAATTTGCTAGTTCGTTTCTTTTGTATTTCTTCTCTTCAATGAGATACATCCCATCATTTCTAGGGCTTCTGCAAATCTCTATTCAGGGATTCCCACCTTTTAACCATGAAATAAACAAAGGAGATCTGTTCTTTTGGGTAATGCAAAGTGCCATGAGTTCCTGCCGGTTCGGCCCGGCCAGTCGTTCGGCGTAGAGCCGATGGAACTGGCGGCGGTTGCGGCGCGGGGCTTCTCCCGCCCGCTTCCCCTGGCCGGCTGGACGCCGCCATTTGGGTTATTTTGTCCTCCCTTTCAGAAGGAACTTGCCCTGCCCCCCCCTTCTTTGGGCTGAGAGGGAGGCCCTGGCCCAAGGGTGGAAGGAGCCACTGGAACTCACTGCCCCTTGACCTGGACTGAGGTTTTCAACCAATACGACTGGACAGGGGAAACTGTTACCTTTACCTTGAACAATATTTATATACTATACACAACAGATGGTCTTGGACTTACAACAGTTCATTTAGTGACCGTTCAAAGTTACAATGACAGCAAAAAGGTGACTTATGATCATTTTTTCACACTTACGACCACGGCAGCATCCCCATGATCATGTGATCAAAATTCAGACACCTGATAACTGACTCATATTTATGACAGTTGCAATGTCCTGGGGTCACATGATCACCTTTTGCGACCTTCTTATAAGCAAAGTTAATGGAGATTCACTTAACAACTGTATTACTAACTTAACAACTGCACCAGGTCATAACACAGGGCAAATTCATCTAATAAGTGTTTCACTTAGCAACAGAAATGTTGGGCTCAATTGTGGTTGTAAGTCGAGGACTATCTGTACTACCAGCACTGATGTTGTTACCTAGTTTGGGTCATGAAAGATCTGCAAGAAAACAACCAAGCTCAGAGAGCACCAAGGACCCCACAGTCCTCCTCCTCTCCCTTCTATCATTGATGATGTTACCTAGTTGGGTAATGAAATGTCTGCAAGAAAACAACCAAGCTCAGAGAGCACCAAGGAGGCTCCCTCCCACCTTGTTATCATTTCCTGAAAAAGTGACCGAAGGAGAGCAACCGTCCCCAGTCCCACCAACCCACCCCACAGAGCAGCTGTCTGGTGGAGTTACAAGCTGAGCTGACTGACTGCCCCATCCTAACAATCCAGACGTTGCAACCTCTGCAAACCTGAATGAGAAATCAGATGCTGCTGCCCTCCCCCCCATCTAAAACGGGATTGAGAGCGACCTGCCCCGGCCTGGAGGGGATCAGCACAAATAAAACTTGTGTGTAAGAGGCCCAGGGAGGCTGAGGGGTTGGGAAGCCGCCTTCAGCTCCCTGCAGGACCCTCATTTAAGGAGTGTGCGATGCCCTCCACCATGCCCAGACACATGCCAGCCGCTCACGACAGTACATGTCCTCGAGTTACGTCCTTAATTAACAACACATTTCTGTTGTTAAGTGAGACAGTTGTTAAGTGCACTTTCCCCCCATTTTATGTTCTTTTCTTTTTGCCAAAGTTGTTAAGTGAATCACTGCAGTTGATGATATTTAGTGACTGCACTTGCACTGCAGTTAGTAACTGGGTTTTTAAGGGAATCTGGCTTCCCGCTGATTTTGCTTGTCAGAAGTTTGCATGATCTCCGGACACTGCAACCGTCATAAATGTGAGTCAGTTGTCAAAAGTCTGAATTTTGATCAATGCCCATGGGAATGCTGCAACAGTCCTAAGTGTGGAAAAAGGTCACAAATCAATTTTTTTCAGTGCCCTTGTCACTTTGAACGGTCACTAAACAAACGGCTGTAAGTCGAGGACTACCTGCACCTTCCAAGAGCTTGCTGGACCCGCGGAAACTGTGGCCGGCGGGCCTCCCGGCGACCCCACACCAGCCGGCAGGAGGGGCGAGGGGAGGAGGGCGGACGCCCACAAGCCCACCCCCGCCCGGCGCGCAGCAGAGGCGGTCTCCCGCCGGCCCCGCCTCCGGCCCTCCCTCCCCCGGGCGGGGAATCTTCCGTCGGCGGCCGCGGGAGCAGGAGCTGCGGCTGGAGGCGGCGGGCGCGGGGCGATGGGGCGGCCGCAGTAGGGCCGGGCCGGCGCGATGGGTTCGGAGCGCGGGGCGCCGCTGCGGCTTCCCCGGGAAGGACGGCCGCTGGAGGCGGAGCGGGCCGGCGTGGGCTGCGCTTGCGGCCGGCGGGGCTCGGGCGCGTGGCGGGCGGTGGCCGGCTTCTTCGCGCTCTCGCTGGCGCTGCACCTCCTGACGCTGGGCTGCTACCTGGAACTGCGCTCCGAACTGCGCCGCGAGCGGACGGCGCCCCAGGCCGGCTGGCAGCACGGCGGCACTGCCAGAGCCCCGCCGGCCCACGCGCCCCCCCGGCCCGCCCGGGATCTGGCGCCCGCCGGCCGGCAGCAGCACCGCGTCCCCGGCGAGCCCGGCAGCGGCAGCCCGCGGCAGGTGAGTGCGCGGCGGGCGAGGGCTGGGGGCGGCTGGGCGGACCGCTTCTCCGGACACTCGCGGGCGATGGAGCCGGAAGCCCAGACCTCCTGGCCGCGGACTCCGGCCGCCCTGCTCTGCTCCTCCCGGGCGAGGATGCTCGGCTTGACAGCCGGGCAAAGGCGCCGCTCTCCGGCCGCGCCAAGGACCAGCCGCTCCGGCGGGATGCGGGCGACTCCCGGGAGGCGCGGGCGGAGCGGGCCGGCCTCCCCCGCGGCCTTCGAGCGGGCCGGCCCCGGAGGCACAATGCTGGGAGGGTTATTTTGGGTGTGTGTGTGTGTGTGTGTGTGTGCAAAGAAAGACATGCTTATAGCAAATTGCTTGTAGTTTTAGAACTTTGTAATTGTAATGCCTGCTTTAAAGAGTTTGTAATAAATAAAAATAAAGAAGTGATGCAATCATGCATCATTCTGGACATGCGGATGGAGACATCATGTCTGGCAACAGACACCGTTTAGCCAAAACAAAGGTAAATAACCAGGGTCCTTGTGGAGCCCAGCGACTACAGATTGCACTCTCCAGGTCTGGGCAGGGACCATGGAGAAAGGCTCCTCCAGGACCAGGCAGAGGTGCCATGGAGCCCCACAGAACTTGGCAAGGGGGAGTCTGCCATCCTCAGTGATAAATGTCCTGGTGCAAGTTGTTTGAAGAGTACTTAATGATCAGTGCACAGGCAAAGCGGGTCCCTCCTGCAGGAGTAGCACACTAGGTGCAAGTTCCATGAAGTTCAGCTTCTCCAGGGACGCTCCACCTAGTTGCAGGGGTCTCCAACCTTGGCAACTTTAAGACTTGTGGACTTCAATTCCCAGAGTTCCTCAGCCAGCAAAGCTAACAGGAATTCTGGGAGTTGAAGTCCACAAGTCTTAAAGTTGCCAAGGTTGGAGACCCCTGAGTCCTAGCACATATTAGCAATAGCAAAAGCAGACTTGTATACCACTCCATAGCACTCTCTGAGTGGTTTGCAAATGTCAGCCTATTGCCCCCAATAATCTGGGTCCTCATTTTACCGACCTCGGAAGGATGGAACCTTCGAAAGGAGTCAACCTTGAGCCCATCAGGATCAAACTCCTGGCTATGGGCGGAGTCAGCAGTCAAACCACTGTGCCATCAGGGCTCATGGAGTCAGCAAGCTTTCTATTTCATAGTCCTTGGTCCAATATTGCTCTAATGGCTGAGCCCCCAGCAGCTCTGGCTAATATGGGATTGGTGAGGGATGTTGTAGTTCAACCATTCTTCTTTATTACGGCCATTGCTGCTGTATCTCTGCTTTGGTTGTGCATCCGATGATTGTGCCACTGCTTAGGAGTGGGTGGCTGTTAGCTGGTGTGCAGGGGATATTAGGGTTTGACACGTATGGCACCTGCTCTGTAGCTCACCTTCCAGTGTCCCCTTTAGAGAGTTCTGGTCCAGGAGGTGCTTCCCATTCCCCAGTTTTTTAAAACTTGGAACAGGTGCGGGCTCTTCCAGCAACAGAACAGTTTAGTTCACATACACCTTGTTTGCAGAGACATAACCTACCCTTGGTTTCCCCAGTGTGTGGCTTTATCCTATTAAGGTCATGTAGTGCTTTGGATTTGATTCCAAAATGTGTTTTGGAGCATGCAGGAAAGTAAAAGCAACAACTATCTGCAATTCTTTTCTTAAGATCAGGGGGCGGTTGGACTTGCACAGCCTTAATAGGCAATTTTATTTAAGAGCCGAGGTGGCGCAGCGGTTAGAGGCAGGTACTGCAGGCCACTTTAGCTGACACTGATCCGCAGGTCAGCGGTTCAAATCTCACCGGCTCAAGGTTGACTCAGCCTTCCATCCTTCCGAGGTAGGTAAAATGAGGACCCAGATTGTTGGGGGCAATATAAATATACATTGCTTACTGGTGTAAACCGCTTAGAGAGTGCTTGCACTGTGAGGCGGTATATAAATCTCACAAAATAAATAATAATAAATAATAAATTTTCTCCCCTTGGAATCATCAGAATTGCTTTCCACATCACCTGTGGGCGCTATTCTTGCAAATGGGATCCTTCCCCCAGAGATGAGACAAATTTTCCAGGTGGGGGGAGAAAACCAGGACAGATAGTCCTCGACCTACGACCACAATTTAGTCCAAAATTTCTGTTGCTAAGTGAGACATTTGTTAAGTGAGTTTTGCCCCATTTTATGACCTTTCTTGCCACAGTTGTTAAGTGAAGCACTGCAGTTAATAAGTTAATAACATGGTTGTTAAAGGAATCTGGCCTCCGCATTGACTTTATCAGAAGGTCATCACAGGGCTCCGGGACCCTGCAACCGTCATAAATATGAGTCAGTAGCCAAGCACCTGGATTGTGTTCATGTGACCATGAGGGTGCTGAAATGATTATAAGTGTGAAAAATGGTTAGAAGTCTCTTTTTTCAGAGTGGTCATAACTTTGAACGGTCACTAAATGAACTGCTGTGAGTTGAGGACTAGCTGTAATGAATCCTGCATCTGCATTAAGGCTGCCCTTGTGTAGGCTTTAATAGAGAAGAGTCCAGGGCATCAAATGTGTGAAATTCATAACTTTCATCTGCAGACACAAGCAGACTGGCTTGGAGGGGAGGAAAAAACTGGGATTGCATGTCATAAAGTACAAATTAATTCAGCTTGGCTGAGCAAGTTGTTTATGCCCTGATATCTGTTGAAGTTGTCACTATATTTTGAAAGGTAGAATAGACTAGTTTAGAATAGAATAGAATTATTTATTGGCCAAGTGTGATTGGATACACAAGGAATTTGTCTTTGGTGCATATGCTCTCAGTGTACATAAAAGAAAAGATACATTTGTCAAGAATGGTTGTCATAGGGTACAAGTAAGCAATCAGGAAACAATCAATATGAATATAAATTGTAAGGATACAAGCAACAAGTTACAGTCATACAGTCATAAGTGGGAGGAGATGGGTGATAGGAACGATGAGAAAAACTAATAGTAATGCAGCCTAGTGAATAGTTTGACAGTGGACTATTGTTTAGCAGAGTGATGGCGTTCGGGAAAAAGCAGTTCTTGTGTCTAGTTGTCTTGGTGTGCAGTGCTCTATAACGACATTTTGAGGGTAGGAGTTGAAGCAATTTATGTCCAGGATGCGAGGGGTCAGTAAATATTTTCACGGCCCTCTTTTTGACTCGTTTAGTACCTGGCATTGCATATAATCTGTTCTTGAATTTGCCGTACAATTTGATTTTTTGCTCTCAGTGCAGGAATCTCCCCTAAACACCAATCTATATCCAGCAAAGAAGAATAAACTCCATTTCTGGGTAGCTGCTTTCCTGTCAGACTATCTTGTTTTAATAGAGTTTTTTCTAACATTCAGTTGGAATCTGCACTTCAATAGTTAAGCCAAAATAATTACATCTGTGCTGTCTGGTGGACGATTTAATCAGCATTTACTTCCAGCTCTGGTGCTACTAAGTGACAGGGCTGCCTTCAAAATTGTGTTTTAGTTTGGCAAAGCCACCATCTCTTTTTTCAGTCTCTCCTGGGTGTTTCAGAAGGCGCCTTTGGGTGGGTGAAAGACACTTCACTTCAGCAGAGAATTTGTTAGCAAAGAGCAGGGGTCCCAAAACTTGGCAACTTTTAAGACTTATGGTCTTCAACTCCCAGAATTCTCCAGACAGCTTTGCTGGCTGGAGAATTCCGGGAGTTGAAGTCCGCCAGGCTTAAAGTTGCCAAGTTTGAAGCCCTCTAGCAAAGAGCTTCATTAGGAGGTTGCTTGGAGTGGCCGAGAGTTCCCCCACCTCCCCTGGACTATCGCTGTCTTGTGATGATATGACACCTTTGTATCCCGAGGCAACACCTGTCGGAGTGAGTAAGTGGGATTTCCTGCACTACATGGGTCAGGCAGACCTTAGGCAACCCTCTGTTGCAGGTACAGGTAGTCCTCGACTTGCAACACTTCATTTAGTGACCGTTCAAAGTTACAACAGCACTGAAAAAAAGTGGCATGACCATTTTTCACGCATACGACCATTGTAGCGTCCCTATGGTCATGTGATTTACATTTGAATATTTGACAACTGGTTCATATTTATGACGGTTGCAATGTCCCGGGGTCATGTGATCCCCTTTTGTGACCTTCTGACAAGCAAAGTCAGTGGAGAAGCCAGATTCATTCAACAGCTGTGTTACTCACTTAACAACTGCAGGGATTCACTTAACAAATGTGGCAAGAAAAGTCACAAAATGGGGTAAAATTCACTTTAACAAACTGTCTTGCTCAGCAACAGAAATGTCGGCCTCAATCGTGGTTGTATGTCGAGTACTACCTGTGCTTCAGTTTGGATTCTACAGAATGTAGGTACATCCTGTACTATAAAGCAAGCGGAGCCCCCCCCTCAATAACGCTTCCTGGATGGAGGGGTGGTCTTGGTAAGATGCTGTGAAAACCAAGGAAGAGGAAGGAGTGATGGGCGAGGAGGAGGAGGAAGCGTCGTCCCTGACTAGGGAATGGATGGTCCCTGCAATGCCCAGCAGGCCTTCCCTCCTTCCCTCTCTTTGTTCTTATCCGGTCCTCATCCTGCTAGGTCCAGCAGCCCCCTTCTGCTAGAACAGCCCCCTCCCCCTGTTTCCTCTGTCTCAATTTCCCCTTCATCTTTTGTGCTTTTTCTGTGGAAAGGCGGGGGGGGGGATATATTTTTATGTTTCCACTCTGTGGTTAATCTTTCAGGTGTGAGTGCACTGGCCTTGCCCATTTTTAGCTTGCATAGATGCCCATCAAGGATGGCACAAAGTGACATTGATTGCTTTTGTGAGTGACCTCTTACAGGGACCGAATAGGTTGGCGCAACTTCCTTTATCTCTTGTCTTGGACACAGTTGATCCCGGTATCTGACTCCAGGAATGGAGTGGGGGGGGTTTGATGCTGCTTCCCAGCACTTTCCCCCCTTCCTCTGCAATCATCTGTATTAGGGGAAAAATACCCTTTGGGGAATTCCTCAATGCTCTCCCCCCACTTCTTGTTAATGCCTCGGAGGTCCTCCGTTGGCCCAGGGCCAGTTTGCAATCTTGACTGGACAAGACAGCCATTGTGGCTCTGCCCCTTGCCTAGAGGCTCTCAGCATATCGATGGGGAGAATGATCCCTAAGAACAGGGATGGCTTCTGATGAAAGGATCAAGGATCTTCCATCTCAATGGGGCTGCATTTCTCCAGGCAGAAACTGTGCATAACATGGGGGTTTCTCCTGGATCTGTTGGCCAAGGGGCAGAAGTGGATGAGAGAGTTGTGGAATCAAACACAGAACCCAAAGCAAATAATAAAAATAATATAAAATAGTAGTAGTGGTGGTGGTGGTGATGGTGATGATAATGATAATAATAATAATAATGTAATTAGACTAAGCAGTGCAGTGTTTATTAGGCAGCATGTGCTGGTGGGACTCTCCAAAGCAGTGGTTCCCAACCTGTGGTACATGTACCACTAGTGGTACGCGAGGGCCTTCCAGGTGGTACGCGAACACTTTCAGGGTCATGAATGATTTTTAGTTAGTTATTTTTTACTTCACAAAAATGTTTACTGCCTAACACAAGATAATCTGGCAACGATTTGCAACTGTTGCCACACGCCACCCACCTGGTCCCAGCGGCCCGAGAATCCAGTTGCTGGATGCGCGGGGCCAAAAAAGGAACGGTACAATTATGGAAATAAAGTGATATCTGATTGAATTTAGTTTCTCTGGAACCAGGTGGTACGCGGCGACTGTACGGGACCTCCAAGTGGTACTCGATCACAAAAAGGTTGGGAACCACTGCTCCAAAGACTATTGAGAGATGGCTGCCCACCCAACAAAGGAATGCACTTGTATTTATACATCTTAGAAAGGTGGGAAGGACCAATGCATAAGTCACACATGATGTTAGCATGCATATTTGTAGGTAAAAGTGAGCTCAGGTTCCTTCTTGTGCTTGATTGATTTCAGAAGCCCAAAAGGGGGAGGGGAAGTAAGGCAATCAAGCAATAAAACATCTCATAAACAATCTAGATGAGGGAATAGAAGGGGAACTCATCAAAGTTGCAGATGACACCAAGATGGTGGGAATAGCCAACACTTTAGAAGAAAGGCTCAAGATCCAGAAGGATCTTGACAGACCTGAATACAGGGCCCTATCTAACAAAATGAAAATCAACATAGATAAAAGTAAGGTTTTACACTTAGGCAAGAAAACCAAAATGTACAGGTACAAACTAGGTGAAACTTGGCTTAATGCCAGTAATTGCGAGAGGGATCTTGGAGTCCAAGTGGATAATCACTTAAATATGAGCCAAAAGTGTGCGGCGGCAGCCAAAAAAAGTCAATGCAGTCCTAAGCTGCATTAATAGAGGAATAGAATCAAGATCATGTGAAGTGTTGATACCACTTTATAATGCCTTGGTAAGACCACACTTGGAATACTGCATCCAGTTTTGGTCTCCACGATGTGAAAAAGATGTTGAGACTCTAGAAAGAGTGCAGAGAAGAGCAAAAAAGATGATTAGGGGACTGGAGGCTAAAACATATGAAGAACGGTTGCAGGAATTGGGTATGTCTAGTTTAATGAAAACAAGGACTAGGGGAGACATGATAGCCGTGTTCCAATATCTCAGGGGTTGCCACAAAGAAGAGGGAGTCAAGCTATTCTCCAAAACACCTGAGGGTAGAACAAGAAGCAATGGGTGGAAACTAAACAAGGAGAGAAGTAACCTAGAACTAAGGAGACATTGTCTAATGGTGAAAACAATTAACCAAGCTGGCTGGAGAATTCTGGGAGTTGAAGTCCACAAGTCTTAAAATTGCCAAGTTTGAAGACCTCTGAATTACAGCAAGGAAGTTCACTTGGGGCTAATTCAGAATGTAGCAGCTGTAGCTGTAGCTGTATCTTGGTTCACCCCTGTGACATATTTCTACTTTGTTAGCTGCACAAGTTGCCAGTTGGTTTCTGGGCGGCATTCATGGGATAAATTGTCATCTGTAAAGTCTACAGGGCTTAGGAACATTTTTCTCTGATGTTTCTGCCTGTCTGGAAAGATCTGTCCTTTCTGGCTGGCTCCTAGTCCCATCAGCAAAGCAGTGTCAAGTGGGGGGGGGGTTCTCCTCTGGAAGAGGCCTCCCCCCCTTCTAAGTCTGCCCCTGATCCTGCAGTGTGCTTTGGTAAAGCCTTAGAAATCTGCCTGTTGCAGCTGGCCTGGCAGGAGTTCCTGTCCTGAAAGCTGTTTGTGAGTTTTGCAATGGAGTTTACAGTTTTCCCGTGATTTGTTTTCCCCCTGTGTGAACTCTCTTATTGTTCCTGGGTTTTTTCCTTTTTTCCTTTTAATTGTATAAGCCGCATAGAGATGCAAATTGCAATTGAGGTGACCTGAAATACTTATACATACATTTGTCATGTTAAGCGAGGAGGCATTTGTGTAGCTCTGTTACACACAGCTAAATAGAAGATTCTTTTTGCATTATACATATCCATTTTAGACCAAGCTAAAGGGTGTATCTTATATGCTTGGATGCAAAGCTTGGCTGAATAGTTACATTTCATTTGCCTGGAGAGATTTATGACTTTAGTAGCCAGTTTGATCATGAGGGCATCTCCCTTTTGCAAAGGGATGGTGTCCTCTGTTACCAAACACTTAGAAAGAAATACTCTTTGAGGCCAGTGTGATCAGAGTTGTATGTGGGATGAATTAATCAGCCCTAACTTGAGCAAAAAGCCCGACATTTTATTTTTTATAGATGTATGGTCTCTGCGGTTCTCTAGTGAGAGAAGAAAATGTTGATGCTTTTAGGCATAGCACCTTAAAAGTCTTGTTAATTTCTATGGATAAATGTTGTTTATTTTCCTGGCTATTCCAGTACTAATTCTTACCTGAGCAATAGGGAGTCTTCCTTTTTGTTTTATTTTTCATGCATGGAAAAATTGTTCAAAGGTTTCCTGTAAAATTTAACACAGATACATTCTATATTCTCCTCTTATTTAACCTGAGTAGATATTAAGTAAACAGGCTGAGTGCAGTTTTGACACTAGAGGAAAAACATCAATAGTCTACTCTACACTGTGCTGATGACCCTATCCTGAGATAACCAAAAATGCAAAGGATCTGGAAGGTCTAGCCATAAAAGTCAAGCTGCACAGTGATAAAACAGGGCTAAAATGAAATATAAAGAAGACCAAAGTAATGACCTGCCTGAGAATTAACAGTGAAAATATCAAAGTGGAGAGTAACTTCTGCCTTTTAGAATCGGCCATCAACAGTCAAGGAACAAGCAGTCAAGAAATAGGTTGCAGACCAGCAGATAATAGAGCAGCTGTGAAACAGAATAACTGAGTCGGAAAGAACCTTGGAGGTCTTCTAGTCCAACCCCTGCACAAGCAGGAGACCTATACCAGTTTGGACAAATGGCTGTCCTTAAAAACCTCCAGTGATGGAGCACCCTCAACCTCCTGAAGGCAGGTGGTTCCACTGGTTAATTGTACTATTGTTAGGAAATTTCTCATTTGTTCTAGATTGCTTCTCTCCTTGATTAGTTTCCATCCATTGTTTCTTGTCTTGCTTTCTTGAAACCTTGGGAAAGATATCCAAATGCTGTGATGTGTCTGTACCACAGGTGGGTTCCTCCTGGTTTGGACCAGTTCGCCTGAACTGGTAGCGACCCGCTGGTGATGTCACGATGATGTCACGGAACCAGTTCGGTCGGTGCCAATCTGTGGGCACCGCCATCTTTTTTTTGAATTTTTTTGAATTTTTTTTCTTCTGAGCGTGTGCAGAAGCCATGTTTCCGGCACTGTGCATGCGATCACCATCTTGTTTTTGGCTCCCCCTGATTTTTTGGCACTGCGCATGCGCCCACACGGCGTGCCCACGCGGCGTGGGAGGAAGCGAACCGGCAGCGAGGTAAGTTAGAACCCACCCCTGGTCTGTACCCAGAAAGATCAGAATTGATAAGCCATGAAATTCCCTGTAACATTCTATGGAAGTGAACAGTCTATTTTAAAGAAGCAAGATAGGAAGAGCATTGAGGCCTTTGGACTTTGGTGTTGGAGAAGACTCTTGAGAGTACAATGGACAACCAAGGAAACAAACTGATGGGTCATTGAAAAAAATCAACCCAAAGTTTTCACTCGCAGCACAAATGGCCAGGCTCAAATTATTCTACTTTGGACACATGATGTGAAGACCGAGCTGTCTGGGAAAAGGCTCTGATGCTGGGGAAGATGGAAGGAGGAAGAAGAAGAAACAAATCTGAACAAGGTGGGTGGACTCAGTGTGGTGATGGGGACATTGTAGGAAGATCTGAAAGACTAAGTTAGGAATATTGGCATGGAGAAAATCTATGTGGTCACTAAGGGTTGACAGAGACATGATGGCAGATGATTAATCACATTACTAAGCCTGTGGATATTGTTTAGGGATTTGGCAACAATCCATAAATTGTTGAAAGCAAGCAGCAGAAAATGTCAAGATAAGATGTACACAAATTTTAATAAGTTAA
Organism: Diadophis punctatus similis; assembly: GCA_023053685.1. Taxonomy (NCBI): domain Eukaryota; kingdom Metazoa; phylum Chordata; class Lepidosauria; order Squamata; family Dipsadidae; genus Diadophis; species Diadophis punctatus. Next base: position 17,522,157 of record JALIGW010000014.1, on the reverse strand, counting down.
ATAACTTTTCTCGTTGTGCTTCTATAATTTAGGAACATTGTATTCTTGTATCAAATTCCATAAACTGTTTAGATGTATTGTGAGTGAACTTTGGCTTGGATAAAGTTCCCACGAATGCATTAACAGCTGGAATTGACTTCTTCAACTTCATTTGATATCTTTGTGGAACAGTTGGTAATCTGTTTTTTCCCTTCGTTTTGCTTTCAATATGTATAGAAGAATACTTTTTGAATCTCTCAACAATCTCTGCTTAACTTTAGCTTTTTTGACACTATTTCTAGTTGTTGCTTACCTTCAACTACAATTGTGTGTCTAATTAATCGATTTATATCATCAACAACCCTTACAGATATTTAATTGTTATTGCATTGCTTGCTTTTCTCTTTTTTTGTAATTGATTTCTTGTTTTTTCTTCTGTTTTGCCAAAGAGATTTTAAATAGCCATTTGTCTGGAATGGTATAGGACCTCCTGCTTGAGCAGGGGGTTGGACTAGAAGACTTCCGAAGTCCCCTCCAACTCTTGTTATTCTCTATTCTGTTTCCATCTCATTGTGGAATCTTCGGTTTGCTTTTGAACTTTTGCTAGATGTTTATGTAGCATTAGAGCTTCTTTTCACCATGATTGAAACAAATTATTCTTTTAGAAAATGTTTTTTTCTGTTTTTCCCAGAATCATAATGGCTGTTGGGGATGGGATCTCAATTCAGTTTATTTCCAACTGTAGTACAGAATACAGAAGAACAGAGATGGGAGGGACCTTGGAGTCTAACCCTCTTCCCAGGGCAGGAGTTCTTAACCCATCCTGGACAGATGGTGTTGAAAATCTCCAGAGCAACCACAACTCTGGGAGGCAAGCTGTTCCATTGATGATTACTTGTCCTTCTTGTCAAGAAATTAGTTCCGGGTTAGATCTTCCTCTGATGAGCTTCCACCATTGCTTCTTGTCCTGCCCTCTGGTGCTTTGGAGAATAGGTCGACCCCCACTTCTCTGTGGCAGCCTTTCAAGTATTGGTCTTCCCTAATGCTTCTCTTCATTAGGCTAGTTCCATTAGCTGTTCATCATACGATTTAACCTCCACATTCCTTATCATCTTTATTCCTCTTCTCTGCACGCTTTCTAGTCTCCCAGAATCTTTTTTTGTACCGTGGTGACCAGAACTGGACGCCGTTTTCTAAGTGTGGCCTTCCTGGTGCTGAAGAGGGTGATGCTATCACTTCTCATGATCTTGATGCAACCGAAAAGTGGATTGGCTTTTTTGGCAGCTGCAGCACACACTGCTAGTGGTCATATTTAAGTGGCGGTCCATCAGGACAACTAGATCCCTGTCAGAGTTACTATTTTTGAGCCAGGTACTATCTGTTTTGTACCTGTGCATTTGGTTTTCTGAAGATACTTTAGTAGAAGCCTTGAGCTCATTATATGGTTTTGTCACTTTAGTTTCCCATCTGGAAAAATTCATGGAGGACCGAAGGGGGTCAGTGGGTGTTTATTCAGTTTGACAGAGAGGAGGGGGTCAGGCTGTTCTCTATGGCACCAGAAAGCCAAACAAGGAATAACGGATGGAAGCTGACCAAGGAGAGATTCAACCTGAAAGTGAGGAGAAACTTTCTGACGGTGAGAGCGATCAACCAGTGGAACAGCTTGCCAGCGGAGGTTGTGAGAGCCCCAACACTTGCGACCTTCAAGGGGAGACTGGACTGCCATCTGTCTCAAATGGTGTAGGAACTCCTGCTTGAGCAGGGGCTTGGACTAGATGACCTACAAGGTCCCTTCCAACTCTAATAATAAATGTAAATCTAAATCTCTCACCCGTCAGAGGACAGGATGCCCCCCCCTTTCTGGCCGTGCATTTGGGACACATCTCATTAGCCACAGTAGGACCCAGAATGGCTCTTATGTCCTTATGCTCTTAATTTCTTCATCTCACTTTTCCCCAATTTTTTTTTGGGGGGGGGAGCTTCTGGAGTATATTAAGAATAAAATTTTAACCTCATTGTAAGAGAAGTATGATCTTAATTTTGATGTGAAGTGTAATGCTGTTCTTTCAACGGAGTGCTCTAGGGGTGGAATATCGTAACACTAAATATACAAAAGTTCACCTGGTTCTTGGCACACCTTTTCTGCCTTTGGGCTTTGTGGAAGTAGTCCAAGAAATTTTGGAATCCACACACTCTTAAACACTACAAGTTCTACTGAAATTTGGCAGCCATCGCAACTGCTAAAGAGTCTAATCTATTTTCCACAGTCTTCTATTGGAACCTGTCTGAGACACGCGACATGGCTGTGTTTTTCCAAGTGACTCAAGGTTATTGCTCCTCCTTAAAAATCTGTTAGAATACTTTCTTGTTGTGACTCTGACTTGCTCAAAAATGCCGTTCTGCTCTTGGACTAAAGAACTAGAAAGGCTGATCATTGAGAAGACATAGAATTCTCATTCCCATAGACCAAGGGTCTGCAACCTTAAACACTCAAAGAGCCATTTGGACCCATTTCCCACAGAAAAGAAAACACCGAGAGCCACAAAACCTGGGTGGGCATGGCCAACTCAATGTCACTCACTCCCACCCAGTCACATGACCCCCCCTAGCCACGCCTACCCAGCCGGTCATTAGGGCAGACAACTGGTTGTTAAAAAACACCGGGAGCCACAAAACCCTTTGACCCCCCTCCCTCCCTCTCTTTCTCCCCCTCCCTCTCTCTCTCCCCCCTCTCTGTATCTCTCTCACTCTCCCCCCCTCTGAATCTCTCTCTCTCTCTCTCTCTCTGTGTGTCTTCCTCTCATCCCCCGCCATTGCCCTTACCTTCTCAGGCTAGGCAAGGAGTGACTGGGAGGGCGAGGGGCAGGGGCAGTCAGTGATGGGATCACCCGACAGGGAGCCACAGCAGAGGGCCCAAAAGCCGCATGCGGCTCCGGAGCCGCAGGTTGCAGACCCCTGCCATAGACCCACGGGGTTTGAAGGGACCTTGGAGGTCTTCTAGTCCAATCACCTGCCCAAGGCAGGAGTCCTCATGCCATCTCAGGCAAATTGGTTGTCCTATCTTTTCTTTGAAAACCTCCATGTTTCAGTTCTTGGGGATAAGCTGTTTCACAGATTAGTTCCAGGTTTTTGGAAAACATGGTTTATCTGGATTAAATTCAGTCTTCTTGTTGGCATGGTTACAAGATGGAGATAACCTTAGCTATTCCAACCTATGGCATACTGCGGGATTTCAGGGCATCATTGTGGTGTTGAACAAGAGACCTCCAGGTTCTCTTTAGCCACTTTGTCAAAGAAGGCAATAAGGTTTGTCTGGTAAATCTATGGTGACTTCTAGTAATTGTCTCATTCTATGATGTTCATTGATGAACTACGTACTATTAGCAAGCTAGTTAAAATATGGGTAGAATAACACCAGAATTAAGTGGATACAGATGGTTAAAAATAGTAATCAAAGAATGCTCATGACATTTAAAAGGAGTGTCGAGTGGAGCCCCATAAAAATCACAACTGGATCCTTGAGTCTTCAGGTTTTTTTTTTAAATTAATGATTGACAGTAGAGAGAATTCCTATTAAATTTGCACATGGCTCAAAATAGGACAGTGTTTTAGAAGGCAGACATCAAATTCAAAATGATCTGAAATGTAAAAAAAATGGGCTGAAACTAATAGAATTTTATTTAATAGAGAAATGCAAAATTCTTCACTGAGGAATAAAAAAATCAAATCCACAGGGATAGGATGGGGGGACATGCAGCCTATTAACAAAATATGTGAAATATATACTGGAGTCCTTGATGCTCTCTGAGCTTGGTGGTTTCATCACTTTGTCTAAGAATGCAGTAACTTTTGTTTAGTGTGACTTTTAACAAACTCATGCTGGTTTCTAGTAATCACCTGGTTCATTTGTAGGTGATCACATATCTGCTGCTTGATGATCTTTTCCAGGATTTTCCCAGGTATTGATGTCAAGCTGATTGGCCTGTAATTTCCTGGATCCACTTTTTCTCCCCTTTTTGAAGACAAAAGACATCGGCTGTTTTTCCAGTCTTCTGGCAGTTCCCCTGTGATCCAGAAGCTCTTGAAAGGTTTTGCTCAGGGGTTCCAAGATCATGTCGGCCAGCTCCTTCAGAACCTTGGGATGGAAACTATCTGGTCTTGGAGATTTGAACCCGTCCAAAGGAGCGAGATGTTCTCTTACCAAATTCTTGCTTATCTTGACCTTCATTTTTGTTCTGTCCCCTATTGTGTTGGACTATTTTTTTCCTTTTGTGATTACAGGTGCACAGAAGGAATTAAGCAATTCGCTTCCTTCCTGCTGCCCATCACCTTCTTCTCATATTCTACCATTAGTTATCTGCCCATCTTTCACTTCTTTATATTTGCCGTTTTTGTCCCTCAATTTGTCATAGAGCTCTTTGGGCAATGCTGGTCTTGTGTGGTGCATTTTGTTTTTGTTTATCTGCGGTATTGTTTTCGCTTTGGCCTTTATTCTTTATTAACTCAGTTTTCAGAGACTCCCAAGTATCCTCAACTGTTTTTCCTTCTAGGATTTCTAACCTTGGAATTGTTCTTAATATCTTAGTTTGTTGAAGTCTGCTCTCTTAAACTCTGAAACACAAGTCTCACTTTGTTCAGTTACCTGTGGCTGCATTATGGCAAATTCTAGCATGACATGGTCACTCTCCCCCAAAGTTCTGCAACTTCCGCTCCCATTTCATCCCTGTTAGTAACAACGACGTCCAGTGTAGCTGCCCCTCTAGTTCCCTCTTCCAGTGTTTGGATGATGAAGTTGCCAGCTGGGCACATCAGAAACCTGTTTGATCTCCCATTCCTTGCAGAATTTGTTTTGCAATTTATGTCCCCCATTACTACAGTGGTGTGTTTCCTGTGCACCTCAGCTAACTGATTAGCAAAAAAATTCATCTATTTCTTCTGCTTGGTTGGGTGGCCTGTAGTAGACACCTACAGCAATGTCATTTCTTTTTCCTCAAATATTAACCCAAATACTTTCAAGATGGCTTTCATCCTCAGTATTGTGTATTTCTGTAAAGATATAGTAATTCAATGCAACTCCTGCTTTTTTGTTGGGTCTGCTTTCTTTTTTAACAAATTATATCCTTCTAGTAATATAGTCCAATCATGGGTTCCATCCCACCAAGTTTCAGTAATAGCTACACTATCGTACCTGCCCTCATGTCCCAGGACCTCAAATTCTCCCTGTTTATTCCCCATGTTTTGAGCATTAGTGTATAGGTGTTCTCTTGTTTGTGCCTCACTGCGGTGACAGACTGCCATGAACTGTGGGGAGGGGGGATGAAGGGGGAGAAGGCTTGGGGGAAAATGAGAGTAGATACTATACCTCCTTGAGACACTGCCTCAAGGTCACCCAGCTGGAAGAAGGAGGGAGCCTCATAACAACCTGCGATTGGACTAACCGTTATGAAAACATCTTGCCTGAATCCGATTGGTTACACTGGGATGGGCAATGAGAGGCAGTTAAGGGAGGGGAAAGTAGAACTTAGGGATTTTGGTGCGTGATTTTCAGTTCTGGCTTTGCACTACTGCAATACCCTTGATCTCTGATAAACTATACCTTTCTCAACAAATGGAGCCAAGGATTGTTTCTACTTAGAGGTTTAAGTTGTGGCAGGTTAGACATTAGGCATCTGAGTCCTTTATGGCTGACCCTGCATTTGCTTCCTGCATCTCCTGTTACATGCCTGAGTGCCCCTTCTCACCACTTACTTCCTCGTTGTCTGATTTATTGTCTAAGAATCATCCTAAAAATTGGATTTTTCCATTTGTTCTTGTTCATTTCAGGCCACTGTTCAAATCTGTCTAGATCTTTTTGGACCTTTTCTTTTTCTTCAGAAGTATGAGCCAGTTCTCCTAATTTTGTATCATTTGCAGATTGGATAATTGTCCCCCTCAGCACCATTATTCAAGTAAGTGATAACACTATCGAACAAGTCAGTGGAGCTCTGTGACCCTTCACTCACTACGTTTGGCCAAACTGACATGGAGTTATCCATTGCAATCTTTATTCAGCTAGCTGGGAATCCATCTACCTTATATTTTACCTTTTTATCAATAATGGCAGTATGAGAATTTTTGTGAAATGTTTTCCTGAGGTCAAGGTGCAACTTTGTCCATGGCATTCTTCCAATCTATTAAGCTAGTTAGTCTATCAAAAAGGAGAAGTTAGTTTGCAATGATTTGTGTGCAATAAACCTTTTGATCCATGTGATCAAAAGCTGCTTCTTGATCATCTGTTTGAAGACCTTGCCCAATGTAGACACCAAGATGAAAGGCCTGTAATTTCTTCTTTCCCCCCTTTTGAAGATAGGGACAATAGCAATAGCACTTAGACCAATATACCGCTTCACAGTGCGTTACAGCCCTCTCTAAATAGTTTACAGAGTCAGCCTATTGCCCCTAACAATCTGGCTCTTCATTTTACCGACCTCGGAAGGCTGGAAGGCTGAGTCAGCCTTGAGCGGGTCAGGATCGAACTGCTGAATCGGCAGAGTTATCCTCCAATACTGCATTCTCCATGCTCTGATCGACGGGGGAGTACAGGATGGGTCACACTAGTCCTCTAGCTCTATGACTGCATTGAATAACTGAAGACACGCCTCCCTGGTAATGGTTTCCAGTTTTTCAATGCAGTCTCAGCTCTTGGACGTAATTTGTTTAGCTCCTGAGTTGAGCTCCTGTAGTTAGCGTGTGTAATTTATTTCCCTGTAGAGAACTCTTGCATTCTCCTTGTCTCCCCTCGATCAGAGCTTGCTGAAATGAAGCAAGAGGGGAGTGCTTTTCATCGGAGGGACTCACGATCCTCGCAGCACACTCCGCTGGCCGCCTCACTGGCTGGCAATCAGTACCAGTTCTTCCAAAGGCTCGGTGGGGGTAGCTCTTCCTCCCCCTCCACTTTAAAGCATCATTACCTGACACATCCTTTCTCATGCGGATCAATGGGGGAGTCCAGCCCCGCCTGGTGTCTGGTCTGGTGGTTTACCGGGTGGTTGTGGTGGTTGTTTTCATTTGCTGCTGTTGTTGTTTGTTTCCTGGTTCAAGAGTTCTCTTTAGTATGAGTACAGTTCTACTTGATTCCCTTCAACTTCATTGTCAACTGGAGACCGTTACCAGGGAGGCATGTTTTCAGATATTCAATGCAGTCATAGAGCTAGAGGACTAGAGTGACCCATCCTGGACTCCCCCGTCGGTCCGCATGAGAAAGGATGTGTCAGGTAAGAACCAACGTCTATTCTAACCACTGCACTTTTAGTCTTTTGGGACCTTGGCAGGTCTCCGAGGATTTTTTGATATTACAGGCCATGGTTCTGCTTTTGTTCCTCTTCAGTACCGCTAATTCCTTGATTCCTCCAATTCTTCTGGCTTCTTAAATTAAATGGAAATAATTGGGGTTTTTTAAAATCATCTCCCGAGCTGGAGCTCCCTCCTTCTGCAAGTGGTCGAATAATGGTCAATTAGGGACAGGCACAAAATACAGAAAGGGTTGTTGGAAGAAATATCCATCTGGTTCAGTTCCAAGTGGGGAGAAAGACACTGGAAACATGGAGGCTGATTGGAAAGATGGTTTAATGGAGCAGAACCACCAAGCAGATGTCCTGGTGCAGCTGACCACATGGAGTGGAGAATGAGGGCTATTTATACCCTCTCTTGGGCCTTGCCCTTGAGCTTCCTGTTCCTGTGGCAAGAGCATGTATTCTATTGATTGCTGTCAGACTCCATGGGGCCATGCAGGGGTCATAGCTGAGGTTGTCTGAGCTCCCAGTTTTGGTTGAAACGTGGAGGGTGATAATGCAATGAAGAGGCTTGTGTTTTGAAAGGGAGAAATTCCTATTGTGTCTTAATGGCTTTGTCCTGGTTTGGATCTTGAGTGAGGGCTAATCCCATCACCCTGAGGCTGAAGGTCTTTTGTCTTATAGATAGGCTGGCCCAGTCCTATTGGGGCTATTAAGAAAGGTGGGGGCTGCTTTCCAAGAGCATGTTTCTGTTTTAGGGAAATATAATATTCTGCCTTTTTAATATTTCTCAAAATATTCCATTCTTCTAGGAGAGGGATGGGTGCTAACTTTCTACAGGGTTAAGAGGCTCTGTCTTCTTGCTGTTTCCTGTTGCCAATTCATACTTTTCTCCTAGCAACAGACCCACACTCTCTTTGCCTTTGTTTCCAATGTACCTGAAAATCCATTTTTTTGTGCTGCTTTGTGTTAGACATTTCAATAAGTCTCAACTTGTTCTGAGCTTCAGCCTTCCTGACATAACTGTAGAGTTTCTGGTGGTTCTTCTGTCTCTTTCTTTGATATGCTACCCCTTCCATTTGTATATATCTTTTCAGTTTTTTGAAAAAGCTTATCTACACAGGTCTCGTTTATGCCATTTGATGTCTAATAGGCATTGTTTGCAATCGTAACTTAGTATCTAAAATTGCAATTTTTTTCTGGATGTTTTTTCCTTCAAGAAAGCACTTCTGTTCTACCATTCCAAAATTTAACTCTGTGAAGTTTAATAATAATAATGATAATGATGATGATGATGATGATGATGATGATGATGATGATGATGATAATAATAATAATAATAATAATAATAATAATAATAATAATAATAATAATAATAATAATAATAATAATTTATTGTCATTGTACGTATATACACAGTACACCCATACAACGAAATTCACATAACGCTTCAAGACCAGTCCCAACACACATAGCAATCCCCACCCACCACGAAAGTTTATTATATTGACTGACTGACTCTTCTATATTCTTCTTCTGCCTGGCATCATGAACTCAGGCACGATACGGTCACTTCCTCCGAAATTAAATGCACTTTTTCAATCTATTCTTCCCTCTTGGAAAGGCCAGACCCAGGAAAGCAGACACCCCACCCCCCACTTTTTTTCTTTGTCCACTTTTTGACAAATGAGGTCAGAAAAAAAAGTGTGCATTCTTTGTCTCTTGGCTGAGTTACCTTTCCAGTAATTAGTTTCAAGGTTGTTGAAATTTCCCATTATCACCAATCTATGTCTTTTTGACAGTTTGGTCTTTTAACATATTCATTTATACCTTTTGCTTGCCTAGACAGCCTAAAACAAATTTCCCTGACCCCCATCCCTTTGGATTCCTTCTCCTTTTCTGGAAATATTCAACAGCATTTCCATGGTCCGTTTCGCCAATTCCCATGCAGGCGTATGCTTTCTTTACATTTGGAAGGATGTTGGCAATCCAAAAATTTATGGTATCTTCTAGGCCAGTGATGGCGAACCTTTTTCGGCTCGGGTGCCAAAAGGGTGCGTATGCGCGCGATAGCATGCATGCGTGTGCCCACACCCATAATGCAATGCCTCCCCCCCACGCATGTGCACAAATCCCGAACTTTTGGTTGGGCCGTTTTTCGCAGTCCCCAGGCTTCAGAAGGCTTACCTGAAGCCTGGGGAGAGCAAAAACGGCCGAAAAGAAGGCCGAAAATCAGCTGGCCAGCGTGCACAGGCGCGCTGGAGCTGACATAGGGTAACATCTCGCATGCCCTCAGATATGGCTCTGCGTGCCACATGTGGCACGCATGCCATAGGTTCACCATCACTGTTCTAGGCCAATCCTATGAACACACATCGCAGGAGATCCAACTTGAAAATTCACGGGTGCCAGAGACAGCCACAGCCGTACCGGAACCAGTCTCTTATTCTATAAGATAAGGATGGACTTACGACCAAACAATGTACCTGCTCTTTCCGAGAGAAGGAGGGCAACCTTGCTGATAATATCCTGGATTCCCCAACTTTTACTGTGGGTTCCTTTACCACAGTTCCTTTGTCTTGTTGGAATTGAGCTTCCATTTAATACCAGATAGTCCTCGACTTACAACCACAATTGAGCCCAAAATTTATAATAATAATAATAATAAGAGTTGGAAGGGACCTTGGAGGTCTTCTAGTCCAACCTGTGCTTAGACAGGAAACCCTACACCACTTCAGACAAATGGTTATCCAACATCTTCTTAAAAACTTCCAGTGTTGGAGCATTCACAACTTCTGGAGGCAGACTGTTCCACTGATTAATTGTTCTAACTGTCAGGAAATTTCTCCTTAGTTCTAAGTTGCTTCTCTCCTTGATTAGTTCCCACCCATTGCTTCTTGTTCTACCCTCAGGTGCTTTGGAGAATAGTTTGACTCCCTCTTCTTTGTGGCAACCCCTGAGATATTGGAACACTGCTATCATGTCTCCCTTGGTCCTTCTTTTCATTAAACTAGACATCCCCAGTTCCTGCAACCGTTCTTCATATGTTTTAGCCTCCAGTCCCCTCATTATCTTTGTTGCTGTTCTCTGCACTCTTTCCAGAATCTCAACATCTTTTTTACATTGTGGTGACCAAAACTGGATGAAGTATTCCAAGTGTGGCCTTACCAAGGCATTATAAAGTGGTATTAACACTTCACATGATCTTGATTCTGTCCCTCTGTTTATGCAGCCTAGAACTGTGTTGGCTTTTTTGGCAGCTGCTGCACACTGCTGGCTCATATTTAAATGGTTGTCCACTAGGACTCCAAGATCCCTCTCACAGTTACTACTGTTGAGCAAGGTACCACATATACTGTACCTGTGCTTTTTGTTTTTCTTGCCTAAATGTAGAACCTTACTTTTTTCACCATTGAATTTCTTTTTGTTTGATAGCGCCCAATGTTCAAGTCTGTCAAGATCCTTCTGTATCTTGAGCCTGTCTTCTGGTCTGTTGGCTGTCAGAAGACTTTGCTTATCAGAAGTTTGCAAATGGTGATCACATGACCCAGGACACTGCAACCGTCATAAATGTGAATCAGTTGTCAAGCGTCTGAATTTTGATCATGTGACCATGGGGATACTGCAACGGTTGTAAGTGTGAAAAATGATCATGAGTCACTTTTTTCAGTGCTGTTGTATCGTTGAACGGTCACTAAATGAATTGTTGTAAGTTGAAAACTATCTGTAGCCATTCTTCCCGCAGCTCTTATACTCTGACTGTCAGGGATCCAAGCAACACCCACAATGAAATCAAAACTCCAAGGCTGGCATTTTCCTCAAAGCTTGAATTTATTAGAGATGTCATATTGGCACATCTGGGAAAACCCAAATCTGAAGCCCCCGGGTTTCCCCCACCCAAAGTAAAGTCAAAGTTCCTTCCCCTTCATCGACATGGCCATCACATGGTCCAATCAGGTCACTGTCCCTCCAGGCCATGGTTGTCCCAAAGATGCTTTTTCATGAGGCAACTGGACTTTCTGGTTTTTCTTTGAAGACGTTTCGCTTCTCATCCAAGAAGCTTCTTCAGCTTCAGAACTGAAGAAGCTTCTTGGATGAGAAGTGAAACGTGTTCAAAGACAAGCCAGAAAGTCCAGTTGCCTCGTGAAAAAGCACGTTTGGGACCCACATCTCCTGCTTACTTTCTCCTCTGACCTTGAAATCATAACTTAAATCCTTGCTGTTGAGGAAGGGGCTTCTCTGGAGGATATTTCTGGATTAGGTAGGGATAGTTAGAGCAGACTTCATTCTGCTTAGATTTTTTTTCTTTTGCTGCTGATCTATTTTCCCTATTGCTTGCTTATAATCACAAAAAAATATTGGCTTGATCTTGTGCACACCTGTGAATTTGCATCCTCTGCCAACAATTTGTTCAATCCAAATGTTGCCTTTTGAAAATGTAGACAGTTTGTGCCATAGGCATTAATGTCTTGAGTAAGGAGTTTCTCTCGGAGTTTGCATCTCTCTTTGGTGTGATGGAAATGAGGCTCTTGTTTTATCCTGCCAGGTGAACTGTTCCACTCTCAAGGGTTTACATCAACAGCCAACTATACTTGCTGAAGTCAACTTATTGGAAGGGATTCTTCACCCCAGGGCAGGTCTTTGTCCAAACTGGTCATAATAAGAACTGCTGCCTCAACTTCCTTGTTTCTTGATTTTTTTAAAAAAAATATAAACCTTAGTACGGGTAGTCCTTGACTTATGACCATAATGGAGCCCAAAATTTATTTTGCTAAGTGAGCTTTGCCCCATTTTATGACTTTTGTTGCCACATGCAGTGAATCATTGCAGTTCTTAAATTAGTAACATGGTTGTTAAGTGAATCTGGCTTCCCCATTGACTTTGCTTATCAGAAGGTCACAATGACCACAGGATACTTCAACCGTCATAAATGTGAGACAGTTGTCAAGCATCTGAATGTAAATCACGTGACCATGGGGATGCTGCCATGGTCATAAGTGTGAAAAAGTCCCTTTTTTCAGTGAAGTTGTAACTTTGAATGGTCACTAAATGAACTGTTGTAAATCAAGGATTATCTGTATGCATATCACTGGATTAAGCTAAGACTGACTGAGTTTGTACAACACCTTAAACTATACATCAACTTTAAAAAAAACATTTTGTTTGGATTCTTCAAGGTGGAACCAAAATAAAACAACCATATTATCATATTTCAGCATAAAAATGCCAGAATGCCCAAGGATACAAACAATGCCACACCCCAATCAAATTCAGGCTTGACAGGCTGCCCCCCTCAACAGAACGCTTGACAAGCTGCCCCCTCCCTGCTCAACAGAAGGAACAACCCTGTAACAATAAAACACTGTGGGGTTAGTTGATGCCACTAGCCCCCTCTCCTTCCCCCAGGAGGCCCCTTCGGTTTTTGGCAAAGTCCAGTGCAACGTACAAATAATATCATTAACATGCTATTAATCAAAAAGCAAAGGAAGTGGGGCAGGTCCAATTAAACTGAGCTGCCTCTTGGAGGGTGGGGTATTATCTTGTCCCCCCTCTTCAAATCTACACAGGATAGTTGGTGAAAATGACCACCCCAAATAAGTCAGAAAAAGAGACAATTGCTTTGTGCAGATTCCAAATTGCTCTTGGTATAGTCTGCACAAATTGTGGCCCTTCATTGCTACATGAGCCAGCTTTGCCCGATGCCTTCTGGAAAAAAAAGGGGGGGAGGGGACTTCCTGCACTGCTCAACCCTGATAAACCTGTGTCTACGTCATCTTAAAATAAAACCTTGTTGTAATTTGATGCACCATTCCTTGGCACTGCTTATGAATGGCAGGAATGATGCAAAGTTGGTTTTTAGTGCTCTTTGAGGTTTGGTTGGAAAACCTTGCTGAAACCACAAGAAAGCTACCGGGTGCATAACTGAACAGCTGGAACAAATTTGTTAAAACTGTTATTAGGAAAACAGCTTTTAAAGAAATAAATCACTCATCCTTCATTATTCTTCAGTCTCCCATGAACTATGACGGGTTCTAAAATTATCAGCAACTGCAAATAAACTTCTGAATTTGCATGATTATATTACCAGTGGCTAAGATACTAAGCAATTTGAGCTATTAAGCTGTAATGCCAGTGTATTTATAGCAGCCAAAGCACATAGAATCCTAGGGCTGGAAGGAACATAGAATAAAGAATAATAGAGTTGGAAGGGACTTTGGAGGTCTTCTAGTCCAACCCGCTGCTCAAGAAGGAGACCTTGTACTATTTTAGACAAGTGGCTGTCCAGTCTCTTCTTAGAAACCTTCACAACTTCTGAAGGCAAGCTGTTCCATTGGTTGATTGTTCCCACAGTTAGGAATTTTCTCCTTAGTTCTAGGTTGCTTAGTTGTAGGGACCTTGGATGTCTTCTAGTGAATGCCCTGCCCTGCCCAAGGCAGGAGTCCTCTTATCATCCCTGACAAATGGTTGTCCAATCTATTCTTGGAAACCTCCAGTGATGGAGCATCCTCAACTCCAGGAAGCAAGCTGTTCCCTTGACTATAATCATTCCCACTTCCTGGAAATTCCTCCTTATTTTGGTGTGTGCTCATTTACTTTGGGATAGATGTAATTCACAGCTCCTCACTTAAATGCAGTGTTCTTTCAGCCTAAGGTTTAACGTAACTATTAAATTGCCATGATTGGCTCAAATACTTGATGTCTATGGAGATTCTCAGTCATCCAGGTCATGGTTGTCCCAAAGGTGCTTTTTCAAGAGGCAACTGGATTTTCTGTTTTTTTCTTTGAAGAGATTTCACTGAAGAAGCTTCTTAGATGAGAAACCAAACGTCTTCAAAGAAAAACCAAAGTCCAGTTGCCTCTTGAAAAAGCACCTTTGGGTCAGATACCTGATTTATTCCAAAAGATTAAATCAAGCGTGTGTGAAAATGCTTGATGGACAATAAAAGGGGAAGCAATGAGCAAAGAAAGCGCATATTATGGAGATGAGTTAAGTAAAGCAAATGAGAAAATAGACGGTAAAAAAAACGCATAGGAGTGGTGATAATGATATTATATACTACTGAGGGTATTATTCCTAGCTTTTCAGTTTCTTTGTAATGCCAGTATCAGAAATTCATCCAAAAGTTATTAATTTCTCAAACTTAGGCAATGCCCATCTCACTATGTAAGTGACTCTGGGTGGTTTACAGTTTTACTGTACTACAGTTTTGAGTAAGTCATGATTAATTATATTTAATTTACTAAATTAAAGTTGGCGTACACCTAGATTTGAGGGGCTGTATTCCTTCATCCATGCCTGGCTTTATTTGTTTCCTGGACTCTTCTATTTGTGAGAACTGTTCACAAGATTTAGCAGTCCAAAAATGACTGTCCACTTCTGCTATTAGAACAAGCTGGGAGATGGTGCACCCCCCACCCCTACCCCCCCACTGCTTCAGTATGCTGAGGTCAGAGGCAAGATCTCATAGCCCATAGAACTCATCCTCATCCTCAACCATTTGCTCCATCAGTGAGTTGCACTTCATGTTAGGATTTGTTTTTACATATACAGGTAGTCCTTGACTTACAACAATTCATTCAGTGACTGTTCAAAGTTACAAGGGCACTGAAAAAACTCACTTATAACTTATAACCGTTTTCCGCAACCTTTGCAGCCTCCCCATGGTCACGTGATCAAAATTTGGAGGCTTGGCAATTGGTTCCTATTTATGAAGGTTGCAGTACCCCAGGGTCATGTGATCCCCTCTTGCAACCTTCTGTCAAGCGAAGTCAATGGGGAAGCCACATTCACTTAACAAGCATGTTGCTGACTTAATAACTGCAGTGATTCACTTAACAAATGTGGCAAGAAAGGTTGTAAAATGAGGGGAAAACTCACTTGACCAATGTTTCGCTTAGCAACAGAAATGTTGGGGCTCAGTTGTGGTTGTAAGTTGAGGACTACCTGTAGTTGTAACCTGTCTTGCTGAAACTTGAATCTATTTTTTTGTTTGTGCGCATCACTGCGGAATAAGAGAAGCAGACAAGGCCAGGAGACTGGGGTTGCCAGGAGTCTTGCGATGTACCTTAACCTTAACCCTGAAAGCCCGTCAAAGCCTTCTCTACTTCAATTTACACATGACCCAATCAAGGAGGAATTGTTGTGAGTGTCAATTGACAAGCCTGTGTCCCCTCCCTCTTGTTATCTGGCCAAGCAACCTGAGAAGTCAATGCGGCAGGAGGCGACTGGGGCCAAAGGGATTGTGGGGGGATTTCGGATGCCAACCGTCAGACCATTGGCGGTGGGTGAATATCCTCTCCTGCTTCCCAGAGTTGCTTTGTGTCAGGGTAGCTCTTCCATGTCACGGTGTGAATATTGTCAGTTGTGAGTCTATGCAGGGTGATGCACCCCTATCCTAATATGATGGTACATTCCAATACAAGCAGAACACATGATATGATGTTCATGTACGCATGTCCACATTCCTAAGCCACCATTAATCTCTTCTGCCTTGGCTCTTGACCTGAACGGTCGTGTTTCTTAGCAAAGATGTAATTATTCAGGATTTATTGTTTTTGTACTGAAATAAATATTTTCTATTAGACTTTTAATCTCGGTTTTATTTCTAACTGTCTGAATTCCAAGTAAAGATCCAAATCGCCTCTATGAGATTTTATTCTCATCTTTAACATGATAGCACTCGGACGGCTTGAATATATTTTCCCCCAACATTCCAGTGAATCAAACATTCAGGCCTCGCCCTCCTGTGGAATCCAAAATATCCTCCCCCCCCCCTTATGCTCCTCTCCCTTGTCTATGAGACTGGTGGGGAGGGGACAGAGAGGGGAGGACAGAAGGGGAGGACAGGCGAAATTCCAGATGTTCTTTCATTGAGGAAGGCAACTGGAGATGGAAGGCATCTGGCTTAATCTGAGGGGCCAAGACACTTTTGAGGCTGATATTTTGGATGGCTGGGAGGAAGGAAGGTAAACATGCATTGGGAAGCCATACCAAACCCCCTGCGGCAACCTTGGCGATTTCTTGTCCATGCACGTCTGCTGTATCTTTATGCACAGTCCTGACCAAATCAGTTGCTTTAGAGGAGCTTCAGAGGGCAGATTAGTGGGGATTGGAGTCAGAAATTGCTTGAAAGGGAGGCTGTTTATATACACGTTTTGCAATGGAGAACAAATAAGGTCGCTTGTCCTGTTGGTAGGAATCCAGCAACGCAGAAATGGCTCCAGCATAGCATTCATCTTCTCGGACTCTCCATTTGATTGCGGACAACGAGACAATGGCAAATGAGTACAAATGCAGGTAGTTCTTGACTTATAACAGTTTGTTTAGTGACTGTTTGAAGTTACAACGGCATTGAAAAATTGACTTAGGGCCTGGGGACAAAATCATGAAGAACGGTTGCAGGACGTGGGTTTGGCCAGTCTAGAGAAAAGAAAGACTAGGGTTGACATGACAGTCGTGTTCCAATATTTGAGGGGCTGCCACAAAGAAGAGAGGGTCAGCTTATTTTCCAAAGCCCCAGAAGGCAGGACAAGAAACAATGGTTGGAAACTAACCAAGGATAGAAGCAACCTGGAATCAAGGAGAAATTTCCTGACAGTGAGGACAATTAACCAGTGGAACTGCTTGCCTTCAGAAGTTGTGGGTGCTCCATCACTGGAGACTTGTAAGAAGAGACTGGACAGCCACCTGTTTGAAAAGGTATAGGGTCTCCTGCTTGAGCAAGGGGTTGGACCAGAAGACCTCTAAGGTCCCTTCCAGCTCTATTCTGATGGATTGACTATCTTGTCAGAAGATTGCAAATGGTGATCTCATGACCCCGGAACGCTGCAATCATCATAAATATAAATGTTGCCAAACATCTAATTTTGAACATGGGGATGCTGCAAAGGTTGTAACTTTGAAAAATGGTCATAAGTCCCTTTATTCAGTGCTGTTGTAACTTTGGTCACTAAATGAACTGTTATAAGTCGAGGACTACCTTTATGCACATCTATTGTAGTGACGTAGTATTAAAGATGTACTCTAATGTGGGCTAACTTAATACTTGAACAAAACGATTTAATGTCCACTGTGTTGCTTATAATACAAAATGCTTTGCTGCTAGTTTCCTCCCCCTCCGCGCCTTCTGTACAGGTGAGTCCTCATCTGCTCATTAGGCAGCACCTGAGTTGGGGTGTGTGTGTGTGTGTGTGTGTGTGTGTGTGTGTGTGTGTGTGTGTGTGTGTCTGGCCCCTCTTCTTTCTTCTGGTTTTCTTCGGTTTCAGCTGCTTCTTGGCTTCCACCTGCCCAGTCATCTCTCCTGCAGCAGCATTCGAGGCTCC
Source organism: Diadophis punctatus similis (assembly GCA_023053685.1). Taxonomy (NCBI): domain Eukaryota; kingdom Metazoa; phylum Chordata; class Lepidosauria; order Squamata; family Dipsadidae; genus Diadophis; species Diadophis punctatus. The sequence goes on along the minus strand of JALIGW010000014.1, from coordinate 17,504,584 downwards.
CCAGGTCTTTTGTCCACCTGCTCCGCCTTCTTTTGTATTTTCTCCTTTTATTCTATTATTCTATGTTCTAAAACCTGCATGCCGGCTTGCAGGTGCTTCTAGGGAGCCCCTCCCCTTCCTTTGCCAAAGCAGGGCAGCTGGAAAAGAAAAAAAAACTGGGGAGCTAGATAGTTTAGAGGCAGCTGATTGTTCCACGCGGACCATCTCGACTTTCCTAATAGAGGTGATTAAACCATGGTTTGGTTTACTTAATAGTTCTGCATTTTCTTAATTACCTATTATCAGGTTTCGGTCTCTATTCAGTGGTAGGCATATCGAATATGTTCTTATTCTTTTGTTTTGAAAACACTGTGAACCTGCCATTTTCAATTCCAGTTACTTATCTCCTACATGTCTTCTTTTTGATTTTCTAATCTTTGCCAAGTTTTTTCAATAGATTTAGTGGTTTATTCTGCTATTCTTCCTTTTTTTTCTCCTTGGGATTGTTTGCAGTTGAGCTTTTAGTATTTTCTTTTAGTTTTTTAGGGAATCCCACCAACATCCCTTCTCTGTTATCTTCTCCTGCCATGGAATCCGACTTCTTCTGCTTTTCTGAAATCCACCATAAACTCTGCTTCGGTTCCCTTAAAATAGAGAATTCCAGCATTCCATGGTCACCATCCTACTCATGAACCTGCCTCCTCCACTTTGATAAGTCTTCTCTGAGGATTCGTAACAGGTCAGTAATATCTGGTGCTTTCCTCCACCCTCTGGAGAACATAGTCAACAGAATAAACTAGGCAATTTCCAGGATGAACCACACTTGGCAGAAATGATCTCCCAGCAGATGCCGGGATAACTGGTCATCCATTATCTCTACCAAGTGTATCTCTGATGGATCAACAATCAGTAATAAACACCAAGCACAGTTGTTCTTTTTTTGTAACACCTGTCCTGCTTGTCTGCACATCTGCCAGAATCCGGCCTGCGGGGTACTTAGATCTGGCCTGCAGGGCTGCCCTGTAAACAGCGAAGGATTGGCCCATGGTGCTTCTGCCAGCAAAAATGGACTCCCGAGCTCCGTTTTCACTGGCAGAGGGTTGCAGGAGGCCGTGGCAGCTGAAAACAGAGCTCGGGGGCCCATTTTCGCTGGCAGAGTGCTCAGGCCACCACAGGCGCCCCTGACATGAGTGACGTCGAGCTGGCCACGCCCACCCTGGCCACGCCCACCCCAGTCCCCTGAGGTCAAACACAACCCTGATGCGGCCCTCACTGAAATCGAGTTTGATACCCCTGTACTAAAGTTTCGGCTTATTTGTCATTTGGTGCCGTACTGAAATAATTTCTTTTTTTAAAAAAAAATAATCTTTATTTGGTTTTTAAGCTTTAAAAAGAACATACATAATAACACACAACATCAAAGAAAAAAGAAAAAAGAAAACATTAAGAAAGGGGGGAAAAGGGAAAAGAAGGAGAAAAAAAAATACAAACACTAATACACAAAAGGAAAAAAAAACAGCATTTCAATTTAACAGCTATATCTTTATGTAACTAAATCCAGTTTTGCAATCTTACTACATTGGTTGCTTTTAACCTTTATCCCTTTTACTCTTTAGTTCAAACTAATCTAAAACGTATTTATACATATTTACATTATTTTTCATATTTATATCCTCGGATTATGTGCATCGATAATAATCATTTTTATTGTTATAAAGGAGATGGTAAGGAAAGATTTTTCGGATCAAGTCTTCTTCTATGTCCATAGTTTTACATTTTTATTTGATTGTAACCAGGAATACCATTTTGCCCATATTTCATAGAAATCAGAGTTGTCTTTTTGATGGATGTCCATCGTTAACTTGCTCATTTCTGAGCATTCTAAAATTTTCCGAATTATCATATTTGAGGAGGGAATAATATCAGATTTCCAATTTTGGGCATATAGTAGTCTAGCTGCGGTTGTTATTTGTAAAATTAAATATCTTTCTTCTTTAGTAAATTTGCTCCGGAAGATCCCCAATAAGAATAAGAGTGTCTTCCATGGAGAGAGCTTCCAGCAGATGCACATGTGAAAGATCTTTGCAAGCTGCACTGCGTAATCTCAAGATGGCTTGATCTAGTATGGAACCATCGTCCAAAACATTTCCTTCTCAGGAGTCTGAACTTATGGAGCTTTGGGGGGACCCTGGCAGACACCGAGGGCTTTTAAAACCAGAGCTCCTAAGTTCATTTGCATCTTCCATGCTCCAGCCATTTGGTTGCCTGGGAGAAATTCCTTTCTATGACTAGAGTACTTCTGGATAAGCCTGAACTAAATAGTGTGTTCCTTACTTTTATATTGTATCTCCGTGTCTAAATTCTGAAATGCTTATGCTTTCTGGGCTTTGTGGAGCATTAGCTGCTTAAAACACTGAACATACAATAAGAGTTGGAAGGGACTTTGGAGGTCTTCTAGTCCAACCCCCTGCTTTAGAAGGAGACCTTATACCATTTCAAACAAATGGTTGTCCAGTCTCTTTTTGAAAGCCTCCAGTGATGGAGCACCCACAACTTCTGAAGGCAACTTCTGTTCCATTGGTTGATTGCTCTCACCATTAGGAAGTTCCTCCTTAGTTTTAGGTTGCTTCTCCCCTTGGTTAGTTTGCAATCATTCTTTCTTGTCTTGCCTTTTGGTCCCTTGGAAAATACTTTGACCCCCCTCGTCTTTGTAGGAGCTCCTCAAATATTGGAACAGTGCTATCATGTCAACCCTGGTCCTTCTTTTCATTAGACTAGATCAAGGATGTCAAACTCGTGTCGTCATGCAGCGTCACGTGACGTATCGTGACTTCCCCCCCTTCGCTAAACCGGGTGTGGGCGTGACGCATCCGGCCCGTGGGCCACGAGTTTGCCACCCCTGGACTAGATATACCCAATTCCTGTAATTGTTCTTTGTATGTTTTAGCCTCCAGCTCCCTAATAATTTTTGTTGCGCTTCTCTGCACTCTTTCTAGAGTCTCAACATCTTTTTTATATGGTGGTGACTAGAACTAGATGCAGTATTCCAAGTGTGGTCTTACTAAGGCTTTGTAAAGCAGTACTAGAACTTCACGTGATCTTGATTCTATCCCTCTGTTAATGCAGCCTAGGATTGAACTGGCCTTTTTGTTTCTTACTTTTGTATTGTATCTCCTGGATGGAATTTCCAAGGTCCTGAATTCTGCTTCAGCACATGTGGAAGCAGCTACAGGTCTGGTTATTCAGGCATACTTCCAAGCAAGGACTCTCACCTGGGTAGAAGGTCTCAACAAAATAGACTCTTATGTGAAAAATGTCTCTCCTTTTTCAAACCTTTTCTGGCAGATTATAATATCATCTCCAGGTAGCTCGTGCTGTGCTTTCTGAACATGAAGATATTTTGTAATTTTAGCAATTGGTGGAGAACTGCAGACAAGCAGTTCTCATTGCACAGACATGATGCCCGGCAGCATGTCACAACAACTGCCTCATCAGTCTCAATGTACTGTTTCACCTACACAACTTAAGTGACTTGTTTTTAAGCACCTGAGTGTTGGTTGACACATTCCAGTCTGCTTTACTCATATTAAGCAGTAAATACAACACCACTTTCAAATGTTTTTTGAAGAATTGCTTCATAATTCGTGCTTGGCAGTTATAGGCCAATAGATTAATATACCTTTGCTTACTAAAGTTAACTACAATTTGATGACTCTTTAATGGGTCTCCAAAGAATCGTAATTTGCTTTTTAACAGAGATTTAGTAGGACATAGAAGAGGTTAATTTGTAGCTCAGGATTGATGATGTTATCTAGTCAGGTAATGAAATGTTCTGCAAGCAAACAGCCAAGCTCAGAGAGGACCAGTGACTCCACAAATAATATATAACATGAATCATACTTTGTTGCTAGGCTAATTGTTGCTTCATCATTTGTCACTGGATTCTAGGGCAGTTATTAAATTGGCTTTATAGTATATCCACTGATTTCGGTTACAAGGAGGGGTGGGTTCCTCCTGGTTCGGACTGGTTCACCCGAATTGGTAATGACCCGCTGGTGACATCACGATGACATCACCGAATTGGATCGGTTGGTGCCGGTCCTTGGGCGCCGCCATCTTTTTTTAAATTTTGTTTAAAAAATAAAAAAAAATTAATTTTTTTTCCTTCTGAGTATGCGCAGAAGCCAGGTTCCGGCACTGTGCATGCAGTCACCATCTTTTTTTCAGCTTTGGTTTTTTTTTCCGTTACTGCACATGCACATGCCCACCAGGCGCGCCCACATGGCGCGGGAGAGAGCGAACCGGCAGCGAGGTAAGTTGGAACCCACCCCTGGTTACAAGAGCAGAATTTTGCAGTAGACCCAAGAATGCCTGTTGTTCACTTCCAAGTGCTGTGCTTCCAAAATGTTTAGACCTCCCAACAGTCCAGTGTGGATTCAACCAATCCGCAGGTGTGAAGATGTTATTGTACCGTCCCCTCTGACAAAGTGATACGGGAACTTTCTCAGGGCCATCCTCTGCCGGCTTTCCTGCGGTTATAAATCAGGCTAAAAGTCATAAAAGAAAGCAAGGCAGGAAAAAGGATACATATATAGAAAGCAATAAGTAAATAGAACAATTCCAATATCCCCCTCCCCTCTCCTTGAAGAATGGCAGATACACGGATCTGACATCTTGGCTTCTTGCCCCGGTAGTGGTCTAGATCAGGGCTCTTCTGGGTGTTGAAGTCCACAAGTCTTAAAAGTTGTCAAGGTTGGAGACCCCTGGTCTAGACGGGTTTTAGACTTTGTTCCTCTGACCTCATGAGAGCAAGTGTACTGACGGCATTGTGCATTTATTTCAGTTGTATAGTTCGCATTTTGATCACCTATGTAGTTTGTGAAGGAAAATCACCAGTGATTGTTTAGGAGAAAAGGGGGAAGGGGGAATCCCTGAAATGATTCCAGCTTCTCAAGAGAACTTGATAGGGAGAAAGAAGACTTGTGTACTTGAAACAAGAAGGCCGTTTCTCTTCAGTGGTTCATTTGCAAAATTGCTCTTTAGCAGAGGCAGCTATAGATCAGCTGGGAAGCATCTGAACAGAAGAGTAAAAAGATCTGGTTCCTTTGCTGTATTCAGCACTAAAATGGCAAACTACCACTGAGACAAGACCAATTGTTGTGTGGCATCTTGTCCAACACCACGCTTTCTTGCTTAACCTGTTGAATACTCTTCGAAAATAAAGGTCTTTCATTTCGGCCAGTAGCTGCTGTCAGTTGTCCTCCTGGTGTGATTTTGCAGGCTTCTGAAGCTTAAAAGGCTAGGCCTCCTCGGATTCAGACTGCATGGATTTCAACCCCAGTGGATGCTGTCCTGGCTGACTTCCTTTGGTTTAAGGTTTGCTGCCATAACTTGAAGTTCTCTGGAGTGTTCATGCTAATTTCTAAAGCCAGTTTCCTCCTCCTTCTCTGGCACAATAGAATCTCCTTTCTGAAGATCAGTTTTCAACAATAAGGAAGTTCTGAGGCCTACGTGCTTAAATGAATAGATTAAAGCAGACCCAGCCTCAATTCCCAAAGGAGAAACAGCTGTCCCGTTCCCCGTGCCCAGGGGCGGGTTGCTCTCTTACCTCGCTGCCGGAGCCATGCGCGCGCATCTCCACGCTTCGTGGGGGGGCACTCGGTATGCGCGCATGCCCCCTCACGCGATTTTGCTTCTGCGCATGCATGGAAGCAAAATCGCGCCGAAATCTCGCAAGGGGACGCCCGCGAGATTTCGGTGCGATTTTGCTTCCTCGCATGCACAGAGGCAAAATCTTGCCAAAATCTCACGTGCGTGCGCGTCCCCTCATGAGATTTTGGCGCGATTTTGCTTCTGCGCATGTGCAGAAGCAAAATCGACCCAAAATCACCGAAAAAAATGGCAACGCGCGCGGTGGACCGGCAGAGAGGGCTCCGGAGCGGTTGTGCAATCGGCCACCCCCTACCGGAGCTGCGCACTGGACAGCTCCGGCAGGAACCCACCTCTGCCCGTAACCCCCCCTTCTGCTGGGGAGAGAGATCCACCAGTTTCACTTCTCAGAAATTCAACAGAATATGGGGGATGGGTGGGTTTCCATATGCGTCCCCCAACTGTACAGCCTCCAGAGTTCTCCATATCATGTTATATTGCCAAAAGTTGGGAATTTTCTGCCAACTTTTATCTTGAAAATGCAGGAAACGGATATGCTGAATCTCTCTCAGACTTGGCACGAATCTCCCAGAAATGAGCCAGAGGTTCACCTACCTTCTCTGACAACTTCATGTGTCACAAATTGTACCCTCCCTGCTTTCTTTAAAATTCTGAAAAATCAGTTTGAAGAAATGTGATTGTGGTACGAGAAAGCTATCTGTCCTGACAGAGAACATGAACTGAGGGATAGTATCAAGCGCTTGTGAAGCGTTAGTACTGCTTTAGACTGCTTTGGTAAGGTCACAGTTTTGGTCGTCATGATACAAAAAAGATGTTGAGACTCTAAAAAGAGTGCAGTAAAGAGCAGCAAAGATGATGAAGGGACTGGAGGCTAAAACATGATGACCGGTTTCAGGGAATGGGTATGTCTAAGACAGGGGTGTCAAACTCGATTTCATTGATGGCCGCATCAGGGTTGTGTTTGACCTCGGGATGCCGGGATGACCAGGGTGGGCATGGGCAGCTTGACGTCACTCATGTCAGCACTTTGCTAGTGAAAACAGGCCCATGAACTCCGTTTTCGGCTGCAACAGCCTCCTGCAACCCTCTGCCAGTGAAAACGGAGCTCGGGAGGGCTTGCAAGCTCCGTTTTTGCTGGCAGAGGCACCACGGGCCAGTCCTTCGCTGTTTCTAGGGCAGCCCCTCAGGGCAGATCTAAGCACCCTGCAGGCCGGATCCAGCCCCCGGGCCTTGAGTTTGACACCCCTGGTCTAAGAGAAGGACTAGGGGTGACATAATAGCAGTCTTCCAATATTTGAGGGGCTGTCACAGAGACGAGAAGGTCAACCTATTCCCCAAAGCAAGAGAAGTCGACCTGAGAGCAGGACATGGATGGAAATTATTATCAAGAAGAGATCCAACCTAGAACTAAGGAGAAATTTCCTGACAGTGAGAACAATTAACCAGTGGAATGACTGTCCTCCAGAAATTGTGGGTGCTCCATCACTGGAAGTTTTTAAGAAGAGACTGGACAGCCACTTGGAATGGTATTGGGCCTCCTGCTTGAGCAGGGGGTTGGACTAAATGACCTCCAAGGTCCCTTCCAACTCTTATTATTTTGTTATTTATTCTCTGATACCACTGTGATAACACATGTGCTTTCAGTGGAGAAGATCAAGGTTTCAGCTTGTACAGATGAAGTTGAATAACTCATCTGACACTTGGAAAGCTGACAGCGTGATGAGCAGACACTGAATTCCATTTATCCAGGTGTCTTGGCATGTGATCAGTGTGCCAGATGCATTGGGATGCACTTTTGCACCATTTCAAAAAAAATGGGGGAAGGGGGGGGGTTCATCACAACTTCTAAACTGCAAATATTCAATTTTCCCCCAAAGAGGTGTTTATAGGCAATAGAATTCCAGGGTTTGGGATGGGCCTTCAAAATCGTACAGAAAGGATATAGCGTTTTGCTTACTATTTGTTTTACTTTGGTCAGGGTATATCTAGAATACTTCTAGGCAGGGCATTTTGGAAAGGGTGTTGATGGAATTATAGCATATGCAGAGAACAGCAATGAAGCTGTTAAAATGGCTGCATGCAGCACACAAAACGACAACCCCTCCGGTTCGTGGAAAAACCTCTGTCCACAGAACCTGTCCTTGGTGCCCAAAAGGCTGCTCTATGCAGTGTCATTCTATAGCAGTGTTTCCCAACCTTGGCAACTTGAAGATGTCTGGACTTCAACTCCCAGAATTCCCCAGCCAGCATTCGCTGGCTGGGGAATTCTGGGAATTGAAGTCCAGACATCTTCAAGTTGCCAAGGTTGGGAAACACTGTTCTATAGGCTATAATAGTGGATTCCTACAATGGGCAGAGATTGGACTAGTTTCCTTCCAAATTTTTCATTTTAGGAAACGGGCTCAGTGACAATTTGTTTACTTTGCATATGAATACCAAGAATCATATGAATGATGCCCTAGAGCAGTGGTCCCCAACCTTTTTATTGCCGTGGACCGGTCAACGTTTGATAATTTTTCTGCGGCCCACTGGGGGGGGGGGGTTGCGGCGTCGCATTGATTATTAAATCAAAACAATCTCAAATATAAACAATTTTATGTGTTGGAGTCCCCTTTACCTGCTGCACCGCAGACAGGCCCTCCTGTACACGTTACTTTCAATACTGATGAGCCGCGCACAGAAGCCCCGCCCCCACGCTGATCAGCTGGGCCGGGGCACGTCGGCAGATGCAGGAGTCCCGTCCCTGCGCTTATTATCGGGACTCGCAGGACTCGCAAAAAGTCACAGGACCCGCCGCCGCCGCTGCACAGAAGACGCAGTAGCAGGGCGGCCCGGTACCATTTGTTCTGCGGACCGGTACTGGGCCGCGAACCGGGGGTTGGGGACCACTGCCCTAGAGTACTGAGGAACCTAACTGAACCCAGGCCTGGATAACTTCCCTTCTGAAACAAAAAAATGAAAATCCAGCAAACAATATGCTTGTCAGTCTGACACGAATATCTGGTAAATTCTAGTATGTGTAATAATGAGTGTGATTTTTAAGCGCCTAGAAAACAATATTTTAACTACCAGAAAACAGTGTGGATTAATCAAGAATCTTATCTCTTGCCTGTGGTGGAATCTCCAGCTAAAGTGCAGGGATTACTTTTCTATATAAATGTAAGAAGTCCAGAAAGAGTAAAAGAAAGTGAGAAAAGCAAGGTCTTCCACTTAGGCAGGAAAAAACAGGTGCACAGGTACAGGATAGGAAGGCCCAGCTGCTGTGGCCTAGAGGTGGAGCTCTTGCCTAACAATCAGGAGGTTGTGAGTTTGATCCTAGGTAGAGGCAGATGTAGGGTCTCCTGCTTGGGCAGGGGGTTGATGACCTGCAAGGTCCCTTCCAACTCGGTTAATCTGTTAAATATCTGGTTCAACAGTAGAGCCTGGTGGCACAGTGGTTAGAATGTGGTATTGCAGGCTAATTCTGCCCACTGCCAGGAGTTCGATCCTGACTGACTCAAGGTTGACTTCCATCCTTCCAAGGTTGGTAAAATGAGGACCCAGATTGTTGGGGGAGTATGTTGACTCTATGAATCTCTTAGAAAGGGCTGTAAAGTATTATGAAGCAGTATATAAGTCTGTGCTATTGCTATTGCTGTGAAGGGGATCTAGGTGTCTGGTGGACAACAGCTTAAGTAGGAGCCAGCAATGTGTTGCAGCTGCCAAAAAGCCAACCCAGTTTTAGGCTGCATCAAGATCATGGGATATGTTAGTACCAGTCTATACTGCACTACTGGGGCCACATTTGGAATACTCTGTCCAGTTTTGGTTGCCACAATGCAAAAGAGATGCTGAGGTCCCAGAAAGCGTGCAGAGAAGAGCAACAAAGAGGATAAGGTGTCTGGAGGCTAAACTGTACGATGAATGGTTACGGAAACTAGGTATGTTTAGCCTAAAAAGAGACGGATTAGGGGAGACCTGATAGCGGTCTTCCAATACTTGAGGGGCATTGATTTATTGTCCATAACACCTGAGGGCAGGAGAAGAAGCAAGAGGTGGAAGCTCATTGGAGGGAGATCCAACCTGGAAATAAGGAGGAATTTCCTGACATTGACAACGATTAGATTAATCAATGAAACCGCTTGCCTCCTGGAGTTGTGCTGAAGGTTTCAAGAAAAGATTTAACAGCTGTTTGTCTGAACTAGTATGAGGATTCCTGCCTTGGGCAGGGGGTTGGACTAGAAGACCTTCAAGGTCCCTTCCAGTCCTATGATTCTGTGAGAGTACTGGTTTTTGTTAAATAAGCCATAACCCAGTATCTGTTGAGGGGTTTCCCCATTTTTTAGGCAAAATGGGATCTCCAGTACCTTGTTCCAGACTGTGTTCAAAATGTAAATACGTTGGTTTATTAATAACTGGTATTTGTAAAGACTTACTCTTCTCTTACTTGTAAGATTTAGTGATTACTTCTCATAAATTACCGTATTTTTCAGAGTATAAGACGTACCTTTTTACCCCCAAAAAGAAGGTGAAAACTTGGGTGCATCTTATACACCGAATGTAGCCCCACCCACCCAGCCCCACCCACCCTTTGGCCTCTGTCTTCCAGCAATTTACCTGTTTGCAGCAAAGAGGGAAGAGCCTATAAAGCCAAGCAAGTCATTAGCAGCTTCCCGACCTACAGCTGATTTGCCACATGCTAAAATGAAAGTTAAACTAGCTGCAAAGAGGCAAATAGCTGGGAGAGACACACAGATTTTTATTTTCTGCTGGATGCAAGGGGGTAAGTGAATAACTATAAATGTCTGTAGAATGTTCAAATTATTAGACTTATTTTCTAAAGACTGCTTTATTATTGTTCTAGCCAGGAGTCTCCAACCTTGGCAATTTTAAGACTTGTGGACTTCAACTCCCAGAATTCCACAGCCAGCTTTGTTAGCTTTGCTGGCTGTGGAATTCTGGGAGTTGAAGTCCACAAGTCTTAAAGTTGCCAAGGTTGGAGACCTCTAGACAACTTAACAAAATAAAGAAGCTTTTTAAAATAAATGCTTGCTCTGAAGAGATCCAGTGCTATTGTATCTTCTTTTAAATAATAGAGAATAATGTATATTTCCAGAAATTGTAATTAATTTTAACAGCTCTGTACAAGTATAGTCTGAAATGTAACAGTGTCCTGTTTAGTATTAGAGTTAAATCCTGACTTACCTTGGAGTAGATCTATTTAAATAATTGGGAGGAGTTAGTGTGACTACATTTAAGAAAACTTTCTGGCATAATGTAGATTTCTCCAATTCTTTGCTATTTCTATGGGTCAGGCACACATGCACAGAAATACACAGCAAACAGTGTATATCATCTGTGCTGTTTGCTGTTTGCTGTTTGGCAAATTGCTTGGAGGCAGAGGCCCTTTTTCCTTGTTTTCCTTCCCCAAAACTAAGGTGCGTCTTATACTTCGGGGCGTCTTATACTCCGAAAAATACGGTAAGATCCTCTGAAGCTGGAAATGTTGTAGTTGTAATTACTGCCAGTGGGTGGCATCAGACAAATAGTATAACTTTAAACATAGAAAATGATAAAAAACTTACAGATATCATCCAGTAGTTAGCTGATCTAAAGAAAAAAAATCCCATCATTTATCCGGATCTTTTATATAACCGATTGTTTATCTATTTTGTAACCTGGCTTATCCAATAAGTGTCAATGTGGCATGAAAAACTTATCAAATTTCAGTTTTCCAAAAATGGTATACCTCAGTTTTCAAATCATAAAAGAGCAGTTTTAAAATATAAGCAGCCTTGTATCAGTATGACAGTATGGCAGAGAGAGGGGGGGGGCTTCAGATTATACAGGTAGTCTTCGACTTATGACTACAACGGAGCACAAAATTTCTGTTGCTAAGTGAGACAGTTGTTAAGTGAATTTAGCCCCATTTTACGACCTTTCTTGTCACAAGTGTTAATTGAATCACCACAGTTGTTAAATTGGTAACACGGTTGTTAAGTGAATCTGGATTCCCCATTGCCTTTGCTTGTCAGAAGGCCATAACATGGGATCATGTGACCCCGGGACTCTGCAATATTTATGACCCCGTCATAAATATGAGTCAGTCGCTAAGTGCCTGAATTTTGGTCACGTGACCATGGGGATGCTGCAGTTGTCATAAGTGTGAAAACTGAACATAAGTCACTTTTTTCAATGCCATTGTAATTTCAAATGGTCACTAACTGAACTGTTGTAAGTTGAGAACCATCTGTATGTTGGACTCAAAGCATTAACTGAGGCTGCTACAACGGAAGAGTCCAAAAGTGCCCAAGGAGAATTTGTACTAGGATGAAGGTTCTCCAGATTACAACAGCAATTGGGATGGGAATTTCCATTGCTAATGGGGAAATTCAAAGCTTCATGTGACTGCATTGTTTAGCAACGACAATCAGAGCAGTCCCCATTGCCGTTGTTGAGTGAGGATCTCATGTGGGAAGAGTCTGGAATCCAGAAGTGACTGCTTAGGCTGCTGCAAATGTGTCCAAGGCCAGAGGATGGGCACCATGGCATATGGGCACATGGATGGCACTGTGAAATGTGGGCAGGTGGGCTAGTGTGAGCAGGCCAGTGGGATGCAGGCGGGCAGGCAGGCAAGCAGGTCCTGCAGGCATGTGAGGAGAAGAGACGAGATCTGTGGGCTGTCCGTGTGAATGGGAGGAATAAATCCTCCGGAGGTCGATGGATCTTTGCTTCCCTTTTGAAATCATACTTACTTAGAAAATAAAACCGAGATTCAAATCTAATTAACAAAATATTTATTTCAGTAGAAAAATAATAAAAAGAATCCTTATTAAGTTACATTGTATCAGCTAATGAATAAATCACTTCTACCTTCGGCAGAAATGGCGGAAGAGAAAGAAAAAGGAGTTGACTTCAGGAATGCAGACATGCGTAATAGAATATATCATACGTCTGCTTGACCATAAATACAAGAAACAGTAGAAAACATAGAGATGCACAACTGGCAATATTCACATTGTGACAGTCCGGAGGCTACTCAGAAGGAAAGTGGTGGGAGCAGCAGTGTCTTGCGGGAAGGACACCTGCCAGCAAAACTCCACTGAGTGTGTTTGGGGGAATAGCACTTAGACTTATACACCGCTTCATAGTGCTGGCAGGGAAGATCACAAATGACGATCATGAGACCATAGGACACAGCAACCATCAGAATTGTCAGCTGGTTGCCAGGTGCCCAAATTGCAATCATGTCAACATGGGGATGATGTGACAACTGCAACTTTGAGGACCAGTCGTAAGTTGCAAGAATGGAATATGTCTTGTCTAGCGAAAAGAAGGACCAGGGGTGACATGATAGCAGTGTTCCAATATTTGAGGGGTTGCCACAAAGAAGAGGGGATCGACCTATTTTAGAACATAGAACATAGAATAATAGAGTTGGAAGGGACCTTGGAGGTTTTCTAGTCTAACCCCCTGCTCAAGCAGGAGACACTATAGTATTTCAGACAAATGGTTGTCCGGCCTCTTTTTGAAACTTCCTGACAATGAGAACAAACAACTAGTGGAATGGCTTGTCTTCAGAAGTTGTGGGTGCTCCATCATTGTAGGCTTTCAAAAAGAGACTGGACAACCATTTGTCTGGAATGGTATAGGATTTCCTGTTTGAGCAGGGGGTTGGACTAGAAGACCTCCAAGGTCCCTTCCCACTCACTCTGTTCTGTTCTCCTTTATTCAGCATCACTGGAGGAGGTTTGAACAATCACTGAACAACTGATAAGGGTTACAAATATTGGAAATAGTCAAGTAAAGTGATGCTGAAGCAGCATCAGAAACCTGGGTGAAGGACCGGGAAAAGCTTTTGGTTTTATCATGAACTTTGAAACAACTTTCAAGTCACCAATTCCCTAAAAGCCTGTTAAATGTGCTTCCAGGTTCATTTCAGGGTGCTGGTAGTGACCTATAAAGCCCTTCATGGCATGGGCTAAGTTGCTCTTAGGACCATTTCTCCCTCATTATGTCTGACTGTTCTATCAGATCAGGCAGGAAAGACATGCCATGGGTCTTGTCTGTGAAAGGGGCAGACCCAGTTGTGGCACCCACTCTTTGGAACATCCCCTCCCCCACTGGACTAGATTATCCCCAACCCTCGCAGCCTCTCATAAGGACACTTGGCTGTGTCACTGGGCGTGAAGGTCACAACACTACAAACCTGACAGGTTCCTCAACTATTAGAAAATACCCTTAAGATTCCAACTGTTAATTTAGACCCGGATTCTTTAACCTCAACTTGAAATAGAAGCTTGCAAAAGAAGGCAAAGTATATCCCTTCCCTGAAAGCTGTCAGAATAAGTGCAGAGGATACAGATTGCAAGGCATGAAATGCTGAAATGCACCCCTAGTGCCCAGTGGTTTTACAGATATTTTTGCTAAATTATAGATGGGGCACTTGATCATAATTTAGGAGACACTATTCTAGGTATTAATAGTGGATAGCACTATGCTACACTGGGTTCACTGTTTAATCAATTATCTTAAGTGTCTCATACAGAAATGTTTCTCATATAGAAATTAGCTAGATTTCTAACAGGGCACATAGAGCATAATCGGAATTATAGAAACATGCTGAGATAATGTCCACTGTAATGTTGGGCTTGATGAAGAGAACAGGACAACATCTTCAAGGAAATCTGAAGAATGGGGTAAGTGCCAAAGGCCTGGATAAGATCAAATGTGACCCCCTTTCTTCAGGAAAAGGAAAAAAAGAGGACCCCACATTCCCTGGTGGCTGAATATCAACCCCTAGTAGAGATGGTAGAGTAGATGGTAAAGCAAGACACTTCTATGAATTATGAGGACAGCACCATGATTTCCAAGATCCACCAGGACTTTGTCAAAAATAAATCATGTGAGACAAATGACCTTTCAGTTACCTTTCATGGGTGGTTTAATTGATTTTGATGCAGAATGCAAAGCAGTAGCAACAGCACTTATATACCTTTTCATGGTGCTTTAAAGCATTCTCTAAGTAGTTTACATTGTCAGCCTCTTGCCCCCAACAATCTGGGTCACGCAGTGATTTTATATTGCCTGTTATATGTATATGCAGGGAGAAGCATCCCTATTTAATATAATGGTTTATTCCTGAGCATGTGATTGTTATGTTCTTGTATTATGTGCACATTCCTTTCTCTCTTCTTTTCTTTTGTTCCTGGCTTCTATTGAAGCAACATGTATTTTTATATCAGAGATGTAGACTAATGAGGATTTATTGTTTTGTACCGAAATAAATATTTTTACTTAGACTTTTAAACTGCGGTTTCTTTTTCTAATGCCTGATGTCCGGGAAAAGATCTATTTCTCCTTGTGAGATAAATTTCGCCTCTGTCATGGGTCCTCATTTTACTCACCTCGGAAGGATGGAAGGCTGAGTCAATCTTGAGCTGGTCAGGATCGAACTCCTGGCAGTGGGGAGAATTGGCTTGCAATCCTACATTCTGACCTCTTCTCCATCATGGCTCTTGGGTTGAAATAGATCATTGCTTCCCTCTACAGTTCTATGATTACTGTATGTGATTTTATGAGCTCTTCATTCATATATATGGGGTTTAAACTCTTGTTCCTGTATCCTTTGAATGGGTGAAACGGGCAATAGGGTTTGAACCAAGATTTCTCAACTGGGCTAACTTACAGAATGTGTCCAACATCTGGAACCCATGACTCCCAGGAAAGTGACATTTGGCAAATTTTATAAAACATGTTATGACATAATACAAAATGTCATAAAACATTTTTCCTGTGCTGATCTTCGACTGCACTATCAAGTTCAGCGTGGGCTGTTTTCAAGGCAAATATAGCTTTGACTCTAACCCAATTATTACAGTGAAGGCAGCACATTAGAAGTTCTGCCACTGACGGAGGCATTGAGGAATCTGGTGAAGAGCTATCTCTGAAAGTTGACCCAGGTCATGGGTCTAGTCCTTAGGTAAAATTAAATTAAACGTTGCAGTATCCAAAAGCAATCCTGAAATATCATCCCATCCAGATCTTCTACCATTAATTCAAATTTCACAAATTCGTCTGGTATTGAGTCTTGCCTTGATGCAGACTTCTCATCTTTTAGGTGGTCATTCAAGTGCAAGGAGATAATGCATGCAAGATAGAGATCGAGATTGAGAATTTAAAAGATTAACTCTGCCTCCATATTGCTGCAGACGTCAGATTGCTAAAAATCAGGGGAAGAAGTTTAATCTGTCACAGGAAAGTGGAAATGGCCGCAGTGGGTATCTACACAAAGCCTTCCTTGTTTTGTTCAGCTCTCAGAAAGAGCTATCCAAGGTCCTGTTCACTTGCTGCCTTCTTCTCCCGAGGGCTTCTGTCTGAGTTAGCAATAGCAATAGCACTTAGACTTATATACCGCTTCATAGTGCTTTACAGCCCTCTCTAAGCGGTTTACAGAGTTCAGCATATTGCCCCCAACAATCTGGGTCCTCATTTTACCGACCTCAGAAGGACGGAAGGCTGAGTCAACCTTGAGCCTGGTGAGATTTGAACAGCTGAACTGCTGAACTAGTAGTCAACTGGAGTAGCCTGCAGTAGCTGCATTTAACCACTGCGCCATCTCGGCTCAGTTCTTTGCTGTCTGACCAGGTTTGATTGATTTGCTGTGAATGGCACTTTCTTTCCTGGATTTCTGAGAATACTGGAATACAAAGGTGTCAAAGGATGAGATACCTGCCTTTTGTCTGAGAGACTTTTGACACATTGATTCATTGATGAAATCTCCATGCCGCTCTATCAGAAGGCACTAAGCAAGCTTCTCAGAGTTCTGACCAATTGGAGTGAGCATTGAGCATTTCTGTTGAAGTTCTGTTTGCGTTTACCAGATGGCTATTTCAGCCGTAAATTATGTTATTCAACAAAGGGCTTTGTCTTTCCATACTGAGAGAATCCGTTTGCACTTTGACTTAATAGATAGCAACTGTAGGAACAGGCTTCAGGGAGACTAAGGGTTAATATAGAAATAGTGTCTACTCTTCCTTCTCTGAACAGGATTCTTGGGCACCTGGGCCAGGTTGGTTCTGGACACTGGGAAGGGATTTTATTACCTTGCATGCTAAGCACTGGGATTTGGGACACAAGCACATTTTTGGACTTTGGCAGTTTCTGAGTAGCATGATTAAAATTTGTGACCTTCTTCTATGACTCCAATGTTGGCTTTCTGTTACACAAAAACAGATTTTTCTCTTGCATTACCTTGGGCATTGCAGTGTGAAGGATAAGATGTGAAATCGGGTGGAATGACCTCCCTAAGGCAACTGCACATTCCTTGGGGTTGAGGTATCATACTCTTTTTGAAACTTTATACTAACTTCAGCACCTGTTTAATGATCATATCACCTATGCTGAGCTAAACCTGTGTCATTATGAAGAAACGTATATGCCAAAGAATCGCAGTGCTGTTAGATCATTTGACGATAGAGTCTAACTGTACTATTCCCAGCCCCTTTGGTTCTCAAAGAACTGTCTCCAAAAGATTGATTTGTGCTATTACTAAGCTTAAAGTTATGAAGCTGAACTGTTTGGTTCATTGGTTGGAAGGCAGCAAACTTAAAGGTTGGGCTGCTAATCAGTGACATTCCTTGTTGCTCTTCCCGGTGAGAATAATGGGAGGCAGAATGGCCTTGAGGAGTTTAT
Organism: Diadophis punctatus similis; assembly: GCA_023053685.1. Classification (NCBI taxonomy): domain Eukaryota; kingdom Metazoa; phylum Chordata; class Lepidosauria; order Squamata; family Dipsadidae; genus Diadophis; species Diadophis punctatus. Next base: position 17,487,262 of record JALIGW010000014.1, on the reverse strand, counting down.
GGGGCAGAAATGGGGCAGATCCTGCAGAGTGGCATGCTCTGGTGGTTGCCATCTGCAAGTAGTTCCACAGTCAATGGGAAGACCTGGTGAGAGTTTGAAGGTTTGTTTATTTATTTGTTAAATTTATTTGCCACCCATCTTGCCATGGGGCTATCCTGGGTGGCTTACAACAGTAAAATGGAAAAAAATAATTACAAAATGTAAACCTAATGATAGCAAAGCAATGAAACAATAAAAATAAGGAAAGTACAATAATATGAATTAAACGATGGGCAGAGGGGGAGCAGAAAGTGCAGGGGTGAGGTGGGGCCATCTCATTAGTCCAGTGGCTGCCACCAGTGTGGGGTACTCCCCCATGGGGTTTCCAGGCTGATGAGCAGAGCCAGGTCTTCAGGCGCTTGTGGAAGGTTAGGAGGGGGGCAAATCTCACAGGGGGTGAGGAGGAGGGTTGGCGCTACAGCAGAGAAGGCTCTTCGCAAGGATCCCGCCAGTTGGAGTCTCTTGACCGATGGGATCTTCAGCAGGCCTCCTCTACCGACATGAATAGGGCGGGCTTGGCTTAGTGGAATGAGATGGTTCCCCGAGTATCTGAATATATGCCAGGTTACCATCCTGTTTCCCATTTTTCTCTCACATGGTTGAGAGGAAAGCAGGAATTGGGTATGCCTAGACTAGAGAAAAGGAGGACTAGGGGTGACATGATAGCACTGTTCCAATATTTGAGGGGCTGTCATAAAGAGGAGGGGGTCAACCTATTCTCCAAAGCACCAGAGGGCAGGACAAGAAACAATGGATGGAAACTAATCCAGGAGGGAAGCAACATGGAATTAAGGAGAAACATCTTAACAGTGAGGACAATCAACCAGTGGAACTGCTTGCCTTCAGAAATTGTGGGTACTCCATCACTGGAGGTTTTTAAGAAGAGATTGGACAGCCCTTTCTCTGAAACAGTATAGGGTCTCCTGATGAGCAGGGGGTTGGACTAGAAGACCTCCAAGGTCCCTTCCAGCTCTATTCTGATTGATTGAGAAGAGTTTCATTGCTTTTGTCATCCATTTGACATGTTACTGGTAGTTATGTGTCATTGTGTTTGTGCTTGTCCGTTGTGGACTTCCCCTTTGCAGAGCAGGTTAACGATGGTTGTAATTCCAGGTGCAGCTGCACTCCCCTCCAAAGGGGGCCTTGTGTTGGCATTCCTTCTGCAGGACTCTCCCCTTCATGCTTTGTACCATCCTTATCTTGAACCCTCCATGGGTTTTCAGAAGGAAACATTAGATATGCAGTTAGAGTTGAACAATGTCTTAATATGGTCAGAGATCAAAAAGACAGAGCTGAGTGATAGGTGGCAGAATCTCACTTTTTTCTTACAAAATTACTGTATTTTTCGGAGTATAAGACGCACCTTTTTACACCCAAAAAGAGGGTGAAAACCTGGGTGCATCTTATACACCGAATGTAGCCCCACCCAGCTACCCCCACCCTTTGGCCTCTATCTTCCAGCAATTTACCTGCTTGCAGCAAACAGGGAAGAGCCTGTTAAGACAAGCAAGTCCTTAGCAGCTTCCCAACCTCCAGCTGATTTGCCACGTGCTAAAATGAAACTGAAACTAGCTGCAAAGAGGCAAATAACTGGGAGAGACACGCAGATTTTTATTTTCTGTTGAACTGAATTCAAGGGGGTAAGTGAATAACTATAAATGTCTGTAGAATGTTCAAATTATTAGACTTATTTTTTAAAGACTGCTTTATTATTTGCTTTGCTGACTGCTTTATTATTTGCTTTGCTGGCTGTGGAATTCTGGGAGTTGAAGTCCACAAGTCTTAAAGTTGCCAAGGTTGGAGACCCATGTTCTAGACAACTTAACAAAATAAAGAAGCTTTTTAAAATAAATGCTTGCTCTGAAGAGGCCCAGTGCTATTGTATCTTCTTTTAAATAATAGAGAATAATGTATACTTCCAGAAATTGTAATTAATTTAACAGCTCTGTACAAGTATAGTCTGTTTAGTATTAGAGTTAAATCCTGAGTTACCTTGGAGTAGATCTATTTAAATAATTGGGAGGAGTTAGTGTGACTACATTTAAGAAAACTTTCTGGAATAATGTACATTTCTCCAATTCTTTGCTATTTCTATGGGTCAGGCACACACTCACAAAAATACACAGCAAACCGTGTATATCATCTGTACTGTTTGCTGTTTGGCAAATTGCTTGGAGGCAGAGGCCTTTTTTTCTTGTTTTCCTCCCCCAAAACTAAGGTGCGTCTTATACTCCGAAAAATACTGTATTTCTCTGAATTGTCCTTTGAAGTCCAAATTTAGTAGTTTCAAACAAATTAGAAAATTTAAAACTATAAAAATTAATATCAATAGAATACTTTGAAAATAGAAATGTGTACATTCATTTCAAATTATTCAGAACAGAACAATTTAATATCCTGCTAAAACGGTTTGATTCCCTTCGTGCGACTCAGTGAAGCTGGTGGCAATATAATTGTCAGTTTTTCATTTTGCCTTTTCCCCTCTGACCGCTCATAGGTCTCGTGTTTGCTCAGCATCACAGCTGGTTCTCTGGAAACCGAGGCTGGATGTGGTTTGGCTGCTGCTCTTACACTTAATGGTCAAAGTTGCTAATTTTAGCATTGTGCATTATTAGCTTTTCCAAACTGCCTTATGTGAATTATTTGTGCTGTGCTGGCCCATGCTGACTTCTTCTGCCCTTCTTCTCTTAGATGGCCTGGCTGAATTTCTTCTCCCCCGAGGAGAGGCCTCTCTTTAAAGAAGAAAGCCACCGTGTGCGCAGAAACAAAAGAAGCAAGAACAGCGAAGGATCAGAAAGTGAGTTGGCATCCTTTGGATTGTCTCCCAACAAAGGGGTTCCTACATCAGAGTTTTAGAATAGAATAGAATAGAATAGAATAGAATAGAATAGAATAGAATAGAATAGAATAGAACAGAACAGAACAGAACAGAACAGAACAGAACAGAACAGAATAGAATAGAATAGAATAGAATTCTTTATTGGCCAAGTGTGATTGGACACACAAGGAATTTGTCTTTGGTGCATATGCTCTCAGTGCACATAAAAGAAAAGATACATTTGTCAAGAATGATTGTCATAGGGTACAAATAAGCAATCAGGAAACAATCAATATTAATATAAATTGTAAGGATACAAGCAACAAAGTTACAGTCATGCAGTCATTAGTGGGAGGAGATGGGTGATGGGAATGATGAGAAGATTAATAGTAGTGCAGATTTAGTGAATAGTTTGACAGTGGTGAGGGAATTGCGATTGCAGTGTCCCGGTTCCTGTGATCACCTTTTGTGGCCTTTTGACAAGCAAAGTCAATGGGGAAGACAGATTGACTTAACAACCATGTTACTAACTTAACACTTGCAATTATTCACTTAACAACTATGGCAAGAAAGGTTGTAAGATGGGACAAAACTCAGTAACTGTCTTGCTTAGCAACAGAAATGTTGGGTTCAATTCAGGGGCGGGTTCCTAATTTTTTTACTGCCACTCTGTGGGCGTGGCTTATTTTGTGGGTGTGGCTTGCCAGCCATGTGACCGGGTGGGCGTGAGCCTTGGGAGCTTGGCAGCGGCCGGAGAAGTGGGGGGGCATTGCCCACCTGCAACGCAGCCCCCCCGCAGCGGGAGCAGCAAGACCGCAGCAACGGTTCTTCTAGGAGGCTCCATACGGCCTGAATGCTTCTCCCCATTCGATGATCCTAGGCTCCTGCCACCTGTTCCCCCTCCCCTCAGCAGCTCGAGAAGCCTCGAACGTGCGAAAATGCCTAGGGTCATCACCGCACGTTCGTGGCTTCTCGGACTGCTGAAGGGAGGGGAATGGAGATAGCTCCTGCCGCCCGTTCTTTCAGCGTCTCATGCGCTCCCTCAGCCATCCTTCCCTGCTTGGACTCACTGTGGGGTAGGAAGGCAGCGCATGCGCAGTGCCGGAAGCTCAACTTCTGGGCATGCGCAGAAGAAAATTAAAAAAAAATTAAAAAAAAATTTAAATGGCGGCGTCCAGGCACCGGCAACCGACCGCACCGGTACTGTGACGTCACCAGCGGGCCGCTACCGGTGCTATAGAGTGGACCGCACCGGTAGGAACCCACCACTGGTTCAATTGTTGTAAGATGAGGACTACCTGCAATGCATATATTTGGCTTAACAGAAACTTATCAAGCCATCTATACATTTTCAAATTTTCAGGTTCCAAATTTAGGACAATAAAAGAGGCCTAATCATATTCAAATCAAGGATATACAATTGCTGGAAGATCCTGAATTAGTTCAGCATTTCAGCTCAGTTCTGCCACGGAGCTCTCTATCCCTGTAAGAGGTTGCTTGGAGACAACATCTGGAATTCCGAGTGTAAAGTTGCTTGGGAGCAATGAGTTTTAATCCTATGCTTCCTGCATTTCTGGTCCTCCATCCTCTGAGGGTTCAGAAAGATGCACCTGTCCTCATCTGTAATGGCATGAATGACCTTGGGAGATTTGGAGTGGGGGAGAGATGGGAATGATAAGAGATAAGAGAGGGCAGAGCCTGCAGCTGCATAAGGGGCAGAGAAAGAAAGAAACTCGGAAAGGAACCCTAAATTCTCAGGCTGTAAATAGTTTGTAGGAGATGTATACTATCAGACTTGCAAGATTCTGTTAATGTAGCCTTACAGTAAAGTAGAAGGAGCTCACCTGGTAGTGTTTCCTGCGTGCTCTACCTGGGAAGGTTGACATCAGCCTTCTGCAGTAGGAAAAGGATCTTCCTACCCAAGGGCAGGGAAAAGTTTATTCAGCTGACCAGTCTTCATTCCTGCAGTATTATGAATTTCTGCAAGTTATCTTGGCACGGTAACTTCTGCTAAAACGACGTTAGAAGAAAATACAGCACCATATTTGAATGATATTTGATAAAGAGCAATAAGGCATCTAATATGTGGTTGGATCAAGGTTCAGCTTGAAATATAATTTAAAATTGTTTGCTATAAATTACCTGGAACTTCCAAAGGGGCATTGGAATTTAGCATCAGTATGTCCCACATTGACCCATCAAAATAGATGCAGGGTGTTGTAGCACTTTTAAGCACCCTATTCCGTTATTAAGGTATACACAGCTGCTCTTGACAGTTGATGCTCCAATTAATTGGCTTAGTCTAGACCAGTGTTTCTCAACCTTGGCAGTTTGAAGATGTGTGGACTTCAACTCCCAGAATTCCCCAGCCAGCGTTGCTGGCTGGGGAATTCTGGGAGTTGAAGTCCACACATCTTCAAACTGCCAAGGTTGAGAAACACTGGTCTAGAAGCTGCTTTCAGACTCACTGTCTGCTTTATTGGCTGTTGATAAACATGCCAGTGCCCTCCTTCTCCCATAACCCAATAAATAATTATTTAGAACAAAATTTAAGAGCATTGCAGAATGTCACATTTTAACGATAGGTAGTTCTGCTTGTTTCTTCTGAGCAGGTTTGAATGTGCAGAGTGTGTTTGTGTGAACTGGACTTATTTTGAACTTAACTAAATGTGGTGAGTAACCCAGAGTCATGTACTTGAGTTGTCTTATAAAATGAATCAATCAATCAATCAATCAATCAATCAATCAATCAATCAATCAATCAATCAATCAACCAGTCAGTCAGTCAATCAATCAATCAATCAATCAATCAATCAATCAATCAATCAATCAATCAATCAATCAATGAACAATCCTCTCCCATTTAGGCAGGTCATATGAAAAGAGAAGTGGGTGTTAATAGTCTCTTCCTGTCGCCAAAGAGGTGACCAAAATTTCCATAATTTTCAGTGACTTACTGGCCTTCCGGAAAGCCGTTAAGACTTGGCTTTTCCCTCAGGCTTGGGGTCATTGACCTTGGCGACAAGTAGCAAGGTTGGCCCAGGAGTGTATGGATGATTGAAATTATTTTAAATTTAAAATGTGTTTTTTAACCTGTTTTTTAAACTTTTTTATAATTGATATATTGATTTGTATTTCTTCTTGCAGTGAGCCGCCCAGAGTCCTTCGGGAGTTGGGCGGCATAGAAATTAAATAAATAAACAAATAAACAAATAAACAAATAAATTTTGATAAAAATCAAAAAAATCTGATTTAAATTTTAAAAACCAATTTTTTAATTATTATTTTTAAAAAGCATTGATTTTTATCCACCCTGTCTGTTTGTCTTTCTTTTTATCCCTCTCTCTAAAATGAATTCTGTCCATTTTTGGCTCCAAAAGATTTTAGTGCTTGCTCAGATGAGTAGTATTTCTGTCAGCCGCTTTTTACTTCAACTTTTATTAGTCGAGAGGTGAAGAAAGAAGAGACACAAGACTTCACTCTGGCAAGCTTCAACCTGCTGTAAATAGACCTAGACGCACTCAGGCGTTGCGCATCACGCCAGCAGCTGTGCTGCTATGATTCTGACTGCAGCTGATATGCAGAAACAGCCCTTTTGAGGAAAAAACCCACCAATTTCTGGAATGACAGCTGGATTCCTCTCTTAGTACGCAGGTCCAGCTTGTGTGATCTCCACAACAGCTGTGGGATCTCACCCTAACCCTAACCATGCGTAGTGGAGTTGTTGTCGTCAAACCAACCCAGGTTTGGGTTGAAAGAAGGCCAACTGAATTCCACCAAGATCTTGTGGATTTTGCTTGCTCTGGGCAGGGGTCATAGGTCGGAACCAGTCATCCTACAGAAATGGATTAATAGCAATAGCACTTAGACTTATATACCACCTCACAGTGCTTTACAGCGCTCCCCGGGCACTTATAATGTCAACATATTTCCCTCAACAATCTGAGTCCTCATTTGACCAACCTCAGAAGAATGGAAGGCTGAGTCAACCTTGAGCCGGTCAGGATCGAACAGTTGGCAGAATTAGCCTGCAATCCTGCATTCTAAGCACTGCGCCACCAGGGCTTAAACTGAAAGAATGAGTGCCATTGACCCAACCAGCTCTCCCTGGTTTTCTGGGAAGTAGCTGGCAGAGTGCAAGTGATACAACAGCTGTTATGACTTTGCCCATGTGCCAGCACCCCATCACACCACAAGTGCACAAGTACAGGTTTCAAAGGAGGCTATTGTCATTATTGTCCAGCAGAGGTTTTCAAAGCAGTTCAGAGATTGCCCCTGGAACTGCTCAACCTTTCCACCTGGGCAGACTGGAAGAGGTGGTGGAAGGGGAGAAGGGATGGACACACACCACTTTCTGAAATGCAGTGGCCTGCGGCCTGGCACTGGGCCATTGACTGGGGTTTGGGGACCCCTTCCCTAATGGAGCCCTTTAGGAATGAGATGGCTGTCTGTGCTGTTGAGGAAGCTTTCAGCTCTTTGTTTGTAGACCTTCTGGCCCAGTTATGTTTGATTGCTTTCCGTCTTGAAGGCCTCAGGAAGGGCCAGAAAACTTCTGCCTGTGGCCAGCTTTTGCTCCCTTGCCCAACTTGACTTGAGGTCAGGTGAGCCAAGTGGATGTCTGACTGAGTAGATCCAGGGAGGAACGAATTTGTCTTTCTGCAGTGAAAAGAGGGGTCATCAGCCTTACAGCTTGCAGTCTATTTTACTGGGATTTTTTGAGAGGATGCTCTCTCACTATATCAGGGGTCTCCAACCTTGGCCACTTTAAGATGTGTGGACTTCAATTCCCAGAAATCCTCAGCCAGCAAAGCTGGCTGAGGAATTCTGGGAGTTTTATTTATTTTATTTATTTGGGATTCTTATAGGCCGCCCTACTCCCTGGGGACTCAGGGTGGCGTACAGCATATATAAGAAACAGCCAAATACTATCAAAACATACAATAAGACAACAATAGTAAAATAGTAGTTAAAAATATTTAAAAAACCACACAAGCAACAGTCACAATCACCCCGCCTGCAGGAAGAGCCATGTCTTAATGGCTTTCCGGAAGGCCACCAAGGTGGGAATGATTCTGCTCTCTGGGGGGAGTTGGTTCCAGAGAGCCAGAGCCCCCACAGAGAAGACTCTCCCCCTAGGGCCCGCCAACCGACATTGTTTGGTTGAAGGGACCTGGAGGAGACCGACTCTGTGGGACCTAACTGGTCGTAGGGATGTATGAGGTAGGATGCTGTCCCGAAGATAACCTGGTCCTAAGCCATGTAGGGCTTTAAAGATGATGATCAACACCTTGAATTGCACCCAGAGACCAATGGGCAACCAGTGCAGCTGGCGAAGTATAGGTGTTATGTGGGTGTATCTAGAAACATCCACCACAGCTCGCGCAGCCGCATTTTGCACCAGTTGCAGTCTCCGAATACTGACCAAGGGTAGCCCCATGTAGAGCAAATTACACTAATCCAAGCGAGAGGTGACAAGGGCATGAGTGACCGTGAGTAAAGCCTCCTTCTCCAAATAAGGTCACAACTAGTGCACCAGGCAAACCTGTGCAAAGGCACCCCTAGCCACAGCCGTAAGGTGTTGGTCTAATTTTAGCTGTGGATCTAGGAGCACCCCCAAGTTGTGAACCTGGTCGGAGGGGGATAATTTATCTCCCCCAAAGACCAAGGAGGGACAATTGGTATAATCCTTAGGAGGCAATATCCAAAGCCACTCAGTCTTATCTGGGTTGAGCTTGAGCCTGTTCCTTCCCATCCAGATCCTAACATCATCCAGGCAACGACACATCACATCCACTGCCTCCCTGAAGTCCACACGTCTTAAAGTGGCCAAGGTTGGAGACCCCTGCTTATGTCACCTGAAGCCAGAAGCAACATTCCTGGGGGGAAAATCTCCTAATGCTCAGAGAAGATTTAGAAGCAAAACAGTCTGATGTGCAGAGTTTCCTTAGGGGAGGATTGTCTCGTAGAGCCACAGGCATTTGCAGGAGGAAACTTAACTGCTTTCCCTCAGAGTTCAGGGCCAGCTTGGATAATGAATCAGGTTTTGGCCGCTGATGGAAATCTTTGGTTCTGCTGGATCTCTCTGTAGCCTTTGATACATCTGACTCCTCCTGAATCATCCCCACAGATGAGGTTGGAGATCATGTTCTGGGATGCTTCTATTCCTGGAATAATTTCATGGGGAGGCCTGAGCAACTGATGGTCTTTGGGCATAAAAATGGCCGCAACGCAGTACCATGACCCAGGGGCTCCTTACGTTCTGTACGGAGCTGTTGGGGGCAGCCATGAAGAGTGTGGGGAGGGGTGCCATCATTCTGCTGAGAATAACTATGTTTCTTCATAACGCCTCAACCAGGTGAGGCTGTGCGTGTCATGAACCAATGCCAAAATTCAGGAATGGGCTGGGTGGGAGCCAATAAACGGAGGCTAAATCTGACAAGATGGAAGCTTGTGGGTGGATGCTTCCCAAACAGAGGCATCATCGTGTCTGTCTCCTCTGAAAGAGGGTTGGGCTGCTTCGGAAGGAATGCAGTTCGGAGGGAGCTCTCTGTCTTCGTGATCACTGGGACTCGAGTAATCTCCCTTGTTAGGAAGGCCTTCACCAGCCACAACTTTTCTTGCATAGGGTCAGTCAGCTGCTGTCCCCTGTGAGCCGGGAGCAGCATTACTGTAATGTGCTCTAGATGGGCTGCGCTTATATCTGGACAACAATGTGCAGAACAGAATGGCAGCCATGCGGTTGAGGAAGGCCCCTGTCACCGCTGGGACAAAACAATCCCACCAGATAGGAATTCGCTACCGGGCGAATGATGCAATAACATAGGTGATATTCAGGGGTGAACATAATTTATCTCTTTTGAGTCACTCTTGGGATTTTTAAAGCTTTTCCTGGGATGTACAGTCCCTTCATAAAGCTGTTCCGTTATTATGATTACCTGAGGAGGTTCTACTGCAGCTCACAGAATTTTATGAGACCTGGAAGATCACTGGGCCAAAACTCTCTCCACAGCTTCAGAACCTCTAACTGATGGCCTTCCAGTCCGCTTAAACACACACACACAAACACACACACAAGCACACCCCGTGAAGTTTGTTCCACTGTTCAGTAGCTCTTCATGGTAAGAAATGTATTTATTTATTTTAATTATTTATTGCATTTGTATGCCACCCAATTCCCAAAGGACTCTGGGCGGCTTAACAACATTTGCAAATATAAAATATAAAAACATTAAAAGAAGTGAAACAATTTAAAAACTCATACATATCCTTTCATGGCCGGATCTCGTCGATTATAGTCGCGAGATCAATGGCCCCAAGCCTGCTGGAAGAGCCAGGTCTTAACTGCTTTCTGGAAGGCCAATAGGGTGGGGGCAGTCCAGATCTCCGGAGGTAGCTGGTTCCAGAGAGTCGGGGCAGCCACAGAGAAGGCCCTCCCCCGCAGGCCCGCCAGCCGGCATTGTTTAGCTGACGGGACCTGGAGGAGACCAACTCTGTGGGATCTCACCGGTCACTGGGAGTTGTGTGGCAGAAGGCGGTCTCGAAGTTAGCCTGGTCCTAAGCCATGTAGGGCTTTAAATGTGATAACTAACACCTTGAATTGCGTCCGGAGACCAATAGGGAGCCAGTGCAGCTCGCGGAGGATTGGTGTAGTGTGGGTGTACCTAGGTGCACCCACGATAGCTCGCACGGCTGCATTCTGGACCAACTGTAGTCTCCGAACACTCTTCAGGGGTAGCCCCATGTAGAGCGTGTTGCAATAATGTAATCGTGAGGTGACAAGTGCATGATTGACTGTGAGGAGAGCCTCTCGATCCAAGTAGAGTCACAATTGGTGCACCAGACAGACTTGTGCGAAGATCCCCCTAGCCACAGCTGTCAAATGTTGCTCTAATTTCAGCTGTGGATCTAGGACGACACTCAAATTATGAACCCGTTCTGAGGGGGACAATTTCTCCCCCCCCCAAGAGCCAAGGATGGGCAGTTGACATAGTCTTTAGGAGGCAATATCCACAGCCACTCTGTCTTGTCTGGGTTAAATCTGAGCCTGTTGACTCCCATCCAGACCCTCACAGCTTCAAGGCACTGGCACATCACATCCACTGTTTCACTGAATTGACGCGGGGTGGAGATGTATAACTGGGTATCATCCACATATTGCTGATACCTCACCCCGAATCGTCGGATGACCTCACCCAGTGGTTTCATGTAGATATTAAATAGGGGAGAGAGGACTGAACCCTGAGGCACCCCACAAACGAGGGGCCTAGGGGTCGATCTCTGTCCTCCTACTAACACCGACTGCGATCAACCAGAGAGATAGGAGGAGAACCACCGTAATGCGGTGCCTCCTACACCCAACTCTCTTAGTCGTCCCAGAAGGATACCATGGTCGATGGTATCGAAAGCTGCTGAGAGGTCAAGTAGCATCAAGATAGAGGAGTGACCCCCATCTCGGGCTCGCCAGAGATCATCCATCAGTGCGACCAAAGCAGTTTCCGTGCTGTAGCCAGGCCTGAAGCCAGATTGAAAAGGGTTCAGATAATCTGTTTCATCCAATAACCGTAGGAGTTGAAGTGCCACCACTTTCTCAACAACCTTTCCTACCAAGGGTAGGTTGGAGACTGGACGAAAGTTTTTTAATTCAGCTGGATCCAGGGAAGGCTTCTTGAGAAGGGGTCGCACAACCGCTTCCTTTAAAGGTTGCGGGAAGGACCCCTCACTCAAGGACGCATTGATTAACACCTGGAGCCAGCCTCTTGTCACCCCCCTGGTGGCCAAAACCAGCCAGGAGGGGCACGGGTCCAATAAACAAGTGGAGCAACCCATCGCTCCTATTGCCTTGTCCACTTCCTCAGGGGTCACAGATTCAAAATCATCCCATACAACAGGACTAAGACCTGCCCCTGTCATCTCGGTCAGAATTGCCCAATCAGAATCCAGCTCCATCCGAATCTGAGCGACTTTATCCGACAGAAACTGCACAAATTCCTCAGCTCTACCCTGTAAGGGCTCCTCTGTTCCCTCTACTTTGAGGAGGAAACGAGTCACCCTAAAATGGGCGGCTGGGCACGAATCAGCGGATGCAATAAGTGCGGAAAAATGCGAACATTTTGCCGCCCGTATCGCCAATAAATAAGTCCTAATGAAGGCTCTTAAAAGTGTTCAGTCAGATTCGGAATTACTGGTCCTCCAGCGTCGCTCTAGATGTCTCTTATGGTGTTTCATCTCCTGGAGCTCCTCGGTAAACCAGGAAGCTTTCATGGATCCATCGCCATGGAGAGGTCGCAAAGGCGCAAATGTTTCTTGGAGTTCACAATAAGCCGATGTCCTTGAAATGTAAGCCCATCATTTCTTGTTTGGTTCCCTGGAATAACTCTAAACAATTCTGCAAAATGGCAGTTCTTCAGATACTTTGAGCTAAGCATATCAAATGTGTTTTCTTTCCAGATCCCTTCTCCTCATGGCTGTTGTCCTTAGGACACAGATCGGAGGAGACTGTCAGACGATCCTTCTAAATCATGGTGTCCCCCTTGAGGAATGCCTCCTCCTCCTCCTCCTCCTCCTCATCTTCAGAGGGGGTTGTTCAGGTGCCCCCTGACTTCTCTATTCCAATTCAGTAGGTCACATTTTCATTCAGAGATGGGCTTCTCTAAATCAGCCACCCTCACCTGACCCCACAATTGAGGTAATCATAAGTCCCCACTGACCGACCAAAGCCTGTGAAAGCAACCCTACCAATTGAAGGTTTTGCAACCTCGGAGACACTAAAGTGAGGTGAATCTCTCCCACTTCTGCTTGCTGTTGTGAATTTAATCTCGATGCCTCGCTTCCTAGTCAACAAACTCTCTGGAATTGCACAATTGTACTCTTTCACCAGGATATTCTATTTTTCTTCAGGCATGTTCAGACAAATTGGTTAAATGCTTAGGTAATTTTATAATTGTCTGTATCCTTCTTTTCTCTGACATTTCTTCGTATTTTTTGCAGAGTTGGCTTTTTTTGTTCCATTGTTTTATTCCATTGGAAAGGGCCACATTTTTACAACAGGCCCTATCTGTTTATTTTGATTCCTAGAAGTGGATCTAAGGAGTATGTCTGCCACCTTTAATTATTTATAAAAACAACAAAGGTGGGATATAAACAAACAAACAAACAAACATTTCACTTGTCCCTAAAAAAAAAGTTGCTCTGAATTGTGAGGGCCTACAGGCAGACCAATTTTAGCCCTTTTTTCTCTTGATTGTGAGGACCAAAGAGCAGGAATGGGAACCAAAAGGCGATGGGCATGCTTGAAGAGGCTTTCAACTTGACTGCAGAAAACCTCCCTTTTTACAACTCTGCAGGCCCTATTCAGGTTAGAGTCGGAGTGGGAGCTGAGTGTTTACTGGCTGGATGCCCTTCCTGATGCCTACGCAGAGTTCCCAGCAGATATTTTTTCTTTGCAGCCTTTTGTGATCCTTTCCTCTCTGAAGTTATACTTCTGCTTCTCTCTCTCTCTCTCTCTCTCTCTCTCTCTCTCTCTCTCTCTCTCTCTCTCTCTCTCTCTCTCTCTCTCTCTCTCTCTCTCTCACACACACACACACACACACACACACACACACACACACACACACACACACTTATACTATCCACTTGCTTTCCTTTGCTACAGATATTTAAATGGTAGGCGGACAGCCATGTCTTGAGTGCTGTGAGCAAAATGACCTCTTTCCATCTTCGGGCCAAAACCTGACATTGCAGTGAGAAAGCAAAAATATTCTGGGAAGTTGCCCTGTATATGAATTTGAATGTTTTAATATTTTCCCCTTATCAAATACACTTGGAACAAACACTGCAGAAAAAAGAACGAGAACAGAATACCAACAGGGCTAATTAGTCTTCTTCAACATTCTCTTATATGTACAAATCTACGTGCACCAAAAAGAGAGCTTGAACCTTGGGATTTAAGAGAGACAGAGGGACCGTGAAGCAGAGGTTGCATGTGATTAAATCCTTACCACCCCAAAAACGGGGAGAGAAAATATAAGCTGCCTTTCCCGCCTCCCAAATAAGTCACTTTTTTTCAGTGCCGCTGTAACTAGAAACAGTCACTAAAACTTGTAAAGTCGAGGACTACCTATAAAATATCACCCTCTGAATAACTCCTACATAGCAATATTCAAAACTGTCCAGTGAGAATTCCACCCATCTGTTCCCATATTAATTCAGTTGCGAACATCCTTGGTCATTCGTGCACTCTTGACAATGTGGGAGCTGTCTGATGCCGAAGGAAACCTTTCATAGGTCCTCTGAGGGCAGTCACACATGGCTCCAAATAGCACAGTAGAAGCCATTTCTTACATTAAAAGGTTTTGCTCCATGCTCTTCCAGGCAACTGCAAAGAAGGTTTTGCAATAGGACCTACATGATGTTGTACAGGCAGTCTGGAACAGACCACGGTTGTTGCGGTTTCTCAGGGATGATCCCTCCCTGGCATCTTGTTCAGCTTCTGGCACGGATTGGGTCACCCTTGGCAACAAAACCGGACCAGAGGCTGGCCTGCTGAGAGAAGTCCATGGTGGATGCAAGCCCTGTTTGTTTCCAAAAAACATGGCTAAAAAGCTGAGGCTTTCTTGAGAGCTTGGGTGGTGGAAAGACCCTCTCCTGGGTGGTTCTTCCCAGGGGGGCACTCAGGATGGAAGTTGTCTCCAATGGAGACCACGGCAGAGTCTCTCCTGGATGCAGCATCACGCGGCAGTGATTCTGCACACATGCACACCCATTTGTACACGCAAAGAGAAGGTTCTGCTCTCAGGGCTACGCAGATTCAAAAGCCAGTTGAGGTGGAATAGATCTACAACCAAATACAGGTGGTCCCTGACTTACGACCACAATTGGACCAGAATTTCCATTGCTAAGCAAAGTGGTTGTTAAGTGAGTTAGGTCTGATTTTATAACTTTTTTTTACCACAATTGTTAAGCAAATCACTGCCATTTTTAAAAGAATCAGGCAGTCGTTAACCGAATCGGCTTCTCCCGTTGACTTTGCTTGCCAGAAGTTGGCTGGTGATCACGTGACCCCAGGATGCCGCAACCCTCATACGTCTACTTTGGTTGCCAAGCGACTGAATTGATCACATGACCATGGGGATGCTGCAAGGACCGGTCAAAAGTCACTTTTGTCAGTACTGTAGTAAGTTCGAACGGTTGCTACACGAATCATAAATCAAAGAGTTTTTTTCTAGGATTGGATGGCAGGTGCTGAGGAGATTTACTTTATTCCTCCAAAAGAAGGGCAGCTCTTGGTATCCAGATCAGGCTCTGCGGGTCCCAGAGCAGCAATCTCCAACCTTTCCAGTTCGGCTGACTGGTGGAGGGGGCGGGGAGGGGGGGAGGGGACGGTTTCATGTATGCGCATGCACCGCTTTCACAAATGCAGGGTTGTGCATGTGCGTGCTCCCCCACCACTACCGCGGCCCAGTTCCGAACGGGCTATGGCCAGGCACCGGGCCGCGGATCGGTGGTTGGGGGCCCCTGTTCCAGAGCAAGGGGCCATGAGCAGAGAGACCAGAAAGATCTGGACTGGGGGAGAAGAAGACCTGTGCCATCTATCTCTTCTCAGGTGCTCTTCTTTCCATTTTCTCATCTTCCTAAAGTCTTGCTTTTTTCCATTTTAGTACATTTGCGGAGAGTTTAAACCTTTCTGCAGAAATAACCTTTCCACTTTTAGCTAGTTCCTCTTAGAACCGAAACGGGGCTTCCGCCTGCACCTAATTCACAGCCATCAGCTGTGTTAACTTTGCTTTAAGGTGGCTGAATTGTCTTGCAGAAAACAGAGCTATTTTCCCATTTCTTTCTGTCCTGCTCTTCAGTCCATCATCATTCAAGGTCCAACTCTGACTGTCCTTCCATAGGAAGCGTCAGGAGAGGGAGAACCTGCTAGAGTAGGGGTGTCAAACTCGATTTCATTGAGGGCCGCATCAGGGTTGTGTTTGACCTCGGGGGGCTGGGGTGGATGTGGCCAGCATGACGTCACTTGTGTTGGGGAGGCGCCTGTGGAGCCCGAGTGCTCTGCCAGTGAAAACGGGTTCCCGAGCTCCATTTTTGGCTGCGACGGCCTCCTGCAACCCTTGGCCAGTGAAAATGGAGCTCGGGAGGCCCGCCCGTGGCCCTCGTGAGCTCCATTTTCGCTGACGGAGGCACCATGGGCCAGTCCTTCACTATTTCCAGGGTGGCCCCGCAGGCCAGATCTAAGAACCCAATGGGCCAGATCTAAGAACCCAACGGGCCAGATCTAAGAACCCAACGGGCCAGATCCAGCCCCCAGGCCTTGAGTTTGACACCCCTGCGGTCGAGAGAAAGATGCTGACAGGATGGTTGGCAAGGGGAGGCTTTCACTGAGTCATCCGTGAAGCTCTGTGTGGATGCCGTGAACTGGAGGGGAGTTGCCTCCTGGCTCCATCACCTCCGGGGGTGATTCTTGCTCTGGCAGGAGGTTGAGGACTACAGTAAACTGCAAAATATAATTATAAAAGTATTTGTACTTTAGTTTCTTTAGTTCTTCTTGTTTATATACTGAATGCATTGTGCAGGGATGGAATATTGGATTTTTATTCTTTATTCATCAGATGTTAATAGATATGGGACGTGGTTTCAAACAACAGAAATATTATATGCACATATATTTTTTTCTTTTATAGGCACAAGTCCTAAAAAGAAGAAAGGTAAGCTTGTTTTTCTATTTTTACGCACACACATACTGTAAACTCACATATGATCTGGCCTATCAGTATTTTCCGTTTCATCGTCTATCCAAAATCCGGTCGTTTCTGTTTATTTATCTGATTTAAATAGCTGCCTAAATCATGTTGCAAGCAGATATTTGGCTTGGAACAAAGCAACATCCCTTGCTGGCCCAAAACACTGGGGAATGCACATCCAGGTCTTTAAAGGTTTGCAAAAGACTTAACAGGGTCGGAGCTGTTGGGATTTCCAGAGAACATGGATCCCCAGGAGAGGAGAGGAGCCAGCACAGAGTACGTGCCCTGTGGACATGATGTAGGATACCAGCTGACATTCCAGGCCGTTCCGTCTGCCCTCTACACAGGAGAGCAGCAGCGGATTGGAGAGGCCATCCTACATCCACGGTGTCCAGTTGACTTTCCCACCCACGGCTCCTCCAGGCAGGAAGAGCTGCTACCAAGGCAGTGATTAGATAAAAGGCCCTGGGCAAAAATGTAATGCAAGGAAGTGTCTCAGACCAAGACCCTCCCTAGTTAAAGAGAGAGAAGGGCCAAGCACATTCAGACTTAGAAAGTTCTGTTACTGTAGCTTTCCAATACTGGCCTATCTGGCGATGGTTTGCTAATCCTGAAGGGTTTGTCGCCCCTCCTGCTAGGCCGCATCCGAAGGCCTGGATAGGGGTGGGCAACGAGCTCTGGCCCTTTTCCCCAGGAAAAGCTTGAAGCGAGGGCAGGATCTCCAGGGACTTGCAGAAATGCGGTGAGGGTAGCTGCTTCGTGCTGGATCGCACAGAAGCAGAGAGGTGTTGGCTAGTTTTTTAAGCAGGCACCTCACTTGGTTGGAAACCCGGGTGTCCACGAGCCAGAACTTGCCTGCACGCGCCACTCTGGATTCCGTGTAATTGTGTGAGACCTGAAGTAGCAGCTAATTTAGCAGCAGAAGGCCCCTGGGAAGGATTAGCGAAAGCAGCTGGAGCGTGTCTTTCCCCTGGGTTGTTTTTTTGGGGTGGGGTGGGGGAGGGAGATCTGGCTTAGGTATACATCTCATCCTATGAAGTCTAGGATGATATGAACCAGAGGAATTTTATAATACATGTACATAAGATTTCGTGAAGTTCGAGATTCGCTTCAGACCAGAGGCAGGACAGCCGACAGGCAGGCTGGACGAAGGCTTGGCCAGAAGCCAGCCAGGCCTCAAGAGGCACAACCATTGATCCTGAAAAGAGGGTGACTTCCGTGTGCTTTGCATGGAGAATCTTCCGCCGCTCATGGTTTTTTTTTAAAAAAAAGTAAATTTGATTTTTATTGGTATTTAACACCAGATAAGCTGTCAAGAATGTGTAAAGGCATTTCAAATGAATTTTAGAAATGCAAATGTAAAGAAGAGACCTTTTATCACTTATGGTGGACGTGTGATAAAGCAAAGAAGTATTGGATTAGGATATTCACATCCTAATAAAGATAAAACCAGAAACTTTTCATTTGGGCGTGATGGAAAAAGACTTGGGGGGAAAATTGGAACTTTGATAGCAAGCAGATTACTTTATGCACAAAAATGGAAGGACACTTTGATCCCCACAATGGAAGAATGGCTGCAAAAAGTGATGGAGTTAGCAGAGATGGCTAAATTGAATGCTTTGATCAAAGGGGAAAAACACACAATTACTTTTGGTTTTATTTGGAAATTGCTTCTGGACTTTGTGCTCAAGGTGGAAAAAATATGAAATTTTTATATATAGATATCAATTTCTATAGGTTTGTTGTTATAGAAATGGCTAGTTTATACTATTATGTAAAAGTAAACAGTTGAGATTTGATGCTGTTATCTTATTCTACTGCACCAAAGGGAGTTGGAAATCAACACTTTTTCTTTCTTTCCCCCCCTTTTCCTACACTTTTCTCTCCTGTATCTTCTCTACTATTTTCTTTTGCATTTTTGCATTTTATATTATAAATTTATTTATTTATTTATTTAAAAAATAAATAAAAAGCAAGTTTGCGGCTGTAGCACCATGCACTATTTATAGTAAGACAGCATTGCACTGCCCGGGACTGGGCTTGACACGGGTGGAGGAAAAAATAACATCATGATGTCATCCAATCAGATAAGCTCAAGGAAGTGAGGCTTCCAGATCCACGCATTGTTCCTCGGGCATAGGAGTTAAGAGCAGAAATAAAAATAGCTCTCATGGGGATAAGTGGTCCCTCTGGGCCACCTGCCAGAGTGATGGAGGCGAGGGCAGCCTGGGGAGGGGGTCTGCAGCCTGTCTCTGGGTGTGAAAAAGACATTCACGCCCACCTTGCCTGAACCTGCCAAGCAGAAGATTGGGAGTCTTGCCTGACCTATAACGGGGACCCACCATTCCAGGATCCTTTTCTGCCCCTTCTTGCTCAGGCTGGTCCAGAGAATGGGAATACCCCAAATGCCAGTCAGGTCTCATGTCAGTCGAATTGCTGCTCAGCTCATTTAGGCCTTTATAGAGGTTTTGATTCGGGCCCAGAAGCTGACTGGCTACCAGCAAAATTCGAGACAATCTTGGTGGGTTACAGGAATAG
This sequence comes from Diadophis punctatus similis, assembly GCA_023053685.1. Lineage (NCBI taxonomy): Eukaryota > Metazoa > Chordata > Lepidosauria > Squamata > Dipsadidae > Diadophis > Diadophis punctatus. Next base: position 17,468,128 of record JALIGW010000014.1, on the reverse strand, counting down.
AATTATAGGCCTGGATGGGGGATGCTGGTTTAGCTACTACTTGTAAAAAGGAATTCTGGTTAATCACAAGCTGGATATAAATATCAGCCGTGAAGCGCAGTTTCAAAAAACATAAACACCATTTTAGATCGCATGAGTAGAAATAAAATTTCCAGATTCCAGGATGAACTAATTCCACCCTTGGAGAGTCAATTTGATGTAATGGTTAAGGCACCAGGTTAAAAACCTGAAGGCAGCCTTGGGCAGGAAGCCGGCTGGGCAGGAAGAACCTGGCCAGATATACCAACTCAGCCCTAGGAAGCAGGCCATGGCGAGCAGCTTTTGAAATCTTGCTAAGAAAACTGAGGGATTTGTTCAAGCACCCGCCAGGAGTCGAGACTGACTCGAAGGGACGAATAATAATTCCACCCTATGATTTCAAGCTACTTGTTCAGATAGCCGGAGCAAGTAGAGATTAAGAGAAATCAGAATGGTTCACTTTAGGAAGAGAAGATGGGGACATTCTCAAACTCCTAACCACAGCACCAAACCCTTAAAGCCCAATTCCAACCAGCGAGACTGTCACTGTGATATGTTCTTGTATGCATGTGTGCATTCCTGAATCTCCATTTCTTCCCTTCTTACTTGACTCTTGACTGGGAGAGTCGCATTTTATAGCAGAGATGTAAACAATGAGGTTTTATTGTTTTTGTACCGAAATAAATATTTTAATTAGACTTTTAAACTCCAGCTTTATTTCTAATGTCTGAATTCCGGGAGAAAGATCAAACATCGCCTCTGTGAGATTAATTCTCACTCCGACAGAGACTCACAGTGATCTACAGAGCAAAGCCCCTTGAAACCCTCTAAGACTCGGGGATGACAACAATGGCACCCCAAAGCCTTAGGTGGCACTTTCCAAGAGGGGAGCAACCCACTCCAGGCCCACCCAGGTTTCAGTAACATGGATCAAATTGTGGACAAGGTCACTTTCATTGTACAGACTGTTGTGTTTAACAGCACTAGCTGGGCAGGGCGGCTCTCAGCCAGCAAGCCCCCAAATCCCCAAGTCTGGACTGCCTTCAGGATCCCATTATTTCCCCTCCCTGCCCAACACTCTCCCAGTGCCTAGCCTGCCCCCTCTTCTCCCCCCAGAGCCCTCCTCGTCCTTGCTTCCTCCTCCCAGGCCAAGGCATCCATTCATCCCGCCACTCACTCTACTCCAAGACCCCCAGGGCTCCCAGCAGAACCCCTCCCTCAGGTTACACTTGCCTCCTAGCACTCAGCTGCGGGGGGGGGGGAGCTGCTATGATAGCCTACAAGACACACAGGATCAGTCCATAGCCCCCACCCATCCAGTAGTTGGGCAATCAGTTGTTCCAAGCCTTTTCTCTCCTTCTTCTTGAAGACAGTCATAAGCTTGCAAATATAGACCAGATTTCATTCAGACAGGAATGCAAAAATGTCACAAGCATTGCAGGAAACAAGTGCAGAGACCTGTACACTTTGCTTTGTTACCACATTTCCTTTCTCTTATTATTGCCTCTGGCTCTTGGGAATTCTTCATGAACTCTCACAATGAAGTACACTATTTAATTAAATTAATCACTTCTGAATTTGTTCCCTGGTTGTTTATATTCCTCTTACAGTCTCTATTTACTCAATAGGAAATAGTCAATATCAATCAACATCTCTCAGGATATATTTATTGTGGTCAGCAGCTATCCTGTGGACTCGGACACTTCTTGTCTTTCTCTGTTCATTCCGCTCTCTTCATTCTCTCTTTCTTCTGTTGGTCCCCTGCAAATGTCTGTTTGCCCAGTCAGTGGGCTCACTTCCCATTACTTTCAAAGAACTATTTATGTGGATGAGTTGCTGGAGGAAGTAATGGTGTCAGTCCTGTTAACCAATCCCTTCAACCCCTTCAGGAAGCAATAGAATTTGCCCATATAGCTTAGCAGCCATGTTTATACAAATGAAAACATAACCCTGTATTTTCACAGGCAAAAAAGCTGGCCCTCCAGGACCTGTTGGGCCCCAAGGCCCTCCTGGACCACCTGGGCCCCAAGGCCCCCCTGGAATCCCAGGTATCCCTGGCATTCCAGGTACCACAGTGATGGGACCGCCAGGACCTCCGGGAGCCCCAGGCCCCCAGGGACCCCCTGGGTTGCAAGGCCCTACCGGTAAGTGCTTAGGAGAGCAAACATACATGCATGAAAGATTAAAACTGTCAGCTTACTATATAATGCTTGTCAACCTGTGGGGGTTTGTAGGCGCATACAGGAATCTGAGAAACTGTCACCTCAAAAGATGCCTGGAATCTGGCCCATCCCAAAGAGCACAAAATAGAGGATTGTCCAAACTACATATTTGATCTCCACATCACCCATGAAGAATGTCACAGATGAGGAAAGGAATCTTCCCAGATGCTTCCCAGATGCTTCCCAACCTACCTGAAGCATCTCTTGCTCCTCGTTGTCTTTTCTGTGCAGAGACTTGCAGCCAAGGCAACAGGGATCAGTGAATTAATCATTAATGCTGCAGCAAGTCTGAGTTATAGCAATAGCACTTAGATTTATATACTGCTTTGTGGTGCTTTCCAGCCCTCCCTAAGCGGTTTACAGAGTCAGCCTCTTGCCCCCAACAATCTGGATCTTCATTTTACTGACCTCAGAAGGATGGAAGGCTGAGTCAACCCTGAGCCGGTCAGGATCGAACTGCTGGCAGAGTCAGCCCTGCAATACTGCATTCTAACCACTGCGCCACCACAGGTCTTTTTATGTTGCTTTACACATTACAAAGAAGCACATCTTCCATTGGATGAATGGCCACAAACTATTTCTGAGATTATACTGAAGCTGCCTGTGGTTTAAGTATAAAGCAAAATGTGAAGATAGTTGTAGCTGGGGGGAAAGAGTAATGGAACTTTGCATAAGCTATAGAAGAGGAATATCATCATGTCCCTTGAGTTATTTCTGTAATCAGTCAACCCACCAAAATTATGCCAAATGTGGTCTTAATTTGTAGAATTTAGGCTGATGGATCTCTCTCCATTTTCCCTCCCCAAAAGGTAAAAATTCAAAATGAGACACCATTCCTAACCCGTTTAAAAGGTCTACACATACATAAAATACTCATTTAAGAATATTGAGTATAAATTGTGAAGCAAGATATTTTTATTTTGATACCTTGATAATATAATCAAAAAAAGTACCAGCTACTCAGGAATTTTTGGAATTATGCCATATTGGATACAGGGTGACACGTTTAAATAAATGGGAATGAATAAAGGGGGGAGGAGAATAGAGCAATAGTGACGTAAATGTTCTATGCTAGGGTTGGGAGGGGGCTGCAATTATATAAGAGCGACAAGGCGCTAACGGGTTTTTTTGGCTGCAGAAGAGTAAAATGCAATGTCATGGTATGGAAGGCATCTTTGCAGGATGTAGGTATCCTACAAGTTATAGTGCAGATACTCAGACCAATGAGATCCTAAAAGCCTGGGATTTTGATGCTTTTTCAAAAGCTTGCTCATATATGACTCTCAATATTAAAACTATTTTGCAGGCACAGCAGAAAGAGCAGGACCTAGGGATTCACAGGTCAGTGACTTCATGTGGGGGAAAAACATCAGGTACCCTGATTACAAATGAATCTTGCCTCCTTTTTAAATGCAAAAATGCTAATTTTCCAGCCAGACCAGATTTATCCATCCATTCATCTTTGCATAAAAACTAGGTGATCTGATTAGATCTACTATTTTTTTCTTATGTTATGTTTGCGCTCTACATGGGGCTACCCTCAAAGAGTATCCAGAGACTGCAATTGGTGCAAAATGCAGCTGCACGAGCTGTGGTGGGTGTTCCCAGATACACCCACGTAACACCCATTCTCCGCCAGCTGCAATTTAAGGTGTTGGCTTTGACCTTTAAAGCCCTACATGGCTCAGGGCCAGGTTACCTCCGGGACCGCATACCTCCCTATGACCGGTTAGGTCCCACAGAGTTGGTCTCCTCTAGTTCCCATCAACCAAGCAATGCCGGTTGGTGGGACCATGGGGGAGAGCCTTCTCTGTGGGAGCTCCATCTCTCTGGAACCAACTCCCACCTGAGATCCAGATTATCCCCACCCTGCTGGCCTTCTGTAAAGCTGTGAAGACATGGCTCTTCCTGCAGGCGGGGTGAACGAGATCTTAATTCCCACATGCATGATTGGTTTTTAATTTTTGTAATTTTTTAAATTGTTTTTATTGTATCTTTAATTGTTCTTTTTTATGTTGTACGCCGCCCTGAGTCCTATGGGATTGGGCGGCCTATAAGAACAATAAATTAAATTAAATTAAATTAAATTAAAGGACTTACCATATTTTTCGGAGTATAAGACGCACTGGAGTATAAGACGCACCTTAGTTTTTGGGGAGGAAAATAGGGGGGAAAAATCTGCCTACCAGGTATTCATCTGGCTAGCATCCTTAGTCTGGTCAGCTTCAGCACATTATTTTATCCCCTGGTTAGGACTTAAAAAAACCTTCTTCTGAGAGAGTAACAATGAAAGAGCCTGCAAGCCAGTAAGAGCTGGGAAGATCGTTAGCACCTGGTTAGGGCTGGAAAAAAACTTCTTTGGAGCAAGTAGAGCAATGAAAAAAAACCTTGCAAAGACTTAGGGCTGGAAAAACATTCTTCTGAGAGAGTAACAATGAAAAAGCCTGCAAGGTAAGAGCTGGGAAGATCTGTTAGCACCTAGTTAGGGCTGGGAAAAAAAGCTTCGGAAAAGCTACATTTGGAGTATAAGACGCACCCAAATTTTCAGCCACTTTTAGGGAGGAAAAAGGTGCGTCTTATACTCCGAAAAATACGGTATTTGCTGTAATTTCACAAATTTGTGTCAGTTTTTCACAGCTTGCATTTAGGAAATTCTTGATGACCAAATAAGTTATTTATAGAAATTAATGGACTTTAGTTCCACGAGGTCAGAAATTCATGGTCTCTTCCAGGTTGTCCTCAACTTACGACCAGACATTTAACAAACTTTCAAAGTTATGGTGGCCTTGGAAAGGTGTGTTATGGCCCGTAAAGCACTTCTGGCCATTATAAAAAGTTGTGCCCCGCAAGTGACTCGCATTTACAACCAGTTACCAAGCACCTCACAATCCTGTGATTGCCATTTGCAATCTTCTCTGCCAGCTTTCCCCAAAAGTCCGTGGGGAGACTGGCAGGGAAGGTTGAAAGTGGAGAAACCATTCAGCAGTCCCAAGGAGGATCTCCCCTCCCTGCATGGAGGGGAGGGGAAACCCTCCAGGAGGCATTCTTTCATTTCATCCATTCAACTGATGGGAGGTGGCTTCACGAGCATAACTTCCAGAAACAGTCTTTGCTTAAAGATCACTCAGTGCCCGGGGGTTTCCAGCCCTAATTATAGTCATAATTTCAGGACTATATTTTAAATGTTCATATGGACATTTCTGTAAACTGGGGAAATCTACCTTGTTTTCATCTGAATCTGCTCTCTTCTGTTTTGCAGCCAGCAGTAGTTCACCTGCAAGGACAGGGGTCTGCTATCCAAGTCAAGAATGGTAAGCATTTATTTATTTATTTAATTTATTTATTATTCGCACTTGTATGCCACCCACTCCACAGAGACTCTGGGCGGCTTGCCAAGCACTCAGCCACAACAGAGACTCAAGAGTGTCAGTTTCCTACCTTCTGTTAAAGAAAGGAATAGAATATTTCCTAGGTTTCTGATTTTAATATTTCAACAGCATATATCACTCATTTGATTATCTTTTTTCTTTCTCCTTCATTTTTTTAATGTCTAATTAAAATTAGTTACCACATCAATCCAGATATTCTGTTTTCACCATCAGCACCATCTTCACTATCTCAATCTTGGTTTGCCTCTAATTGTCATGTCAAATCGAATTTTACCTCAGGTGTTCCGTATAGTTTCTCCTTAATCTTCTAGGCCTCGAGTAGCAACACCTATAACTTTTCAGAACAGGTTGCCTCTTTGGTCCCTGTTTTGGTGTCTTCCACGTCACCTTCTATCCCATTTGCCTCAAAGGTGATGCATATTTCTTTACATGTGTCTACTATTAAAACCTCGATGTGCAGTCAAACCTACACTTGTGGAAGCTCCAATAAAGTTCTAATTCCACAGCTCTTAGGACAGACCTTCTTCTTTGGTGGACTTTTGAAGCTCTCCTGACTTTTCTCAAATATCTGCTTCTCCAATCTGACGCTGCAGCATCCGGAGAGCCTTCCTTCTTGCCTTCCTGAAAGCCCATTGAGTTATATAGGGCTTCATTGTGGAGGAAGGGAGTTCTGAAGCTTCCTGAGTTATTCTGCAGTGAGAAAATAAACTGTTGAATAGGCAACCGTTCTAACAAATACAACTTTTCTCACATAGAAAGTTTCCTTTCTTTTACATGGTGACTCTTTGTGTTTGTTTTTAGTGTTTTTTTTTATCAGTGTTGTCTCCAACACCAAAAAAACCACCACTGAAAACAAACACAAAGTGTTGTCACCATCTAAAATATTTGTATTCAGAATGCCATCCAATTCTTGCCTCAATCAGATTTTCTCACATTTTCTCAGCTTACTCAACAACAATCCACAGACTTGACCTGAAAGGTATTTTCTTAGTACAGTTCAAGTTGTCTTATTTTCCTTCTTTGATTTATCTCCAAGATAAATCTCTCCTCTCAAATCAGTATACATACCAGTCCCTCCACTATTGCTTCCACAACATCCCCATGAGAGAGATCACCCAGTGAATTCCATAGCCCCAGGTTGTTATTGTCCTGCTTCAGGTTTCAATCACACACAGTCAAGCATAGTTGCTATGGAGATTAGCAATTTTATTTTAAGGCTGAAGAGATAACAGCAAAACAGAACAACAACAACAGAAAGTTGCCTCAAGAGTTTGCTCTTAATAGGAGCATGCAGAAGAATAGTCCAAATCTGGAGGAGGAGGAGGAGGAGGAGCAGAAGCTGGGGGCAGAGTTAAAAGAGGGATCAGCCTAGAATCCCTATATAGCCACAAGCAAACTACGCCCAACCCCTCCCTCCCTTGAATTGCATTGACCCCATTCTAACTCCAAGCAAGCTGCCAGCTGTTAGTTGAAAAGATTCCTATGCCTGGCTTTTCAGCAGCAAATCAATTTAATTGGACTTTCATGGGTGGATCTGGTCCTTTTTGTGCCTGACAAAATGCAGTCCAGGGTTCCAAGAGCCACATCAGGGATGTCAGTCAAACAAAAACACAAATTCTAAGAGGCTTCCCACAGAGGTCAGAGGTTCACAGTTTCTTACACAGCAGGATTCACTGGAATGTCATGCAAGAGCCCGAGATCAGATGTTGTTTCCAACAAAGGGGAGATGGGTCAGGGCTGCCTCTTAAATCAGGTTGCAGCCAGCTGTCATCAATCAAGAGATTTACTTGCTTGTTGGGAGCATGTCTCTTTTCTGCTCTCCTCACCAGGTGCAGAGGCTGGGAGGCCTCCAGCCATCCACATCCTTCGGCTGCTCCAGCTGTCCAGGTGGTGCCTGTGCTTGATCAGCCTTATGTAATTCTTGGTTTGGTGTCTCCTGAGGTTGACATTCCACAGGATCAGTTGGAGCAGCTTCCTTAGATTCAAGATTCAGAATCTAAGTCTGGGCCATGACAGGTATCACCAGAGGCCCAGGGCTTCACAACCAGATCTTGAGTCCAGGAAGTCGCCGAAAGGTGCCTAATCCTGATTTGTTTCTGAATCTGGACTCTTGCTCAAGCAACCTGGAACTTCCCCATTAGCACTTTTCTTTTCCTGCTCTTTGGAATGAGAATGCCAAGCAAGCAAAAGGCTCAGCACTTCTCTAGAGGAAGATGTGATCCCATTCCTTCCTGTGACAGACAGACATCCCTACAAGACAGAGGCTGGTTATTAGTGGAAGGGGTCAGTGCTTCCCATGGGCCCCCCTTGTCCCATGCGCAGGCTGCTCACCCTTTCCATTCCCTATTTTGTCTTTCAAGTGAATTCCCAATAACCTCTGTCGCAGCCTCAAGGCTGCTCTTTAGTTACACGGTCCATATTCCCACAACGCTTGGAATTAAGTCCAGACCCAGGCTGGAAGTATGTTGTGGGAACAGCAGAAGGCGATGATCACTTTCCTACTCAGCCTCTTTGATCTGGATTCATCTTGCCTCATCAGAGGCTCAGTAGCCTTCCTCAAAAAAAAATGAGAGAGAGGGAGAGAGAGGGGGGTGGGGAGAGAGAGAGAGAGAGAGAGAGAGAGAGAGAGAGAGGTGTGGGTGAGGCTTCTGCAATTTACCCACGTAGTCTCTCAAGAGAAAGAGCTGAAAAGCCAGCACAGCCAACACATGGGCAGGCCAGTTGCATCAGGTCTCCACCTTCTCTTGCCTGGTGGGAGAGGGCCTTGCCCCACCTCCTCTGGAGGAAGCACTGCCCGGAGACGTTGGCTGTGAGTTGGCCGTTCCCCAAATAATTATTTCAGGCCAGCTGCCAAAATCACTGATAAGGAGGTCTGGCTGGGTGACCACTTCCCCAAGTGACCAGAAAAAAATCAGAGAGAAATAAAAGAGCTGATTAATAAGGAATCTGTAGGAGGAATCCAGTGCTAGGGTAGACTGAAAGAGGACTGTTTCAAAATTAAAGATTATAACTGTTATACAAGAGGTAGAGAAAAGAGCAGGAGGGCGAGTCGGGTAAATTAACAGAAGGAGGTGAGAAGGGCAATGAAAACAATGAGTAGAAGACCAGGTCAATACCTCAGGAAGCTCTACGAGAGCAGCGCCAGACTCTGCCCGTGTATGCAGGGGCTGGAGGGACTGACACAGTGCCCCCCTCCAGGGAGTCTTCCCAGATAGCCCTGAGCAAGTGAGATTGGGGGTGGGGACTGGAATTGGCATCTTGGATGCTACACCTCTGTTTCCTCCCTCCACTCCCCCACCCCCGCAAAAGGATGTGGCCTGGAGTAAGACAGGTTGGAGAACAACCCATCTATCAATCCAATGTTTGCCTGCCTTCCCCTCCCCCAAATAAGGCTATTTTAATGCCCAGTTTGGTGCTTGCAGTGGGTCAAATGATGGGCGAGCACGTCTTTCCCAATGGCAGAAAAGCAGAGGTGGGTTTCAGCAGGTTCTGACCAGTTCTGGAGAACCAGTAGCGGAAATTTTGAGTAGTTCGGAGAACCGGTAAATACCACCTGTGACTGGCCCCGCCCCCATCTATTCTCTGCCTCCCGAGTTCCAGCTGATCGGGAGGAAATGCAGATTTTACAGTATCCTTCCCCTGCCAAGCCCACCAAGCCAAGCCCACCAAGCCATGCCCACAGAACCGGTAGTAAAAAAAATTGAATCCCACCACTGCAGCAAAGGACTGTCTCTCAGACGGCTTCCTATTGGTGGGAGGGGGTTCTCCTTCAGCCACGGGAACACGGGATGCTACCACTGCATCAGCCCCGGATCGTATGAACGCAACTCTTGGCCGCACGTTTTATTCTGATCAATTCGGGGTCGGGGGGGGAAGGTCTATGCAAACATTCCTGTATGTCTAATGCATATTTTTATTGGCCTTTTCATGATGTGATTTTTAATGGAAAAAAGTGCTGGCTGGAGAATTCTGGGAGTTGAAGTCCACAAGTCTTAAAGTTGCCAAGTTTGAAGACCTCTGGCCTAAACCAATCTTCACCTTTTCTGTAATATATGTTCTACTTTGATCCCGTCACATTTGTACTGTTTTTATGTTTCTTTTCATGAAGGCTTTTGAGTGACTGCCATTTTCTCTTGCTGAGATCTTTCAGGTGGAGTTCTTAATGACTGGTCTCGCATAACAATGAACCCGAAAGTGTTTAAGCTGCACACCCGGAGTGGCGAGCTGGAGGTACTGGCGGACGGCACGTACTTCGTCTATAGTCAGGTAGAAGTGAGTACGGTCTTAGGCCTAACTCCTTTTCCTCTATCCAAAATGCAACATCTGTGGTATCAGAAGGGTGTTGCTGCAAAAACAAGGAAGGCCATCAAAAGTGGATGCATTAATAAGTCTCTCGTCTTGTAGACAATAGGAAATAAATTCAGGATGTCGTGGTATCGCTGAAGTATCAGCTGTCTTGCTAGATCAGGAATGCATGTGTCTCTTTTTCCTAGCCTGTATGTGTCTAACAGGATTCTAATGGCGCCTCCAGGCCCCCCTCCTCCTGTCCCACCGACCCTGGCTTCCTCCCTTCTCCAAGCTTGCATCTCCCTGCAGTCGCTACCACTTTGCCTGTATGGCATTTTCCAACTCTTGTCTTTGATGGCCAGGATACCTTTCTCCTTAGCCCCCCCCCCTGTACTTAATTCACTTACCACCTCAAAGAATGTGTCCTTTTCTATGTCTCCTAAATTTAAAAAAAAAAACTTTCAGTGTCATAGGTGCTAAAGGGGAATAAAACCCAACCCATAAATACAGCAGATCATTTTTTTGGGTGTGTGTGTGTGTTTAGGAATGGAGAAATAGTGCTACAACAAAACTATACCTCCCATAAATAAATGAATAATACAATTTAAAAATAAAACAAAATTGTAAGTATTCTTACAAGTAAGTATTCAAAGCACATCCCTCAATTTGCAAATGCCAGCCTCTAATCCAGGGGTCCCCAAACTTGGCAACTTTAAGACTTGTGGACTTCAACTGGCTGGAGAATTCTGGGAGTTGAAGTCCACAAGTCTTAAAGTTGCCAAGTTTGAAGACCTCTGCTCTAAGCCAATGGGAGTTGCACAAGCCTTATCTTGGCCTCGGAGCATGTCTACAAAACTCTTTCTTAAGCTGCCTGTTCTAACCCGCCCTGCCCTTCTTGCGGTTGACCTGTTGTCCTACTGTATATTATGAATTGCACCTTCCTACAGAATTCGGGGTGGGGTGAATGAGCACCAGGTAAGGAATCTGGAACTCGCTGGCAGAAGACGGGCCAGTTCCTCAGGCAGAGGGAGGTGTGGAAGGCTCCCGTGCAAGACAAGACAAAAGTGCACCAAGCTTGATGGATCATTCTGGCAGCTTGTCTGTGAATGCAGCAGCCTGAAACCTTTTACACAGGAGGCATCGGGTTGCTTTCACCGGGGACCTCATAAAACTCTGATTGGACCATTCTATGAAGAATATGAGGGTTGGTTTTTTTGTTTTTTTAAATAGCTTTCCACAAATAATTTATTTAGGTCAGTGTTTCTCAACCTTGGCAGTTTGAAGATGTGTGGACTTCAACTCCCAGAATTCCCCAGCCAGCAACGCTGGCTGGGGAATTCTGGGAGTTGAAGTCCACACATCTTCAAACTGCCAAGGTTGAGAAACACTGATTTAGGTAGTAGAGCCCATGTGGATGTCTGTCCCCAAAGGACAAATCCTTCCCAATGAAGTTACCTATTTTTCTTGTGTGAACTGGCTTATTCCTCAAGAGATGGCATTTTAGCAATGCTGCTTTGATAGGCCACTAATCATGGAAGTGGAAAATCAACTGAAGCCTTATGTTTTCTTTGAAAGAAATTAGATTTCTTTCAAGGATAATTGATTATCAGTTCAACCATCATTGTGTATTCCATTAAATGAATTCATTTTTTTGGAGAGTGGGACCCTGTGTGTGTGAGATGGAGACATTGGCTCTTGGCTCATTTTATTTGTGAGATTTATATACCGCCTCACAGTGCAAGCACTCTCTAAGCGGTTTACACCATTAAGCAATTATATTTATATTGCCCCCAACAATCTGGGTCCTCATTTTACCTACCTTGGAAGGATGGAAGGCTGAGTCAACCTTGAGCCGGTGAGATTTGAACCGCTGACCTGCGGATCACAGTCAGCTAAAGTGGCCTGCAGTACTGCCTCTAACCGCTGCGCCACCTTGGCTCTTGTTCACCTTGGCTCTTGGCTCATTGAGGAGTGCCCATGTTCTCTGCCATCATTAAAGAGTAATTTATTCTGTATTTTGAATAACAAACATTGCTGTAGGTTAAGGTGACCAGACGTCCCGCTTTTGGCGGGACAGTCCCGCTTTTTAATAATTTGTCCCGCGTCCTGTGGCGTTTCAAAAAAGTCCCACTTTTTGAATTTGAATTTGCCCTGCACACCCCTCTGCCTCCTGCTTCGCCTGCCTCCTCCTGTCAGGCGGGGAGGGAGGGCTGTGAGAGGGGCAGCGGCGGTCTTGCCTGTTCGTCGCCGCAGAGCCGAAGAAGCTGGTGGCGTTCGCGGCGCGGGGCTTCCCCGCCCACTTTCCCCAGCCGCTGGGATGCCGCCATTTGCGTTCTTTTGCCCTCTGCGCAAGCAGAACGCTTTGCGCATGTGCAGAGGGAAAAAGAACGCAAATGACGGCGTCCCGGCGGCCGGGGAAAGCGAACGCCACCAGCTTCTTTGGCTCTGCGGCGACGAACAGGCAAGACCGCACCGATAGGAACCCACCCCTGGCTGCGATGAAGGGGGGGTGATTGGGGGGGTGCACAAAGCTGCAGGATAAGAGAGACGGACCCCTCCCATCTTGCTCCCCTAGGAAACCCCCCCCCCATCAATGGTGTCCCGCTTTACAAATATTAAAATCTGGTCACCTTACTGTAGGTGCACTTTTACATGAAACTCTTGTAGGGTTTCTTCCTCTTGGTGATACTTTTTTCTCTCCAATGTTTGCTTCCAATTAGGTGTACTACATAAACTTCACAGATTTTGCCAGCTTCGAGGTGGTGGTGGATGAAAAGCCTTTTCTGCAATGCACTCGGAGTATTGAGACCGGGAAGACCAACTTCAACACCTGCTACACAGCCGGGGTTTGTCTCCTCAGAGCTCGGCAGAAGATCGCTGTGAAAATGGTCCACGCTGACATCTCCATCAACATGAGCAAGCACACCACCTTCTTTGGGGCCATTCGGCTAGGGGATGGGCCCTCTTCCTAAGGACCTGAGGTGGGGGCGTCCCCAAACCACTTGGCGTCACCGTTCAAAAGATTGGGAAGAGTCAAAGAACTGATATTTATTTTTTTATGTAACTACAGAAAGCAAGCCAGGTTTTTCCTTTGGCTCCATTGGAGTAGTGCTTAAAAATGGAGCATTGCTAGAGATGAGACCTTCCACCTGAGCTGTATATATCACATCAGAGGCAGGCGGTGCGGTCACTTCCTTCCCACAACTTGCACTGATAAGAGTTACTGTGGCAACAGATGGAAGGCATGCAACTGAATGCTCTCCAGGAAGATGTATGTTAACAGGAAAATTCTTTGTCCCCCCCCCCCCCACTCTAATTTTTCATACCAAAATTACAAGGGACCCTAGAACGTGGCCAGAACACAATCCAAATTCTGCTCGTAATAAATTTCATGTTTAGAAACTGCAACTATAGATGAGGGACTATTTATAAAGCTGGAAGTCGCCTTTGGCAAAAACACTAACTAACTACCCAGTTAAAATAGTGAATTCGACTTTCAAAAGCTAATGTGTCGTTACAGGTTTTTTACAAAGGTTTCTTTCTGGATTTGGTTTTGTAGTCTCTGTCTCTACCCTGATAGGTTCGGAATGTGGCATTTCCCAATTCAGTCTTGGTACTTTTCTTCCAGACCAAGATTAGCAGTGTGTGTGGGGGGGTCTGTCTTCAAACTTCCCAATGGGCATTTTCTTCTCTTAGTGAGCCGAGTCAGAGCGGCAAAACACAGCCTTGCCTTACCCAGTGTATTGGTCCTGAGATGTGGACAAGCAGCCTGTTTCCTATTAAGAGAAGAGAGGCTCAGGGAAGACAATTAGGCAGTTCTAGGATCCAGTTCAGACTTGGGTGGAATCTGGGAAGCAACTTTTCCCATTGTGTATAGATCAATGTCAGCCAAAATTTAAAGCGGCTGCTCCCACCGGATACTTTAACGCTGTGAATTACAATGGCAAAGACAATATGACCGAGTACTCTATTTTTTGTGGAGCAATTCTGGCAAACTATTAAGTCAGCTGGCAAGGGGGATGATTTAGGGCTTCCGAGGTGGGTAAAATGAGGACCCAGTTTGTTGGGGGCAAGAGGCTGACTGTAAAACTGCTTAGAGAGGGCTGTAAAGCACTATGAAGTAGTGCCGAGGTGGCGCAGTGGTTAAAGAGCAGCACTGCAGTTCAGCAGTTCAGCTGTTCAAATCTCACTGGGCTCAAGGTTGACTCAGCCTTCCATCCTTCCGAGGTGGGTAAAATGAGGACCCAGATTGTTGGGGGCAAGAGGCTGAACTCTGTAAACCGCTTAGAGAGGGCTGGAAAGCACTATGAAGCGGTATATAAGTCTAAGTGCTATTGCTATTGCCTCTGTCCCTTAGAAAGGTGATGGGAGAAAGTTAAAGCAAGCCTTGTGATGATATAATCTTGTTTCTTCCAGCTCTCTGCCAGGGAGACAGGGGGAAAAAATGTTACCAGTTTGTTACAGCCAAACCTCTTCTCAGAAACGGCTATCCTGATAAGAGTCGTTGAGGAAGCAGAAAAGTGCCAGTGTGGTGCTTGGTTTTAACTGGCAACTGTAAAGTTGAAATTCTACTCTTGTGCTATGCACAGATGATTCTCCTGTTCTCATTTATTTGCAGAGGTGAAGAAATGCTTCTGGAAAAGATTTGTGTATTATCTGCAGGGTCTAGTTTAGCAATGATTTTTAAAGGAAGACTGCAGCAATGCCAGTCCCATCACTTCAGTGGTGGGTTCCTACCAGTGCGGTCCACTCTATAGCACCGGTAGCAGCCCGCTGGTGACATCACAGTACCGGTGCGGTCGGTTGCCTGTGCCTGGGCGCCACCATTTTTTAAAAAAAAATTAATTTTTTTAAAAAAATTCTTCTGCACATGCCCAGAAGCCGAGCTTCCGGCACTGTGCATGAGCTGCCTTCCTACCCCACAGTGAGTCCAAGCAGGGGAGGATGGCTGAGGGAGCGCGTGAGACGCTGAAAGAACGGGCGGCAGGAGCTATCTCCATTCCCCTCCCTTCAGCAGTCCGAGAAGCCACGAACATCCTAGGCATTTTCACACGTTTGAGGCTTCTCGAGCTGATGACGGGAGGGGGAATGGGTGGCAGGACCTATCTCAGTTCCCCTCCCTTCAGCAGTCCGAGAAGCCACGCCCACCCGGTCACATGGCCAGCAAGCCACACCCACCTGGTCACATGGCTGGCAAGCCACACCCACAAAATAAGCCACGCCCACAGAGTGGTAGTAAAAAAATTAGGAACCCGCCCCTGCATCACTTCTAGGGATGCAAGCTTGTTTTGCTTTGGAAATAGTGGCCCAAAACTGGAAACTCCCCAATAAATGATTGAGCCTTCGGTGCTTCTGCCCTTTGACCAGCAACATCAGGGTCAAGGCTCCAGGCCAGCGGTTCCGCTTGTCCAATGGGATACGTAAGGTAGTCCCTGGCTTATGACCACAGTGGAGGCCAAACTTTTTGTGGCTATAAGTGAAACATTTGTTCAGTACGATTTGCCCCATTTTACAACCTTTCTTGCCACAATTGTTGTGAATCGCTGCAATTGTTAAGTTAGTAACACAGTTGTTAAGTGAATCTGGCTTCCCCATTGATTTTGCTTGTCAGAAGGTCGCAAAAAGGGATCACATGACCCCAGGACATTGCAACCGTCATAAATATGAGTCAGTTGCCAAGCGTCTGGATTCTGATCACGTGACCATGGTCGTACAATGGTCGTAAGTGTGAAAAACCTTTTTCAGTGCCATTGTAACTTTGAACAGTCACTAAACAAACTGTTGTAGTTGAGGATTACCTGCATTTACAGACCGTTCCACTTCAGGCTTCCTGTTTTTAATGGTTTTAAAGAGTTGGCTTTATTAGAGGATAAAGTACGACCCGCCATTAGAGTGATGTTAGTCAAACTCTGTTCAGACTCTGAATGACAGGAAAGCTCCAGGCACAAGTCAGCCTCTCTCGCAGTGGGGTAGAGATGGCAGGTGGGGAGCAACCTTTAGGTTGCTTTGTGGGCCAGCAATTGTAGTCACCATATGATCTCTGTGTATATAGATAAATAAATATATATATATATATATATGGAGAGAGAGAGAAAGATATATATAGAGAGAGATAGATAGATATATAGATATATATAGATATATAAATGTATATAAATTGGGATGTAAGTTTAGTTAATTTACAGTGTTTTCTTTGCAAATAAAGCTCTCTTGATGTGATTTCTATGGCTTGAATCCCAGCCTCTGTTTATCAAACCACGGAGCAAGACAGCCGTATCTGATTCTAACTGAAAGCACTACAAGGGCCTGGGACTTCTAATGACTCGTGAAAGAATCAGGACAGCGTTGTCGGAACAAGATCCCATTATACAAGGTTACAAGGTTAAGCAATAATGGTTAGGCATCCTTTTTTATCTTTAGGAAGCGTAAGGAAGCGGTTTCTTGGCAGGACTGGAGAAAATGAAACGTTAGGGGAATGACTAGACCAGTGTTTCTCAACCTTGGCAGTTTGAAGATGTGTGGACTTCAACTCCCAGAATTCCACAGCCAGCAACGCTGGCTGTGGAATTCTGGGAGTTGAAGTCCACACATCTTCAAACTGCCAAGGTTGAGAAACACTGCGTTAGGGGAATGACTAGTCGAAAATACAAAGCATGATATTTACCATGATACGCTACTCTGAGCTAGAACACAACACCAGCTCAGCACTGAGAGAGGAAGAGCCATTTGATTACTTGCTACACTTCATGGAAACGTAACTCCTGCTCACTTTCCACCCTGCCAAGTTCCCTAACAGAAGTAGGAAATGTTTTGGATGTCACCAAGTAGCTCACAAGTTTGTTCCAGAAATTTCAATAAATCTGCCCGATACTGCTTTAGGCTATCGTTTTGCAGGATTTCGAGGTACACCGAGGAAATGCCCACTTGGTCTTCAGAACATGGAAGCAGCAGCTAGGCAGATACATACCTGCCAAATCAGGTTCATTTTTACATACTTAGCAGGACCATGAACTATAGACGATTTGCTCAATGCCCTGCCCTCTGTGTGAATTTTAATTCCTCTACCAAGCCCGTTCATAGCAACAGAACAGGGATCCTCTGCCCACTGCCAGCAGTTCAATCCTGACTGGCTCAAGGTTGACTCGGCCTTCCACCCTTCCAAGGTCAATAAAATGAGGACCCAGATTGCTGGGGGCAAGATGCTGACATTTAGAACCCATTTAGAGAGGGCTGTAAAGTGGTATAGAAGTCTAAGTGCTATTGCTAAGTATGAACTACTGTAACTACAGAAATATATAGACGTTTCCTTGAAAAAGTTCAGCTGCGATGGTGTCTGAGAAAGACCTTGGGAGATGGGGAGCTATTAATAAAAGTATTGCAGGAGTTGCCAGGAGTTTGAGTCTGATGGGCCTCAAGGCTGACTCAGCCTTCCATCCTTCCAAAGTTGGTAAAATGAGGACACAGATTGTTATGGGCAACATGCTGACTCTGTAAACCGCTTGTACAACACAATGAAGCTTGTAAGTATCTAAATGCTATTGCTACAGCCATGAAGAATTGCCATCCTCCCTTAGGGCAGGCAATTCCAAAGCAAGGGGTCCTCCCCCCTTCTATCCTAATGGCTGGATTTGGCCCTCAGACAAGGGCAGGGGCTATAGAAGGCAGGCAGGGCCTGAGCTAACAGCGCTTGAGCCACAGGCGGCTTCACGTTCATAGTCAGCAGCTCTGGAGGCTACCAGCAGCCACTGGAGGGCTGGTCAGCGAGGGCTGGCCGGGTCCTGGACAGCTGCAACTTCCAGAGCCCTGCCAGGGGCAGCTCTGCGAACGGACCAATTTCTGAGCCTCCCAGCCTAAAAGATCTGCCAGTGGAAGGCTGACTAAAGGCTGTCCTCGGCACAGCTCCAAAATCTCGTTCAAAACACTCACCGGAAAACTTGGGAAAACGCTTTGCGCATCTCACAGGGGGAAATTGGCCAGCCAGAGAAAAGGGAAAGCACTTGTTGTCGGCAACCTGGGTTTAGCCTGGTGCAAATGCCAATCAGAACCAGACAGGAGAGCTGGTTCAAGGAACTTTTACTGAAGTATTCCAGCAAAAGAATTAAAGAAGCTAAAGGAGCCAAGACCCAGAACAATGCACAAATACAAATTTTATAGTTATGATTAAGGAAGACTTTGGAAAATGTGCAGAGAAGAGCAACTAAGATGATTAAAGGCCTGGAGACAAAAACATATGAAGAATGGTTGCAGAAATTGGGTGTGGCTAGTTTAGACAAAAGGATAATTTAGGATACGTCAGAAGTGCCAATATCACCTTATAAAATGCTAACAATGAAGCCGAAAGTTTAAGCAACACCATCATAGTTTCCATCTCCTCTTTTATGGCCCCTCCTCAAGACTTCGCCTTTCCCTAATTATGCCTGTGAAATGCAACTATTTGCCACTGAATGAGATTTCCAGAGAAACCAGGGATTCCTTTGAAGAGTGAGATGGCCCAATTCCTACCTGCCATGATAATTAAGAAAATATATTTCAAAGGGTGGAAGAAACTGACTGTAGCCTGCTAACTAAGTGAGCATCCGGTAAAGGGTGGTGAGTAAAGCTTGAATCATTTCAAAATGCTTGTTCCTGTCTCCATGGTAACCTGGGATGTTCTGAGATGCAAAGAGAAATTTCAGAGTAGAACCTGATGATGAAAAGTGATGTCACTGCAGAAGGCAAGGAGCGCATCAGTCATGGCTCTCAAGAGCTAAGCCTGGGAGGACAGAAAACATCCCGTCCTAGTCACATGAAGTATTAGTACCACTTTATAAGGCCTTGATAAGACCACACTTGGAGTCTGCATCTAGTTTTGGTCACAATATAAAAAATGCTGAGGCAGAGAAAAACAGCAAAGTGATCAGGGGACAAGAGGCTGAAATATATGATGGATTGCAGGGACTGGGTATGTCTAGTATAATGGAAAGGAGGACTTGGGGTGACATGATAACAGTGGTCCAATATTTGAGGGTCTGCCACAAAGAAGAGGGGGTCGATCTATTGTCCAAAGCATCCTTTGGAGCATCCTTCTGATACTTTGGACAATAGATCGACTCCCTCTTCTTTGCGGCAGACAGTCAAATATTGGAACATTAGGAGCCGAGGTGGCGCAGCGGTTAGAGAGCAGTACTGCAGGCTACTTTAGCTGACTGATCATTTGAGTTCAGCTGTTCAAATCTCACTTGCTCAGGGTTGACTCAGCCTTCCATCCTTCTGAGGTAGGTAAAATGAGGACCCAGATTGTTGGGGGCAATATAAATATACATTGCTTAATGGTGTAAACCGCTTAAAGAGTGCTTGCATTATTAGGCGGTATATAAATCTCACAAATAAATAAATAAATTGCTATCATGTGAAGACAAGAAGCAATGCATGGAAACTAATCAAGGAGCAAACCAATCCAGGACCATTCGAACAGTGAGAACAACCAGTGGAACTGCTTGCCTCCAGAAGTTGTAAATGCTCCGACACTGGAAGTTTTTAAGAAGAGGTTGCACAACCATTTGTCTGAAATGGTATAGGATTTCCTGTCTGTGCAGAGGGTTGGACTAGAAGGGGCGCGTGATTTGCTGTAGCAAGAAGCCAGGGCTGTCAGCACGGTTGATGCATCCACGTGCTCAGCTGGCCGCCTTCCAGTCTGCAACTTTCTCGTGGCCTCCCCCGCTGCTCCTGTGACCCCCATCGCGGCTGCGACTTCCCGCCTCACTAAAGCAATTCTTTGAACAAACTTCCAACCGGAGACCCCCGCCGGCCCTCCGGAAGACCCCGCAGCCCCGAAGGGACACGGCGCCCCGCCCCCTCCTCGCCCAAATGCCTCGGGGGAGGGGTGGGGGCGGGACGGACGGGAGGCCACGCCCTCCGCCGCTGCAACCCAGCCCCGCAGCGTGACATCAGCCCTGCGCCCGCGCCTCCTTGTGACGTCACTTCCGGCCGGGCGCGGGGCGATGGCGGAGGCGGCTGAGGAGAAAGAGCCGGCGCGGCTGTCGGAGCTGCTGGAGACCGGCTGGCGGCTGCTGGAGGAGGTGGAGAGCAACACCGAGGGGTCGTCGGGGGCGCCGGACGTCCAGCGCAGGGTGCAGCGCGGCCTGGAGCTGCTGGAGCGCGCCGCCAGCGCCGTGGCCCAGCTGGAGCTCTTCAGGTGCGGCGGGCGAGGCGAGGCGGGGCGGGGGGCGGGCGGGCGCGAGGCCCCTCCGGCTGGGAGGCCTGGCTCAGCTGCCTCGGCCTGTCTTGCAGCCGCAACGAGGAGTTGGAGGAGATCGCCTCGGCCGACCTGCGCTTCATGCTGGTGCCGGCCCTGCTGGCCGCGCTGACCCTGCGGCAGGTGGCCCCCTCACGCCGGCTGGAGCACCTGCAGAGGGCGCGCGGCCTCTTCCTCGACTTCCTCCGCCTCTGCCGGGACTACGCCTTGGCCCGCTTCGATCTGCCGCGAGAGGCCGTGGACAGCGACGGCGAGGAGCACGGCGGGGAAGCCGCCCCCGCCCCGTCCGACGGCCAGGCCTCGCTGATGGCCATGGCGGCCGCCCGGCGGGCCAAGATCGAGAGGTAGGCGGGGGGGGGTCCGTGGTGGGGAAGGGGTTCTGAAGACCTTTCCTCTCGGCCCCCGCAGCTTCCAACCTCCCCTCCCCAACCGCAGCCCACCCGGCTTCGCCCGAGCGATTTTGGGCAGCTCCTTCCACTTGGGGGGAGGAAGACCACCCTTTGAGCCTCTCTGGATTTAAGTAGCTATGGTGGAAATGCTCTGGAAGTCCCACCTGCACAGGCTGTCAGGGAACAAGTTTTGATTCTGGATTCTCCCTCTGATTTTTGGAGCAGATGTATTACAGACACTTATGGTCAGCAGTTGGTTTTGTGAAAACCAGGTCCATAAGACGATGGGTTTTGATAATGCAGTATACCAGTGGTTCTCAACCTGTGGTCCGCGGAAGCCTGGGGGAGGGGCACGATGTCATCACGGGGTTCGTAAAGGCTTGAAGAAATGTTAAAGCTTGAGCGACCATGGACCATGGCCACGAAAGGTATTTGAAGGGGATCAGTGGTGAAGAAAAGGTTGAGAACCACTGCAATGTACCACACTTGCTAGGTTTTAACATTGGAAATTGCCTACAAATGATCTCAGCTGGTATGGGTTGTCCTCAAAAACATTGAAAATAACAGCAGAAAACATTAAAAATGCCTTGTGCTGGAGGCAACCTCAGTTCAAGAGATTTAAAAGGAACATCATGACTGGGAGCCTGAGCAAGAACCAGATTAAGGATGGCAAAGTTAGGACTGACTCAGTTTTTGTATGGGGGGGGGCTGTTCAGGCAGAGCTGCACAACTGTCTGTTGCAAACGTTTTCGCTTGAATGTCTGCAGCTAGACTTGTTTTTCCACTTCCATAAATCTTTTGGAAAACAGATACAAGCAAAAGAAAGACTTGGAGAACCAGCTGGCTTCTTTAAAACTCGTCGTTGATAGTGGTCAAGCTGAAGAAGAGCAAATGCGAGAATTCTATTTGCTGCAGATCAAGAAGTGGGTCACTGTAAGCTTGGAGGAAATTGAAAGCATTGATCAGGAAATTGCAATCCTTAATCGGCAGGGTGCTCTACAGGTGAGATAGTGACGCCAGTTGTACGGATCAAATTGCAGGCCTCTTTTGATAATCTCCCTCCACAGTGTCCCCTGATCATCATTGTGAGAATTAAGACCATGACTTCATAAACAAAAAAATGAAAGCTATAATGTATGCCTTGTAACAGACAGGATATAATCTATATATATATTGGTGTATAAAGGGAAAAAGTTCTATTCCTTTCTGGTCAAAAGTAAGAAAAGTCCCTAAATCTTGGAATATTCATTAATCTAAAAAACGTTAGATAACAGATAGATATTATCTTAACCTTATCTTCCAAAACCAGATAAGTGGCTTTCCTGGCCAGCAAAATTCCTTATTGAATTATTTATTAAATTGAACATTCTTTATTGAATAGCTTTTAATTTAACAAACATCATTTATAAAGCTTCACATTGCAGGCAGTCAAATGCATCTCAATAGCAATAGCAATAGCAATAGCGCTTAGACTTTACAGCCCTCTCTAAGCGGTTTACAGAGTCAGCCTATTGCCCCCAGCAACCTGGGTCCTCATTTTACCCACCTTGGAAGGATGGAAGGCTGAGTCAACCTTGAGCCTGGTGAGATTCGATCTGCCAAACTGCTGGCAGCTGGTGATCAGCAGAAGTAGCCTGCAGTACTGCACTCTAACCACTGCGCCACCGCGGCTCTTCCCTCGCAATAATCTTTGCGAGGGAAATATTCATATTTTGGGGATTTGTGCTAGAATCTCCCTTGTTCTCTCTCTTTTTTGAAACAGTTTGAATTCTGGTTTTATATAAGTTAATTCAGATATGCAGTCAACCATCTGTAATCTGAAATGTGAAGTGGCACTCTATCAGATTTTAAAAGCTTATGCCAAAGCTGGCAAAATGGTACGACTGGAAAAGCAGAGAAACAGAAAGTGATTTAGCAAGAAAGAGGGACTAGCCAACTAATGCACAATATGAACATTTAAAATCTAGTACAAAAAATAAAATAGTAAAAATCCAGCTCAGGCAGCTTGACTCTATTCATACTTCTTTGAAGAATTCATATTCCCCACTTTAGTGCAGATGGAGCATGGACACATTGACAAACACCTGAGGCACTGCCAGGTTGAAAGCCCAGGCTGCTCCCCTGCCTGGGCTATTTCTCAGCCTCAGTTTCCCATTTATGAAATTGAAGCCAGTTTTGCTCTGGAGCACTTTATACACACAAAAATGTGTTCTATGCACAATTGACATGAGGAAGACCAAAATGGTGTCAGCATTTTGATGACTCTGGTAGATGGTGAATTGGATAAATTTTAATCACCTCTTTTAAAAAGGTGCCTTTCTTCTCCCCCCCACCCCAAAAAAACTCCAGAATGTGTTCTGCAGGTGGGTAGATGCCATCTTTTGAGGAAAAATATTGTTGAGGAAATGTGCAGTTGCCTGTCCTCCGCTTCCTGGAGTTTTTGTTTTTGTTTCTTTTAGTGTGAACAGATGCTGAAAATTGCTCCTCCTCCTGTTTTTCCATCCCTTCTCCCAGGGTCCATCCACACGACCTTCCCAGCCACCCCGACCTCCAATGAGGCCCTTCATCCTTACTCGGGATGCTGCCCAGGCAAAGTATATCATTGGGGGAAGGGGGGTTCCTTCTGCTGCTTCTGGCAGGGAGGAGGTCTTGACGGCAGATGGGCGATTCATGAGGGGAGGGTGGACTCTTCCTGCTCCTGCAGCTCTGCTCAGCTTGAGGAGTCCTGGGCTGGCTTTCTGTCTTGCAGGGTGTTTGGCGCTGGCTATCCTAGCCTGGCAACAATGACGGTGGATGAATGGTACGACCAGCACCAGAAACAAGGAGTTCTTCCCGAACAGGGCATCTCCCAAAGAGCTCCAGGTATTTCTGAGCATAAAATGTGCAAGCGGGGAGGGAGTTGAGGAAAGGCCACTCTTAGAGAGGAGCTTCCTGTTTGGCTACCAAAAGCCCCAAACTGAGACAGTTTAGGATCCCTTGGAAAGCTAACTGGATGAGGAACCTTGAGTAGCAGAATTTGGGAAGTGCAACATCTAACCTTTGGGACCCGGAATGCCCTCACAGCTGTCAACGGTTGCTATTCTAAAGTGTGCTTGGTGAGATATAACAGGTGCTTGTCCAAAGGGTAGTTTAAAACCTTTAAAGAATAAAATCCCCTTAGCAAACAATGGAAACGATAGTTAAGCTTCCATTGTTTGCAGCCCCACGTAAATAGCCACAGAACTGAGGCCACAAAAAATACCTGAATGTGTGGTGAGAAGTATCTAGGGCAGCATGCATTGCCCTTGTGCTGCTGAGCATAGGCTGCCTTGGGGAATGACCAGGACCCGCATCCAGTAATTCTCAAAACCACGTAGAAATTTTTTTGGAACACACGGGCTTTTGTTCAGAATACAGAACGCTTAAATGTTTTGCTCAATCTATGTTGGTACATAGTATGCCTCTTGTTTTATCTCTTCCCCCATTCCATAAGCGTCATCACAATTGAAAAAGGGGGTGAAATAGAGATGGAATAAGGAACTGGTGGCTGTGTCAATGCACTTGACTGGGATTGTGATAACTGTACCCTAAAATTGTGTTAATGGACTTACTTAGAAGCATATAGGTGGGAGGGGGCTGCTCTTAGCACAGCTTTGACTTTTGGCCTGCAGCAGGTCCCGAAGACCAGCAGAAAGAACAGGAAAACGCCACGGAGGAGGAGGAGCAAGCCGCAGCATTGAAAGCACGGGGATGGGATGACTGGAAGGACGGGCACCCAAGGGGCTATGGCAACCGGAAGAACATGGGCTGAGGAGAGTCCCTCGTAGCCTTCATGAGGAGGTTTGAGTGGTTCCTCTTTGGAAAAGAAGAAACGGGATTGCCAGGTGTTGTATTGAGGGCCGAGGTAGATGGGAGTTCCAGAAATGCCAGTATAGGAAATGCAGAAAGCATTCCTGGCTCCTCTCTTGTCTTAAAATAGTCCTTACTAACCAGATCGGATGGCCACTTGGAAGTACTTTGGGCTGTTGTCACTTATTTCTTTATTTTAAAAGACAAATAAAATGCTCCCATCAGTTCATCCAAGCCTTCCTTCCTTCCTTGAGTCTTTTTCAGCCTCTGGCTGCTTCATTCTGTCTAAAAGAGAGCGAGACTTGCCTTGGCAATCAAACTTTTCTGGAGGGCATCTGGAAGTGGTTGGGGAGAATCCTACCAGATTACTACCAGATTACTACCAGATTCTGTGCATCACCTTTTTACGCCCCTTGGAGAACGGGAGAAACTGCCACGTGCACATACAGGCGCTCCCTGTATTCCTGAGATGGAAAAATGTGTCCTCGTACTTTGGTTCCCAGCATTCTTGTAGTCCTGCGTCCACAGCTTGTGAGTGACTCAGGGTGCCTGGGTCCCCAAGATTCGGGGCAAGACAAGATTTGAATCTCTGAACTTGTGCCTCCAAAATTTAAACAGTGGTCTTCTTATCCAATTGTTCCCCCTATGGAACTGTACGTCTAAGTCAGTGATGGCGAACCTATGGCACGGGTGCCACAGCTGGCACGCGGAGCCATATCTGCTGGCACGCGAGCCGTTGCCCTAGCTCAGCTCCAGTGCGCATGTGCATGCACGCCAGCTGATTTTTGGCTCGCGCGGAGGCTCTGGGAGGGCGATTTCGACCTCTGGAGGGCTTCCGGGGTGGCAGGGAGAGCGTTTTCACCCTCCCCAAGCTCTAAGAAAGCCTCTGGAGCTGGGGAGCCAAAAAATGGGCCTATTGGGCCCACTGGAAGTTGGGAAATGGGGGAGTGGGGGGGTCATGCACTCATGCACAGGGGGGTGAGGCAAGTGGGGGGCTTTGAATTATGGGTGTGGGCACGCACGTGTGTGCGATAGCGCATGTACGCACTATTTCGGCACCCGAGGAAAAAAAGGTTCGCCATCACTGGTCTAAGTGCTGGAAGCAGCTCTGAAGAAGAGTGCAAGGGAAGATATGGGGAGGGAAGGGGTGGGGCTGGGTATCATTGCCTGATACGGCTCTCCATTAGGCAGTTAAGATGGGTCTCTTAGAGGCAAATGACCCCAAATCCTTTTCACATGAGAAAACAAAGTGCTCTTGCACCCTTCATTTAGAATTAAGTTTCTAGCAACAGAGGTAGCTTGCTTAATGACGTTGCAACATCACTGAATGAATGGCAGTTACGACCAGTCCTTGAAACCTCAGCCATTGAAGCGCCCCTGCGGTCATGTGATCCAAATTTGGGCACTTGGCAGCCCACCCACATTTATGACTGTGCCGTCATTAGGCAAGGACCACATGCTTCTCTTGGCCCGCACAAACTGCCAGCTTCATCCCGCCAACTCCTCCCCAGCCTCTCCCAGTTTCTGGCCCTTTGCGAAGGCCTTGTGAGGGTTGTTAAGTGAATCTGGCTTCCCCATTGACTTTGCTTGTCAGAAGGTCGCAAAAGGGGATCATGTGATCCTGGGACAATGCAACTGTCATAAATACGAGTCACTTGCCAAGCATCTGAAGTTTGATCACGTGACCATGGGGATGTTCCAACGTTTGTGTGAAAAACGGTCATAAATCACTTTTTTCAATGCTGTTGTAACTGAACGGTCACTAGATGAACTTGTAACTCGAGAGCTACCTGTACAAGTGCTGTTATAAACCGCAACAAACAATTTTGGTCTGGTGGCTAAGGTGCTGACTGAATTCTGGTCCTGCCTTAGACGTGGAAGCTGACTGGGTGACTTTAGGCCTGTCTTTCTCTCCCAGCTCAACCCACCGCCCATGGCTTTTGGTGGTGGTGGGGAAGCAGATAAGACCCTTTCCCCCAATCTCTCAGGACCAGTATCTGCTTGTAAGAACCATACTTGGAATCTCTCCTGTTCCCATCACACGAGGGGAAGACTTTCCTAAGAGCTTTAGGCAGAGAAATCTGCTAAAGACTTTTCCTCATCTCACTTATGTTTTTCAAAAAAATAAAAGAAGAATCCCAGCTACATTGACGACGAAACAATGGAAAACAGTAATAAAGTTTAATTTATTTGATTTTGATGCTGCCTGACTTCAATAAGATTCCTTTAATAAGAGTTTTATTTAAAAAATAGAATTGGATTTTCTAGAAATACCACTTCAACTCAGTTTTCCTCAAAACAAAAATATTATAGGTATTATACTATTATAAAATAAGTTTAAAATATTAAATATAGTAAGTATAAAAATATCAAACAATATAAGTCTAAATAATTAGGAATAGAGTAGAAGTAGAGTATTACTTAATCATTTGACCATATCAAAAATATAAAATTAATACAATATAGAAATAGATGCAAAATAATAGGATATGTTCATAGTAAATTATCACCTCTACAGTTAATCCTAACCTGATCTAAATATTCTGTCCTCTTCGAAATGGCCTTTGAAGTAAAGAGTGCGGCCTTACAAGTGTGACCATGCAGATTGTCCCAGAGATGGTGGGCAAAACGATACACTTAACTGAAGATGGATTTTTCTTCTATGTCAGAAATAGTAGATTCCATTTCTTGGGAATTCCATGTTTTAGGGAAAAGATTGCTGTAATACTGCATATGGTTGCCTGCAGTATATCACAAAATGTATTCTCTTGTTTATGGACTGCAATTGCTAACAGTTTGGAAAATAGACTCAAGATTCAGAAGGAACTTGATAGACTTGAACACTGGGCCCTATCCAACAAAATGTACTTCAGTGGTGAGAAAAGTAACGTTCTACACTTAAACAAGAAAAAAATAAATTCACAGGTACAGAATAAACAGGACCCGGCTCAATAGCAATGCCTGTGAGAGGCATCTAGGTGTCTTGGTGGACACCACTTACCGTAAGTATGACTGTGCTGCAGCTACCAAAAAGGCCAATGCAGTCCTAAGCTGCATCAACAGAGGGATAGTATCAAGAACATGAGAAGTGATCGTGATAGACTCTACTGCACTAGTGAGGCCACACTTGGAATACTGCGTCCCGATCTGGGTTACCACGATACAAAAGAGAAGGGCAATTAAGATAATAAGCGATATGGAGGCTAAATCATACAATGAACGGCTGAGGGAACTAGGTATGTTTAGCCTAACAAAGAGAAGGATTATGATAGCAATCTTCCAGCACTTGAATGGCTGTCACAGAAGAGAGCATTGATTTATTCTCCATAGCACCTGAGGGCAGGATAAGGAATAATGTGTGGAAGTTCATCAGAGGGAGATCCGATCTGGAAAGACGTAATTTCCTGACGGAACACTTAATGAATGGAACAGCTTGGCTCCGAGAGTTCTGAGTGTTCCGTCACTGGAGGTTTTCAAGAAAAGATTGGACAGCTTTTGTCCTAGATGATATAATTTAGTGCTTTGAACTCAACTCCTTTTCTTGGTTACTTGTGTGCCTGACACCTACAGCAACATTAAAGGAGCTTCAGGAATTTCTGGCAAGTACTGGTTGTGTACTACATGTGACAACGATCTCCCCTATTATATATCTGGGCTGTAGGGTAGGGTGGCAAGACTGAAGCCTTTTCTTAAGCCCAGCATCCAACCCAAGATACATTTCATTAAGCCTACATCAGGTCTGACAAAAGCATGTGGGAAACACTTACGGTCTGATGAGACCAAGGTTGAACTTTTGGGCCATAATTCCAAAAAACACGTTTGCTGCAAAACCAACACAAAGCACCCCAAAAGTACCCCATACCCACAATGAGGCATGGCAGTGACAGCTTTATGCTTTGCGGCCGCTTCCCTGGAACTGGAACTGGGGCTTTAGTCAAGGTGGAAGGAATGATGAGTTCCAAATATCAGCCAGTTTTGGCACAAAACTTCAGGCTTTTGCTAAAATGCTGAAGATGATTCCACCTTTCAACACGACAACGACCCAAAACACACCTCCAAACCAACAAAAAAAAAATGGCTTAACAAGAAGAAGATCAAAGTTTTGGAATGGCCCAGTCAGAGCCTGGCTCTGAATCCACCTGATAATCTGTGGGGTCACCTGAAGAGGGTTGTGCACAGGAGAAGCCCTCACAATCTGACACACCTGTGCAAGGAAGAGTAGGCAAAGACGATGGGATATGCTGATGGGCTCCTAGCCCAAAGCACTGAATGCTACTGTTGGAAGGAAAATCCATCTGGTTCAGTTCCAAGCTGGGAGAAAAATGCTGGAAATAACATTCAGGCGGATTGGAAAGTTGGTTTATTGTTGAAGCAGAATCGCACAAAGACAGTGTGAAATTCTGGGTAAGCTGAACAATTATCTAGATGAGTGCCAGGATCTTTATACAGGTCCTGAAATGCTGCTGGGGTGGTGGTGGTGGTGAGGTTGTGCAATGAAGGAGTTTTGTGTTCTGAAAGGGTGTTGGGCAATTCCTATTGTGGCTGATGGCTTTTGTACTGTGCTGGATCTTGGGTGAGGGGCTGCTGACCTAATCCTATCAGCTTTTGTTAACTCTCAAACTTTGCTGCACAAAGTTTCGAAATATCCTGTCTTGAATAGATTTCTGCCTGGAGTATTTGCTTTGCTTATGAATAGAGCGATCTAGATAGTTGGCTTCCTCTTTCAATACGCTCTTTATCTCCTTAAGTGCTGGCATCTGTTGTGAATTATTAAGAAAGACTGGGAGCTGCTTTCTGCCTCTAATAACATGTTTCTCCATTTCTCCTTTTGGGAAATATAATATTCTGCCTCTTAATATTTCTCAAAATAGTTCATTCTTCTGGGGGATGGGATTTCCCACACTATCATACACCAAAAGGGGCTTCAACAAAGTATTAATT
This sequence comes from Diadophis punctatus similis, assembly GCA_023053685.1. NCBI lineage: Eukaryota > Metazoa > Chordata > Lepidosauria > Squamata > Dipsadidae > Diadophis > Diadophis punctatus. The sequence goes on along the minus strand of JALIGW010000014.1, from coordinate 17,438,820 downwards.
TAAGAGAGTGCATCTTTATGCAACTATGTTATTGTAATTTTTTATATTTTTGCTCCTAAAAGATTTTAAATTGTTTTTCAATTGAATTGTGCAGCTCGTATGTTATTTTAGAGGTGCAAAAATTCTGAAGTTATTTATTTTCATCTGGTTTTTTTAATATCTCAAAACTCAGGCATTTTAACGGGTATGTAGACTTTCTATCATCATCATCATCATGTCGTCATCATCGTCATCATCGTCATCATCGTCATCATCATCATCATCATCATCATCATCATCATCATCATCATCATGTCTATCCAGTGCAGGATGAAGGCCTCTTCTGCATGTTTCCAACTAATACGGACCTGATATTTCTTTTGCCAATTGGGCCCATATCCATGTAAATGGGAAGCCGCCCTCTCTGCACCCAGCTCTGATGCATGCCTGGAGACATTTCTACTCTGCCTGCCTGGCTGTTCCTGCAGGTGGAAGAGATTCTGTTTCAGAGAAAGTTCCCAGGGCTTCCATCTCCCTACCTAACAACCAGGACCTTCTGACTGATGGTGATAATGGTATATACTATACTATACTCCTATACTCCGCCAGCTGCATTGGCTGCCCATCGGTATCCGGGTACAATTCAAGGTGTTGATCATCATCTTCAAAGCCCTTCATGGCTTAGGACCAGGTTACCTTTGGAACCGCATTCTGCCTCATACTTCCCTTCGACCGGTTAGGGTCCACAGAGTGGGCCTCCTCCAGGTCCCGTCTGCCAAACAGTGCCGACTGGCGGGCCCTAGGGGGAGGGCCTTCTCTGTGGCCCCGTGCTCTGGAACCAACTTCCCCCAGAGACCCGAACTATCCCCACCCTGCTGGCCTTCCGAAAAGCCGTTAAGACATGGCTCTTCCTGCAGGCAGGGGGTGAGACTAGTTCCACCTGAGCTCTCCCCCGGTATGTCTGGTGATGAATATTTTTTAAATTTTTTAATTCTGTTTTTAACTGTTGTTTATTATTTAGTGTTCTTGTATAATGCTGTACGCCGCCCTGAGTCCCTTGGGAGTAGGGCGGCATAGAAGAACCAATAATAAATAAATAAATAAATAAATAAATATATACCAGATGTCTTCAAACTTGGCAACTTTAAGACTTGTGGACTTCAACTCCCAGAATTCTCCAGCCAGGCTGGAGAATTCTGGGAGTTGAAGTCCACAAGTCTTAAAGTTGCCAAGTTTGAAGACCTCTGGTATATTTGGTACTCATGTAGTCTACAATGGCTCTCTGGCAACCTGTCTAGATGGCACGTGGCATTTGCAACCTTAACACAGGCAGAAATGCCTATTTAGCCAGCATTGCCCGACAGATGCTAGCCAGACTGAATCAGCTGCCCACAGAATGAGAATTCTTACATATGGCATTCCTGAAACTTTCCCATCCCTTCTCTTAACAATTTTCAATTTAAATGCTGGGTCAATCTTGTGAGAGCAGAGGGAAGGTGTGGTACTGTCCAGATGTGTTGAGATCTGCATCACAAAAGCTTTTAAGAGATTGGACAACCATTTGTCTGGCATAGTATAGGGTTTCCTATAGGTGCCGACTCCGAGGTGGCGCAGTGGTTAAATGCAGCTACTGCAGGCTACTTCAGCTTACTGCTAGTTCAGCAGTTCAGCTGTTCAAATCTCACCAGGCTCAAGGTTGACTCAGCCTTCCATCCTTCTGAGGTGGGTAAAATGAGGACCCAGATTGTTGGGGGCAATATGCTGAACTCTGTAAACCGCTTAGAGAGGGCTGCAAAGCACTGTGAAGCGGTATATAAGTCTAAGTGCTATTGCTATTTCCTGCTTGAGCAGGATGTTGGACTAGAAGACCTCCAAGGACCCTTCAAACTCTCTTATTCTGTTATCTCTTCCTTCGCCTTCGCCTTCCCCTCCCCTTCCTTTCTCTGGTCCCCTCCCCTCCCCTGTTGGAAGCTTCCCTTCCTCAGTGCTTTAGCTTCCCAAGAGAGTCCTTACGGATTCTGGTTGCAGCCTTGGACCCATTTTGGCTGTATGTTCCTCCTTTAATTTCTTATCGATCCCCCTTAGTAGACACAGATTTGCCACTGTGACACACACACACTGATTTTGTTTTGTCACTAGAGTGATTTCTCCTCTTACCTTCAGAAGCTCAAGGCAGCCTACACTGCTCTCCTTTCCCCCACATCAACGCTGTAGAGCACACAGGGCTGAGAAGGTATGACTGCTCCCCCCTCCCAGGTCTTTGGGAACTTCTAAGGCTGAGGAGAGCCAGAAGCTGGCACTGCCCCGTCCTCTTCTGGCACCTTCTCTTTGAGCTATGATCCTGGAGGCCCAGCCTCTCTCTGGGGCTTTTCTAAAGCAGCCTTACTCTCTTGTAGGGCCCTTGAGGGAAAGGCATTGGGCTTTCTTGATGCTTACCATATTCAGGGCCATATATTTGTCTGGAGAAGGATTCCATTGACTGCTCTCAGAGTATCAGGGTGCAAAACTTGATTGACAGATTTAAGTGGCTACTGCAGTTGGAGTAGGTTCTGTTCATCTTTGGTCGGAGGAGGTGGCAGAAGGTCAGAAAGTAAGAGCATTATTGTCAACAGCATTTGGCTAATTACCGATGAGTAGCTGTCACCATCTGTCACCAGGAGGGATCATGGCAGGGCAAAACAGAAAGGGCACCTCAAGGGAGGGGAGTAGACTTTGCTGCCAGGGCCTCTTCTGGGTTATTCCTTCTGGGTTCTCCACCCAAGGCTCACACGGTCCAGCCTTCCTTGGATTCCCCTTCCCAAAAGGATTCAGGCTGGGTCAAGAAGGTGGCCAGGCCCAGAGCAAGCCAGGGAGGGGATGAAATATGGGGTCCCCCACCAGGCCTGGGCTAAGAGACTCCCCCTCAGTCCCCCCCAAAGGCTGCACCACAATACGTCACCCCCTGAGCGTTTGCATCAGCTGTGGCTTCTAATCCTCCAGCACGGACTTTAGGATGGACTTTAGGATGACGGGGGCGCGTCTCTGACCCAGCCTGTCATCCCACATCCCCAGAACAGCAGGGATAATTTGGCAGGTGACCCAAAGGCCCCCTTGATTTATTTCTGCCCCAGGCCTGGTCCTCTCCATGGGGGTGCCAGGTAGCAAAGATGGCCATCCTAGAAAAGCTGCTTGACATAAAGTTTTCAAGTGTGTTTTATAAGTAAGCTTAAGTAATATGTAACCTTTCCTCCAGAATTGCTTGCTATCCTCTAAATCTCTATCCTGTGTCTTCAGTTGCGGTGATAACTTTGGAGAAGATGCAGTGGTCCGTTAAAGTTTGGCTGTTGCATTTTCCAAACCTTGAAACCTTTCCCTTTTAACCAACTCTGGATACCTAAACTCTCCCCCTGGATCCTTGTGGAATATTTATAAACAGACCCTTTAGTTGATTGGACTGTTTAAAATGCAGTCTCTTCTGTTACTATTACAATGCATGGAGGTGATCACGCCTTTTGTCTGGTTTCTGGAAAGCTGCCTCCTCCTCCTCCTCCTCCTCCGGCCAGGCTGAGGAGCAGAGTGGAGCAACCCCGAGCCTAGAGAGCTGGTCAAGGGAAGGTGGTGGTGGTGAGACGTTGGGCTTTGGGTCTCCTGCTTCAGGAGCGGAGGGGGGGGTCTTCCCTCAGTCTCAAGGGATCAAGGCCATTGCTCCACCCCTGCCACCTGCTGGCAGGATGGACAATGGCTGGCTTTGCTGACCGCTTGATTTGAACCTCTTCCTGCTTCAGAGATTCCAAATGGAGAACGTAGAATAACAGAGTTGGAAGGGACTTTGGAGGTCCTCTAGTCCAACCCCCTGCTCGATAAGGAGCCCTTATACCATTTTAGATAAATGGTTGTCTGGTCTCTTTTTGAAAGCCTCCAATGATGGAACCCTTCATAAATGCCTCATAAAAGTCAACGGGATACACACATTTCAAAGACCTGAATGGAAGAAGGGATTGGAGATCCCCATTTTGCCTAAATAATGTGAAACCTCCTTGACATCCATGCCCAAAATCTCAGTACACCTTAGATTACGACCTGTACGTTCAACATAAAATAAAGGACCTCTTGGGCCCCACTGGACTGAATGGAAGAGGAACGTGTGACTCCCTGAGCTATTGGAGATCCAACGAGAATACCACTCTCAGAATAATTCTGGGACCCAGGGAGTCCGTGGAGAGCCTGCTTTGCTGCTTACGGAAGATCTTATAGATCAGTGATTCTCAACCTGTGATCTGCAGACCCCTGGGGGGGCCCGCAATGTTATTACAGGGGTCCATGAGGGCTTGAAGAAATGTTATGATTTAAATCTTGGGGGTCCGTGGCCACAAAAGGTATTTAAAGGTGGTGAAGAAAAGGTGGAGAACTGCTGGCATAGATGGATGGCTATTGTGAGATATAGTCCCCTCTTTTAGGGAAACGGTTGGAGAGCATTTGAAATAACAACAACAACAATAATAATAATAACAGCAACAGCAACAATAGAGTTGGAAGGGACTTTGGAGGTCTTCTAGTCCAACCCCCCGCTTAGGCAGGAAACCCTACACCACTTCAGACAAATGGTTATCCAACATCTTAAAAACTTCCAGTGTTGGAGCATTCACAACTTCTGGAGGCAGACTGTTCCACTGATTAATTGTTCTCACTGTCAGGAAATTTCTCTTTAGTTCTAAGTTGCTTCTCTCCTTGATTAGTTTCCACCCATTGCTTCTTGTTCTACCCTCAGGTGCTTTGGAGAATAGTTTGACTCCCTCTTCTTTGTGGCAACCCCTGAGATATTGGAACACTGCTATCATGTCTCCCCTGGTCCTTCTTTTCATTAAACTAGACATACCCAGTTCCTGCAACCGTTCTTCATATGTTTTAGCCTCCAGCCCCCTAATCATCTTTGTTGCTCTTCTCTGCACTCTTTCTAGAATCTCAACATCCTTTTTACATCATGGCGACCAAAACTGAATGCAGTATTCCAAGTGTGGCCTTACCAAGGCATTATAAAGTGGTATTAACACTTCACGTGATCTTGATTCTATCCCTCTGTTTATGCAGCCTAGAACTGTGTTGGCTTTTTTGGCAGCTGCTGCACACTGCTGGCTCCTATTTAGGTGGTTATCCACTAGGACTCCTAGATCCCTCTCACAGTTACTACTGTTGAGCAAGGTACCACATATACTGTACCTGTGCATTTTGTATGCCTAGGCCTGTTGGAGGGATAGGCATACAGTACGTACCTGCAATCGTCATTGGCGCTGCACCACTTTCTCCTCCCCTCTCCTCGTTCCTTTTGCCCAGGCTTTTCTTTTGGCCCCATTTGCAACTGCTACAGCATTGCTTATCCATTCCCTGAGCAGAGCCGGTCTGGGGGTGCTGTGGGGCTCGCAAAGCCAGCCAGCCAGAGGCTTTCAAGAGGCAGAAATGTTCCATATTCGACTCTCTGGGGAACGGTGTGTGAGGACTATCCCTTCGGTTCAGGGCAGAAGGGGTGAGTGGGTCACACTGTGGTCTTGTGCTCATTGACCGACAGCTCTTTCTATGCCAACCTTCCTTCCTTTCTCTCTGGCTGCCCCCATCCCCGTTAATCTGATTGCTGGGTTCACCGTTTGATTGATCGTGCATAAATGTTTCCCCCAAAATAAGTCCGAGAGGTCATGGAAATAAAACTGTTAGCTTCCCAGTTTGGAGCAGGCTAAGCCACTGGCAGAGCTCATTAGAGCTGACATTGGCTGGGGGGCAACACTCTTTGTCTCCTCGCTTATGTAGCCCAAGTGCCAGTTGATGGGCGGTGAGGTGGACTCCTCATTCCCAACAATTGAAAGGTAAAGGATGGGGCAACCTAGAGGCCAGCCAGAAACTTAATGCAAGAGGAAGAGTGGCTGGATGGCTCAAGAGAGGATTTCAGAAGATGAGCCGGGGATTTGGAAAGGGAGGCCACGCTAGATTATTGTCTGGTTTTGTAACGTTTGGCCGACAAACTGACCTGCAGCTCTGATCTTTAGTGCCCTTCTTGGGAAAATTCAAACAATTTCCATATGGAAAAAATATGGAACTCAAAAATTCCACTATTGATCACTATCAGTTGCTCTTATTGATATTTATTTATGTTTGACTTCAAGAGCTGCCCATCTCAGTAAATGACTGAGCGCGGGCTCACATTTCCGGTGCTGGGTGAACCGGTTGTTACAGTATGTGAAGTCCACCTCTGGACAGGTTCTTTTGTACTGTGAATTTTACTCTGATTTGAAACAAAGGCCATTCTTCACACAATTAAAAAAAATTTCTGAGCATTTTGCGGGGGAAATTAGTTCAATTCATAATAATCCAAAGCACCAAAAGGCAAGACAAAAAACAACATATGGAAACTGACCAAGGAAAGAAGCAACCTAGAATTAAGGAGAATTTTCTTAACGGTAGGAGCAATTACCCAGTGGAACCAATTGCCTTCAGAAGTTGTGGGTGCTCCATCACTGGAGGCTTTCAAACAGAGACAGGACAACCATTTGTCCAAAGTGGTATAGGGTCTCCTGCTTGAGCAGAGGGTTGGACTAGAAGACCTCCAAGGTCCCTTCTAACTCTGTTATTCTATGTTTTAATAAATCAAGATATAAGGAATGTGGCCTTGCAGCTCACAGGACCTGTGGTAGGTTTTATATTCCCCTAGCAACTCCTGAATCCCAAGATGCAAATGTCTCTCCTAACTAAGACCATTGTTCTCTGTAGATAATAAGAGAAGGGCAGGAAGTAGCCTAAGATCGAATACTGATAAATATCTACAGTGGATTTTTATATCTGCTGCCAATAGATATTCTCAAAGTATTTTTTGATATAAATAGATTTTTCATTTTTGTTTCTTCATCACATCTAAAGTTGAGCAGGGGGATTGATGGGACAGAGGGAGGAAAGAAATAGGCGTTGCAAGGCAGAAAAACAATCCTGCTGAGCTGCCTTGGTTTATTTCTCTGTGGCTCAAGAAGGCACTTGAAATTTTAGGAGGAATCAGGAATGTTTGGGGATCCTATTTTTTAGTTCCCAGCTATTTTTATTTGGAAGAAGCCTCCAATCAGTGGGATGAAGGGAATAGTATATCTCTCAAACTTCTTATAACAGAAATTATAAGCATAAATACAGCTTGCCAGCGGAGGTTGTGAGAGCCCCAACACTTGCGACCTTCAAGGGGAGACTGGACTGCCATCTGTCTCAAATGGTGTAGGAACTCCTGCTTGAGCAGGGGGTTGGACTAGATGACCTACAAGGTCCCTTCCAACTCTAATAATAAATCTAAACCCCCTGCTCAAGCAGGAGACCCTACACCATTCCAGACAAGTGGCTGTCCAATCTCTTCTTACAAACCTCCAGTGATGGAGCACCCACAACTTCTGAAGGCAATCCCTTACATTGGTTAATTGTTCTCACTTTTAGGAAGTTTCTCCTTAGTTCTAGGTTGCTTTTCTCCTTGATTTGTTTCCAGCTATTGTTTCCTGTCTTTCCTTCTGGTGCTTTGGAAAATGAAAAGAAGACTCCCCTCCCTCTTCTTTGTGGCAGCCCCTCAAATACTGGAACACTGCTATCATGTCATTGCTAGCCCTTCTTTTCATTCAACTAGACATACTCAATTCCTGCAACTGTTCTTCGTATGCTTTAGCCTCCAGCCCCCCTAATCGCTTGCCCAGGAGGTACTACAGTTTTAGTTGTATGGCAATTAATTCTTACGGTTTTTCTTGGCCTGCATTTCTGAGCATTCCTTTCAAACCATTGTTTCTGTATGCTAGGACACCTATTATCATACAGGGGCCTGCAACAAGTGTTGATATTAAAAAGAGATATTAAAAAGATATTAAAAATATGCAGGCAGTTACGTGCGCTCACTGATGGGGGCTGCATTGGTTGCCAGTGTGCTTCCAGTTCAATCCAAGGTGAGGATAGTTGCCCATAAAGTTGTTAGAACCCTGTTCAAACGATTGGGTGTGTTAATATATGATTAAGCCACAAATCATTATTATGTGTATATTGCTTTAAATGCATTGTGGATGATTACTATATAAGCAAGCAAGAGAGCATGTTCAATGTGGTTGATGGTTTATGGTTTATGGTTGGTGGTTGTGTTTGACAGTGTGTTTCGGATTGAAGACTCTCTGCTGCTTTACTGATGAGTAGATTACTTTATGGCTGTATGGAATTGCTGTGAAGAAGAAGTAACTGTCTGTGATAGTATAGAATTAAGTGATAGCTGTTATCTTTGTTTGTGAGTTAAAACAAAGATAGGCAAGAAGAAGAAACTTCGCATTGACTGAATAACTATGTATGACTTGGACTTCCTATTTAACTTTGCTACTATTCAAGTAAAACTATTTTGTACATACTAAAGATATTCTGTTTATTGACTGAATAGCATTCATATCAAACTGCAACACCATTACTACAACACATTTCGCTGTGTATGTGCTTAACAGCACAATAACTCATTAACAAAAGTCATTTATGGCGAGGGCCGGGCAATCTGAGGGACCACCTCTCTTTGGTTGGATCTACTCTACATCAGCAGGAGAAGCATGCTAGGCGTCCTGCTATTAGGGAATGCCATCTGATGTGAGCCAGGGTGAGAGTCTTTTCTGTTCTGTCCCCTCTAATGGAGTGTGTGGAGGATCTTGGGGGATGAGGGGAAGAGATGCTCCCTAAGAAACCATCAGAGAAGAGAGGCAGGAGCCCTCGATGACTTAATGGTCAGAGAAAGAAACTTAGGAAGGACCCGTCTTAACTGATTCGGCTGTTAAAAGGGCCCATGGGAGATTTGTACCTTCAGACTTGCAAGATTCTGTTAACTCTACAATAGCAATAGCAACAGCACTTAGACTGATATACCGCATCACAGTGCTTTTACAGCCCTCTCTAAGCGGTTTACAGAGTCAGCCTCTTGCCCCCAACAATCTGAGTCCTCATTTTACCCACCCCGGAAGGATGGAAGGATGAGTCAACCTTGAGCCTGGTGAGATTCAAACTGCCAAATTGCAGACAGCAGTCAGTCAGCAGAAGGAGCCTGCAGTACTGCACTCTAACCATAAAGCAGAATTAGTTCATTAGTTATATAAGTTGTAAATTATAAGGCAACACTTGGTATGTTTAGACTGAAGAGGAGAAAGTTGCCAGCAGCCCACGAGAGCAATCTGAAAGGCGACTGGATAAAGACTGCCACAGCTGCAGGCTGGGAACCAGTGGCTCAGAATTGGTCCTGAGATTTTCCTAGTGCCAAGAGCTCCTTCCCCAACAGAGCAGGTGGGCTTCCTTGGCTTAGCTGCCTTTGGGAGAGGCTGGGAGTCACCTGTTGAAGCATGGAGTCCATTGGTTCCTCCTGCACTGGGCAAAGTGAGATCTTTTAAATGTGGTTGAAGCCCTCACCCGAATGCCCTGCATTGCTCTAAGGCAGTGTTTCCCAACCTTGGCAAGTTGAAGATGTCTGGACTTCAACTCCCAGAATTCCCCAGCCAGCATTCGCTGGGGAATTCTGGGAGTTGAAGTCCAGACATCTTCAACTTGCCAAGGTTGGGAAACACTGCATCTAAGGTCCTTTGGAAGGATAACCAAGTATTCTCAAGTTTTAATATCATATTTTTATTTTTTGTGTGCCTGTGTTCCATACAGAAAGGGAGAGGGAAAAATAGAAAAAAAACCTTTCCATTCCAACTTTTTGCACTAGCGGATGACAAAAAATTAAATTTTTTTTGATAGAGCCGAGGTGGCTCTGTGGTTAAAGTGCAGCACTGCAGCACAGCAGTTCAGCTGTTCAAATCTCACCGGCTCAAGGTTGACTCAGCCTTCCATCCTTCTGAGGTGGGTAAAATGAGGACCCAGATTGTTGGGGGCAATATGCTGAACTCTGTAAACCGCTTAGAGAGGGCTGTAAAGCACTATGAAGCGGTACATAAGTCTAAGTGCTATTGCTATTGCTAAAAATGGCATTTTAATCAGCCGGAGACCTGCCGTGCCCACCTGGAAGCGGGGCAGAAACCCTCGTTGGCTGCCCGTCAGCTCGGCCAACCTGGTGCGGACGCTTTTAAGCGAGGGGGCGGGGGGGGGCTGGTCCTGGGACTTGTCACCGAGAGCCCCCTTGGCTCCCACCGGGTCTTTGCCGTCCCGCGCCCACCCGCGTCCGTGGAAGAGGCCAGGCGCCCAGCCGCCCCTCAGGCCAAGCCTTCTGACGCCGCGGCGGCTAATAGGATTCTGGCCTCCAAGGGTCGCCTGGGCGGGGCGGCCCCGCGGGGTATAAGAGCCGGGCCCGCAGGAGCTGCCCGAGGAACAGCGGAGCGGCGTATCGCAGGTAAGAGGGCGGCGGCGGCGGCGGCGGCGGCGGCTTCTCAGCGCCCAGCCAGCCGTCCGCGGAGTTGGGCTGTCGGACGCGGGGGCGGTTCCTTCGGGGAGGGCTCGTCCGACGGACGGGGCTTTTGAGGGGCTGAGGTGGGGGAGAAGCAGCCAACCCTGCAACGCTTTCCCCAGAAACCCTCGTCCACAGCGGCTTGCAAGACCGTCCCTGCCGTCGGGCCGGGTCGGTGGGGCGAAGCTCAGGAATTGGGAGGGCCGGTTTATTCGCAGAAGCGTCGGCTTCGTCAGCCCCAGACGCCGTATAATAACTTAGACAGCCAGCATTTTAGTTTTGTGGAATTGCAATTTTTAAAACTCCTCTGCAAGAAATGTAAATGCTTTTCCTCCCCAAAGGAAGTTTCCATAGATTTAGGAATGACTGTAGTACATAAATGTTTCAAATATTAAGAATCGCTATTACTAAAAACATTAAGAAAAAAAATTATTAATTACTATATGCCTACATGGAAGAAATAAAACAAGAATTGAAAATCTGGACCAAAAGTATTCCAATAGATTGCTGGTGTCAAAATGTAAATCCTTACAAGGCTCAATTTTTTAAACTTTAATACCTCCCAGTGGTCGTTCCAGGACAGGTTTTAAGATTGCCCCCCCCCCCCCAGGGGTGTTTTGCTTTTTCCCTCCCCACAAACCCACCCTTTAGAATTAATTTAAAAAGTTATAGACCCCCAGAAGCAGGGAAGCTTTTAAATTAAACACCCCAGTTTTTTAAAAAAAAGACATCGATAAACTGGATCAAATCCAGAGAAGGGCTACCAAGATGGAGAAAGGACTGGAAACCAAGTCCCGTGATGGGACCCAGATATATTCAGCTTGCAGAAGAGAAGGCTAAGAGAGGGGGCACCATTCTCACTTGCTCCACAGGGCTAGACTAGAACTAAGGGTTGAAGGATCTGAGGAAGAAGCTCTTGAGAGTCAGAGCTTCCAGTCGGTTAATAGAAAAGACTTCACTGCAGACCAGTGAGGTTGTGTGTTCTCTCCTGAGACTTTTTCCAGGTTTTGTCCTTCCCACATTGGTTGACGATACTAAGGGAAGGGGCTTCATTTCCATTGTGCTGCTGCACAGACCCTTACTCTCCTTTCTCTCCTTCCCTTCATCCTTGAACCAAACCGGATGGCTCCGCTCCTTACGGGCCAACCAGGGAAAGCTGCAGCCACGGTGGCCTGTCTGGCTGGGGAAGCCGCCTGTTTGGGCCTCCCTTTAGTTGGGCTGCCCCAGGGCCCTGGCAGCCGAGCCTGCCTGACAACATGAGAATAAATCCTCACAGAGGCAAAATAGATCTTTTCCCCGGAATTCTGAAAGTAGAAAGGAAACCGCAGTTTAAAGTCTTAAGTAAAAATATTTATTTCGGTACAAAAACAATAAATCTCATTAACTACATGCCTGATATAAAGGTAGGTCTTCCTTCAATGGAAGCCAGGAACAAAGTCCCTGAGTCCCACGGGATTGGGCGGCCTATAAGAGCGTCTAAATAAATAAATAAATAAAACAGAAGGAGAGAATGGAATGCGTACAAGAACATATTAATCACGTGCTCAGGAATAAACCATTATAATGAATAGGATGCAGCTCCCTGCATATACATATAACAGGCAATAAATCACTGCGTGACACTGCCGGCTCTGACCACCTGGGAAGGGGGCAATCTTTGCTGTGGCTCCTATTCTCCCTTGGTAACCCCATTTTGAGATGTGGGCTTGCTGGCCAATTCCATTACTCTAGACTAGAGAGCTTCCACTCGAGTCCTCTCAGCTGGGCTACCAGATGTGGGCTGCAAAAATCAGGACAACCATTAGATGGCAGAAGAGGGTTTCTGTATTGTTGCCCTTTAGAACTCTGGAGTTGTTTGTTAGGCGGAAGCAGCAGTCTGTCCTTTGAAGCAAGTGCATCTATTGCCCTTGATTAATTGAATCACAAAGTCCGTCCTTCTTCCTTGCTTTCCTTCCGGTGTGGTCAGAGGGGATCAGCCCGATTCCCTGGTTGGCCCATAAGGAGCGGAGCCCTCTGGGCTTCTTTATTAAACATGCTGCCAGAAAGCACCAGGGAAGCAACTGAGAAACAAAACAGTGCACTTTGGATCACTTAGTATTCTATGGAAATGCTCCCACTAAATGTTTTTTTAAATAAAAGTTGTTGTGTAAGATGTGCTCCTTATTTCCTCCACTTTTGCGGAAAACCATGATTTCAAAATTTCACCTGTTTCTCCATTAATAAACATTCAAACTAGTGGGTTCCCATGTTCTACTCACTTGGTGCGTTGATTCCAGTTGTACAGAAAGATCCCTCCCAGCTAATCTCGCTTGGTTTGAGTTAGAGATCTTAAACTTAAGTCACTGGGCAAATCCCTGCTAAACTTGCTGAAAACCAGCTAATTAAAACTGAATGATGTGTATAGCTTAGCACTAAGAAATAAGATTAGGTAACTAAAAATATTTTAGATAGAAGGTTATAGTGAGGAGCGAGCTGAGAACATTTTCTTGGAAGCCAGCCATTTAACATGGTTTAACAGTCCTTCCTGAAGGGATGGCAGCTGCGGCACAACATGGTTTCCCCACCTCCAGGCCTTCAGGCCTTCTGGAGGGGCAAATTGGTGCCCATATAAACCATGATAGAGAACTCCTAATGGCCCAGTTTTTCTCAACATCCCCATTTTAAATAGTTGGCTCTCTGTTCCTAAACTCCCAACTGGGTCTCATAACTTGGACAGTTCTGAATCCATAACCACTGAGACATTTTTAATGGGAATACAGTTTGACAATGCTAGTGATACCAAAGTTGTATTGTTAACTGTGTGGGTATCACTGTGCAAGCCAAAGGAGTTGGCTAGCCTCTTCTAGAGCTACAGACCCCGGGCTATTGCCCTTGCCACCGCTGTGAAAAATCTGCCATACAGATGCTTCTAGAAATGAGGAGGAAGCTTATGGCCCTGTAAGATTCTTCTAGAAATGAGGAGGAAGCTTATGGCCCTGTAAGTGTGTTGGCTCAAAAACATCCCCAGCCTTTTCTAGCCAGAACAGGAACTCCAGGGAGCCCCCGTGGGAGAAGCTGCACCAAGAAACCTGCTTCAGATGTGTCGGGCCTTTGTGGGGAGGGCTGTCTGGCGGGGATGGGCGCCCACCATTGCACTGCTGGCCTACTGCTTGGTTTTCTCGTCTCTTGCAGGAGTTCTGTTTCCGGTCTTCAAAGATGGCTGACGGACCAAAGTAGGTCTGGCTCATCTCCCCTGTGGTCTGTGAGAAGGATATGCCTTGTTTCACTGTCTCACCCCAGCCCAGCGAAAGGCACCCCTAGGAGGCTTCCTGGAGGGGCAGTTGGGCTTCTCTTCAGCCTGACTCTCCTACGCTAGGCTCCTTTTCCTTGTGCTTGAGGCAGCAGGAGCCTCCAGTGCCCCACCAAGATTGGTTGCTAAGCTGATACCCTCCAGGTTTCCCTGCTCACATTCCAAACTGCAGGGAGATAACACCATCAGCTCAGCTTCATTTCATAATTTGGTCAGGTTTCAATTACAGCGCAATTTGTTCAATTCTTAACAATTTTAGCAACAATTAGAATGGTGGAGTCCTCGGTAGTGTCTGAACTTGGTTGATTGTGGGGTTTGCTCCTTGTTTTATATGCAGCAGCTTGCCCAGCAGGCATTAAGGGGGTGTGGTTTTCTCCTTGGTAGTAGCTTGAATAGGGTATTGTTTTCTGTGCGTTTGTCTGGTATTAATCCCTGCTTATCTGGGTGTCAGTTGCTGGAGAGGATGTGTTCTAGTATTTTTGTTTCCTTTTTTAGCTTTTTGTGAATGGTATGGTTTATCTTGATATGTCCATTCATAGCTGATTCGTCTGACTGCAAAAAATCCCTTAGCATTCTTTGCCATTTGGCTTGGTCTAAAATGCTCAAGTTTCCCAGTTGAAACTGTGGTTGAGTCTATCCATGCGTTGTGACACTAAGGAGTTTTTATGGTGTCCCCTGACTGCTTGTTGGTGTTCATGGATGTGTTCTGCAAATCTTCTGCCCGTCTGTCCTACATAGCGGCTGTTATGTATGTGCTTTATATTGGCATTCAGGCAAATCAGCAATCAACTAGCTGGGTCATGAAAAATCTGCCAACAAAGTTTAGAGCAGGGGTCTCCAACCTTGGCAACTTTAAGCCCGGTGGACTTCAACTCCCAGAATTCTGGGAGTTGAAGTCCACCAGTCTTAAAGTTGCCAAGGTTGGAGACCCCTGGGATAGAGGACACTGCTATTACACCTTTGAGAGCCGTCTGCCTGTAGTCTCTACACTATTCCTACTATTTATGATCTTTGTAGCTGTTCAGGAATGCCTCATGGACTCACTTTTAACAAATGCATTTTAAATGTTTAACTATTTTGTGCTTAAGATTAACCACCTTGAGTATTATTAGTATATAATATATGCCCAGCCTCTGAAATTTCTTCTCCCTCCCTGCCCCCCCCCCCATTTGTCTCCCCCTCTCTCTTTTGGCAGAGTGTATAAGAAGACTTGTTCCAATGAGAAGGTAAGATCGGGGTTTGCTGTAAACACATCACCAGGAGGCTAAATTGGCCCAAACCATGCCTGAGGATTTCTGGCTAATTGGCGTTCAGTCAGGGTCTTAGTAAGATAAGGGAGAGTCAGCGGTGGGTTGCTCCTGGTTCGGCCCGGTTCTGCTAACCAGTAGCAGCGGCGGCGGGAGGCTCTGCCCACCCACTCGGGACGCTTCTGCGCATGCGCAGAAGTGCACACGCGAACCTGTAGCAAAGGGCTTTAGAACCCACTACGGGGAGAGTGGATAGGATCATTCAGGGGAACTGGAGTGCCAACCTTGCATTGGCACTGCTGGACGGAGATGGACATTTGAGGGAGATTGAACTGGACCCCAAACCTGAGGCTGAGTTTTAAGTGCCCAGCAATGGATGTGACAGTTCAGTTGGGTTGATTCTGACGCATGCAGGAATTGGCCCTGACATGGCAATTTCTGTATATGCAATACAGGTAGTTCTCGACTTTCAATATTTCATTTAGTGACCATTCAAAGTTACAACGGCTTAAAAAAGAGACTTTTGACTGTTTTTCATGCTTATAACCGTTGCAGCATCCCCATGGTCACATGATTAGAATTCGGACGCTTGGCAACTGCCTCGTATTTATGACAGTTGCCATGTCCTGGGGTCATGTGATCCCCTTTTGCGACCTTCTGACAAGCAAAGTCAATGGAAGAAGCCAGATTCACTTAACAACCATGTTATTAACTTAACAAATGCAGTGATTCACTTAACAAATGCTTCACGTACCAACATAAATTTTGGGCTCGGTTGTGACTCGAGGACAACCTGTTTTATTTATTATTTATTTATTTATTTTGGTTTTCTTATATGCCGCCCAACTCCCGAGGGACTCAGGGCGGCATATACAAAAGAAGGTTGTGCCCTGTTTTCTGGATTAAGCAGCCAGCCAAGAAAAGCCAAGAAAAGCCCAGACCGATCTTTGTCCAATCCATTAATCTTCTCAGCTGGATATCTTTTTTCAAATGGGATTCAGGTTAGAGGGGGCTCACGAGCAGCTTAAATTGCACCAGGTCCAGAAATAAAGTGTCACAGGAGGTTTCTGCATTGGATCCCGGCTGTTCTTCCCTGGGCCTTTTCCCCTCCTCTGCTTGAGCTGTCCTGGCCGTATTTCATTTTTTAATGTGTGCCAGCGTGTTCACAGAAAAGAGTGACAATAACCTTATAGTCTTATCACATACTATACTGTGTATTTGATTTCTTTTTAGGAAAAAATAAATCAATGAAAGGCAAAACGTTTCATTTGTGTCTTACACTGTACTTGGCAGCCCATTATCTACTCTTTCAAACATCAGTTTGAATTTGTTTTCTACATAATTTTGCATTATCTGCAAATTGTAACCACTTGATAGTCCAGACTGTTGAGGTACCATCAAGGAGGGCTTTTTGAGTTCCGAGTAGTATTATGTGGAAGTGCCAACTTTTGTCATGGTGCCATTGGCCAAGATTATTGAGTGAAAGAGATCTGTAAGCAAAGGTGGAGAACCATTTTTTTTTTCTCTCTCTCCTGTCTATCCAGTTAGCCATCTACCTGGGAAAGCGAGACTTTGTGGATCACGTGGAATCTGTGGAACCTGTCGGTATGTAATTTGCTTTAAATCCTGTTAGTGCTGATTGCATTGTACAGATTCTGCACTCTAGAAGATGGTGGCGTAGAGGGCCAAGAAGGTGCTGTAACAAGATAACCTGAATTTGTACAGTTACTTAATGCAGTTGTGTTAGTCCAGGGCAACAATATGAAATTTCCAAGGATAAAATACAATAAATGTTGAATATTTCTTCTGTTGATAGAGACTGTTATGTATTGAATATATATAGTTGTGTTAAGCCCTGCTAAAGTGAAACTAACCTTAATTCCAACTGAACCAAAGGCAGACCTAAAATCTACAGTTGACTGTGCATTTTTTTTGAACCAAAATAGTAATATCAGGGTTTAATCTATTTGTGAACAATTTATCCTAAATCCAGCCCACTGATCTGTTAGTATAGGTTCTATCTCAAACCAATTCAGTAATTTATCTCTTAATTCAATGTTTCTCAACCTTGGCAATGTTAAGCTCTATAGCAGTGTTTCTCAACCTTGGCAGTTTGAAGATGTGTGGACTTCAACTCCCAGAATTCCCAACTCAAACTGCCAAGGTTGAGAAACACTGCTCTATAGACTTCAAATCCTAGAATTCCCTACCTAGCATGGGAGTTGAAGTCCACACCACTTAAAGTTCCAAGCTTGAGAAACACTGTCTTAACTGAATAGCTGAAAATGCTCTGTCTTCCTTTCTCGTCCCCACCCCACTCTCATGCCAATTTAAACCCTAAATCAGGCCCAGTCACACCATGCATCTGATGAAGTGAGCTTATTTATTTATTTATTTATTTATTTATTTATTTATTTATTTATTTATTTATTTATTTATTTATTTATTTATTTATTTATTTATTTATTTATTTATTTATTTATTTATGAGATTTATATACCGCCTCACAGTGCAAGCACTCTCTAAGCGGTTTACACCAGTAAGCAATATATATTTATATTGCCCCCAACAATCTGGGTCCTCATTTTACCTACCTCAGAAGGATGGAAGGCTGAGTCAACCTTGAGCCGGTGAGATTTGAACCGCTGACCTGCGGATCCCAGTCAGCTAAAGTGGCCTGCAGTACCTGCCTCTAACCGCTGCGCCACCTCAGCTCTATGAGACTTATGAAAGCATATGTCCTTTAATAAACAGTGTTAATCAGAATGTGAGTTCCTTGATCTGGAAGACCGTCTCGGAGACAGGCTCGTTTGCGGCCTGCATAATAGTGAATTACAGCAGCGCCTATTCGCCATGGAGAAACTGACTTTCCAAGACGCACTGAAGGAAGTCATGGCGGATGAGGCTGCCGGAGGGGCCATGAAGGTTCTCCGGCCACCAAAAACACACACCAGCCCCCCGGCAATCCACCAAGAGACCGCAGAGTGCTCGGGGAAGGTCAGTGAGAACGAAGAGCTTGATCGCTTGAGGAGAGAGCCACCCAGACAGCCACACTCCACAGAGCAAGCAACTCCCCCACAGAGCTGCGCAAGCTGTGGGGGACAGCATGAAAGAGCAGAGTGCAGATTCCGCACAGCAGTATGCTGTGCCTGTGGAAAACAAGGGCACATTGCCAGGGTTTGCAGAGGTTGTCAGGGGGAAATGAAACCTGATGTTCTTAAATATTAAATTTTTAATTTTTGTACTTGGTTTTAATTAATGTTTATTCTGGAGTTCTTGTATATTTGCTGTACGCCGCCCTGAGTCCCTCGGGAGTAGGGCGGCATATAAGAACCAATAAATAAATAAATAAATAAATTTTTACCACTCCTTCTTACCACATAAGGCTGCCCTGGCAGAACCGCTACACCACCTACTGGACAAAAAAGCACCCTGGGTCTGGTCGAACACTCAAGACAAAGGATTCAAGGCTGTAAAATCATTGCTATTCTCGGACTCCGTCCTAGCTCATTTCAATGAAACCCTACCAGTAACACTAGCCTGTGACGCTTCGCCATATGGCATTGGGGCAGTACTAAGCCACAGGATGCCAGATGGTAGAGAGCCCCCCATTGCATACTATTTTTTTTTATTGAAAAAGTTTTATTAGTACAAAGTACAAAAATTTTTAAGTTTTTTCTTCAAAATATTCTGAATAATCCACCATATTTTAATCCAAAAAGCCTTAATTTTCTTACAAGACCACCAAATATGAAAATAAGTTGCATCTTCACATTCACATCTCCAACATTTAGGTTGTAAATTTGGATACATACAAGCTAGTTTTTTTTGGATCATTGCATACTATTCTAGAACGTTATCATTGGCTAAAAGGAACTATGCCCAGATAGACAAGGAAGCCCTCGCCATAGTGGCTGGCATTAAGAAGTTCCACGACTTCTTATATGGACGAACCTTCACCATCTTTATAGACCACAAACCTTTGCTTGGTCTCTTCACAGCTGACAAACAGACACTGCAGATCCTGTCGCTGCGAATGCTACGATGGTCCATTTTCATGGCTGCATACTTGTACCGGTTAGCCCACAAGCCGGGCAAGGAAATGGGCCACACCGACACTTTCAGCCGACTGCCTCTACCACAGACTGAGCCGGCTCCGGCTCCAGCTTGTCGTATTCCGGCGATCTAGGACCCTAACCCTAACCCTAAAAGTCTGGAATGTTTTCTAATATTGTTCATGCTAAGGTTTGCGTTTTATTCTACACCAGAGATCTTCAAACTTGGCAACTTTAAGACTTGTGGACTTCAACTCCCAGAATTCTCCAGCCAGCATAGCTGGCTGGAGAATTCTGGGAGTTGAAGTCCACAAGTCTTAAAGTTGCCAAGTTTGGGGACCCCTGATATAGAGTCATTTAAGATAATAGATCAGAGCTCCTGTCTCCAGCCTCTCTTTTCCTCTAAGCCTATATTTCCATTCTGTCTTTGTTAAACTTATGCTTTGCCAAACCCATGGCTTTGCTGCTGTATTCAGTCCATTCTTTGCTATGCCAACAATCTTAGGACTCCTTGACCCCAAATGAATCCCTCGTAACCAGGTCACAGTACTTTCAGATTATGCTTTTCCCCTCCTTGGTGAGATCAAGGTAGTGGAATTCGTCTTCCCCGTAAAGTTTGTAATCAAACATCTGTTGCTTGCAACCAGAACTGCACTTGTGTTGTTTTCCTTTTTTCTTGTTGGACTTCTGCTTTCAACAGGTGGAATAGATGACAACAACACCTGGGCTCCAAGGACCCTCAACGTCCTTTGGAAAGCCCAGAAATTGGTTGTGGAGTTTTATTGCTTTGCCTGGAGAGAAGCCAGACAGCCCTTTGCATTATCTTCATGCTGGTTTTTTGTTCTGTTTTTTAAATCGGGTTCTGTTATATTTTTATTTCTAGATGGAGTTGTTTTGCTGGACCCGGAAACCGTGAATGACAGGAAAGGTACTTTTCTTGTTCCTTTTTCTCTCTTCCCTCTTCAGAAATGTTATTTATTTATTTAGCAAATTGATGTGGCCACCCATCTCACTGGACATGACTCTGGGCAGCAGACAACCAACAATTAAAACAATTAAAACAATAAACATAATAAAATACTTAATCAGCCAGATTGCAAGAGAACAACAGCCATCCAAGTACAAAACAGCCTCGGATCCTCATGGTTGCTGGGGAAAATAGCCGTTCAGGGCTTTTCAAAAGGCTAACAGGGACTTGGCTAACCTCATCTCAGAGAGAATGATATTCCGAAGGCTGGGAGCCACCACGGAAAAGGTGTTTCTTCTAGGTTCCACCAGATGGAAGTTAGCAGATGGGACCTACAGCACACCCTTCCTGCTGGATAGGTGTATGGAAGTGGGGAGAGGCTGTCCCTCAAATAGCCTGGTCCCAAGTCAGGCTAGCGGTCAAAGCCAGCACCTTGATTTGAACCAGGAAGCAGCCTGGAAGCCAATGCAGCTCATGGAACAAACAAGGTGTCCTATAAGGGCGCATGGAGCTGTCCATGCAGCTACACCCAGCACCAGTTGAAACTTCCAGTTACTCTTCAAGGGCAGCCCCACGTAGAGCACATTACAGTAATCCATCCTAAAGGTGACCAGGGGATAAAGGCCTGAGCCTCATGGCACATGAAAGGGCATAATTGGCACACAATGTGAAGCTGTGCAAGGCCCTATCACTTGCTCCTCAAGCAGGAGTTATGAGTCCACAAGGACCTCCAGATTGGACCCCGAAATCAGCTGCCAATAGACACATTGACATTAACAACATCTGTAGACTATGCAAAAGAGACAATCAACCAGCCCAAAAGAGAACAAAAAGACTCCAGAAGTAATCGGCACCCAGATCAGCATAGATTAACTGCAAGGTCAACTTCAGACCAACAGTCAAGTAAGCAATATCCCAATCAAGAAACTGCCAAAGAGCCATCAGTAAACAGCCCAACCAAAGAACCTTGAAGACTGCCCCCACCCACACAAACAGGCAAGACACCAGAATATATTGGTGGGACCCAGAAGAAGGGCCTTCTCTGTGGTGGCTCCCTCTCTCTGGAACATCATTTCCCCAGAGATTAGAACGGCCTCCACTCCAATACTCTTCCGGAAGGCGCTGAAGACCTGGTTCTGCCAACGGGCCTGGGGAACCCAGAATGGGATGGAGCCCATCAAATGGCTTGTGTGATCTGCTGTCGCAGGGCCAGGAGGTGGGAGGTGATTTTGTTATATTGTACTACATTAATTTATTTGATTCTTTTTGTTAGTTTTTATTGTTTTAAATGTGGTTTTATATTCTGTAAACTGCCTTGAGTCTCCATGGGTGAATAGGCAGCAATATAAATTCAATAAAATAAAATAAATAAATATAAACTGACAGCACACAGTAACTGATGATGTTACCTAGTTAGGGCAATGAAACCTCTGCAAGAAAACAAGCAAGCTCAGAGAGCACCAAGGAGCCCTCCTTTCAACCCTGTGCTACAAATATTCTCTTTTATTGGGACCCCCAGATTGTGTATCAGGTTTGTCTGTGTAATGGAATGTATGGATGACCTTGGGGGATGAGGGGAAGAGATGCTGCCTAGGGGACAGTCAGACAAGAGAAGCAGGAGCCTTCAGTCACTTAATGGTCAGGCAAAAGAACCTTAGGAAGGATCCTCCCTAATGGATCAGATGGTTAAAATTAGGTGTGGGAAGTTCGAACCTTCATACTGGCAAGATTGTGTTAATGTAGCCCTATGATAGAGTAGAATTAGTTCATCTAGTTGTGTTTCCTGTCTGGTTTGCCAGTCTGAGGGACTTCTATCATATCCAGTACCAAAGACATTTGGTCTTCGCTACCAAAACCAGCAAAGATCCAGAAGGCCTCAAAATCAAGAATCACTCCATTTTCAATTGAAGCCTCTTTCCCATCCAGACCTCGAACTAAGGGTAATTGTTTTCTTTCCTCTATCTCCGCCTAAACCTGCTTACAAGCGTTCTCTTGTATTTTTCTCTGCTCTTTTTTTCCGTCCTCCATCCTCTGATGGTCCAGTCTATGTGACCCTCACATGTGCATTCCGGTATGGTCGAGATGACCTGGATGTCATTGGGTTGACCTTCAGGAAGGATCTCTATGTCCTCACAACTCAACTTTACCCACCAGTGCCAGACCAGGTTCCGAAGACCCTCACACCCTTACAGGACAAGTTGATGAAGAAGTTAGGAGAACATGCTTACCCGTTCACCTTTGAGGTATCCAGTGACTTGTGAAGTTTCCATTCCCCTTTCCCCTTTTCCCTTTCTCCCTTCCCCCTTCCTTCCTACAGCTACAACTGCTGCATGTATGGGCTGCCCCATGGCCATACATGTGGCATCAGAAGCTTATAAGATGTGGCTGTGGGCTACCCCATCAACTCAAATTCCTCCTGTGTAAAGCAAAAGATTGAGGCTGTAACTGGTTTTTTTTTTGGTATTCTACTGCATGGGGAAAAGTCAGAAGTCACTACTTTTTTCTTCCTTCTTCAGTTCTTTCTACACTTCTCTTCTTTCTGACTTTCTAGGAGTTAGTTAGCCCTGGTGGCACAGTGGTTAGAATGCAGTATTGCAGGCTGACTCTGCAGACAGCCAAGTGTTTAACAGATTAACAGAGTTGGAAGGGACCTTGCAGTCAATCCTCAAGGTTGACTCAGCCTTCCATCTTCTGAGGTTGGTTAATGAGGACCCAGATTATTGGGGGCCATAGGCTGACTCTGTAAACCACTTAGAGAGGGCTGTAAAGTACAATGAAGCAGTATATAAGTCTAAGTGCTATTGTTACTGCTATTTTTCAATTTTTATTTCTATTTTATCTTACAGTAACCTTTAATTTAAAAAGTAAAAAACCCACCCCTCCAATGCCTCCCACATTCCTTTATTCCCCTTACCCCTACTATGATTGTGTTGCCTGGGGGGTTACTGTTCTCTCTCCTCCCCCATCGCTTGGAGACCTTACCGAAGGTATTTCTTGGACTTTCAGGAAGGGAGAAGCTCTGTGTGTCCTCATTTCTGGAACTCTCTTCAGGATGATTATTGCATTTGGTTTTTTGTTTCCATAGATGGCGACCAATCTGCCCTGTTCAATCACTCTGCAGCCAGGAGATGACGACTCTGGAAAGGTGGGTGGCAGCTTCGTGTTAGGATTCCACTCTTCTCCTGCGTAGGGTGGGTCGCCAAGCCAAAATGCCAGCCGTAGCGATGAGTGAGTTCAGGGACTCTTAGGGCCCCCTCAATCTTGGAGGCCCCAAGGCTCCGGTTTCTCAGGTTGTAGCACTGGGCCCATCCTCCCAACCCAACCAGTTTTCCTTGGAGCTGCTCATCTACTTGCCTGGTTCTTTAGCTGGATCCTTAACTCCGCTTCTGGTTCTCCCCACTTGTCCCAAACAATCATTTTTTAAAAAAGATTTCTCAGATGATCAGTTCCTTTCTATGTTTTGCTGCATTAGCTTTGCCTTTCTTCCTCGAGCTGCAGTGTCTCTGGCGCAACCACTGCAAAATGCAGAGGGAATGAATAAGCAGAGCAACTGGTCTCTGGACACCATCTCTGGTACTGGATAACCAATGCAAATCTAATCTCTTCTCTAAACCAGGGCTCTCCAACCTTGGCAACTTTAAGACTTGTGGACTGGAACGCTGGGAGTTAAAATCCACAAGTCTTAAAGTTACCAAGGTTGGAGACCCCTGCTCTAAACATATTTTATCTTCAGCTGCTTAGAATCATAGAGGGCTCGTCTTGGAAGGAACTGATCATCCTTGACTTACGACCACAGTTGCGCCCAAAATTTCTGTTGCTAAGGAAAACATTTGTTAAGTGAATTTTGCTCCATTTTACGACCTATCTTGGCACAGTTGTTAAGTAAATCACTGCAGTTGTTACCTTAGTAACACGGTTGTTAAGTGAATCTGGCTTCCCCATTGACTTTGCTGGTCTGAAGGTTGCTGGGAAACTGCAACCCTCATAAATTTGAACCAGTTGCCAAGCGTCTGAATTTTGATCATGTGATCATGGGGATACTGACTTATGAAAAATGGTCATAAGTCCCTTTTTCAGTAACTTTGAATGGTCACTAAATGAACTGTTGTAAGTGGAGGACTATATGTAGTCCACTGCCTATGTAATGCAAGAATGTCCCAAAGGTGTTTTTTCAAAAAGTGAACATCCTTGAAGATGTTTCACTTCTCTTTTAAGAAGCTTCTTCAGTTCTCAGAACTGAAGAACTGAACTGAACTGAGAACTGAAGAAGCTTCTTGAAGGAGAAGTGAAACGTCTTCAAGGAAAAACAAAGGCCAGTCACTTTTTGAAAAAACACCTTTGGGACAGCCATGACCTGGATGTCTGAGAATTTCCATAGATGTAATGGAGGAATCCTCCTTGGGGATTAGTCCATCAGCCACTGCTTTTCATCTTCCTGTGACTCAGTTTACATTATGACAATGGCAACCTAGAATAAATGTTCTACGACATGGGGGTACCTTCAAGAGGCTAAAATTCCTCTTTTAAACTTTCTTAATGATAATTGTAAATAAAGGCACAATATGTCCCTCATCAACTTGTAACCTCTGCTCTTGTGTCTCCCGCAGTCCTGTGGTGTGGATTTTGAGGTGAAGGCGTTTTGTGCTCAAGACCCAGAAGAGAAAATTCATAAGAAGTAAAGCCGGCAATTTTTAACCTTTATTTACTGTAGTATGTCATTCATGAACCAGTTCCACGGTTAACCAGACCAAAAGATATTACTGTGTATTCAAACTTGCTGTCAGGCCGAAGCCATTTTAGTTGGGGTCTTTGGCCTGCCACACTTATAGTATTTCAATGTGCACTCTTTACTGTGGGAATTTGGGAGGGGGAATTGCATGAGGGCTGTCTGTACGTAGCCATAACAAATTCTTTCTAGATAGTCAAGGTCATCCTTTGTCTTCGCAGTCCTGCACCTGCACGGAAGGAGGTTGACTCTGCAACTTTCGGACTCTGATTTAATTTTGGATGCTATTTGGAACCCTGACACTTGCTTTATCTTGCATTGTAGCCTGTTAAATATTTGTGTCCTCTTTCATTCTGATTAGGTTGCAAATAGTTCTCAACTCTAGTTGTGCAAAGAGGCATGTTTTTAGTCTAGTAGATTTGGGATAAGTGGGAGGGGATAATAGCCTCCAATTGTCATCCGGTTGTTTGGGTCTTTGTGGTCATGAATGACATGCATGTGGGCTCTCTTCAGAATGGTGGTGTTTGTCCTCCTTGTTTTTGGAGGACAGAAAAGATGGGTGCTGAGTTGGAAGGGCAAATGAACTTTTTTAGATGTTGACATCCAGATACTCCTTGAGGATGGCTAACTAGTGGCCAGACATGGGATACCGTCTCTTTGCTGAGTTTTGGGCTCCTGGCTTCAAGTTAACATTGCAGTCATATGCTTGGTATGGGGGAGGGGGGTATTGTAGTTGCCTCTTCTTCCCCCCAGATATCTGCAAAGTCTGCATATTTTTCAGGCCTTGCTGACCCATCACACCTGAAAGTATCCCTCCCTTCCTACAGTTTCATTCTCCCCCAAACTAGGGAGGGTCCCTTTTGGGATGCTTTCACCACTCTTCCTCCCTTGGACTCAAATTTCATTTGTCAGACTGTTGTCTAAACTGTGCCTCTTCCTCCTGCCTCCAAAAATCATTTCCACTTGGCCTTCACGCTCCAATTCCAGTCTTCCCTATGGCTATTTTCTCCTTATTCTACAGGTTGAACCATTTGTGGGAAGTGGGGTGAAAGATAAACGACAAAGGCTACATAAAGTATTTCCAGCTTCTTTTTAGAGCTTGGGGAGAGGGGGAGAGGGAAGGAGAGAGAGGGAGGGAGAGATATTCATGTTTCTGATTGGTTCAAGAGGCTTTGATGCTCTCTGCCCTTGTCCAGGTGGGCAAGGTTAACTTTGATTGATTTTTTTCCTTTGTGGGACAGGATTCTTCCCTCACGGTTATTTTCTATTATAGTTTACAAATTCAGCAAAGCTCAAAGAATAATTCAGCAGGATTCCCTGTCCTGCCTCATTGTGGCTCTGGAGTGCTCAACCCTCGTTTCATCTGTTTCCAGGAACTCCGTGCGGCTGGTGATCCGGAAGGTGCAGTTCGCCCCCACCCTCACAAGCCTCTCACCCAAAACTCAAATAAGCAAGCAGTTCATGATGTCAGACAAGCCCCTGCACCTCGAGGCATCTATGGATAAGGAGGTCAGTGTTGCTGCCATCTCTTCTCAGTTGATGTTTTGCTGAAGGTCTCGCCAACTCACCATGGCCAGCTCACCACGGGACAACTCAACAATTCCATTTTATTATTTAAAATAATTTAAAAACGATTTTAATTTTTGTTGTTCACATTTCATTTTGTCCCTCCTTTGGCATCCTTTCTTTATTTTATTTGTTTATTTGTGAGATTTATATACCGCCTCACAGTGCAAGCACTCTCTAAGCGGTTTACACCAGTAAGCAATGTATATTTATATTGCCCCCAACAATCTGGGTCCTCATTTTACCTACCTCGGAAGGATGGAAGGCTGAGTCAACCTTGAGCTGGTGAGATTTGAACCGCTGACCTGCGGATCACAGTCAGCTAAAGTGGCCTGCAATACTGCCTCTAACCGCTGTGCCACCTCGGCTCTTAATGATTATATTCCACCATTTCTTTGATATTAGTGTAATTCTTATTCTACGTTACATTGTCCCACAACGAATTGGCCATGGTGAGTTGGCCATGGTGAATTGTCCTAGATCAGGGGTCCTCAAACTTTGCATCTTTAAGACTTGTGGACTTCAACTCCCAGAATTCTCCAGCCAGCTAGCTGGAGAATTCTGGGAGTTGAAGTCCACAAGTCTTAAAGTTGCCAAGTTTGAAGACCTCTGTCCTAGATCCTCTGTCCTGGCCCCATCTGCTTTCAGATAGGCTCAGGTTCTCTCCTTGAAGCTCTGGTAGTCCCAACTCTTGCGGGAACCCTGGCTCTTGGTTCCTGGTTCATTGAAACTGCAGGACCTTCCAGAGTACGGGAATTTTTCACAGATGCTACTTTGTCATCGACTTTTTCTGATTTTATTGTCTTCCTGGATTTCTTCTAATCGTAGATTGATAGGTTTGCAGTGTAGCTTCAAAAGATTAGAAGGGAAAAAAGAAAGAGGGCAGAGCAGTTTGCTAAATGGGGCTCCTCTCCAGAATAAGAGAATGCCTAATTTTCTATCTGATTTCAGTAACCTATTGTGATTTCAGATTTATTACCATGGGGACCCAATCGGAGTGAATGTGGACATAAACAATACTACCAGCAAGATTGTGAAGAAAATTAAAATATCAGGTAAGGGACAAATTAAACAAGCCATGGAAGCAGCTCATGCATGGTGGAATCAGCGATTGCCCAATTGGGCCCTCCGTCCACCTTTGTCTTTTAACCATTTGCATCATCCAGTAATTCTTCATCTGAGTTGCTCACCAGATGAATATTGGAAACCCTGTGCCTTACGATGTTGAATGACTTTAAAAGTCATGCCTTGAGATGGTGTAGGAGAGCAAAAGAATTTGTGGCCTTTGTGGTGACCATAAGCTTATCCCAAGTAAATTCCGGTCAAACATATTCAGATAACATGATCAGGTCACTTCCTGGTCCATTTCTATTTAACTGCCGCCTTGGTTCTCTTCAAGGTTGGCTACTTTAGGGGGGGGGGGGGTTTCACCAGATCTATAAAGTTTCTGGACCGCATCCTCCCAGTGATCTGGCAGGCAGGACTGCAGAAACCTAGTCAGGCAATCTGACTCCTTGATGAAACAGGCAGCGTATCTCTGTCCTTGGGTTTGGGTGAGCCTCAGTTGTCCTAGGAAGTTTATAGGGTCATAAAGGAACATCACAATAGGTCACACCCGTATACCAGAACGTTTAAAATTTCTCCCATTTATTTTAATATCTTTATAAACATTCCAAATACAGCAATTCATCCACTTGCTTTAGGTTATTAACTTTTATGCATAACTTGAAATCATTCACTCAATTTTTCCTGTCAAAAAACTTGGTCTTTGATTTTTCAGATTGCAGCATCATTCAATCTAGCATTTGTTGCCAGTTATGGGGCTTCTCCATCACCAACATAATTGTTTGCTTACAAAACTACAAATGCGTTCATTTCACAGGGCTGGAAAGGACCTCAAGGTCGTCTAGTCCTCAAGGCAGGAGACCTTATACCAGTGATGCCGAACCTTTTTTTGCTCGGGTGCCAAAAGGGCGCGCACACGTGCGATGGCGCGATGGCGTGTGCCCACACCCATAATGCAATGGCCTCCCCTCATGCATGCACACACAAGCCCCCCGCACTGCCTTCACATTTCCGAACTTCCAGTTGGCTTGTTGGGCCGTTTTATGCCATCCACAGGCTCCGTAGGCTTTTCTGAAGCCTGGGGAAGGCGAAAAACAGCCCAACGGGTGAAAATGGCCCCTCCCCCGCCCTCCAGAAGGCCGAAAATCAGCTGGCCAGCATGCACCTGTTCGCTGTAGTTGACATGGGGCAAAGCCTCGCATGCCCTCAGATATGGCTCCGCGTGCCACCTGTGGCACCCGTGCCATAGGTTCGCCATCACTGCCTTATACCATCCTGGTCAAATAATTGTCCAGTCTATTCTTGAAAACCCCCAGTGATGGAGGTTTCCCCAATTTACATATCTCTACCATCATCACAAAGTCTATAAATGCACTAAATCAGGGGTCCCCAACCTCTGCTCCGTGGACCAGCCACCAATCCATGGCATGCCAGAAACTGGGCCGTGCAAACAAGCGAAGCCCCATCCGCGGGATGCAGGCAGCATGCGAAACCACGCCCCCTCCAGTCTACGGAAAAACCTCTCCACGGAACCAGTCCCTGGTGCCCAAAAGGGTGGGGGCCACTGCACTAGACAACCCAAAAGACATTGTACGTCATTGCTTATTTCCCTGCTCAGCTTATATCACCGATTGAACATTGCATGTATTCCAAAACACACGACTTCATTCATTCATTGTGCATTGCAGCCCTAATCCCATCTTCACATTAGTGTGAACCATTTCATAACTTGAGCTCAAGCAGTTTATTATACAACATTCAGAACACGTGAATGTGGTTCTGGAAAAAGCATCTTCACTAATTTTGTAATCTTTCACCAACAACCACCACAGTCACGTTTTGAGATCTTTTTATTTGCCAGGTACATTTATTTAATTAAAAACATGCATTGTAAGCTCACACTTAAATCACATATTCAAAACAGATCTTTTTCTAAGCAGATATTCACCAAACAATCACAGTTCTCAGTCATTGTTGGTTATCTGAATGGCCAAATCAGTTTTTTTAACCATTATTCACTGCTCACATCCCACCAACTTACTAGAAGGTACATGTAGTATACTAACAGAATAGCAGAGTTGGAAGGAACCTTGGAGGTCTAGTCCAATCTTCTGCTCAAATTGACACACTCAAAATATGCAGGTGCTCCATCACTGGAGGTTTTTAAGAAGAGATTGGACAGTCGTTTGTCCGGAATGGTATCGGATCTTCTGCCTGAGCAGGGGGTTGGACTAGAAGACCTCCGAGGTCCCTTCCAACTCTGTTATTCTGTTATTCTGAAATATTAAACTCTTAGGGACATAGTTCCACCTGCATGTTTGATAAACTTGTAATATTTGTGTAAAATCCCCCACTCCCTACAACCTTAGAGGATTACCACTGTGCTACGGTTTCTCTCTCTCTCTCTCCAGTTGAACAGATCACAGATGTGGTTCTCTATTCCCTGGATAACTATACGAAGACGGTTTGCTCAGAGGAATTTGTGTAAGTGGCCTGTCTTTGGTAGGTGGGAGTCAAGGAGAAGAGAAGGGCGGTGGTCTAGTCTCAGTAGAACGTTCTCTTGGGGCATTGGGTAAAGACAGCAGTTGTAAGCAGAACATCTCTGATTGTCTTCTGCTTTGGCCCGAAACATGCTATATACCGTATTTTTCGGAGTATAAGACGCACCTTAGTTTTTGGGGAGGAAAATAGGGAAAAAATAATCTGCCTACCAGGTATTCATCTGGCTAGTCCTTAGTCTGGTCAGCTTCAGCACATTAGTTTGCTGGTTTTGAGCATGCGTGCTTGCGTTTTATCCTCTGGTTGGAGATAAAAAAACAGTTTCTAAAACACTTCACTTCTCTCTCTCTTCAGAGAGAGAAACAATGAGAAAAGCAGGCAAAGGGAAGATCGCACCTTGTTAGGGCTGAAAAAAGGCTTCTAAAGCCCAGAAGCCCAGCTGATTGTCGGAGGGAGCAGCTGTGAAAAAAACAGGCAAAGGGAAGGAAGATCGCTTAGCTAGCAAAGCACGGAAGATTGCTTCACTTGTTAGCACCTCGTTAGGGCTGAAAAAAAGCTTAGTAAAAGCTAGCAATAGCAATAGCACTTAGACCGCTTCATAGTGCTTTACAGCCCTCTCTAAGCGGTTACAGAGTTCAGCATATTGCCCCCAACAATCTGGGTCCTCATTTTACCCACCTCCGAAGGATGGAAGGCTGAGTCAACCTTGAGCCTAGTGAGAGTTGAACAGCTGAACTGCTGAACTAGTAGTCAGCTGAAGTAGCCTGCAGTGCTGCACTTTAACCACTGCGCCACCCCGGCTACATTCGGAGTATAAGACCATCTAAATTTTCAGCTGCTTTTTAGGGGAGGGGAAGGTTTGTCTTATACTCTGAAAAATACGGTATGTGTTTTATTCATGTTTGAATTTGTTTAGACATTTTTGAAAAAGGAATCTTTATAGTTGTATTTCATATGGAGATATGAAAGCCCGTGACAAGGGAAAAGGTCACTTCTGAATTGAGGGGGGAATGCATTCCTCCCCCCTTACAAAATGGAGGAAATGGCTGTTTAGGTGATCTGATCGTTCAGAAGCTAAAGTAGGGGATCGTGAAATTGCTCGATTTGGATGGATTGGGGATAATTCCACTGAATTCAGGAAAGGAGGGTCACTGCTGCCTCATGCCATGAAATTGTCTGTTTTGATGCACCGGAGGGAACCTGTCCCTCTCGCCTTTTCCAGTGCATGCACACACAGTAAAGCCCCTCCTTTGCATGCCCAAGGTGCCCACAGAATGGGAGTGCAGGCGTGTAAGTCACAGGTTCCTTGATTAAAGTCTGTTTCTCTTCTGGGGAAAAATGATTTTCTCCATCGGTGCCAAGCTAGAGTTTTCACAAGCATCACCAGCTTCTTGTCTCCCTTTTCCCATAGGGAGAACGTGGCTGCAAACTCCACTTTTTACAAAACGTTTGCGGTGACTCCCTTGTTGGCCAAGAACCGCGAGAAGCGCGGTTTGGCTCTGGATGGCAAGCTGAAGCACGAGGACACCAACCTGGCTTCTACCACCATGTAAGAGGAAACCCCTCCCTCCCTCCCTCCCTCCCTCCCTCCGGCTATTGCTCCCCAGGTCTTCCAACGTCTCCCCTTCTTTCTTCTTAGTCTGAGGCCTGGGATGGACAAAGAAGTTCTGGGCATCCTGGTTTCCTACAAAGTGAAAGTCACCTTGGTCGTATCAAGAGGAGGGTGAGTCTTTTCCCCCAGAAGAACAGCGTGAAAATTCCCCCTTCGGATTCTGCCCCAGTGCCTCTTTCTCCCTCTGTCCCCCCTCCCCACACTTTTCCTTGGGAAACTCGGCCCCAGCTGACATTGGGACATGCCTAGCCATTTGTCAAGGGAAGAATATTCCCATACAGGCAACATCATGGATCTTTTACTTGGAATTCAGACAGTTAGAAATAAAACTGAGATTAAAGATCTAATAGAAAATATTTATTTCAGTATAAAACAATAAATCCTGAATAATTACATCTTTGCTAAGAAACACGACCGTTCAGGTCAAGAGACAAGGCAGAAGAAGATTAATGGTGGCTTAGGAATGTAGACATGCGCAAGAACATCATATCACATGTTCTGCTTGTATTGGAATGTACCATCATATTTAAGATAGGGGTGCATCACCCTGCATAGACATACAACTGGCAATATTCACACCGTGACACCATTGGTGGGGGTGGGAGTTTCCGTGGCTTAGGCCACTGCCCGGGCTTCCTTTGCTCTGTTCCTGGCAGGTTCTTGCCTGGTATTTTGATTCTGTTTCATTCGTATGATCTGCTAGGTCAAGTACAGGAAATCCTCAACTTGCAACAGTTCATTTCGAAGTTACTACGGCACTGAACCAAGTGACTTCTTATCGTACTTTCACACTTATGACTGTTGCAGCATCCCCATGGCCACGTGACCAAAATTCAAGATACTTGTCAACTGACTCATACTTATGACGGATGCAATGTCCCAGGGTCACGTAATCCCTTTTTGCAACCTCCTGACAAGCAAAGTCAATGGGGGAGCCAGATTCACTTAACAACCATGTTACTAACTTAGCAACTGCAGTGATTCACTTAACAACGGTGGCAAGAAAGGTCGTAAAAATGGGGTAAAATTCACTTAACAACTGTCTCACTTAGCAACAAAGTTTGGGCTCGATTGTGGTTGTAAGTCGAGGACTTCCTGTGCACATCCAGGCAGCCTTTGGTTTTAAACGTTATCACAACTGATATATATTAACAACGTGATATGTGACACTAAAGAAAAGGAGAAAAAGTTGTGGAGAATCATCTCAAATTGCTTGAGAGGCTTATTCCCCGCCCATTTGCTAAAGACAAGCAAACCCTAATTCAAATATTCATCTGCAGTCTTGAGCTGCAAAGATCTTCCAGAATTGTGTGTTGGTTATTCTCTTGCTTTAATACATCATTCTTGAGGTCTTTATCAATTTGATAGCCGGCTAGCTTTGGCTGATCTTTAAAAAATGACGCTGGCTCAGCCTTTCTTAGGACTCAGGTGGGAGACCCACAGGACCTTCCAGGGGGATAGACTAGATTGGGAAAATTTCCTGAAAAAGACAGAGGTAAATTGGTTTACATGTTGTTTACCCACCAGCCAAAGCAGGTCAGAAAATGATCAAGCAAACACAGGGATGACTTCATTCTGTCTTCAACAGACTGGAGCTTACATGCTAAGACAGAGGTCTTCAAACTTGGCAACTTTAAGACTTGTGGACTTCAACTCCCAGAATTCTCCAGCCAGCTATGCTGGCTGGAGAATTCTAGGAGTTGAAATCCACAAGTCTTAAAGTTGCCAAGTTTGGGGACCCCTGTGCTAAGACGAGGTCAGGCATCCTTGCCATGCATTCATTAATCAAACAAACAAACAAACATTGCAGGGAGTTTGGCCCTCTACTTAATGCTTCCAGCTAGCCTGTTAAACTGTGTAACTAGAATAATCGGAGAAGTTTAATCAAGGAAGCTGTAGCAATTTCAGTCTTTTTCTACAATTCCTTTGTGCCCAAATTGGAGAGTGGAGGCTGAACACCAGCAATTTACTGGCAAAAAAATAGCAATGGAGAATTGCTGTTCCGAGAGCCAATTTGGTTTAGTGGTGAAGGTGCCAGGCTAGGAACCAGGAGACCAGCCTTAGGCATGAAAGCCAGCTGGGTGCCTTTGGGCCAATCACTCTCTCAGCCCAGTCCACCTCACAGGGTTGTTGTGGGGAAAATAGGAGAAGGAGGGAGTATTAGGGATGTTCACCGTCTTGAGTGGTTTATAAGAATACTGCAGGCAGAAAACAAACAAACAAACACAAGGAAACAATAAAATTGAGCCTTCCTTCTTTCCACAGCATCCTGGGAGATCTCACATCAAGGTAAGTACGGATTTATTGATCACTAAATCAGTTTATTCGCAGTTGTTTTGAAAGATGCCTGGCTTAAGCTTTACGGACTGTGCTCTTGAATGAGTGCCGTCACGCTGCCACGCTTACAGGAGTGCCAGTAAGCTGGCTTTCAGGGTAGTCCCTAGGATTAGAGATTGTGCTTGCATAGAAGAGTGTGAACAATTTGGGCTGTGATTCCTGGTCAGAATGTACCAAAATGTGCTATTCCTGCACTCACCATTAGCCGGGAACACCACCCATGGCATAGAGGCAGTTAAGGCTGGGGACCTCGTATAGAATTTGCTCTTTTTAAAGAGTAGATGTGAAAGGCTTGGTTGACCAGAGCCAGGATGGCTGGCGGGGAATCAAAGAAGTCAAGTTGGTAGTCATAACCATGCCATCAAAGCTCCAGCCCTTTTTTTTGACAGATTACAGATTAACAGAGTTGGAAGGGACCTTTTAAGTCATTTAGTCCAACCCTCCACCCAAGCAGGAGACCCTACGCCATTTCTGACAGATGGCAGTTCAGTCTCTTCTTGAAAGCTTTCAGTTCAGTCTCCGTGGGCCCATCTGCTGGCAACCACAGCCTAGGCAAAATGGCAACGTAGAATAAAAAGAGTAAATGTATAGAGTATAAGGAAGTCAAGAATACGACATATGTTGCGTCTGTGAGTCTAAGGGAAAGGGGAAGGCTCAAAAAATATTAGAATGAAAGTGGTCTAATTTTGTGGAGCTGATGAATACATAAAGTGAAGTGAAAGAGTGGATTTAATGATAAGTTACAAGCACTAAAAATACATCAGAAACTCTTAGTGTCATTTGAGTTGAATTAGAATAGAATAGAGCTGGAAGGGACCTTGGAGGTCTTCTAGTCCAACCCCTTGCTCAAGCAGAAGACCCTATACAATTTGAGACAAGTGGCTGTCCAGTCTCTTCTTAAAAGCCTCCAGTGATGGAGCACCCACAATTTCTTAAGGCAACTGTTCCACTGGTTAATTGTCCTCACTGTTAGGAAGTTTCTCTTTAATTCCAGGTTGCTTCTCTCTTTGATTAGTTTCCGTCCATTGTTTCTTGTCATGCCCTCCAGTGCTTTAGGGAATAATTTGACCCCCTCTTCTTTGTGGTAGCCCCTCAAATACTGGAATACTGCTATCATGTCCCCCCTAATTCTTCTTTTCTTTAGACTAGCCAAACCCAAATCCTGCAGCCGTTCTTCATATGTCTCCAGGCCTTTGATCATATTAGTTGCTCTTCTTTGAACTTTTTCCAAAGTCTCAACATCTTTTTTGTAGTATAGTGACCAAAATAATGGCAGTATTCCATTTTGGTTGCTTGGATGTGTATGGAAGGAGGCAGAGCAGAGCTTCGCAATTGCCCTTTGGTGGTTCCAGTCAGTGGCCCTTTGGAGCTGTGTTCGAGTCCACGATCACTGCAGGATGGGTGTGCTGCAATGCTTGGTACTCGCCTTGTTAAACGTCCACAGAAGCCAATAGGAGAAGTGATCTGGCAGATGGGGCTTAGGTCTCTCCAGTATACTAAGGGCAACCAAATTTTTATCATCACGCCAGGCTGACTCAGGGATGCTGTGTGACAATCTGAACCAGTGTCTGGAGATGAAATGGAATGTGGGAATGACCTTGGGGGCAGAGGGGAAGAGAGGCTGGGTAGGAAACCGTCAGAAGGAGGCCGGAATGGATTAATGGTGAGAAGAAGAAACTTAGGGAGAATCTGCCCTAACTGACCAGGTGGTTAATGGGAAGTTTGTGCCTTCAGACTTGCAAGGTTCTGTTAATGTGGCCTTACCATAAAGCAGAATTAGCCCATCTAGTCCTGTTTCCTGTCTGGTTTATCCAGGAGAGCTGCCAGGAAGCTGCCAGGGTCTGGATGGGTAAAAAAAAAAAGGCTCAGATTAAATACTTCAAAGGTAAACTTGTTCTTTGTCAATGGAGATTCTCAGTCATCCAGGACATGGTTGTTCCGAAGGTGCTTTTTAAAGAGGCAACTGGATTTCTGGTTTTTCCTTGAAGATGTTTCGCTTCTCATCCAAGAAGCTTCTTCAGTTTTTTGTCAATAAATACTGGGGCGGTTCTGGTAACAAAGGCCCAGCTGGGACTTTGCATGGGCTGCCCTATCCCTGCAGGGAGGGATCTGCAGTGTAGGGATCCTTCTGGACCCATAACTCCTGCTTCAAGAGCAGGTAGAAGCTGCCACCAGGAGTCCTTTGCCCAGCTGTGCCAGTTACGGCCCCTCTTGGTTAGGGGAACTCATGCCACGATTACCACTCGGTTGGACGATAGAAACCTCCTGTGTCTAGGCAGCCTGAGACATCTGAAGAAGGCCTGAGTGTCCCTTCTCATCCAGGTTCTTTCTTTCTTTCTTTCTTTCTTTCTTTCTTTCTTTCTTTCTTTCTTTCTTTCTTTCTTTCTTTCTTTCTTTCTTTCTTTCTTTCTTAAATTCTTTCTTTCTTTCTTTCTTTCTTTCTTTCTTTCTTTCTTTCCTTCCTTCCTTCTTTCCTTCCTTCCTTCTTTCCTTCTTTCCTCCCTCCCTCCCTCCCTCCCTCCCTCCTTCCTTTTTCTTTCTTTCTTTCTTTCTT
The DNA here is from genome assembly GCA_023053685.1 of Diadophis punctatus similis. Lineage (NCBI taxonomy): Eukaryota > Metazoa > Chordata > Lepidosauria > Squamata > Dipsadidae > Diadophis > Diadophis punctatus. The sequence goes on along the minus strand of JALIGW010000014.1, from coordinate 17,402,543 downwards.
TCTTTCTTTCTTTCTTTCTTTCTTTCTTTCTTTCTTTCTTTCTTTCTTTCCCTCTCTCCCTCTCTCCCTCCCCCCCCTCCTCCCTCCCTCCCTCCCTCCCTCCTCCCTCCCTCCTTCCTTCCTTCCTTCCTTCCTTCCTTCCTTCCTTCCTTCCTTCCTTCCTTCCTTCCTTCCTTCCTTCCTTCCTTCCTTCCTTCCTTCTTTCTTCCTTCTCCGTATGACGGCATAGGGTGCCCCTCAGGGGTGGAAGGCAGCTGCAGAGGCCGTCTCTTCCCAACCTTCCTTAGACCCCAGCTGTTTGGTCAATGAGGTTTCCTCCAAGCATGTGTATTTCTGTTGTATATTTCATTAAAAAAAATCAATTATTTATTATTGGGTTTCTTTTTACTCTCTTGCTTATGGCCCAGGGTCATAAGATCAGTCAGTTAACAACTAGTTAAATAAAACAAATGCACATGTAAAAACTGAAATGAATTTTGCATGAAAGAAAATTCTGTGTCTCCTTTGGATAAATTGATGTGGTTTCCTTTTCAGTGATGTCTCTGTTGAGATGCCGGTTATTCTGATGCACCCTAAGCCCCCCGAAAGTAAGTCTTGTCTAGGAAGCCCCCCGCCCTCACTGTCTCAAGACAAGGCGGCAGGGGAGAAATATGAAAATTTCCCCTACCGGTTCTGTGGGTGTGGCTTATTTTGTGGGTGTGGCTTGGATGTCACATGGGCTTCAGGTGGGCGTGGCTTGGTGGTCGGGTGATGGGTGGGCATGGCAAACTTGTAAAATGTGGTGAAACTCATTAACAATGCTCTTGCTTAGCAACCAAAATGTTGGGCTCAATTGTGGTCATAAGTTTTTCTTTCAGTCAGTGCAGACCCCCAAGACATTTCCCTCCTCCTGCCCGGAGCCCTGTCTGATTGGCAGCCGACCTTCTCCCTCCCCCCCCTCCTGCCTTTCTCTTCCTTCCCCGCTGCCTCAGAGGCCAGCCTGCCTGACCTGTGAGGCAGCGCAGAGAAGGGTGCCGCGGAGCTAGTTTGGAGGCAGCGAGGAAATGGAGGCAGCGGTTGGTGGCATTTCAGCGCAGCCAGGCAACCGGCACTAAAGGGAACACCTGGGCGGGTGGCCCTGTTGCTGCTGGACCCGCGGAGACAGCCAAGCTCGGCTGCAGCTGCATCGCCCTTGGCTCGTCTCGTCCAGTTGCCTCTTGGAAAAGCCCCTTTTGGACAGCCCTGAGCCGGAGGACAGCAAAGTGGAGGCAGTCGGATGCCGAAGCCTTCCCCTCATCCCCCACCTGTATTTGGGAGACATTCCCTCCCAAGGGCGGAACAGCCCCCCTCACCCCACGGCTGCTAGGACACATGCCTCCACGCCGCCCACCTGCTCTTCCTTGCTGCGCAGAGCTGTCGGGGTGCGTGTGGCTCCGGCGCTGCAGGGGTGGGGAGGGGCCACCCCAGCTGCACAACCGGATCCCCTCTGCCCCCCATGCTGCGGTGGTTGCAGCTGGGCCGGAGCTGCCCCACCAGGCCGTTCCAAGGCCTCCCACTTTCCGGACTTTGCTATCTTTCCAGAGGGGCAGGTAAGGCTCCCGAAACCAACCTGGGGAATCGGAAGAGACCCCGGGCGAACCACAGCCGAGGGGGTCGTGGCAGCCAGGAGGCCGACAGGAAGGAGCCGCCTCCTGTCCCAGAGGGGCAACAGGCAGCCCCCCCCTCAGCTGGCCATGGCCTCCCTTCTCCCCACTCCGCCCCCCCGCGTCTCTCTCATTTGTGAGAAGAATATCGAAATCCCAAGTCGGTGGATGGGTGGATTCCTCTCCTAATGATTTAAACGCCTTTTTCATTTTATGAAAATTCTGGGAGTTGAAGTCCTGAAAGTTGCCAGAGTTGAGAAATGCTGGTCTTAAAGCAGAGATTCTCAACCTTAGCAAGTTTTTTTCATTTATGAAAATGGAAAAAAAATAAATGAAATTGGATTCTTTCCCCAAGCCCGGTCTTCCAACCGCTGGACCCTTCCTCATTCAATGCGCAGCCCCCTCTCAGTCGACTCTACCCCCCCCCGGGAGGTCTGATCATTTTGGTGCCGTGGGAGGGAAACTGACCACATATTTAAATGGCACCATTGATGCTCCAGAATGGAATGGTTCCGACACCAGCACCCAAAGATAAAAAACAATACCCCTCTCATCAACCAACCCTCCAACAAACAAAACACACACACACACACACACACAACCACACACATATCAATAATTAGCGAATGCATCTAACTGCCTGAGCCCAATTCCTTGACTTAATCTCCTTTTTTTGCCTCAGGCCCCACTGACAAGAGTTGTTTTGTGAGGGGCAAATCACATCAGTTGGAGGGCTGCACCCAGGCTGGGTTTTCAGTATCTGTAAGGCTGCAGGCCCCCATTGGCCACCTTAATGACCCAACGGTCAAGTGTTTCAAAAATGGCCGGAGAAGTTGGACCTGCCTGCTTGCTGTCTCTCTCTCTGTCTCTGTCTCTGTCTCTGTCTCTGTCTCTGTCTCTGTCTCTGTCTCTGTCTCTCTCTCTCTCTCTCTCTCTCTGTCTCTCTCTCTCTGTGTCTCTCTGTCTCTGTATGTGTGTTGCACATGGCCAGCTAATAGGTACAGGCGGGCAGGGAGTTTTTCTTGGATAACATTGTTTGATTAATGTGACTAAATGGTGCATGTGTTTCTCTTTCATCCTCTGCCTGACTGACAGCAATATGCAGGTAAGAAAAGAGGGCCCTACACTAGAATTGGCAGCATGTCATTATGGAGAATTCATTCTCCAAAATAAATTTAGCTCTGACAAAAACTCACTGTTGTAAGGATTGGTGATTCTTCTGACTACCCCAAAACATAATTTTATGCAATTTTACCAAACTTCAACTTCCATGAAAAGTTAATGAATTGGAAAGCTTATGATATTGTCGTGTTTCTCTGTAGAAGAAAAACGTGGGAATCTTGTTGTACATTTTTATCAGCTAGTTTTTAGACCAGAGTTTCTCAGCCTTGGGAACTTGAAGATGGGTGAACTTTAATTCCCAGAATTCCCCATTGCTGGCTGGGGGATTCTGGACGTTGAAGTCCACCCGTCTTCAAGTTGCCAAAGTTGAGAAACGCTGCTTTAGACAAACCCATCCCCCCAAATCATGTTTATATATTCTTACATTTTGAATGAATATCTGAAAGTTCTGAGTTTTGAACCAATATTAATAGTGGTTTCCTCTCCCATCCCTTGTGGTGGTCAAAACAAATTGTTGGAAGTAATATTCTTCTGGGTTCAGTTCCAAGTGGGGAAAAAGTCACTGGATTCATGGAAGTTGCTTGGAAAGAAGGTTTAATGGAGGACAGGAGCACATGGCAGGAGCTCCTGAACCGAAAAGGTGGATCACATGCTTCCAGATGTTGGGTCCAGAAAAAAAGACCGAGATGCTGAGAGTTCCTTGTTTTATGCCCTCTCTTGGGCCCCACCTTAAGAGTTTCCTGTTCCGGTCATCTTCTGCCTGGTGGTTTGGCTTGTGTTCAGCCCCACTCCTCCCTCCCCTCTCCCCCCACTGCCCATCTGGGAGAACAGACTTCCACTAGCAGAATCCAAGGAGCCCCCACCCCCTCAGACCCCAAAAACCAATAAGGAGGGGAGGGCGCCCCAAAGCTCCGAGAGCTGGACCTTTCAGCTCTGCTTCCTTCCAGTCTCCTCAAAAATGATGGTATTTGAATCAGAGCTGGAACTCTGGGCTGAGCAAATGGGTGGGCCTGGTTGTGCATGGAACGGTGGGAAGGGCTATTCACCCTGTCCTGGGAAACGTTTCCTGGGCGGAAGAGTTGAGGAGGGAATTGAGGGTTTGAATGCAAGACCAGACACTGATTCGATCATAGCTTGGACTCTGATTTTGAAACCTGGCTTTCGTTTTCCCGTGACTTTCAGTGATGACATTATGGTTGAGGAATTCTCCCGCCAGAAACTCGGAGGAGAAGGGGAAAGTGAGGAGGAGGAAGAAGGAGGAAAAAGCTAATGCTCAACTCTCTTCAATAGGAGCTACTCAAGAGTTTCAAAGCCGAGATTATTTAGGGCATTTTCATGAGTTCCGTGCATTTTACCTTAATATTTCAGTATCGTGTTTGTAATGTGGTAATTTCTCGTAAGCCTATATTTTTTTTGCTGTGTTTAATGCGTTTTGAAAAAGACTCGCTGTACTCCGAAGTTTTTCCCCTAAGCCTGAAAGCATGAAGGAGACAGCCAGCCACGCACCAAGATGGCTCCTTCACTCCTTCCTTTTGCCTGCTTCCTTTCCCCAAGCCCGGCCTTCCAACCGCTGGACCCTTCCTGATCCAATAAACAGCCCCCCCTCTCAATTGACTCTCTCCCCCCCCAGCGGATTCTGATCATTTTAGTGCAGTGAGAGCGGACCTGACAACCCTTTCCTAAGAATTATTGGCATTATTGGGAAAAGCTGCTTATCCAGATATCCTGTGATTGTGTGAATAAATGTTATTCTATCAAAATGCTTCGCTGGACGTGTGTTTATGTTTAAACTCAGTTACTGATGACTGACTCATTACCTCTGCTGGAAGTTGGCTGCAAGCACCCACTAATATTTCTGTGAAGTAATCCTTTCTAACATTGCTTTTGAAATTCCCTCCTATCAGTTTGAGGTTATGCCCCTGTGTTCTTGAGTTTTTGCTTTATACTGAACATCCTGCCTTCTAGAACCTTATTCTCACCCTTAGTATAATTAAAGGTTTCAATCATGTCCCCCTTTTCCTTTCTCTCCTCCAGGATGCACATATTCGGTCCTTCCAATCTCTCCTGATAGGTTTTGTCCCTCAGGCTTTGCACCATTTTTGTTCCCCGTCTCTGGACTCGCTCAATCTTATCCATACCTTTTTAATTTTTTTAAAAAAACAAGAGCCCTCTCACACTTACTGCTGTTGAGCCAGGTATCACCTATTCCGTTCCTATGCATTTGGTTTTTCTTGTGTAAGTGTAAAACCTTACTTTTCTCACTGCTGAATTATATTTTGTTGGATAGAGCTCAGTCTTCAAAACTGTCAAGGTCCTTCTGGATCTTCAACCTATCTGTTAAGGGGAGAATATCCCCGTAGAGGCGACATTTGGATCTTTTACTTGGAATTCAATAGTTAGAAATAAAACCGAGGTTAAATGTCTAATAGAAAATATTTATTTCAGTACAAAATAATATAAAAACAATAAATCCTGAATAAAACTACATCTTTGCTAAGTAACACGACCTCTCAGGTCGGAAGGCATAACAGAAGTGATTAATGGTGGATAGGAATGTAGACATGCGCAAAACATCATATCACGTGTTCTGCTTGTATTGGGAAGTACCATCATATTTAGAATAGGGATGCATCACCCTGCATAGACTCACAACTGACAATATTCACATCGTGACACTATCTAGATCAAGAATGCAATGTGGGAGGTTGGCACAAAACTCAGCAACACACACTGTAACAAGGAAGCACCTAGTCCCGTGATGGCGAACCTATGGCACGCGTGACTGAAGTGGCACGTGGAGCCCATGTCGCCTGGCACGCACGGCGTCGCCCGTTCCTCTTCTGGGTTTCTGGCGCGCATGTGCGTGAGACAATCAGCTGGCCTTTGTGCGTGCAGCAATGCCAGAAACGTGAAGAGCTGGTCTTCTGTTTTCTGACGTGAGCATGTGCGCTGGCCAGCTGATCGTCGTGCGCGCATGTGTACCAGTAACCGGAAGACTAGCTGGCTGGCGCTCATGTGCACGCCGGAAACCAGAAGTTCATTTTCCGGTGCACGCATGCCCCCTGGGCAGCTCCTCTTCTGGGTTTCGGCCCAGACGAGTGTGCACACTCCCTTTGCCGAAAAAGGTCGTCATCATTGACCTGGTCTATGAGCAGCATCTGGACACAGGCTGAATCTGGGCAACCAGAAAGTACTGATCAGAGGAACTATGAAACTGTTTTGGATGTCTCTGTAAAAAAAACCCTAAGAATGTTTCTAAAATATATTTTCTTACAGAAGATGAAAAATATTTGCAAAAATGTTTCCCAAGTATGAAAGCATTAGTTTATTACTAAGAGAAAAAGAAATGACAGTGCTCTCAGCCACGGGGAAAATAGAAACATCCAAGCTACCACTAGGTGGCGCTGGTCTACCAGAATTAAGAATCTTTGGTAGAGCAAATCAGAATGATATTCCAGATAGACTTCCAAATTACAGAACGTTTTAAACCAGGGGTCGGGAACCTTTTTGACTAAGAGAGCCATGAAAGCAAAAAATTTGGAAATTTATTTCAGTGAGAGCCATATAATATATTTTAAAAGTGAATTCAACTAAATGTCAATAGGGACAATGGGATATTGAGAGAATCCCTGTCTTTGTGCTGTTTAATTTGTTGCTGCTGTAGCAGCTTCCTTGCTCCAAAGTGATATTTGTCTTTGAGTTGGTGATTTCCATCATAGCATTGGTAATGATTCTTTCTTTCTTTCTTTCTTTCTTTCTTTCTTTCTTTCTTTCTTTCTTTCTTTCTTTCTTTCTTTCTTTCTCTTCTTCTTCTTCTTCTTCTTCTTCTTCTTCTTCTTCTTCTTCTTCTTCTTCTTCTTCTTCCTTCCTTTCTTCTTCTTCTTCTTCTTCTTCTTCTTCTTCTTCTTCTTCTTCTTCTTCTTCTTCTTCTTCTTCTTTCTTTCTTTCTTTCTTTCTTTCTTTCTTTCTTTCTTTCTTTCTCTCTGCAAACCAATCCCCACCGTGGCTCCTTTCTCCCTCGCCCAGCCCTCTTCCAAGACGTCAAGTGCGGGGAACCGCACCAAGCGAGGTAGGTGGGTGGGTTGCTGAAGAAGCCCCGGAGCCCCGCCGCCAACCTGCGTCTCCTGCTGGGAAGGAGCCTCTGTCGCTGTCTCTCGCGGGGTTCCAGCCACCAGACTGAGTCCCTGACCGCGGCACCGGCAGGGTTAATGCGTATGGGAGAGGAGAGAGAGCGCTACCCGCCGCCGCACTTTCACCGCTTCGATATTTCTTTGGTGGGCGCGCGCGGGAGGGACCATGGAGCAGAGGCGCCCGGCAGCTTAAGGCAAGAGGCGGGTGGGAGACGCGGGTAGGAGCCTATCGTCGCCGCCGCCACTTCTGGCATCCCCACGCCTCTCACCCCGCTCGCCGGGTGCCTCTGCTCAGCGGTCCCTCCTGCGGAGGCCCACCAAAGAAATATTGGAGCAGCGCAGCGGCGGCGGTAGCGCGCTCTCTCCTTCCCTCCCATGCAGGGAGGGAAGGAGAGAGCGCGCTACCGCCGCCGCTGCTACTTTCACCACTCCGATATTTCTTTGGTGGGCGCGTGCGGGAGGGACCATGGAGCAGAGGCGCCCGGCAGCTTAAGGCAAGAGGTGGGTGGGAGACGCGGGTAGGAGCCTGTCGCCGCCGCCGCCACTTCTGGCATTCCCACGCCTCTCACCCCGCTCGCCGGGTGCCTCTGCTCAGCGGTCCCTCCTGCGGAGGCCCACCAAAGAAATATTGGAGCAGCGCAGCGGCGGCGGTAGCGCGCTCTCTCCTTCCCTCGCGGGAGGGAAGGAGAGAGCGCGCTACCGCCGCCGCTGCGCTGCTCCAATATTTCTTTGGTGGGCCTCCGCAGGAGGGACCGCTGAGCAGAGGCACCCGGCGAGCGGGGTGAGAGGCGTGGGGATGCCAGAAGTGGCGGCGGCGGCGACAGGCTCCTGCCCGCGTCTCCCACCCGCCTCTTGCCTTAAGCTGCCGGGCGCCTCTGCTCCATGGTCCCTCCCGCGCGCGCCCACCAAAGAAATATCGAAGCGGTGAAAGTAGCAGCGGCGGCGGTAGCGCTCTCTCTCCTCTCCCATACGCATTAACCCTGCCGGTGCCGCGGTCAGGGACTCAGTCGGGTGGCTGGAACCCCGCGAGAGACAGCGACAGAGGCTCCTTCCCAGCAGGAGACGCAGGTTGGCGGCGGGGCTCTGGGGCTTCTTCAGCCGCTTGGCTGGAGAACGGCGGGGATGTGGCCATGGCCGTTTTTTAGCTCCCCCGTCCCGGCTGAACGCCGCCATTTGGGTTATTTTTCCCTCTGTGCATGCGCGCGCATGCACAGAGGGAAAAATAACCCAAATGATTGTGGTCAGCCGGGACGGGAAAGCGGTGATTGTGTTCAGCCGGGACGGGAAAGCGGGCAGGAGAAGCTCCGCGCCGCAACCGCCGCCAGTTCCATCGGCTATACGCCGAAGGACTGGCCCGGGCGAACCGGGAGGATTTCACCCCTGCTGCGAGCCATATGCAGTCATCAAAAGAGCCACATCTGGCTCACGAGCCATAGGTTCCCGACCCCTGTTTTAAACAGTAGTAGTTTTTTTCATTCATGGGCTGTGCATAACGGCTTAAGTTCAAACAAATGCTGAGTCTGCATGGAAAAATAAATGGCAGGGCTTACGTAGTAGAAAGAATTACAGTACCAAAGTTCCAATTTATTTTATTTATGAGATTTATATACCGCCCCACAGTGCAGGTACTCTCTAAGCGGTTTACACCATTAAGCAATATATATTTATATTGCTCCCAACAATCTGGGTCCTCATTTTACCTACCTCGGAAGGATGGAAGGCTGAGTCAACCTTGAGCCGGTGAGATTTGAACCGCTGATCTGCGGATCACAGTCAGCTAAAGTGGCCTGCAGTACTGCCCTCTAACCGCTGCGCCATCTCGGCTCTCTTAATGTAATGTAATGTAATGTAATGCACCTTTCTTCCTAGACTTATTTTCCGCAGACCAATTCCTTGGAGTTCTGGTTGCCCCCGGTTCCCTCAACTCGCCCCCCCCCCCCTTTTCTATTATCCACTGGCCCAGAATTTTTAAAGGGGTGAAAATATGGCTGACTCACAAACATGCCATAAGCCTCAGACTGCTGTCCATTATAACCCTGAAGGTGAAAAGGCAGGACAAGAAACAATGGATGGAAGCTAATCAAGGAGAGAAGCAAAATGGAATTAAGGAGAAACATCCTAATAGTAGAACAATCAATCAGTGGAACAGCTTGTTTCCAGAAATTGTGGGCGCTTCATCACTGCAGGTTTTTAAGAAGAGACTGGACAGTCACTTATCTAAAATAGCAATAGCACTTAGACTTATATACCGCTTCATAGAGCTTTACAGCCCTCTCTAAGTGGTCAGCCTCTTGCCCCCAACAATCTGGGTCCTCATTTTACCCACCTCAGAAGGATGGAAGGATGGAAGGCTGAGTCAACCTTGAGCCTGGTGAGATTCGAACTGCTGAACTGCAGTGCTGCATTTTAACCACTGCGCCACCTTGGCTCTAATGGTATAGGTTCTTCTGCTTGAGCATGGGGCTGGACTAGAAGACCTTCAAGGCCCATTGCATTGCATTCCATTCCATTCTGTAGGGAGCAATCCAGCTAAACAGAGGCAAAATTTCTTAAAAATGGCAGCTGGTTCAGATCGCTAGATGAGTGTCAGAGATTAAAACTTGATAAAATTTGGAGGTACGCCGATTGCGTCCCATGACACCCCAAAGAAATCTCAGCCAGATACACCCAAAAAACCATCGGTACCAACTGCAGTGCCAGCATTCAGAGCTCCGTCTCAATGAATTAACGGGATTTGTTTCATTTCTCCAATAGAGCTGGAGGGTTCATGAGTCTTTGCTGCTCCTGGTGGCTCTCTCAATTTCTCCATGGACAATTCTAAGCATGACAGAGGGTGGCCTTGAGGGGTGATAATTTCTGAGAAGGGATACAGGCAGGCCTCATTTAGCAACCGCCTCATTTAGCAACCATCTGCAGCTACAGTGGTGATGGAAAAGCAACTTTGCAACCAATCCTCACATTTATGACCTCCTTGTAAAGCAATCAATCAATTTTATCTTGGCCACAGACCAACATTTAACTAATATCATATCAATTGCACTAAAACAGAAATAAAAATTAAAAAACCTGATAAACTAAAATAGCAGTAGCACTTAGACTTATATACCGCTTCACGGTGCTTTCCAGCCCTCTCTGAGCGGCTTACGGAGTCAGCTTATTGCCCCCAACAATCTGGGTCCTCGTTTTACTGACCTCGGAAGGATGGAAGGCTGAGTCAACCTTGAGCCTGGTGAGATTCGAACTCCCAAATTGCAGTCAGCCGGCAGTCAGCAGAATTAGCCTGCAGTACCGCATTCTAACCACTGTGCCACCGTGGTAAAATTGGGTAAAATTACAAAGAACTGGTATTAAAACGACAAAGAACCCCAAAACAGAAAAATAAATCAGTAAAGGAAAGCTGAAGTTATAAGCCCTGTCACGGTTCCACTCAGGGACTCTTTAAATGACCAAGTTGTTGCTCCCAATCCTGGTTGCTAAACAAGGACTACCCACAGCTAACCAGACTGCTCTTTCATCCACGTTTACCAATTACATTTTTGATTACTGAATGATCATCTCCAGGCTTCAACTTTTATTGTCTGAAACGAACTACAGAAGGGAGTTGAGGGATATTTTTCCCACCCAGCTGGGCAGCAGGCAGATGCTGCCCCGTGGTGGCACATGAGGTTAATGCACAGCTTGGCGCAACAATGAAAAGTTGATTGTGTGATGTGTCTGCCCTTCAACATTTAACCCACATTCTCTAAAAGCAGCAAAATAAATGAAGGCTTTTAATTTTATCGTTACTGTTATTTTAAATGTCAACTAAATTTGATTCTCTGATTTTTAAAGAGCATGTGAGGACTGCCACCTCAGGCCTGCGCTCTGCTATCATTCAATGCCAGTCTGCCATGGATCCTGGGGGAGGGTGGAAGGGGGGTTTGCGAATGCTTTGGGGGGAAAGTGAAACGGATGGAAATAGGTTTGCTTCTCAGATCCTCAAGGTCGTTTCCCGGGAGAAGAATGCAGCTGAAAGGCAGCCTAAACTCAGAGTGATAGTTCAAAAACATCTCTTTTGAAATTGATTGAAAGTTGGGGGAAGCATAAAGTGACCAGATTTTTTTTTTTAAAGCAGGACACCATTGACGGGGGGTGGGCCCGCCTGGACGCTGCCATTTGAGTTTTGCCCTCTGCGCATGCGCAGAACGCTGCGCATGCGCAGAGGGCAAAAGAACGCAAATGTCAGCGTCCAGGGGGGGGGGGAGGTGGGAGGCCTTTCCTCGCCTCCCGCCTCCCCTTTGGGAGCCGGCAGTGAAGCAAGCCAGGAGGCTCTTCCTTGCCCAGAACAGCTCGGCTCCATCTCAGGCGGCCAGCCAGAAGAGTGCTCCCTCGGGGCACCCTGTTTTTTTGGGTTTTTTTGGCCAAGCCCAATTCACCCACCACCACCCCACCCATTAAGGACCCTGGCCCCACGATGGAGGGAAGGGGGAGGCACGAGCGTTGCACAAGCCTCGGCTCGAAGCTCAAATGTGAGCCACCTCCCCCCGTTTGCACAACTGCTCCCACGCCTTACCCATTTCCCCCGCCACTTTTCTTCCACACAGACGTGTGGGTTGCACAGACTCCTGCTATTCAAATCACACGCACACCTCGAAGCCATAAACCTTCCACCCACCTGCCAGCTATGCCCACTCTTCCTTGCACCTACAGGGCGATCCGAGCGTGCAACGGCTCCCTTGCACAGGGACTGCTTGTGCAAAGCCCCGCCTCTTCTAACGGCGCCGGCTAGTCACTGGTCTCCTGCAGCCGACGGCTGGGGGGTGGGAGGCAAACAGCGTCGCCCCCTCAAAAGCTCTCCGTGAGATGCACCACGTCCTCCTCCGCCGTCTTGAACATCTGCCGCCATTGCCTTTTGCTTCTCCCGAAAGCTTTTTCATCCGAAACAGCGGAGTGCTGCCGGGAGTTGTAGTTCTTCAGATGACGCTGCCCGTAGGGCTGAGTTCGAGGCTAGACTACAGGTTCCGGCATTCTCCGCGGGCGGACTGGTTGGGAACAGCCTTTCAAGTCATTTGACGAGGGGCGATAGGCTAACGCTAATGGATCGGTCAAAGAAAAGGAAAACAAACTCTGTACTGTTAGAATAAGGTGATCAGACGTCCCGCTGTTTCGGCATTCTTTCCAAAAAAGCGTGACTTTTTGGAAAGAATGCGGGACGCGGGACACACGCTTGAAAAGCATGTCTGTCCCGCCAAAAGCGGGACGTCTGGTCACCTTAGGGAAGCAGCAATGGGAAATGCCTGGAAGGGGAAAACTTATTCCTAGGGATCTGGCCACAGGAATCTCAGTTCTGACTTTGCTCTACTGTATTTCACTTGACCTTTAGTAAACTATACCTTTCTCAACAAATGGAGTCGAGGATCATTCTTGCTTAAAGGATCAAGTTGAGGCAGGACTGACACAACTCCTCTGAAAGAGATCACCAGGATCAGTTTGCTTCTAGGGTGGTGTGGCACAATATCACAAACCAGTGTTTCCCAACCTTGTCAACTTTAAGATGTGTGGACTTCAACTCCCAGAATTCCCCGGGCAGCCAAGCTGTCACGATGTGAATATTGTCAGTTGTGAGTCTATGCAGGGTGATGCACCCCTATTCTAATATTATGGTACTTCCCAATATAAGCAGAACATGTGATATGATGTTTGCGCATGTCTACATTCCTAATCCACCATTAATCATTCTTCTTCTGATGTGCCTTCCGAACAGGAAGGTTGTGTTACTTAGCAAAAATGTAGATTATTCAGGATTTATTGTTTTTGTACTGAAATAAATATTTTCTATTAGACATTTAATCTCGGTTTTATTTCTAATTGTTTGAATTCCAAGTAAAAGATCCAAATATCGCCTCTATGGGGAATTCTTCCTTAACATAGTAGTAATCGGACGGATTGAACCTTATCTCAAGTTAACACAAGCTGTGAAGTTGAAGTCCACACATCGTAAAGTTGACAAGATTGAGAAAAGCTGCAATAGACCACTGTCAGTGTCTGCAGAATTGTCATCAAATGTTATCACATTTTCAATTGGTGCTTGATCATCTTCCTTATTATTGGAATTTTAGACATTTCCAGAAATAATGTTCTGGAAAAGGAGAGGCCAACAAGACCACCTAAGCAGGTTTCATTCTATCTGTGGTGAATACATCGTCTCAAATGTCTCCAGGGACTTCCAAACGCTAACTTCCAGAGCTCAAGACATCTGGGTTCAGTTCCCTACAGACTCCGGAAGTGAATGAAGTACAACTCCAGTATCGACTGAAGATGCACCAGTGCTGAGGAAAACTAAAAAATTGCCTGAAGGCATGACATGTCAACCACCTTAACCACTAAAAAGAAAGTGGGCAGCCCTGAAAGCCATGGGTAGAAACACACCCAAATTTCTATAGAAAAGAATTTTGCTTTGTTTGTTTGTTTGTTTGTTTGTTTGTTTGTTTGTTTGTTTGTTTATTTATTTATTTATTTATTTATTTATTTATTTATTTATTTATTTATTTATTTATTTATTTATTTATTTATTAGGTTCTTCTATGCCGCCCTACTCCCTAAGGACTCAGGGCGGCGTACAACATTTTAAGAGAACATTAAACAATAAACTTATTTAAAAACAGTTTTAAAAAGTTAAAAAAGACGTCCAACAACATATATACAGGGGGAGATCTCGGATATAAAATTGTCTCAGACCCCTGCCTGCAGGAAGAGCCATGTCTTAATGTCAGGCTTTCCGGAAGGCCAGCAGGGTGGGGATAATTCGGATCTCTGGGGGAAGTTGGTTCCAGAGAACAGGGCCCCCCACAGAGAAGGCCCTCCCCCTAGGCCCCGCCAGTCGGCATTGTTTGGCTGACGGGACCTGGAGGAGACCCACTCTGTGGGACCTAACCGGTTGGAGGGAAGTATGAGGCAGAATGCGGTCCCGGAGGTAACCTGGTCCTAAGCCATGTAGGGCTTTCCTAAGAAACCGTCCTCCCTCTTCTGACTTTCAACAAGAGGGCGACCAGGAGAAGGTGCGGCATCCTATGCCACTCCTGAGGGCTTTGGGAATTGCCCAACCCCAAGGAGCTTGCCTATTGGCCACCGATGGGAGGCTGGAGGATCTTCCCTCGCTTGCTTAAACTCTGGTGGGAGGCTGAAGAATCATCCCCCACTTGTCTCAAAGGCACTCCCCCCCCCACTTCAAAAGGCAACTGGATTGTTATTTCCTTGATGAACGAGGGAAAAAAACAACATTTAACTTCTCATTCAAGAAGCTTCCTCAGTTCTGATGGCAGAGGGATGGAAGGATAGGTACTGGTACGTATACATACCTATGGTAAGGTGACCAGACGTCCCGATTTTGGCGGGACAGACCCGCTTTTGAATGCTTTGTCCCGCGTCCCGCCCGTCCTCTAAAAAGTCCCGATTTTTTGAAAGAATGCTCGACTAGGGCATTCTTTCAAAAAATCGGCCTGAAAGGGCGGCGTGCGAGATTGGGGGGAGGAGTTAAACTTTGGGCGGGAACGGCTTTGCAAGGGCTCTTCGCGGTCTACAAGCCGCCGGGTATGCACTGGAGGGCGGTGAAGAGGCGCCTGATGCAGCCCCGCCCTCTCGAAACGGCCGGCGTCGCGGTGGGCGGGGCGGGCCGAGCGAAGGAATCGCATCCAAGATGGCCCTCGGGCCGGCGCTGGCTCAGCTGGCCGGGGCCGCCACCGCAGCCTTCCCGCCGCCGGGGCAGCCGGGACTGGGGGCCCAGCCGCAGGGGCAGCGGCAGCAGCAGCAGCAGGCCTCTCAGCTCGGGCCGGCCATGGGCGGCGTTGGCGGCGGGCGGGCGTCCCGCGTTGACTCCTCCGGCGGCGGCTGGAAGCTGGCGGAAGAGCTGGTGTGAAACAAAACAAAATTCCAAGTAGGCTGGCGGTGGCTGTTAAGGGTTGTTTTAAGAAAGGATTTGAAAGAGGCAACTCGCGGGGCAAAGACGCGAGAGGAGGGGGGTGAGGAAGGAGAGAGAGGGGCGGGTCCTGTCCCCAGAGCTCTTCGGAAGCGGGGCGCAGCACGGGCAGGAGACACCCGGGGAACTTTCCTCCTCCTCCCCCTTTTCTCCCTGGCTCACACGCTTACAAGTTACTTTTTTTCTCCTCAGCGCGCACCCTCCCTCCGCCCGGGCTCCAACCTCCCCCCCCCTCCCGCGCACACGCACCCACCCCCACCCACTTCAGAGGCTCCTCCGTCCATCCCGTTCCCCCCCACGCCGCCGCCGCCGCCGCCCTCGCTCCCACCCCCTCCACGCGCTCAGCCAGCCAGAGGGCACGGAGAAGGAATTCGAGCACTTCAGGAAGCCGAGCCGGCGGGACTGTGCCAGGTTTCCTAGATGCCTCTCTTTGGCCAGCGAGGACTGCGAAAGCTCCTAGGAAGAAGGGAGGGCGCGTAAAGGCAGCCGGGGGGGGATATCCTCAGGAGAGGTTGCTGACAGCTGTTTGAAGGATTGGCGTTCTTTGCCCTCTGCGCATGCACAGAGGGCAAAACTCATGGCGGCTCCCCTAGAAACCCCCCCCCTGTCAATGGTGTCCTGATTTTTTTAAAAAAAATCTGGTCACCTTAACCTATGGATAGATACAGTACCTGTCCTTCCATTACACCAGTGATGGCGAACCTTTTTTTCCTCGGGTGCCGAAAGAGCGTGCTCGCGCGCTATCGCGCATGCGTGAGTGCCCACACCATAATTCAATCCCTGGGGAGGGTGAAAATGGCCTCCCCCACCACCCTGGAGGTCCTCTGGAGGCCAGAAACGGCCCATTTCCCAAGTTCTGGTGGGCCTAGTAGGCCCGTTTTTCATCCTCCCCAGGCTCCAGAGGCTTCCCTGGAGCTTGGGGAGGGTGAAAACGCCTTTCCCCGCCCGCCGGAGGCCCTCCGGAAGCCGAAAACACCCTCCTAGAGTCTCTGTGCGAGCCGAAAATTAGATGGCCGGAGTGCACATGCACACTGGAGCTGAGCTAGGGCAACGGCTCGCATGCTGGCAGATGTGGCTCCGCATGCCACCTGTGGCACGCGTGCCATAGGTTCGCCATCACTGCATTACACCATCATTAGAACTGATGAAGCTTCTTGGATGAGAAGTGAAACATTGTCTTCTTCCACAAGGAAAAAACAAACTTTGGTTGGTTTTGAAGAAAAAAAGCACCTTTAAGACAACTAGGACCTGGATGACTGAGAATCTCCACAGGCACCTCCCCCCCCCCCCCCGGACTCTAGTGGGAGGCTGGGAATCTTCCATCGCCCCCTCCCCATTGCTTGGCTCTGGTGGACACTGAGGGACATTCCAACCCCTGCCCATGTTTGAAGCTGCCCCACATCTGTTACTTTCTCTCCCCAAGGAGCCCCCTAAGTTTCCTAAGGATGGAGGAGGAGGAGGAGGAGGAGGAGGAGGAGGAGGAGGAGGAGGAGGAGGAGGAGGAGGAGGAGGAGGAGGAGGAGGAGGAAGATCTCAGAATGGCGACAGGCCGTGGTGGCTCTCTGGAATTTCATCAACCAGCAGTTGCTAAAATACGAGCAGGGCTATAATAAAAAAGAAAGGGCAAGAGAACGAGAGACACTGCTCTCTTTTTGGTGACAGTAAATCCATCTGTGAGTTGAATGATTACCTCCTTTTTGTGATCTCCTTTGTTTGGTTCTTTTTTTCTATTTTGTTTATTACTGCCCTACAAACAGCTGCAACCCTCCAACAACATTGATTGGTCCTACTTAATGTGCTAATTTGGCGTTAACCACAAGAGGGAGCAAAAGACTCATTTTTAGTTATCAGCCTACTTTTAAGTATAAGTGAAATATATAAAATGCCTGCTACTTTTAATATAGACTTCGTTTTTACATATTCTTTAACACACATACACGCGCACACACATGACTCTGTTCTACTTCCTGTGGAAATACAAACAAAATAAAAAATAAATGTTTGTACCAGGAAAATCAAAACCATGAGGAAAGAGTCTAACAACATTGTTATATGTCTATGGCAGTGTTTCCCAACCTTGGCAACTTGAAGATGTCTGGACTTCAACTCCCAGAATTCCCCAGCCAGCGAATGCTGGCTGGGGAATTCTGGGAGTTGAAGTCCAGACATCTTCAAGTTGCCAAGGTTGGGAAACACTGGTCTATGGAGATTCTCAATCATCCAGGCCATGGTTGTTCCAAATATGCTTTTCAGAAGGCAGCTGGACTCTAGTTCTTCTTCTTGTAGCAGTCTGGTAGCACAGTAGGTGACAGAACAACCTCAGCCCAGACCACATATGTGCCATGCTGGACCTCTGCCTGACCACTACCTATTTTAAATACAAAGAGGTTTCTACAGACAAAAACACGGCTGTGCCACGGGTTCACCTGTGTCCCCCATTAAGGCCAATCTCTACACGGAAGGAGTAGAAACCAAAGTCTACAAAACAAAATTCCAATTTTTTTTTCTCCAGTTCTTTTTCCATTAGTCCCAAAAGGAAAAATGCTGGTTTCATTTCTATCTCCATTTTCAGGATTTTCTGTATTAGAGTGTGAATCATACTCCAATTTTTTTTTGCTTTATCACATGTCCACCATAGATGATAAAAAGTCCCTTCTTTAGTTTTACACTTCCAACATTCACTTGACATGCCTTATACATACATGGACGAAGGGTTTAAATTTTGCATTAAATTATAATTTAAAAGAGAATTTTTATGATATATCCCTGGTATTTAGTGCAATGTTGGAGAAACACAAACATACCCTCTGAAGATTTAGTAATAAAAAAAAACATTGGAATATGCTGAAATAGATAGACTGACAATTGAATTGAAAGGTCAAATAGACTCGGAATAGTATACAATATGGGAGAAGTGGTACGACTGGATCGAGAATAGGAAAAAGAGAACAAAGAGATAAAATAGAAGTAGAATTAAGATGCATAGAAGTAGAATTAAAATGTATAGTTAAAATGTATAAAATATATTTGAATTTGAATGTTATGGAATGTAAATGTGCACAGTTTTGCAAAAGTTGTGAGTATTTGTTAAATTGTAAAAATGCAATAAAAATCATTTGAAGAAAAAAAGCTTCCTGTGGCGACACCCAGAAAGGCAGCTTTGTAGAGAGCCTTAGATTAGACAATTTCTTAAGGAAAGTGTGTTGTCTTAGATTAAAGATGTGACTGAGAAAATGATCAAGCCCACACATTATTCTCCTCTTTCATGTTGGGATAAATGATCAACTAAGAACCTGAAAAACCATTTCAGTGGACTATGACCAACTAGGCAGCATAGCCAAAGAGTTAGGAGCACAGGTGTTGATCTCAGCTAGACTTCCAACTGAAGGTCAACATCCAATGAAGTAACAGGATTTTAGAAGGAAGTTGCCAGCTCAAAGGATGGTGCCATTCGGACCGTGTGGATGACCCTATCTACAGGAAGGGCTTCTAGAGAGAGATGGGCTGCACCTCAAGACCACCAGCTAGAAGTAACATCTGGCTCTGCTCAGAGGTTTGGGAAGGGCAGAATAGAAACTAACAGATGAAAACTTATCAAGGAGAAATTTAGTCTAGAACGAAGGAGAAATTTCCTGAGAGTGAGAACAATTAATCAGAAGTTGTGGGTGCTCCATCACTGGAGGTTTTTAAGAAGAGTTTGAATAGCCATTTGTCAGGAATGATATAAGATTTCTTGCTTGAATAGGGGTTTGGACTAGAAGATCTCCAAAGTCCCTTCCAACTCTCTTATTCTGTATTCTATATCTCCATAAAATGCTTTTGGCCATATTCACTGTGAGAACTTGATTTAAATGCCTAATTTCTCATCTACTGTGTTTTGTATACTCATTGGTGCAAAATATTAATTATACAACTCTTACCCTCCAGTTGTGAAAAGTAGAATGCCAGTTCTTTGTCTTCCTCTTAGCAGATACCTTAGAAATAATTTTCAGGAAAGTAACTAAATTTTGTCCAATAACCCTTGCTGTTTGATATGAGTTAATCTTCTGGACATCATTTTCATAATAGGTTTGTATTTGTTTATCCCTTGGATTATCTTTTAAGTTTTTAAAGTAGTTACAATTACTAAGCCAAAGCTTAAGTTATTTCACCATCTGCATACTTTAGAAAATCTAGTAATTTTAGATTTTGTTTCATAATCTTTATACTATACCAACTCATTTTTTGTTGAGCTTTTAAAAGTGTACTTATTTCCCCTTACAATATTTTAGTTCATCTGCTTCCATTATTCTGACACTTCTCACTTCACTGGTGGCTGACTATAAGGAAGATTTGATTGAGTGAGTTTCTATACCTGGGTGCACCAGAAAAGCCGAGAGGCTCCTGGAGGGGCAGAAAAGGGAGCCCCAGTGAAGGGGAATATCCAGGAAGCAGGTGATGCAAAGAATGAAGGCAAGGAGGTATTCAATCTCAGAGCCACTCAAGCTTTCTTCAAGAGCCGCAGGACCAAAGCTGGCCTCAGAACAAGACAGAGCACCGCTGGCTGCCCGCCCAGGGACCTCAGAACCAGTGGTGGGATTCAGTTTTTTTCCTACAGGTTATGTGGGCGTGGCTTGGTGGGCGTGGCTTGGTGGGCGTGGCAGGGGAAGGATACTGCAAAATCCCCATTTCCTCCTGATCAGCTGGGACTCGGGAGGCAGAGAATAGATGGGGGCGGGGCCAGTCAGAGGTGGTATTTACCGGTTTTCCAAACTACTTAAAATTTCCATTACCGGTTCTCCAGAACAGGTCAGAACCTGCTGAAACCCACCTCTGCTCAGAACCCCCAGAGCCGCCGGTCACAGAAGAGCACCTTGTGTGGGGAGGAGGGTGATTTCTGGGGAAGAGGAACAACCCTCTGAGACCTCTTGGGAAATTTGCTGTCTTTCAGGTATTTGTATCCTAAGACAAGTTGTGCTGGCTGGGGAATTCTGGGAGTTGAAGTCCACCCATCTTAAACTTGCCAAAGTTGAGAAACACTATCCTAAGAGATAACAGCAATATTAATAAAAGAGATAACAACAGTTTAGCGATAACAAAGTATTCCAATATTTGAGGGGCTGACACAAAGAAGAAGGAGGTCAACTTATTTTCCGAAGCACCGGAAGGCAAGACAAGAAATGATGGATGGAAACTAATCAAGGCAAGAAGCAACCTAGAATTAAGGAGAAACTTCCTGACAGTGAGGACAATTAACCAGTGGAAGAGCTTGCCACCTGAAGTTGTGGGTGCTCCATCACTGGAGCTTTTTAAGAAGAGACTGGATAGCCATTTATCTGAAATGGTATAGGATCTCCCGCTTGAGCAGGAGGCTGCTCAAGCGGGATCTCCAATGTCCCCATCCAGCTCAATTCTGTTCTGTTCTGTTCTGTTCTGTTCTGTACACTGAGGTATTGAAATCCATCCTTCACCATCCTTTGTTTTCATTCATGTCAGGATGAATGAAATGGCTCGAGAGATTGTGTGTATGTGGGGGAAAAGTCTCTCTGGAGACCCTAAGGCCTTGGACAGAAAGATGGAGGAACTGGGATCGTAAGTAATAATTTTAAAAAATCAGTCCTGCCAAAGGCAAACACTTCCTTCACCAAGAACTTCTGGGCAGAGGCAGAATTCAATTTTGGTGTTTGGCAAGGCTTCACCAATCTCTTCAGATGGGGTTTAACTAGAGTCCCAAATGGAAGACAGGCAATGACTAGAACGCGTCCTCAAACTTGGCAACTTTGTGGACTTCAATTTATATGCCGCCCAACTCCCAGAGTCCCTTGGGAGATGGGCGGCATATAAATTTGAATAATAAATAAATAAATAAATAAATAAATAAATAAATAAATAAATAAATAAATAAATAAATAAATAAATAAATAAATTCCCAGAATTCTGGGAGTTGAAGTCCACAAGTTTTAAAGTTGCCAAGTTTGAAGACCTCTGGACTAGAAAAATAGACCACAATGGGAAAACCAGGAGGGCAGGCGATGCTTAGAATTTTGCAGGACATGACCTGCAATATTGTGCAAAACCACAGATGTTTCTACCCAAATGCACGGTGTTGCCAGGCTCAAAGGATCAGGAGAGTACACATTCACTTGCAATTCAGAAGATTTATTGCTCAAGCCTCTTCAAGATGAGTTGAACTTGGACTGTTTGTGGGTACGTAATGACTCTAAGCTGATGACGCATTTAACTCCCCCCCCCCAGCTCTGCCTGCTTTTCTCCTACATGTATGGAAATAGGGGCACTCAGGGATACTAATGCAGGAAGGCAAATGTTAAGGTAAGAGGAATCACTGAAATTGATGGGATGCTCATTATGGACACACAGACCTGGAGGACTACAATTTTTCCAAAAGTGTGTGCTCTGTCTCAGGTTGCAGACACACATACAAAGTTGCTAAGGAGCTATTTACTAGATAAGCAGGTGACAGTAGAGAAGATTGTAAATCAAGTTCTGTGCAGAGTGCTTGCCCATGTAAGTCCACTTAAAGTTCAAGCAGCAATAGAGTGGTCCAACTCATTGCAGGAATCAAGAACCAAATCAGGTAGTCGGCAGGTCCAATCGTAAAGGGTTGAAAAGCAAGGAAATATGGGAGCAAGAGTCACAAGCTGGAATTCCGAACATTGTTTCCAACAACGTTTGAAGGCAAAAGAGCTACATAAATCTCTCTGCAGGCAGCTGGCTGCTATTTCTGAGGTCTCACCTTTTGCCCGGCAAGGAAACTCTTTGAATAGAGTTGTTCTGTTCACTGCTGTTCACATCGACACCTGCAGCTCATCAAATTTGCAGATGACACCAAGCTAGAGAAAACCGTCAAACTTTAGAAGATAGGCTCAAGGTCCAGAAGGATTGTGATAGGGTTGAGCATTGGGCCCTCTCCAAGAAAATGCTATTCAGTGATGAGAAAAGTAAGGTCTTATACATAGACAGGCATATAATAGGTGGTACCTAGCTCAATGGTAGCAACTATGAGAGGGATCTAGTGAACAGCCACTTAGTTATGAGCCAACAGTGTGCAAAAAGAGCCAATACCCTTCTAGTCTGCATCAACAGAAGAATAGTATCGAGGTCAGGTGGAGTGTTAGTATGACTTTATACTGCACTGCTGAGACCAAACTTGGAATACTGCATCCAGTACTGGTCACCACGATACAAAAATATGTTGAGATCCTAGAAAGAGTGCAGAGAAGAGCAATAAAAACAGTATGGAATCTGGAACTGAAGTGTACAATGAAAAGCTAAGGGAACTAGGTATGTTTAGCTTAACAAAGAGAAGGATTGGTGAGACCAGATATAGCTTTCACAGGGAAGAGGGGGTCAATTTATTCTCCATAGCACCAGGGGGCAGGACAAGAATCAATGGGTGGAAGTTCATCAGAGAGAGCCTGGAAATAAGAAGCAATTTCCTAACAATAAGAACAATTAATGAATGGAACTGATTGCCTCCTGGAGTTGTGGGTGCTGCATTGCAGGAGGTTTCAAGGAAATAGCAATAGTAATAGCACTGACTTATATACCGCTTCAGAGTGCTTTACAGCCCTCTGTAAACGATTTACAGAGTTCAGCCTCTTGCCCCCAACAATCTGGGTCCTCATTTTACCCACCTCTGAAAGATGGAAGGCTGAGTCAACCTTGAGCCTGGTGAGATTTGAACTGCCAAATTGCAGGTAGCCAGCAATCAGCAGATGTAGCCTGCAGTACTGCATTCTAACCACTGAGCCACCATTTGTTTGAGATGATAGGAGGACTCCTTCCTTGGGCAATTGTTTGAATAGGAGACCTCAAGGTTCCTTTCAGCCCCATGGTTCGATGAAAATGGGACTAACCTTAAATATAAAGAAACCCAAACTAATGACAACATTAGTTTGGAACTGACCAACCAATCTTGGAACTGACATTTTGAAGTGGTGCAGAGCACCTGCCTCCTAGGACCATCAACAGTAAATGAATGAGCAGTCAAGAAATATGATTCTATGAAACGCACAGCAGACTAGCACTTGGTAGAGCAGCCACAAAGGCCTTGGAAAAGATATTCAAATGCTGTGATGTGTCTATACTTACAAAGTTCAGAATTGGATAAGCCTGTGACGCTCTATGGAAGTAGAAGTTGAATTTTAAGAAGCAGGCTAGGAAGAGTATTGAGGTCTTTGAATGTTGGAGAAGACTCCAAGAATACAATGGACAACCAAGGAAAAAAACCTGATGGGTCATTGAAAAAAATCAACCCAGAGTTTTCACTCACGGCACAAATGGCCAGGCTCAAATTATTTTACTTTGGACACATGATGTGAAGACTGAGCTGTCTGGGAAAAGGCTCTGATGCTGGGGAAGAAGGAAGGAAGAAGATGGTCAGAGCAAAGTGGGGACACTGTTGGACGAGCATCATGGAAAATCTAATAAGCAACTTCAATTGGTTGCAGTAATGAAATCTCACGTATAGCAACTTTTTCCCTGTGAAAATTGCTGTAAGCTAATTAAGAAAATGAAGATAGCAAGTCACAGGAGATCTGCTCTTCCAGTTATAGCCATCCCAACTTCATCTCTTGATGAGTGAAAAAAGGACTAGGGGTGATAGGATAGCAGTGTTCCAGTATTTGAGGGGTTGCCACAAAGAAGTGGGTGTAAATTTATTCTCCAAAGCACCAGAGGGCAGGACAAGAAGCAACGGATGGAACCTAATCAAGGAGAGAAGCAACCTGGAATTAAGGAGAAGCTTCCTAACAGTGAGAACAATTAACCAGTGGAACAGAAGTTGCCTCCAGAAATCGTGGGTTTTCCATCATTGGAGGCTTTTAAGAAGAGACTGGACATCCGTTTGTCTGAGATGGTATAGGACAGTGATGGCAAACCTTTTTTGGTTCGCGTGCCAAAAGGGGGGGGGAATGCGGGGGATCACGTGTGTGCGTGCCCACACTCATAATTCCATGCAACCCCGCACATGCACGCATGACCCCCCTGCTCCCAGCATGCAATGGCATGCCCATTTTTCGCTCTCCCCAGGCTCCAGAGCCTTTCTAGGAGCCTGGGGAGGGCGAAAACAGCCTTCCCCACCCCCTCTGGAGGCTGGAAACAGCCTGTTTCCCGACTCCCAGTGGGCCCAGAAGGCCCGAAAATCAGCCGGCTGGTGCACACATGCACGCCGGACCTGAGCTCGCATGCCCACCGATATGGCTCCGCGTGCCACTTGTGGCACCCGTGCCATAGGTTCGCCATCACGGCCCTATATCATTTCAGACAAATGGTTGTCTAGTCTCTTCTTAAAAACCTCCAGAGATGGAGCACCCACGATTTCTGAAGGCCATTCCGTTGGTTAATTGTTCTGTTTAGAAGTTTCTCCTTGATTAGTTTTCATCTATTGTTTTTTTTCTTGCCTTTTGGTGCTTTGGAAAATAACTTGACCTCTTCTTCATGGCAGCCTCTCAAATGTTAAGCAAAGAAATGTGGTTATTAAGTGAAAAATCACAACTGAATGTTTTCCTGCTGCCTTTCGTACAGAATTGTACAGAATTAACTCTTCTTCTTGCAAGCAAAAAGCATGCAAATGGCCATCAGGTGACTGAAGGATGCTGCATTGGTAGTAAATGCACATCAGTTGCGAAGCACAATGATGATTATGTGACTGCAGGATGCTGCAAAGTTGCAAATGTGAGGATTGGTTGCAAAGTTATTTTTTGCTACCATTTTAATTTTGCACAATGGCTGCAGGAGGCAGTCAGTAAATGAGGACCACCTGTACTTCATCCCACACAAACTTTACTTCCGTTGTAAAACGCTGTTATTGAATTTGGCAACCAACTTTTTATTCCACAATCACTCAAGCATTCCATAAGATAAAGCTATTCACTTTATGCTTTCATTTTTTTTTCTTTTTAAGACCTTCTAATCCTTTTTATCAGTGTAGAGTTGGGGTGACTGAATGGAGCCGAGCATTTACTGGCCAGATGCCCTTCCTGATGCCTACGCAGAGTTCACAGTTTGAGCCCTGATAGAGAAACATCCATCACAGCCTAGGATCGAATTCTCAACCTTCTGAATGGGAGGCAAGCGTCTTCGCCTCTAGGCCACCATGTTGCTCACTTTCTCTACATCAATAAATCCCCAATAAATGTTTTTTTCACTTTCAGATTGCTTAACAGTGGAAATTTGGTCTACGCACCTGTCTAATAGTATTGTTGCCTTGTATTTTTCCCATTCCACTGTCTTGTATATTTTTTATCATTATTAAGCAGCACACCAGGCACACAACCAGAGACACTTAATAAAGAACATCCTGTAATTTTTGAATTCATGGCTGCAACATTTCTCTTTGTAGAGGGCAAAAATGTCATTCTTCCTGATCCTCAGACAGCTACGAGTCTTAACACAAATGTTAAACAAATCTCACAGCCGCTTGATCAGCAAACCATTCATATTTTAACATTTCTCCAGTTGCACCATGTATACCTGCAGCCTTACTGTTTTTTTCAATGTTCTTATGGCAGATTATTTTCATATTTTTTCTTGGATTACTACTATCTATACCAACACACACACAATCTGTAAAATATTCCTTTCAGCATCTACAGTTTCATCCAAGCTCATTTCTAAGCCTAAACTGTGGCAACCCATCACTTGAAGATCTTAAGACAGTTCTCCAGTTGAGTCCTTCAATGGCCGTGAGCTCAAGGCTGGAGAGGACTTAAGAAACCATGTGACCAAACACATCATTTCCATGTGCGGTAAGATGAGCATTTGTCTGGGAAACAGGTAGTCCCTTCTTTAGGCTGCTTGGCTTGGTCTTTGAGATGGTTTTTGTGTTGAAGGAATTCAATCACGGTCCATTGGGTTTGGTGTGACTTCCATGGCAACCATAGGTTGCTCAAGTATCCACAAGTAATTTCTTGTGCAGCACATGCAGCTGTTCACATAGTTAAGTCTTGAGTAATTCCTTAGCGAAATGACTATGGGCCTGGATCACATCCTAGAAGAACTGATGTTAATGGCCACTTGTGAGCTCTACAACTTCTCTTCCAGCACTTCATCTCCAAGAGCTTCTCCTAAGACCAAAGCGCACCTCTATGAGTCCATGGTAATCTTGTTTAGATGCCTGTTGACACCTGTAATCAGCCGAAGTGTAAATTGCTGGGAAATAACCCAAGGGGGAATTCTGGATCCCTTAGGATCCCTCGCTGTCTGTCACGGACTCTATCCAAATGTGTTCCAACTTGTGGAAGTACAGTGGTAATCCTTCACTCCCAGCCCATCATAATCAGTCACATCGCTGACTTACATATTTTAGATGTATACTTGCTCCTTCACTACTATGATTTATTTCACTTCACTATGACATTTATGCTTGAACCACATAGTTTTTTTAATACATATTCATCAGTCACCATTCTGGTATTCTTCTGATTTTCACCATCTGCTGGAAAGTAACATGCCTCTAATACCAGCCTAAGGATTACTACATGCACATACCGGTAGTTTATACCAAATTATACCAAATATATTTTCACTTAGTATTAAATTATATTCTCACTTCCCTATGTGTATTCATTCCTTGCATTCCACAAAAATCAGACCACTTTTATTCGGATCTTTTTGCAAGCTTTCATGTTCCCTTATTTTCCCAGGGACAGAGTTTATATGTAATTCTCTCTTTAATTCATAGTCTTCGCCATTAATTTATGTGGCCTTCTCTCTGTTATACCAAATGGGCTCAAGATTCAGATTTATTTATTTTTAAATTTATTCTTATAAACAACCCACCTCTTTTCCCCACAACCACCACCCTGCGAGGTCAGCCAGTCGAGTCCCAGCTTGGGCGGGACTCGAACTCGCCACCTCCTGCTTTCCAGCCTGGCGCCTTCCCACTAGGCCAAACCGCCTCCGACTTCGCCAGCATTCTTTTGCTCGGGACTCCCCGAGGTCATCGGTGCGGCTCCGACAGGTGCGAGGCCCCCGCCCAGGCCCACCAGTTAGCCGGCCAGGCGCGCTCTCCGGCGGCTGGAATTCGGGCAGGAAAGCCGACCGCCTCCCGTGCTCGAGAACGCGGGGACCCTCGGACCCCAAAAGCGACCACGGAGCCCCACCAACAGCCCGCACCGAGGGCGGCGGCGGCGCCGGCGGGGAGGGGCAGGGCGGGGCCTTCCGGGGTCCGGCGCTCCGCGGCCCCGCCCACCAGCCTGCGTTCCCGCGCGGCGCCGGCAGGGGGAGCCCGCCGCTCGCGCCCGCGAAGGTAGGAAGGAAGGACCGCCCCCTCCCTTGCGCGGCCTCTGGCGGCTTGCGGTTCCGCCCGGCCCCGCCCCGTCGAGTCCGGCGCGCCCCTCCCTGTCGAGGCGGGGCGGGGCGGGGCTGGACACGCCCCGTCCGGCGGCGGGCGAGGACCCCGCGCGCCGCTCTGCGATTGGGCGCCGGGAGGGCTGTCCGCCGTGATCGCCTGCGCCGGAGAGTACAGCGCGCGGCGTCGCCCGGCGCGCCCAGTGCGAGCGGAGAAGCCGGCGCGGGCGCTCGACGGCGGGAGGGCGCGCGGGGACGAGGCGGGAGAGCGCGGGGGTGCTGCGCCGCCGCCCCGCCGCCACGATGGCAGGCCCGTGAGGCGCCGCGGAGGGTCTCATCGCCGGAGTAGGCGCCGCCGCCGCCGGAGCAGCCGTGGCGGTGGCGGCCGAGGATGGGCCGGCCCGCGGGACGCCCCGAGCGCTTGTGCCGGGGGCTGCTGGCGCTGCTGCTGGCGCTGGGCCGCCTGGCGTCGCCGCTGCTGGCCAAGAGCCTGGAGCCGGTCTCCTGGAGCGCCGCCAACGCCAAGTAGGTGCCCGGACGGGGCGGGAGGGACAAAGGGGCGGCGGGTCTGTGTGTGTGTGGAGGCTGCTCGCAGGCGGCGTCTCCCCACCGGGCGGCCGCGGGGTCCGGGCGCTGGAGCGGAGGCGGGGAGGGGGAGTCTCGGTCGGGGGGAGCCGAGGCGCCTTCGGGGCCCGTCCAGCCCTCGCCCCGCCCGGCCCTCGCCGGCCCCGCAGCTGCCTCGGTCCCCGGGAGAAAATAGCGCCGCCCAAAATAGCTCCCGTGTCGAGGCCGGCCGGCCGCCTGACTTTCCCCGCCGACCTTCGGCCAGGCGGCTGCGAAGAGTCGCTCCGGAGAGGGTCGGCGCCCCCGGCCTCCCTCCCGGCTGAGGTTCCCGGGTCGGGGAGGGCTGGGCCGGCCATTGGCGGCGGCCTTCCGTGCCTTCCGAGCGCGAACCGGGCGGGGGACTGAAAGTGTCCCCCTCGCCGGCTTGTGTGTGTTGGTGTCCCTCGGCCTCTTTCTGGGAAGAGCGGCGGGCAAATCCCTTGAGAGCCGAAATCCCCGCCCTGAAAGGCGGTTGAAGTGCCTCTGGGTTCCCGGTAGCTGCATTTTACTGCTCTCCGGGGAGCCGCGCGGATCCCCTCCGCAGACTTTCCGGAGCAGCGCTCGTTCTCGGGAAGAGCCCTTCGGTGCACCCAGTGCGAATTCTGCTCTCGGGGCCCCTCTGGAAGCGGCCGACAAGAGCTACATTTTTAAGCAGCCTTTCTAGGAAAGGCTTCTACGTGACAAAGCTCGCTTCGGATTAATTTGGCTTTAATGTCTGAGCATCAATAGTTCCGAGGTGCGATTTCAGGTTCTTGAACTTTTGAAAACCCCGAATAATAGAGATGAATGGTAGGGAGTGGATGGATGGGTATTGAGCAAATGCCACATAGCCGTTTCTTGCAAAGGAGTTTCGTTTGTATATTACAGTTCGGTGGAATTGCAGGGGTTTTACGGTAAGAAATGCTCTGCATGAGATCCGAGACGTTTTGCCTGCCTCTTGGCTCTTCTGTTCGTAGCTGGCAGATCGGCCGAGATGGCAGAAATCGGCGCGGGTCGCGATTTCGCTTGGAGTTTGCATTCGAGGCCAACGGCTCGGTTCTCCTTCATTAAGCTGAACGTAGCCAGACCCTTTTTAGGAATGTTTTTTTTAATGGGGCAAGAACTTTTATAAAAAGTTTGGTCTGTCCCAGTTGAGGCAATGAGCTGCTGGAATCGAGAGTGGCACGAAGCCTCTGATCGGAGAAGCGCCCATTGTTGCCCATTTGCCCTCTTGGGTGTTGAGAGCTGTTGCCCATTTGCCTTGCCTTGCAAACAGAGTCGGCTGCAAGCAGAGCGGCTCTCTGCTTCCGTCTCCCTCCCTCGCCTTCCTCCGGCGCTTCTGCGCTCCCTCCCCGAAAGATCAAAAGGCTGATAACTACAGAAACATTCCTCCGTCTTCCCTTCCAGTTAGGATCCCACGTTTAACCCCTGGCGGTCGGAAAGGGCTTACTGGCCGCGTCATCGCCAGCCGAGAAAGGGATGCAATGTTTCCAAACATTCCGAAACCTGCGCCTTGTTTTCCCTTCGGTCGGCTTCGCCTCCGGCCTCTCCTGCCGGCTGATTGGCTGCGGGCGCATTCCAGCCTTTACATCCCCCACCCGCCGGCTCTAATCCCAGGGTAGGGCTGGTCAGTAACCCAAGAGCCTGGAGTTGCTCGGTTGCCTTCGGTGGGTCTCGCTCAGAGCCCGGGTGGAGCGGGGAGGCTTTGTATTCCTGGCCTGACTTAGGCGAGATCACAAAGGGGGTGGGGGGTTGGGGAGGACAGGGAGATCCCGCTGCGGGTTGGTTTTCAGGTCCCGAAGGCTCTCAGGACGGAATTCTCTTGTTGGACGGCCAGATTTGAGTTAGGCAGAACGGTGTGCAGACTTCTTGGCTGGCTCTTGCAAGTGGTGGGCTTACGGGCTGCCTTTCGCTTTCCTCTTGGAGCTTTGCTGGGAGCTTCTTCCTTGAGTAGCTCGCCCTTTGCCTGTAGCAAAGGCCTTGTTAAAAAGGGGGCAAGGGTCTCTCTCCCCCCTCCCTCCTTCCCTCTCCCTCCTGTTGCAGAATGGGAAGGGGATTACCTAAACTCTCCTGGGCAGGCCTGTCACCTGTACTTGGGGTGAAGGTCCAGCTGGGGCTCTTCTGCCCAAGACCTCCCTCTCTAGCTCAGTTCCGTGAAAAGTCTAGAACAGTGTTTCCGAACCTTGGCAACTTGAAGATATCTGGACTTCAACTCCCAGAATTCCCCAGCCAGCGAATGCTGGCTGGGGAATTCTGGGAGTTGAAGTCCAGATATCTTCAAGTTGCCAAGGTTCGGAAACACTGTTCTAGAAGGAAGGGTGCTTGTGCTCTTCCTAGCTAAAGCCCAGCTGGCAGAACGGAACAACTCATGCGCCCGTTCCTGAAATGTGGGAGACGGCTGTGTAAACTGTAGTCTTACACTTGGGGAAGATCATAATGGGAAATCCCCTGATGAGGGCCTTGAGTTTGTTGTGGGAAAACAAAAGAAAGCCATGTAATCCGCACCATCGATCTGGCTAAAAAGATGGTGTTGAACGTCAGCACCTATTCCCTGGTTCTGTGCATCTTAAATACAGACCGATGTTCTTCTGGGCTGAATCAAATACAGTGGATTTTTCAGCCAATGGGAGTTCTAGAGATCACACTGGAAGCAACAATCATCCGCTTTGCAGCAAGTACATGGTTGACTTGCTAACGTTTGAATGAGGGCATCTTTTTTCCTTTGGAGGAAAGTCAAGGAAGAAGACTTTTGAGCAACAAAGGGCAACTTTTTCTCTTAATACCTTAATTTTCTGGCTCCTTTCTTCAATCTTCCTTTGTTGTTCTGTTCATCCTGTCTCAGGGACAAATAAGGTAAAGGGGACTGGATCTGTGGCTCGTCAGCCTCTGGGCACAGAACCAGTTTCTCTCATAGCAGTGGGGAAGATCCGGGTAGCTGGTGGCGGCTTTGGGGTAGCTGAGCGGAGATGACGCATCAAAAGCGGCCCCTCCAGTGCCAAGGAGAAGAAAAGAGGTGAACCTGACCATGCATTAGTACGTGCCTGCCTTTGGTGGGCATACCCTGTGCCGATAAGAGGGTCGATGCATCATTGCTGTTCTTTTGGCATGCCAGCGGGGGGTGGAGAGCCAGTTCTCTGCTAAGAAAGAACCAGCATCTTCCCAAAGTTTCTTGCAGGCTGCTATGGTCAATGATCAGGTTGCTATGATCATTTTTCTGCCAGGGTTGCTCAGATTTGTTCACGTCTTCAGGATGATGGACTTAATTGGTTACCTGGATTTCTTTTCAGCTGTGATTTGGGAAAAAGTGATCTGGAGGTGCTCTTAAGATTTTCCCTGCAGGCTGTATCTCCATTTCTCCTAGCTTCTGGTGGAGGGGCAAGTGTTTAGGGAACTATCTCCTGGTCTCCAACCTTCCTCTGAAGCCTGGATTTTAGGAGAGATGGCCTTGGAGGCATTAATGGAGGACATGGGCTGGGACCTAGATCAGGAGAGTGGATCCATCAAGGTCCTTTGAAGAACGCTCAGCAGTGTTTGAACTTGGTATTCTTATGGGCCCCCTTTGGTGATTAGGGCTCTGTATTGCAGTAATTCCAGTCCTTGCTCAGTGGCTAGTTGCAGTAGGCGCTGCTTTGTCTGCTCCAGTGGTGTCCCCTGCTGGGATGTCGGTACTCCCCTGAAGGGGCTCCTGTGTGACTTCATTCTGAACTCCTGGCTCCTTTTAGAGCAGCAGATGGGATACTATAGGCGGTGGGAGGACTTTGCTGCAGTGACTCCCACTCTTGGGACTCATTTTTAGAGTTTGCCACAAAGAAGAGGGAGTCACGCTTATCTCCAAAGCACCAGAGGGCAGGAGAAGAAGCAATGAGTGGAAACTGATCAAAGAGAGAAGCAACCTAGAACTAAGGAGAAATTTCCAGACAGTGAGGACAATTAATCAGTGGAACAACTTGCCTCCAGAAGTTGTGAGTGCTCCAACACTGAAAAACAATTAAGAAGAGATTGGACAACCATTTGTCTGAAATGGTATAGGGTTTCCTGCCTGAGCAGGGGGTTGGACTAGAAGACCTCCAAGGTCCCATCCAACTCTGTTATTCTACTCTCTTCTCCTTTAGCGTGCTCTGGGTAGGACTGCGCCTTTGAAGATGACTCAGGGACTGCAGTTCGTTTAGAGTGCAATGGCTTGTATGCTAATGGAATTGGCATTTGCTGATAGGCAAATATTACACTGGTGCTGTGGTCTGTATACTGCTTGCCCGTAGTTTTCTGAATGAAATCCAAACTGGTGTGCTTGCCTATAAAGCTGTGATGGCGAACCTATGGCATGCTTGCCACAGGTGGCACACGGAGCCATATCTACCAGCACGCGAGGCGTTGCCCTAGCTCAGCTCCAGCGCGCATGTGCGTGCCAGCCAGCTGATTTTTGGCTTGCGCGGAGGCTGGGGGGGGGGGGTTTCAGCCTCCGGGGGTGGGGGAGGCCATTTTCGCCCTCCCCAGGCTCCAGGGAAGCCTCTGGAGCCTGGGGAGGGCAAAAAACGGGCCTACCAGAAGTCAGGAAATGGGGGAGCGGGGGGGGTCGTGCACGCATGTGTGGGGGTGGGGCACGTGGGGGGCATTGAATTATGGGCACGCACGCTTTTGGCACCCGAGGAAAAAAAGGTTCGCCATCTCTGCTATAAAGCCTTCCGTGGCTTGGTGCCAAGGTATCTACAAGATTCAATTCCATGAATTCTACCCTTGGAATTGGTCCAACCTATTCGATTTACCTGGGAGAAGCTGCTAGTCCTGCTGCACTTTAGGGATCTGTGTGTGTGTGTGTGTGTTTGAAACTCAGTGTCGCGGTCTTCTTGGGGGCTCCACTCCTTTGGATAGCCAGTTACGTTCTGGAAGCCGCTCAAAATTGAGCTATCCTGGGGGATTGTTAGGGCCACAATTTCATCTTGGTTGGGTTACCTATAGCTTGTTTCATCCTGTTTTTGATGGGTTTTGGGGCTTTTTAATTTTTATCATACATTGTTTATTGTGCATCTTTTTCTTGTAAGTCCTTAGAGATTGCAATGGTCTATACATGAAATAAACCAATCTTACGATCATAAAATATATGTTTAATGTTTTTCTTACAAACTAAGACCATTGACTTGTTAGAAACAAATACTCTGATTCTTTACTGAAGATTTTGTTTAATTTGTAATTATTCCCGCTATATTTTTTTAGTTTAGGAGCTGAGATAGCGCAGTGGTTAAAAGCAGCATTGCGACCTTCAGCTGATTGCTAGTTCAGCAGTCCAGCTGTTCAAATCTCACTAGGCTCAAGGTTGACTCAGCCTTCCATCCTTCCGAGGTGGGTAAAATGAGGACCCAGATTGTCGGGGGCAATATGCTGAACTCTGTAAACCGCTTAGAGAGGGCTGGAAAGCACTATGAAGCGGTATATAAGTCTAAGTGCTATTGCTATTGCTAGTTCATAAACATCTATTTTTTAAAAATTGTAAATGGTTTACTTTCAAAATCATTGGAGTTTTCTCTAGCTGACAGTGCATCACTCCAAAGTGAAAATACATTAAATGTTTTAATCGAATTTATTGCCATTCCGCAGTTTTATAAGTTACCTTGTATATAGCTTTGAAGGTATACTTAGCAGTAAGTTGACTGTGTGCTAAACTAATTTTCAGCCTTTAAAAATGTTTTAGAGTCACATTTTCATGAGAGAATAAATCAGATTTATTACCCAGTAACATTCACATATGTTAGGTTGCCTTTAATGTTAGGAACACAAACAATTCCCAGGATAACTAGGACATAATATGTGCCAAGAATTTAGAGGCTTCTAATAGAAACATAACAGTTGCATACGTTACGGTCTCATTTACAATCCCCAAAAAAAAGCACATTGATATATAAGCCCAATGATTCAAATGGAAGCCCTCACATGTGGGAACCTCAGTTTAAAAAAAGAAAACGTTCTGGTCATTGCATTAAAAATTGAATTATTAGGTTACTAGTTTGTTTAAAGTATCAAAGTAGAACCGACGCAGGGAACCTAATTACAAGAAATCTGTGAGGGATAGTCCAAGGAGTTGCCAGAAATTAAAAAAAAAATGTTTTGAAAGCACTTCCCCCCGCCCCGAAAAGGATATTAGATTTATTTGCATTTATTGTGCATCTCAAAACATAATTTATTATTTAATTTGGCTTTTATCCTGCCTGTATTGTAGTCCACAACACATGATCATAATGGAGCCTGTCCATTATGATTATAAATTGGGTCAGTCATGTACCTTACCCTATTTTACGACCATTTCTGTGGCTAAGTCGTTAAGCATACCCATTGTTTGCTATGAGCGGTATTGCCAAAAACAGGAAATAACTTTCAACAGTAGTGTCATAAAATGTCACGTGACGCAAATAACAATAAACGTGACAGCATTTAAGTTGAATGAATTACTTGTCAGAGGTCTTATTTGGCAGAATTGGGTGACAAATCACAGTTTGTCCAATCTTAAAATAGCTATTCTATAGGCCTCCCCTCACACTGTAAGAAACCTGTCCCAGGAGTCCTCCTGGATTGTTCAATACTTCTGCAGCATCAAAGATGCGTCAGAAACCTTCAGCCAGACTTTAGAAAACGTATTTTGTTTTAAAAAGTTTGAAGCTTGTCGTCAGGTATGTTTAATTCAAACTATAAAGTGTGTGGGAGAGGGAGCAAATCCCAAAGGTGAGAATTTCCACTGACTCATTATATATTTTATCTGCAGAGTCTTTAATTGCATCTATTATACGATTTCAATTGAGAAACCAACATTTTTCCTGGTACTTCTGTCAGTTCCCAATTCAAGCATTTAATACACGTCATTAACTCCTCCGCTTCAGGTGCAGCCAGTTGATCAAATTCCAGCGTAATCTGTTGGAAGCCACTATAGAATTCCAAATTTGATTTCTCACATAGATGAATAAATTTTCCTTAATCTTCCTTTCCAGATTTCAGTGTCAGATTTTTTTCTTTCTTCTTCCATGAGGTTAAACCCCCAATGTGTAAAAAGCTTTAAAATGCCCAAACAGTCTTTGTATTTGTTATTTGGGGAAAAAAAATTGAAGTATTTTATTGGTGGTCAGAAAATTTGGGAAACATCTGATTGTGATGCATTAAAAAAAATTTAAGCTTGCTAGAAATCTTCTTCCTAAAGACCATCCAAACAGGATATTATAAGAGAACCTGTAAAATAACCGTCTAGCCCCTGTACTAAAGCCTCTGTACTAAAGAATATTAAAAACTAATCCAAATAAACAAATGAGTGCTGAAAAAATAGGAGTTGGGGGAAAAAGTTACATTCTCATTAGGTCCTAAATTAATGCTGTCCAGATGTCAACTGCATTAAATTTCTTTCTGTAAGTGCAGAGGGCGACTCCAGCTCTGCAATAACTTTTTCTTAGAAACTTTATGATCGTCCATTGTGGAGTCCAAAACAAAATTGAATTCCTTGACCTTAAATATATGGTTTATCATTTAAATTAAAACTATTTAAAAATCCAACATTTCTAACCAATATTACTCGTATTACTTTTTTATAGTTTGTCACACAGCCAGCCAGATGTTTAAACTGGATTTGGCATTTTTATCATCCTGTCAAGTCCTTCCCAAGCGGAATGGGCCAACTCAGCCCGGCCAGCTTACTGCTGCCAGCTTGGCATCGCCAAGTCGCCTCTGCCAACTCACCAATGCCAACTCATTGCAGGACAACTCAACAAGACCAATTCGCTGCAAAAACAACTTGCCACTGGCAGCCGGAGGGACAGCTTTGGGACACTGCTGGATGGCCCGTGGTGGCAGAGTTGTGAAAATGGGATGTGCCCGGCCTCTGCCGCCACCTGCCCACTGCCCCCAAATTGCCTGAGCACCACTGCCGCTGAACAGCCCAGGGTGAGACACGCCGGGCCTCCGCCACTCTGCATTCTGCCCACCCGCCTGCCAGGTGGACCTGCCCGGCTCTCCCTCCGACTGTGGGCGTAGTTTGCCTGCAATACTGCCCTTTAACCACTGCGCCACCAGGGCTCCCAACAAGATCTGGCAATGGCTAAGGGCACAACATTTGAAGAAGAGTCAAAGGGGCTAATTCTGGATGCCCAAGGCCAAAGCATAAGAATAAATGCATAGAAAGCACGAGTTGAGAAGACGGCAACATACACCAAATGCTCCCTCTATAAGAAACTGAAGAAATAGTGGACCATCTAGTTAGCTGTTGCAAGAAGATCACACAGATTGACTACAAACAATGTTATGACAAAGTAGCAACAATTGTGCGTCGGAATACCATTTGCCTGCAAGAAGGAACTGGTGGGACCACAAAATAGACCAAATAATAGAAAACGAAAAAGCTAAAGTGCTCTGGAACTTATATTTATATGGATAGGCATCTGCCACATAATACTCTAGACTTAACCAATGTTGATTGAAGTCTGGATACTGGAGATTGCAATACAGGGAGACAGCAGAAGACAGGAAAAAAATGGAGAAAGTCACAAAATAGATGCCTTGGCTGCTATCCAAAAGCATCACTTGAACACCATCGGCATTGACCAAATCAGTACCAGTCAATTGCAAAAGGCGTCTTTATTTGGAACAGCTTAGATTCTGTGATGATATCTTTAACAGCATCAAACAACATCATCTACCCCAGGTTCTTGGGAATGACTCAGTAAAAATGCCAAATCTATCTGGCTGACTGTGTGACCAGCTATTAGAATGAATGAAGAGCTGCATCAATATATGGAAATATTGAATTTATTGAATCTGAACATGATAATTAAAAAAACCCACTTGGAGCTGTGTGTATGGTTAGACATTACCTTAATAATTCTTCGGTCCTTGGTTAGGACTTGAATTAGTTTTCACCATTCTTAGACTAATGACTAAAACTAAATTCAAATTATCCATATAATAATGATGATGGATGGCGGAATGGTTTGGTGAATATGGATTTGAAGTTTGGTTCTGAAAATGATAGGAACAGCATATAGGGCAGAAAGGAAACCTGCATGGGTGTAAATGGGGCTGGCCTGTGACCCTACTCAAGGCAAGTGTGCAAAACTCTGAACCTGGATGGGGAGCTGGCTTTTGTGGTAGTGAGAGGAGTTGAACAGGAAACCAGTTGTGGTAGAGGACCATCCAAAGCCTGGTTGTGCTTCTGCAGGCAGCGATGGCTGAAGTGCTTGACTTTGGCACAAACTTTATAGTATATCTTACAGTAGATAAGAGTTAGGTTGCTGGTTATCAAATCTCTTTGCTTTCTCCTGTAGAGAAATGTTCAGGACAGGCTGATAGTTTGTGTGATGTGGATATTTGAAACGTTCTTCTTACAATCTGGTGGTGCAGTTTTCCAATCCCAAACTCTGAGGCAGGTGTTGCTGCTTGGGAAGGGGCTGCAGTGTGTGTGTGTGTGTGTGTGTGTGATGGAATTACTTAGCCTGAAGGAAAAGGAAAACATCTGATTTTCCTTGCTGACTTGTATCTGAGCTTCATCTTACCGTCTGCCAATAAATTTGGGAGAAAGAAACTCAATACTGAAAAAATGAGCTTAAAAGGAGATTCCCTCATAAAAATAGAAAGCCCCAAAAGAATAAATAGGCAATTACTTGTGTTATAAAATATATACCATAATCACAGTGATTCCTATAGAAACATAATAAAACTGGTATCGCCAGAGAAGTGTTGCCAGGGACTTCAAAACGCACAACAGACTTAATGTAAGCGCAAGGGAAAAGTTCCTGGATGCAGAATCCATAATGAAAACCATGACACATTTCCTAACTAGCTGAGAAGGAAACATTTAGGAGAGTAATTTTAATTTTAATCTGCTGGGGTTCCCTCCTGTGCTGCTTGGGAGGAAGGAAGGGTGGCATCACCCAAAATAAGTGCTGGTGCGTAGAGGAAGATCAAGGTGACGAGACATGCTGCCCTGTCTGCAGTGGGTCCTATGCGACAGATTTTGGGACCAGCAATTGAGTGTTGAGATTTCACTTTAGGATTGGCCTGGCTTACCAAGTTTAAAAGATCAGTTTCTCTTGTGGGCAGCGACCTTGGGGAGAGGAGGAAAGGTCACCGACTGGACAACTGTCAAGTAAAAGAACTCTCAGTCCAGTATGACAGAGTTGGGAGGAACTTTGGAGATTCAGTAGGAAACCCTACGCCAGAGGTCTTCAAACATGGCAACTTTAAGACTTGTGGACTTCAACTCCCAGAATTCTCCAGCCAGCATAGCAGGGAGTTGAAGTCCAGAAGTCTTAAAGTTGCCAAGTTTGGGGACCCCTGCCCTATACCATTCTGGCGTTGCTGGCTGTGGAATTCTGGGAGTTGAAGTCCACACATCTTCAAACTGCCAAGGTTGAGAAACACTGTTCTAGGTTGAAGCTCTCTTTGTTCCGCTTCCATCTTCTTGTCCTGCCCTGAAATGCTTCGGAGAATAGCTTGACCCCCTCCTTCACAGAAGGAATCCTTCCTAGTTTTATGGAGACTAAAAGGAGGGGTGGGAGGTACTTTAAGTCTTGCAAGGTTCTGTTCATATTGCCTAACAATAGAGTTAATACTCATAGTTGTGCTTTGTGTCTGGACTGGACCCACTCTCTTTGTGGCTTATCACACCTACATTTCAAGGATTTATTTAATAATTTTTCGGCCTGCTGAAATCAAGAACCAATTCTTAGGGGCATGCAGTAAAAATGAAAATTAAAAACATACTGCCATCCAGTCTGAAAGCAGCAGAGACCATCTCCGTGGCAGAGGCAGCTCTATGCTCACAGCCGTCTCAAGAGGCATCCTTGGGAAATTGTGTCCCGAAGGAGGACAATGTCTTTGGGCCCACCTGGTGTGCTTAACCCTCGAGCATCTCCGGCCAGCCTGATGCTCTGTGGAAGAGGAAGTTATCCTGGAGATGCCTGGAGCTGATTTTGACAGCTGAAACTGGCATTTCAGAGATTCAATTTAGCACAGGCAGAGCCCCTAATAGTGAATATGGCATTTTGGTTAACGGGGGTTCCAGTATAAGCCTTGCCCTCGATCCTCCTCCTGCCCCAGTTAATTCTTAGGCCCCTATGTGAGTCCGATTAGAGATTACTTGAGACAAGCCATGGTTAGGCAGATGGGAGGGGTATGAATTCCTAACCTTTCCCCAGTTCCTCCCAAGCCATGGTGGTTGAAATGCCCTGAACTTCCAGTCCAAAGGTGAGGCCAGGCAGGTGGTCTCCCCTCTTCAGGTGCTGCTCCTTGAATTTCCAGAGGCTCCAACCTTTCTGCCGACAAGGAACCTCGCCCTCACCCCACCCTTCATGCCTTCATCTCCGCCACAATCGTGCACGCACGCACGGTGTGGTTGTCCCTCAGGGTATGTGCGGGGGGGGGAGTCACACTTGACAGCCCTTTTCTGAAGTTGTCTGTTCGTTGAGGCAATGTGTGTGTGTGTGTGTGTGTGTGTGTGTGTGTGTGTGTGTGTGTGTGTGTGTGTGTGTGAGCAGAGGAGAGCTGGTGTCCCTGATAAAGTGGTGGAAAGGTTATGCTGTGGGCAAATGGGGCTGGCTTACCAGCAGTTTCCCCTTCTTACCTTTGGGGATTGCTGCGTGTGGGGAGTCCAGGGTGGAGATGACCACTCTTCCGGGCACAAGCAGCTTTCAAGAGGCTCCTTCTGTTCCTGCCAAGCCTTAGGACTTGCAAATGTTTGCAGGCCTCTGCCAGAGTGTGGTGGCATTGCACTGGCAGGCGGGCGCTTGAGGAGTGGCATGCGTGCCTGGATGAGGAGATCCAGGAGAGAGTAACTCTACAAGGGGTTACCAGGGGAGTGCTTGAAAGACAGCTGGATGGACAGCTGGGACCCTCGGCCTCCAGGGACCCAAAAGCCATCATTGTCCAGTTGTGTTTTCATGTGACGGAAGGGGATCCATTGAGGGAGCATATGAGCTGGCACCTGTTACACATGGTACAAAAAGGCTTCTGTATGTACTTATCACGCCTCACTTTATTTGGCTTTGTCAATTACATCACACAGGTAGTTCTCGACTTACGACCACAATGGAGCCCAGAATTTCTGTTGCTAAGCAACACAGTTGTTAAGGGAATTTTGCCCCATTTTACTACCTTTCTTGCCAAAGTTGTTAAATGAATCACTGTAGTTGTTAACTTAGTAACACGGTTGTTAAGTGAATCTGGCTTCCCCATTGACTTTGCTTGTCAGAAGATCGCAAAAGGGGATCACATGAGACACGGCGGCCATCCTAAATAGGAGTCAGTTGCTAAACGTCTTGAATTTGGATCACATGATCATGGGGATGCTACAAAGATTGTAACTGAAAAATGGTCATAAGTCACTTTTTTCCGTGCCCTTGTAACTTTGAACAGTCACTAAATGAACTGTTGTAAGTTAAGGGCTACCTATACTTATATAGCTGCCCGACTCACAAAATGTGACTGGATGGTGTAGAACAGGGGTCCCCAAACTTGGCAACTTTAAGACTTGTGGACTTCAACTCTCAGCTATGCTGGCTGGAGAATTCTGGGAGTTGAAG
Source organism: Diadophis punctatus similis (assembly GCA_023053685.1). Taxonomy (NCBI): domain Eukaryota; kingdom Metazoa; phylum Chordata; class Lepidosauria; order Squamata; family Dipsadidae; genus Diadophis; species Diadophis punctatus. The sequence goes on along the minus strand of JALIGW010000014.1, from coordinate 17,362,297 downwards.
TCCACAAGTCTTAAAGTTGCCAAGTTTGAAGACCTCTGGTGTAGAATAAAACGCAAACCTTAGCATGAACAGTATTAGAAAACATTCCAGGCTTTCAAACATCCACATTATTATTAAAAAGGCTAAGCGAGAATATCTGAGATTACAGACAATGGAGTGGGGCATTCTCGTTTAAGTTCGCTCAGGTGTCCACAGATGCTGGCCATCTGGGTCCCGTGTGTGTGTGTGTGTGTGTGTGTGTGTGTGTGAAATATCACAGTGTAGGCTATTCCAGTCTAAACTTGGTGACTTATTTAATAAATGTTTCATGCAAAAACAAGCCATGACTTTACTTGAGCATATTTCTGGCCCAGGCCAATTAATTAGTTTAGCAATAAAATTAAAACTGCTGTCAAACAGGTACAGACAGATCCCACTGAATGCATCCTTGTGTTGTTTTGTGGAACAGAAAGGGCCCAAACTGAGGCAGCATTGTGTAACGGTTGCGTAGTTTGTTTGAGCAGTGGTGATTCACGAGCTCCGAGTCTTTTGCTCTGCCAAGAATGGGCAGGCCGGCCCTTCTCCTCCTCCTCCCGACCCGGGTCGGCCCTTCCTCACCGGCAGCTCTGAGCGGAAACCCCCCAGTCTGGGCAGAAGAGAAGGCTCCCCAAGTGACCACCGGATGTGGCAAGCATTTCTCCCTCTCTCTCTGCTGCCTCCCTCTCCCCAATAAAGCTGGTGCTGTGCTGACCAGCCACCTCCCTCACAAGTGTCTGGGGCACAGCTGTGCGTGTCTGTGTGGGGCGCCTGGCTGCGTGGCCCACAGCGGCTGCTCGCCTGGCCTCAGGAGCCTTGGAGCTAGGCTGGGGGAGGGCATTCTTAAGCACCGGAAGTTCTTCATACCTGACTGGGTCCAAACTAGGAGAAAGTGTGGTTTTGAGGGTGGCTTTTTCAGATGAGTGATCTTGCATTAATGCCTTTTTCAGATGGAGCGACAAATCATAATCGTTTGTGGAGAGGGGAATAAGGGAAAGGTTGCTGTCGTTACGGCTTACCTTGAGAATTTATATCCAAGCGATTGGAGGCATTTCCTTCTATTGATACCCAATGATTTTGTGAGCGGTATTTTGTATTCTAGAATCAGTTTGAAAAATACGTGATACTATACAAAGTGCCACCTTCTGCATGAGTTGGCATATATAATTTAAAGAACTTGCTACAGTACAGGTAGTCCTCGACTAATGACCACAATTGAGCCCCAGATTTCTATTTTTAAGTGAGACATTTGTTAAGTGAGGCTTGCCCCATTTTATGACCTTTCTTGCCACAGTTGTTAAGCGAATCACTGCAGTTGATAAATTAGTAACCTGGTTGTTAAGTGAATCTGGCTTCCCCATTGACTTTGCTTGTGAGAAGTTTGCAAAAGGGGATCATGTGACCTTGGGACACAGCCTCGGTCATAAATATGAACCAGTTGCCAAGCATCTGAGTTTTGAACACACGATCATGAGGATGCTGCAAAGCTCATAACTGAAAAGCTCATAACTGAAAAACAGCCTTAAGTCACAATTTTCAGTGCTGTCATGAATGGTCACTAAATGAACTGTTGTAAATTGAGGACTACCTGTACTTATCTATGTGGCTCCAGCTTAAAACATGGCAACCTCTGTGGGGGCGGGAGGAGAACATTAGAAGGTGCTCTGTAGCTCAGTGGTAGAGATTTGGATGGGCAAACCAGTGTGGGAATGCTCTACAGCAGTGTTTCCCAACCTTGGCAACTTGAAGATGTCTGGACTTCAACTCCCAGAATTCCCCAGCCAGCATTCGCTGGCTGGGGAATTCTGGGAGTTGAAGTCCAGACATCTTCAAGTTGCCAAGGTTAGGAAACACTGCTCTACAGTTTCAAGAAAACATGCACTCCCCGGTACTTCTGTATTGGTTGTGGTGGAGGTAGCAATAAGTTGGCAGTTCCCAGACCCATCCAGTTCTGTGAGGATGGACAGAGCTCAGCCAATTCCAGAATGCTGCAGACACGTCTTGCGGAAATTCCCTGGCCTCCCTCGGGATGCTATCCAATTTGGGGCCCAGAATAAAGTAGATTGGAGGGTCAGCCATACTGGAGAAGGGCCAATTTGTCACGTCCTCTGTTGAGTTACTCAAAGGTTTCTTGGCACTTACATCTTTTGATTGTTGGCTGATGGCAGCACATGCTTGCTTTCAGCTTTCATCCTCTCTCCCTTCGTGGATATCCAGTCCGTACGCAGCCAAGAACTTTCTACACTTTTCTTCGTCCTGTCTAGGATGATGGAAAACTGGTAGAGAAGGTCCTCTCTGGGGTAGGCTCATGCTGGTGTAATGTGTGCATTCCCTGTGACTTGAGATCTGGTCCTTGAAGAAGGACGAGTCATTGGTCCAGAGTTGCTTGAATGGGATCGGCCGGCTTCCAACACAACGGCATTGATGTAGAAGCAGAAAGAGGCCTTCCTGAAAGCTAGACAGGGAGAAAACAGAGACGATCCTTCCAAGAAGCTGCCTTTTCCCGGGGGGGGGGGGAGGCAGAACCCCACAGTGTTCTAGAGAGGGAGCCCCCCTGCATGCAGGCCGGAAGCCCCCCTTCCAACTGCAGTTTTTGGGGCCTCTCCTGCACGGATACGTGCTGAAATGTCTCTCTTCTACTTTCCCATGTTGTAGAGCTGGGTGGGCTCCCCCTTTGCTTTCTGCTGCACTGCCATATTTCCTTCCACAAAAGTGCAGTCAACCCTGTGCCAAGGTAATTCTTTGTCTTGGAACGGCAAAATGGTTTCTTTCTCCCTTCCGGTTTCTCAAGGGGCCGAGGAGATAAGGAAGTTCTCGGAATGAGCTGACTTTCCTTTTTCCAAGGAAGGGAGAAGGGCGGGCAGAAAAGCCCTGGGAAACTCTTGGGTTGAGCCTTAGGCAGCTCAGTCTCCCCCTACCAGGCAGTGGGACATCAGTTTCCTTTTGGGCCTAGAGTTGCCATAGTGGTTGGGGCTGGCCAAAGAGCTCCTTCAAGGAACACCGAGCCCAGGAGCTTCTCCACCCTGGAATGGAGGTGCTGGTGAGCATACGGCTTTCTCCTAACTTTCCAGTGGCTTTTTGAGCCTCTTGATGGAAGGGCTTTGGGGGAAGAATCGAGACACTTGGCTGGTGGGTCCCCTTTTTCTTGCTTGGTCGGGGGCTGCTCTGACAATTCACCAAGCTTGATCCCCATTTGTGTGTCATCTTCTGCTGGCTGCTATCACAAAAACTGCTTGCTTTGAAGAAACCTCTCTTGCAATCAACATTGGAGAGCTGCCCAGTACTGCAGTATACCTGAGAGATGGCCACCCAGCTTCTCTTTGAACATCGTGAGGACAGAAGAATCTACTGCCTCCCAGAGAAGTTGGTCCTGGGGCTCTTATTTTAGGGCGGGGGTCCCCAAACTTGGCAACTTTAAGACTTGTGGACTTCAACTCCCAGAATTCTCCAGCCAGCATAGCTGGCTGGAGAATTCTTGGAGTTGAAGTTCATAAGTCTTAAAGTTGCCAAGTTTGAAGACCTCTGTTTTAGGGAATGTTTCCTGATCTACTGTTGTATACAGATCTAGATCTACAAAATATTTTAGGTACAATATGACCAACGCAGAATAGAGAGAGAGGGTCATTTTTCTTGAGGATGATACTGTGTTTCTGTTGATGCATGCTAGGATTGATTTTGCATATTTTGCAGCTGACTGTTGTTCAGTGTGTGTCTGCTCCAGGTGGTGCCTTGGTTTCCTCCTACCCAAAAATTGAGTTTTACATTTCTCCTTGCAGAAATTGATGCTGCTGTGTAGCTTTATTAGGGATTTATAAAGCGGTACTAATACTTCATGTGATCTTGATTCTATCCCCATGTTAATGCAGCCTAGGATTGCATTGGCTATTTTAGCAGCTGCAGCACACGTCAGGCTCATACATAAGTGGTTGTCTACTAGGACTCCTAGATCCCTTTCGCATTTGCTGTTGTTGAGCCAGGTTCCACTATTCTATACCTGTACATTTGGGTTTCCCCCACTAAGTGTAAAACCTTACTTTTCTCATCACTGAATTTCATTTTGTTAGATAGGGCCCAATGTTTGAATCTGTCAATATCCATCTAGCTCTTGAGCCTATCTTCTGGGGTGTTGGCTATACCTGCCAGCTTATTGTCATCTGCAAATTGGATGAGTTCCTCTTCTATGCCCTCATCTAAATTATTGATGAAGCTATTGAAGAGTACTGTATCTAAGATCGAACTTTGGGGTACCCCCCGCTTACCTCCCTCCGTGTAGGTGCAGTTCCACTGAGGACTACAGTGCTCAATACAGCTTGTCAGCCAGTTATGAATCCATCTGGTGGTGATGCTGTCTATCCCACATTTTTCTAGCTTACCAAGAAGTAGGTTGTAGTCTACTTTGTCAAATGCCTTACTGAAACTCCACTGCATTTTCCTGGTCCCCTAAATGAATCTGAGAGGTTGCCCCAAAGATCTTATATCCTAGGAAATGCATATTTCTCCACCTTTGGCAAAAAAATTCTGAACTGTTTCTTTTAGTTGCTTTTAATGGTAGTAGTATAATATCTTGGTCCATTTATCCAAAGAGTTTAATCAATGCATGCTAGTTTATTAAAAAGGATGCAGTTGTAGCAATGTTTAGGTCATATTTATGCCATATGTGGCCTGGCCTGGCTGCAGTTCTTCTGGCAGGAACCAGCCACTCAAGTAAAGAAAAAGAGAGAAAAAAACCTTGCCACTTTTGGCCTTCAAGTGCAGCTGTTCCATCACGAGGCTGACACGCTGGTCTGGCTGCTAGCCCAGGCTGGTGTGGGTAGCTTTGGAGCCAGTCGTCTAGTTGGTGCATGGGGGACTGGAGCTCTGAGGGACCCCACCTCTTTGGTTGATGCAGGACATCCTGTCAGTCTAACCAAAAATGAGAGGGAGGGAGTAAAAGGCTGCAGTTGAATGGACGGAGTAGCTGGAGAGAAGTTGGGTCTTCCCTGGAAAAAGGAGAAGGGAGGGGAGCTCTCTGCAGGGTCCAAGAACAGGAAGGTGGGCCATGGCTAGCTGGCTGGCCGTAGGGGGTGGCTTCACCCAAGACCCTGGAGAGGATGGAAGGAGGCAGCTGCTACTGGGAGAGATGCCCAGTGTCCGATAGTGGGATAGTTTGAGCCTGGGTGATTTGTGTCTGGTGTGAGAACTCTGGACTGATTTGATGTTCCCTAGGTTTGCTGTTTTGGCTGTCCACCGTCTTCTCTGGACTCTTCCCCCACACCAACGTTCAAAAGCATCTCCCTATCCTGCTTCTTAGGTCTCCTTACCTACACTGCATATTTGAGATTAGATTTTCAGTATTATTTAATAGCATTAGCAACAGACTTATATACCGCTTCACAGGGCTTTACAGCACTCTCTAAGGGGTTTACAGAATCAGCATATGGCCCCCAACAATCTGGGTCCTCGTGTTACTGACCTTGGAAGGATGGAAGGCTGAGTCAACCTTGACCAGGTCAGAATCGAAGTCCTGGCATTGAGCTGAATTAGCTTGCAATACTGCATTCTAACCACTGTGCCACCACACCACGTCAAGCTCAGATGACGAAATTTACTCAGATCTTTCTCTTTCCTTCCTGCATTTCATGGATCACTTGGAGCAGGGTTCCCCAAACCTGGCAACTTTAAGACTTGTGGACTTCAACTGGCTGGAGAATTCTGGGAGTTGAAGTCCACAAGTCTTAAAGTTGCCAAGTTTGAAGACCTCTGATTTGGAGGCGTGTTTTGGATTGTCGTCTTGCTGAACTATCCAGAGTCTTCGTCTTCAGCTGGCAGAGAATCTTTGGCCTAGCTCTGGGTCGGCTTGCCCTAAGACCCCGTTGTTGGAGTGGTGGCTGATGGGCCCATTGAGCAAAAGATGCCCCTTTCCTCGCTTGATGCACTTTCTGCTGGGTTTTTAATCAAGGGCGAAGGTTCATAGGAGGGGTGGCTGCTGCTGCATCTGAGAAAGAATTCTGGGCGCTGCAGGCATGAGGCCTCCTCCTCCTTCTCCGCAAAGGCCCCTGGCTGTTTTCAGCAAGAATTCCTTAATGAACCTGAGATCTGCCCGGATTTGCCGAGAAAGGCGTGTTCACACATTTCTCAGCCAGGTGAAGGTCTCTCGAATGCCTCCTCCGCCTTTTAGAAGTGGTTGGTACTGTGGAACTTTGCCTACCTGTGAGTCAGAGCTAGCCCCGGGACCAGGAGGCCTGCTCATTTTTGAACTGGGAAGCCAGCTGGTGATGGGATGAAGGCGTGGGGCAGGCAGACCTGAGTTCAGGTCCCCCCTCCCTCAGCCTTGGAAGATCCCTGGGTGGTTTTCTTTCAGCCCCACCTTTGCTTCAGGGTGGCAGTGCCTCTTGCTGCTTCTCGGACAGAGCAGTGATTCCAACCGACGGCATTCCTGCAACTTGGAAGTTAAGTTGGAGTGGAAAGCATTTCTTAGTTTCAGGCTCCCCTCTAGCAATGTCGGAGGGTAGGAATTGCGTGACTCCTTTTTGCTTTTCTTTGACCCTGTCTTAAAGTGCCAAGGTAGGCAAGGTGAGTTCTGACCAATTTCAAAGCTCTCCATTCTGTAATTTGGAATTCTGCTTCTGTTGTTGTAGCCAGAAATGGCACTTTCCCCTTTGCAGCCCCTCGGTTACTATTTCCATTTTTAAGATACAAGCTAGGCATCCCTCGTCCTATATGGTACATTCATGTGTCTCCCCCCCATAAATCAAGAACCTTCCATTTACCTCAGCCGAGAGTAGCTGATACTGCTACTCTCAGGCCTGTTACTGTCACCCTACTACAAATGTTTTGCATTTGATTTCTGTCTTCTAGGGCGGCTCGCTGATTGGGGAATTCTGGGAGTTGAAGTCCACCTATCTTAAACTTGCCAAGATTGAGAAACACTGTTTTAGGGCATCTACCTGTCCAATTTTGTTTCATCAGCACATTGGTTAAACATTTCCTCTATCTCTTAATTGCAGTCATTAATGAAAATGTTGAAGAATGTAGGGCCCAGTAAACCTTGTTTAGTAACTCATTTCCTTGATTAAAATAATTGATAAGCATTCTTTGAGTTTGGGTTTTCAATCAATTGTGGAGCCACCTGAGAGACATAAGCCAGTACACTTAACAAGTTGTTAATGAGAATGTGAGTTCTGCTTCTGCTTTAGGCACAAAGCCAGGCCAGCCGCTCTCTCTCAGCCCTAGGAAGGAGGCAATGGCAAAGCACTTCTGGAAAACCTAGTCGGGAAAACTGCAGGGACTTGTCTAGGCAACCTCTAAGGACTGACACAATTGAATGGAAAGGAGGAAGAAAGGTACTACTTCATCAAGCACTTTCCTGAAATGAAGGCATATTACACTGACAGCATTACCATAAGCTTCCCAAGAACTTACCACATCAAAGAATGAGGTAGGCTTACAGAATGGCTCCACTCTGCTCTGATCAGGCCTCACTTGCACTATTGTGCCTCGTTTGGGGTATCGGTTTCAAAAAGGGTGGTAACGCATTGGATCAAAGTCTCAACAGTTGCTACCAAGATAGTGAAGGATCTTGAAACCAAGTTAAAAAACCTGGGCTTGTTTAGCCTAAAGCAGAAGTCTTCAAACTTGGCAAATTTAAGACTTGTGAACTTCTGGGAGTTGAAGTCCACATGTCTTACAGTTGCCAAGTTTGGGGACCCCTGGCCTAAAGGAAATACGGCTAAGGGGAGACAGGAGCATCCAGTAGGATGTCACAGAAGAACAAGTGGACTTATCTTCTCTTGCCAGAAGCCAGGACAAAAGCCAACAGGGGAAGAGGTTTGGGCTGGAACGGGCGAGGAAGGTCCTGTAGAACTGTAGACGCTGTCCACAGTCAGCCAAACAGACTCCTTCCGGAAGTGGGATTCTTCCAGTGGAGGCTAGAGGGTGGTGGAACTGGCTGCCATGGGTGATGATGTTCTCCTTCATTGAAGGTCTTCAGGCGCAGGCTGGATGGTCCTCTGTTGGAGCTGCCGTTGTGGGTCCTGCCCTGTGGAAGGATTTGGACTACAGGGAGGGCTCAGCTTATGACCAGTTGCTTAACAACTCTTCAAAGTTTTGATGGGCTTTTAAGAAGTTACTTATATTCCGTCTTTGACCCCAGCACCCCATCCCACCCCCACCCCTGCCATTAACGTGATCGCATTTTGGGCACGAGGCGGCTGGCTTGATCAGTTGCAGCATCCTTTGCTATGGTTTTTTGGCATTTTCTGGCAAAGATCAGCAAAAAGTATCCATTGTATATGCCGGATTCAGTTAATGACCACAGTGACTCACTTTATGACCATGGTAAAATCATTGTAAAATTGAGTTCACAACTTACAACCAAAATTCTGAGCTCCATTGTGGTTGTAAGGTTGTGAGGACTTATCCGTAGAGGACCTCTAGGGTTTGTTCCAAGACTATGATCTAAGATCCAGGGAAGTCTTTCAAAAGATAGATCTCATATTGGTGAGGGATCTGTTTCCAAAGCGATCAACAGTTGTTCCTTCTTCATAAGAGAGAGCGGGGGAGAGAAATCCCCCCCCCTTGCACTGAAACAGCATGAGAAAAAGAACTGGAACTTTCCTGCTCTAATTTGCCTCTGCTTTGCCTATATATAGGTTTATAATTTCAGAATAGAGTACTCAGCAGAATTGTCAACTTTTTAATGTCTTATTAATCAGAGCTCTGGGAGATTAGTTCTTGGGTATAATTATTTTCAGGCTGACATAGATACCTGTGAAAATGGTTTGATGTCATTTCCTGGATCTTCACCTATTTCCAGGACATTTCTTTTTTGGTTCATGCCTACTTCTTTCCCAGGTGGTCAGCCAGGTGTGCCTCCCTGTGCTCTTGTCCCTGAAGATGTGAACTCATTCAGTGTAGAGAAGAGTTGGTCGATCAAGCTCCTGTCGGCTTTGAAGACTCGCCACGTCATCCTGGTCTATATCGTGGCACACTTTCCCCTTCCTTGAGACAGAATTGAGATGATAGGTTTGCTTTTTCCTTACTAGCCTTTTTTTTTTGTCTTTGACTGAGTGGCTGGCATACTCGTTGATTCATTTCCTTCTATTCTCAGTGCATTTAAAGAAAGCCCTGAGATTTGTTAGCATCCTTTTCAATCTGTTCCTTCTACCTACTGGCCTGATTTTGCAGTGCTCCAGAGCAGGGGTCTCCAACCTTGGCTACTTTAAGACTTGTGGACTTCAACTCCCAGAATTCCTCAGCCAGTTTTGCTCCAGAGGACTTATCCCCACAGATGGCTGCGTTCCTTCTTCTTGACTATCCCAACAAGGGAGGGACATCTCTTTTGTTCGCCCTCTCTGGTTCATCTCAGGATGAAGGTCGTCCTATAGTTCAAAAGCTCCTGTACCTTGAAGTGCGTTAGATCTAGTTCTGTCTTTGTCGGTAGCAGCAGGGAGGTGTTCCTGCTTCTATTTTATGCCATTTCTCCTCAACAAGCTTTTATCCTCTCTTCTTTGCTCCACTTGCCCTTTCAAGTCCCAAATAAATCTACATCCTTCAAGAGATGCAGGCTCAGCATCCCGGCTTGGTCTCAGGATTGGGGCACAATGTGCAAGGATTTCTGGGTGGGATTTGACCACCCCCCACCAATGTTCCCTCTAAGCTGCGCGGCCGCACAGCCGCACATGACTACAGAATGGTGCGCAGCAGTTTCCAATTGCCGTGCGCCGTTTTCTAACATTAGAGGGACCATTGCCCCCCACTCTTCATCTGGCAAGTCGGAGGCTTGGTAATTCCTCCCAGTTGCTCTGGGTTTCCTCCCCCTCTTTATCTGGGGCATGGAAGCTTGGAAGAAATGGCGGCCAACATCCATCGGCCCTGGGACACAGAATGCCTGAGCATTGGAGAACATGGATTCTCCCACCGGAAGGATTCTTGTCCTAACCTTTCCCCCTATTTCTGTTAAAGGGCCCTATTAATCCCACTTTAAAGAATATGTGACAATCATCTGCACTTTTATTTATTGGTAAAGCAAAAATATATATTTTATATTTTCGAAAGTATTTTTCTTTATCATTTGTCAAGTGCAACGTGACACCAAAAACAGACGAGACTCTTAGAGCAATCCTTTAGTGCAGTGTTTCCCAACCTTGGCAACTTGAAGATGTCTGGACTTCAACTCCCAGAATTCCCCAGCCAGCATTCGCTGGCTGGGGAATTCTGGGAGTTGAAGTCCAGACATCTTCAAGTTGCCAAGGTTGGGAAACACTGCTTTAGTGTGACGGATCCAGAAATGGTTCCCCCACCCCATTCCCTGGAGGTTTTCAAAGGATCGCCGTTTGTCTCTAGTGAATCCTGCAGCATGGAAGAAATTGGACTTGATCACCTCCTGTGATTCAATGCTTGCCCTTCATTTGCCAGTTCTACCCCTTTTCCGGTTTCCCCAGAAGTGCTGTGGGAGAACAACACCTGATTTTCAGTCTAGCCACCGTTCTGCTTTTGCTTCCTTCGTCCTTCATAATCTGAATAGAGAAGCCGCCGCCTTCCTTTTCTCCCTCTTGATTTCAGCTCACAAGCAGCTGCCCCCCCGCCCCGTTTTGATGTAGGGAGCGTGCAGCTGCCCCCTGCCCCGGCTCCGTGCTTGACCCCGCGTTCCTGATGATTTCCTGACAAATCTGGTTGCAGCCTCTGCATGTCTGAACAGCTTCTTCTTTCTGGTGTATGCTTTTTCTGAGGCCTTTGGGAGTCCTCTCTTCATGTATTCCCCTTTTTTTTCCTTTCCTGGCAACGGACCGTGGTTTCAAGAATTCCCATCTGCTTCTCTCTCTGCAATCGTGAAACCCGGCCTTCTATTTCTTTGCGTGTCTTCATTTTCCTAAACAACACTTGGACTGCTGTCGTAATAGCAAACTTATTTTATTTTATTTATTTATTTATTTGGTAGCTTTTCTATACCGCCCTACTCCCTCGGGACTCAGGGCGGCGTACAACATTTTATACAAAAACTCCAAACAAATTATTAAAAGCACTTAAAAACAGTTAATATATATATATATATATATATATATATATATATATATATATATATATATATATATATATATATATATATATATATATATATATATATATACATACATATACATATACATACACACACCATACATACATGGGGTAGACATCAGATATAAAATCGTCTCAACGATTTCTAGAATATTCATCTAGACTTCTAGAATATTCATCTGTAGATGTTGTTCCCGGATCTTAATACGGACCTAGTTAAGCAGATGTACCATGGTCGCCATATTCCTTGGCGTTGAGTAGTAAAAGGTTGACCAAGAGGGTCCTTGCTGTGCCAGGTCTTATCTTTCTCTGTAGAGGAACGTTGCATCTTCAGCTGCATTTCTGTGCCCTGGAAGTGGCTGGGCAGTTTTGTGGCAGAGCTCTGAAAGTTTACTGGGGGACTGCCAGGCTGCCTGGTTGGCAGGCTTGCTGATGGCTGGGATAACCAAAGTGCTGGATATCAAGCAAACACTGCTGGGTATAAAAATTTCTGGTGCCAAGCAGAGCAGGGAAGGGAAGACCAGGGAAGAGCCAGCCACTTACGAATCCATTTGGTGGTGATTCTGTCTATCCCACGTTTTTCTTTCTTACCAAGAAATAGGTTGTGATCTACTTTGTCAAATCTCTTACTGAAATCCAAATATACGATGTCCACAGCATTTTGCTGGTCCACTAATTTAGTCACTTTGACAAAGGATGCAATAAGGTTTGTCTGGCCTGGTCTGTTTTTGACAAACCTATGTTGGCTTCTGATAATAGCTTTGTTTGTTTTTAGTTGTTTGAAAATCCATTGCTTGATTATCTTTTCCAGGATCTTCCCAGGTATTGATGTCAGGCTGATCGGTCTGTAAATTCCTGGATCCTTTCCCCTACCCCCCCCCCCCTCATTTGAAGATTGGTATCACATCAACTCTTTCCAGCCCTCTGGTATTTCCCCGGTGCTCAGGCAACGTTGAAAGACATGGTTCAGTGGTTCCAAGATCACAGCTGGCAGCTCCTGCAGAACTCTAGGATGTAATCCCTCTGGTGCTTGGAGATTTGAACTTGTCTACAACGGACAGGTGTTGTCTTACCATTTTCTTGTCCACTTTGACTTGTATTCCTAATCTGTCTAGTACAGTACCGTGTTTCCCCGAAAATAAGACCTTGTCTTATATTTTTTTGAACCCTGAAATAAGTGCTTGACCTTATTGCCATGCACTCAAAAGCTTATTATCAGGGGATGTCTTATTTTGGGGGAAACAGGGTGCTACTTTTGATAGGACTGGTTTTTCCCCCCTTTAGTGTAAAGAGAGATGCAAAAACGGAATTCCATAGTTCCACTTTTCCCCTGCTGTCCTTCATCTTCTTGCCATCTTCTCCCATTAGTGGTCTGTTCATTCCCTTGATTTTTTTTCAATCGTTTCCTTGACTTTTTTTTTGCCAGCAAGTCCCTCTGGCCCACCCATTCCTCAGGATCACGAGCACCAGACAGCTGATGATGTCTTCAGAAATAGCGTTTGGTTTCAACTTAGCTTTTGCTTTGCTCTCACAGACAGGGACATGGGGGCTGCGGTGATTCATGTGGCTAGGATGCTGAGTCAGAAGATCATGGAGAGGCTGACGACTCAGCAGTTCAGAACCCGAGAACTCCAGTCAGTTTGTCCCAGAGCGAAAGCATGCAAATGCAAGTAGATAAATAGGTACCACTTGGGTGGGAAAATACTGGGGACACAAAAAAGCCCCCTCTGGCATTTCCTGGGCAACAGTAATGTCACTGGTTAATCCTTTCAACCCAGAAGCGCCCTTGGTAAGGGTGCTTCTGACACAAACATATTGGTAGAAGACATAGTAGTAATAGTAGTAGTAAGTAGTAGTAGTAGTAGCAGTAGTAGACATTGTGGGGTTTCTGAGTTGTCATTCCGTAGTGGCTGGGTTTCCCCTCTTTCCTTTCTTCCCATGGACCAGGAGAGTCTTCGGGTTCTGTGTCGTCATCCTTGTTCGTTTCTTTGTGCAGAGCTGGTGTTGCCTATCTGAAAAGCCAAGCTTGAGCTATACCTGGGGGGGGAGGGGAACCTCATCCTCTCCCTTCAAGTTCTGCTAAGGGGGGGCCAGCGGCAGGGGGAGACCTCCAGTGAGGCTCTGCCTTTTGTTCAGCTGTGAAGGGTGGGTTGGCTTCTTCAGAATTTGGCTCCTTTTTTGCTTGCATCGTACAGGAGAAAGCAGAACGCCATATATTCTCACTCAATCACACACACACACACAAACACACAGCACTTCCAACCCTCGGGATTCAACCTCACAACCAGTTTTGGTGGAAAGGAGATGATTGCCGCATGTTGGGCTGGATGAGGGTGTGAAGTCCTGCTGTCCCAAGCATGGCTGCCTACGATGAGTAGCTCCTCAGCCGTGGATTGCCTGACCGCCCTGCCCTCTTGAGGCTTTCTTGGGCGAAGGCTTCCCGGCCGTCTGCAGGAGTACAGCTGTCGTGCTCAGGTGTGGGTGGCTGTGTGGAGGACGGTGGCATCTCCTAAGCTCCTCTTGTGCCCTCCTGCCACCGGAGGAGCAAGGCCACAGCTTCTCTCGGCGAGGCCTGGCCAATCCTGGGCTTGTTGCTTTGGCAGCGGTGGGGGGGGGGGCTGACTACGGCAACTTTCTGTTCTGGAGAAATGTGGAAAGCCACGAACGGTGTTTGATGAATGAGGCGACCCTCCTTGGCTCCCTTTCTTTACCCACTTCTTTGGCCAGCTGATTTGGGGGTACAAGGCGGGGTGCAGTGGCGAAGGCAGCAGCCCTGTTGTTTGAGGGGAGGAGGAAAGGGTCAGCCATTTCTGGGGTGGGTGGGGGGAAATCAGGAGAGGCAGGGCTGCTGAGTTAAGCCCAGATTCCCAACGTCTGTGGTTACCAAGGCAACCTTGGATGCTGCATTAGTGCCTTGTGTAAATCTGTGCCGGTCCTTTGTCTCTGGGGGCCTGAGCAGACCTCTTGCAATTGAGAATGCTTTCTGAGAAAGAGCCTGAGGGGCACAAGGAGTGGACAGGAGGAGGAGGAGGAGGCGGCGGCGGCGGCAACTGAAGCCTCGTTGTCTAGGCTGAACTTCTCAATGGGGCCTTGGAGTCTGAGCATAGAGGGGGGCCATGCCCGCTCCCAGGGAGAGCCTGGGGTCCTCCCCCCTTGTCCCAAGGGGTTTTAATCTCTTGGGAGGGTGAGGGGGTGGCGGTAGTGGTGGCCATTGGGAAGAGCAGAGAGCGGGTCAGAAGAGAGGGGCTGCCATGGGGCTGGGCGAGGTTCCAGTATGGACTCTCCAGAACTCAGCCTCACCGTTAGCAGCAGCAGAAGCTCCGCAGACTTTCCAAGCCAGGAAGCCACTCCGTGGAAAAGGTTGTGCCTCTGGCTGCTGCCTCTTCTGGTCTCCCTGCCTTTTTTTGAGTTCAAGGATTCTGGGTGGTTCTTGAGGCGGTTCTGGTCAGTCTGCCCATAGGGCGGGCATATCGGTTGTCCTCTCTTGCCCACTCAGCCCTGCCCTGCGTGCTCTAGAGCAAGGGTCTCCAACCTTGGCAATTTTAAGACTTGTGGACTTCAACTCCCAGAATTCCACAGCCAGCTTTGCTTGAAGTCCACAAGTCTTAAAATTGCCAAGGTTGGAGACCCCTGCTCTAGAGAATGTCCTGTTCGATCTGCCCCTGAGGGCTGTCTGAACGCTTTTTTCTTTTCCCTCCTCAGCAAAAGTGGTTGGTTCTTTGTTTATTCATTTATATTTTATATTTCCCTGGGAGCTTGTTCTCTGTTGTGGGGAAGGCATGCTCTGGAGTGGCCTGGCCTTTGGGGAGTAGGGAGGGCTCAGAAAGAGCTCTCTATTGTCAGCCCTTGTGCCATCGTTTCTTTTAGTGCAAGAAAAAGAAGGGAGATTCTGCCCTTTCCTATGTTCTCTAGGAGTCCACACGGCGCTTAGGAGGTATAGTTTGGCAGGCGTCCCCCCCACCCTCTTGCTTTGGTGCCACTTGATGCTGCTGCCAACAGGCCCCATCTGCAGCCACAGTTCAAAAGCAAGGTGACTCACAACTTGGTATGAGCCGCAGTGGCACAGTGGTTAGAGTGCAGCACTGCAGCTCCTTCTGCTGCCTGCCGGCTGCCTGCAATTTGGCAGTTCAAATCTCACCAGGCTCAAGGTTGACTCAGCCTTCCTTCCTTACGAGGTGGGTAAAATGAGGACCCAGATTGTTGGGGGCAAGAGGCTGAACTCTAAAAACTGCTTAGGGAGGGCTGTAAAGCACTATGAAGCGGTATATAAGTCTTAGTGCTGTTGCTATTGGTGGCTCAGCTTCATGGCTAGAGCAGTTGGTGCCACTCCAGAACTACAATTCTCAGCATCTTTAGAAGCCTGGCCATGGCAAAGTGGCTGAAGGTTAGAGTTTGGCCATATCTGGAATGCCAAAGATTGCCTCCCTGAATTTGTGAAAGGGCATTTGATCGCTGTTTGACCTTTGCTGTGGGTACCTTACATTTTCATATTGTTTAATGGTAAACGTATCTTATTTTATCTCTCGGTTGTGAGCTGCCTAGAGTTTGGCACAAGCTGGGTGGCTCTATAAATGTTTGAAATAAGTAAATACATAAAATGAGGTATGCCTTTGGAGCGCAGCTCTTTCCAGGCAGCCTTCATGGGTGGGGATTAAGGGAATCTGGGCTCATTCCAAGGGGGTGGGCTCTGTGTTGGTGCTTTTAGCCATATGGTTGCCCTGGTCTCCTCCAGGACACAAGATTAGCTTCTTCTTCACCTTTGTAGCAGAGAGGCAGCTGTTGTGGGTCAGGGCTGGGACCCAGGGTGGTGTAAGGGCTCCCGTGGTGTGGAGAAGGCCTTTTCCTGATGGCAAGAATGACGCATCACTTGGATTTTTTCCATGAGGCTTCTCCTTTGCACCGAAACCCCTCACCATGTTATGCTGATAGATGGGATGGATATTTACAAGTCGCCCAGTGGGGGGTTGTGGGCTGAGGTTCACATATGGGAAGTTAAGACCTTTTTCAATCGAGGATGGCCATATGTGGCCAGGATTGGTCCTGTAACTGAGTAGGAACTGGGTTCGTTCCTTGCAGCTTCATTAGCATTATCCCTTGATCCATCTAAATATTACCTAGGCATATAAGCAAGACCTGCTTCCCTGGGGACTGCATTGCTACTGCCAGGTTAGAATCCCACCTTTCTGGGAATGAGCCAAGAGAAGTGTGTTCCTTCCATGAGTGAATGTGTTGGCTGTCGTTTGTGGCCCAGGACTGGAAGCTCTGCAGGTGCTGTTGGCTTTGGGGCCAGGAGGCTGCCAGCCCAGTCCAGACGCAAGTCCACCTGCAGTCTCCAGGCTGAGACTGGAATAGACTGTCCGGCCACAAGAGGACGTAAGCTTGGTAAAGCTGGATGGCTCAACCCATTTCCATTGTATTATTTCTTGCCCTAAGTAGCGTTTGGAGGCTGCTGTTTGTTATATATTTTGGGGGCTTCAAGTCACTGTTGACTCCTGGGGATTCCTCTGGACAAATCCCTGCAGTTTTGGGGCAAGCTTTTTAGAAGATGTTGTCCAGCTCAGATAGTGCCCAGTTCTCCACCCAGGAGGCGAAGTGCTAGGTCAGATGTATTCAGATGTAGATCTTCTGTTTCATCCTCCTTAGTTATATTTCAGGATGTGGTACAATAATTTATGGCCACTTCTACCAGACCGTAAGATATTTTTTGCCTCAGGAAGAGTATTTGCAATGTAAAAAACCTATGGTGTAGTGAGAATGCTTCTCTGACTACACGAATATTTCGTCGTAGCAGCCCTGTTCAGTTCTAAGCAGATTTGTTCAGTTGTAGAAATCAGGGCTGTGGAGTCGGTAGATAAATGTTCCGACTCCGACTCCTCAGTTTTTTGTACTTCCGACTCTGACTCCGACTCCAGGTACCCAAAATTTACTCCGACTCCTCGACTCCGACTCCACAGCACTGTCCAGGGCTGTGGAGTCGGTAGATAAATGTTCCGACTCTGATTCCTCAGTTTTTTGTACTTCCGACTCCGACTCCAGGTACCCAAAATTTCCTTCGACTCCGACTCCGACTCCACAGCACTGGTAGAAATGCCGTCCTGTAAGGTCTCAGGAGGTGGCCTCCGGTGCTCTGTGGCCAGAATGAGGGCAGCCTGGGAGTGTCCCCTCCTGCTGGTCAGCTGCAGACAGTGAAAGGCTCTCAGGCATCCTAGGAAACCAGGCAAACTCTTCCCACCCAAAAGTAGCTGATCAGCTTGCTGGGAGGGTCCAGATCCTTGGTGACCCTCTGCTGATGGCCACAGGAAGCCTAGCCTGCTGTGTCATTGTCCCACTCCATTGCTTGTGCTCTCAAGTTTGGCTTGAGAGGGAGGGGGTTTCTGGAAGGCTGCCTTTCTCCCCACTATCAAGCGTCTTGCCTCTGCCCCCCCCTCTCCTCCGCCCCCCCCCCCCGAGCAGCGGCAGGGAAGGAGGGCTCTTTGGCAGAGCGGATGGGAGCTGCTCTTGGCAGCTCCAAGAACCCCTCGGCCAACGGAGCTCCTGGCCTTGTTGACTCAGCCGGGAGGAGGAATCGGTTTACAGGCCTCGCAAGTCCCCTTTTCACCTTTCCCATCTCGAAACAATGAGGAAACTGGAGGCTGCCAGCTGATGGGAACCTCCAGAGCAGGGGTGTCAAACTCGATTTCATTGAGGTTTCATTGAGGGCCGCATCAGGGTTGTGTTTGACCTGGGGGGGGGCTGGGGGGGGCATGGCCAGGGTGGGTGTGGCCAGCTCAACCTCACTTGTGTCGGTGCTTGTGGTGGCCTGAGCGCTCTGCCAGCGAAAATGGGCTCCCGAGCTCCGTTTTTGGCTGCAACGGCCTCCTGCAACCTCTGCCAGTGAAAATGGAGCTCGGAGATGCGCACAGGGGTGGGGCACTTTCGGCACCCAAGGGAAAAAAGGTTAGCCATCACTACCCTATACCATTTCAGACAAATGGCTGTCCAATCGCTTCTTAAAAACCTCCAATGTTGGAGCATCCACAACTTCTGAAAGCAAGTCATTCCATTGGTCAATTGTTCTCACTGTCAGGAAATTTCTCCTTAGTTCTGGGTTGGATCTCTCCTTGGTTAGTTTCCATCCATTGCTTCTTGTCCTGCCTTCAGGTGCTTTGGAAAATAAGTTGACCCCCTCTTCTTTGGGGCAGCCCCTCAAATATTGGAAGACTGCTATCATATCATCCCTAGTCCTTCTTTTCATTAAACTAGACATACCTGTTGTTGCATTCCTCCACATGTAAGGTATTTCCTACCTGGTTGTCGGACTTCTAGTTGTGCCTTTCTGTGCAAAGATACTTCATCGCATAGGTCGGATCCTTCCATTCACACATGACCTTATTTTCATTTTTTATTCAGCCAGTCACTCACTCTCAGCCCTAGGAAACCGAGAATGGAAAACATGTTTTGAAATCTTGGCAAGAAACTGCAGGCAATTGTCGAGGCCGTTGCCTGGAGTAAATGATGACTTGAAGAAACAAAACAAACAAACAATCACAGAGATAATCTATACGGTTGCTAGGAGTCCCAATGACTTCATAGCACATAATCACTCAATCGGTACATGTGGCTCCTGCTAAACCTATATATGATCTCTGGAAAGTTCAGGATGGTCTTCGTGCATGCATGTGTGTGTGAATTCAGATGGTTCATTAGGAAGAATTGCATCTCCATGTTAATGGCCAGTTGAGGGTGGCTTGTTTGCACATTTTGTAGGACCATCTCCCATGAAACAGCCTCAACCGACTTGTGTGTTCATTTCATGCAGGAGACAAAGGTGATTGTTGTATGTGTGTTTTTTTTGGTTAAATATTATAAAATCTATATGGTGAAATAGCTGACTTGTTCTTCCTGCCTCCATCTTTGCTTCACCAGATGAAGGTTACACCCAAACAGTTCACCTCACACACACACTTTTGACTGATCCTGCGATAGGTTTGGACTGGCTGCCGTCCTGCTCCAAGTGAAATAGTAGAAGACACCAAGGCCCTGTGATTGTGTTTCTGTGCTTTGTTCGGTGAATTTGTACAACACTTGCAGTGAGGAGGTTTAGGGAGTGAGGGAATAGCAAAATTCTGCTCTTTGTCTCAGCAACTGGGCTTTGTGAGAATTACCTCTCACATAATCAGTAAAAAAACAACAGGAGAGCAAATACGGCAATTACCGAAACAAAAGACAGGTGGAGATTGACAAGCCCACTCAAAAGAGGGGGAAGGAAAATGCAGCTGAAAAGAATTTAAACTTTATTCTTATACAGGTAGTCCTTGACTTACGACCACAATTGAGCCCAGCATTTCTGTTGTTCAGTGAAACATTTGTTAAGTGAGTTTCCCCCCATTTCACGACTTTTTTTTTGTCACAATTGTTAAGTGAATCACTGAAGGTGTTAAGTTAGTATCATGGCTGTTAAGTGAATCTGGTTTCCCCATTGACTTTGCTTGTCAGAAGGTTGCAAAAGGGGATCATGTGACCCCGGGACATTGCAAAGGTCATAAGTATGAGTCAGTTGCCAAAGCGCCTGAATTTTGTTCACTTGATCACGGAGATGCTACAAAGGTTGTAACTGTGAAAAGTAGTCCTAAGTCACTTTTTTCAGTGCCATTGTAACTCCGAACAGTCACTAAATGAACTGTCAAGGACTACCTGTCTAGGACTTGGTCAGAACTAGGACAGGAGGGAAATCACAGGCTAGAGCAGGGGTCCCCAAACTTGGCAACTTTAAGACTTGTGGACTTCAATTCCCAGAATTCTCCAGCCAGCTATGCTCTGGGAGTTGAAGTCCACAAGTCTTAAAGTTGCCAAGTTTGAAGACCTCTGGCCTAGAGAACCAGCATGCCAAAGGTACCTCCACCCACAGAGGCTAAAGGGAAGCCCCTCAGAAGGGACCCCGGGGAAAGGGCTTTCAGAGCTGCCGGCCAGATGTTGGGGTTGCAACCTCGCCAGAAGAGAACATGGGTTCCCCTGGTCGGTGCTTTTTCAGAGGGCTGACGGATAGTTTCATTGCTCCCTGGTGCGTGCAGTGGGACCTTTTTGTTGGGGGGCTTTTTCCTGACCAGACAACACGGTCATGCTAGAGACAGGCTGCCTGTTTATCTTCCCTTGACTTAAATCCTCCTCATTTTTGAGGATAGCACAGCGTAGCTGTCTCTTGGTTCAGAATGTGGGATCGGCAGTGCACAAGGGTCAGTGTTTGTGTTGCCTGTGTTGCTGGTGCTGTTCCAATGGTGGTCTTGCTCTTTTTAAAAGGGGGGCTCCTGGGCTCTATTTGGAGCAGTTCTTGTAAGAGGAAGTCAGAGGTCAGGAATGACATAAATCTCCTCTGGCTTGTTCATGTTGAGGCTCTGGAAGTGGGGACCTCTGGAAGAGCCAAGCCTGCTTCTGTGTTTGTTGCATGGGTGTTCCAGCTGTTGGGCTCCTTTGTAGCCGCTCATAGATGACCCGACCCTTCTTAGTTGCATGGGTGGGGGGAGAGATGGGGAGCAGCAGGAGCTGTGCTGATTGGGAAAGAGACGCCGGGAAGGCTTTGCCCAAGAAAGCCTCAAGAGAGTTGCATCTCCCCAGGGTTTCCAGGAAGCAGAGGGTGGGAGAGACCCCCTTCGGGCACAGGAATTGGAGTGGGCAGAGATTTCCCACTCTGGCTGGACTTCCCCGAGTGGATCGGAGAGCTGGGCTGCTGTTCTAAAATCAGCCGTTGACACAGTGATGTCAGAGTTAATTCATAAGTTGGCTTCCGTCGATTGCCTCACCCGGCCGATCTTGTCTGGCTGGGCTTGGCCAGGCACCGGCGGGCAGATCCAAGGCTGGGGAAGAAGGGGGCGAGAAGGGAGCGTTGGTGAGCCCTTCGGGGCCAGGCGTGGTGGGGGGAGCGCTTCCTCCCGCTGCCAAGAAACTGCCAGATGTGGCCGTGAATTGCAGGTGAGACTCGGCTGAAGAAAATCTGGCTGGTTTGCGGTTCATCGTCTAATTTTTCCTGCCTGTCCATTTTAATACAGCAGTGTAAAGCATCCTAAAGTCTTGTGCAACGAAATGGAATTGCGGCATCCTCTAACTTCTTCTGGTCTATGGATGCTGCCCAGAGTTCGCCTTTCCTCTTTTGTGTTTGGGAAGTTTATGAGGACCCTTTCAAAAGGCAGCACATGACCCGCCTTCTCCGGAGAGCCCGAGGGGAGGGAGGGAGGGAGGCTGGCACAAGCACCCGCACTTGGCACTCTTCTGGCATGACTCTTCCAGGGCAGCTGCTTTGCGGCTCTCAGGCTAGACCAAGCCAGCGTCCTAGAGAGAGGGACAAAGACACACACACACACACACAAAACACACCCCTCTGTGTACATACGCGTCATCCTATTCCCTTTCAATGTAAGCACCTTTGTATAGAGATTAGAAAAGAAGTGAAAAATAGTAAGCCAAATGAATAATAATAGTGAGTTCTAGTCCTGCCTTAAGCATGAAAGCCGGTTGGGTGACTTTGGGCCAGTCTGTCTCTCTCAGGCCAACCCACCTCACAGGGCTGTTGTTGTGGGGAAGACTGGAGGAGGAAAGAGGATTAGGTACGTTTGCCGCCTTGAGTTACTTAAAGAGTCATAAAGGGATTAAAAAAATCAAATAAAATTAAAAGCTTGAGTGAACATAAATATTATATCTATCTAGTACAAGTGGTCCTTGCTTACTGACTGCTCATTCAACCACTCTTCTAAGTTATCATGGCCTGTTCTCAAACTCGTGGCCATAACAGTTCCGGTTATGTGATCATGATTTGGGCACTTGCCAACCGGCTCACATTTACAGTGGTCATGACATGCCATGGTCATGTGATTGCCACAGCTGGCTTCCAACCGGCAGTCGGGAGGAACCTGGCAGGAAATAGCTAGTCCCAGTCTTGTTACTTAATGACTGTGCGGCTTAGCAACAGAGTTGCCAACCCCTATTGCAGTCAGTACGCGAGGACTATCTGTAACAAGTTTACCTGTGTCCATGATCTGATTGTACCTGAGAGGACAGGCGACCTGTGTCCATTACTGCAACCTGGTCAGATAGAGAGAAGGGCATCCCACTCATTGAGGCGTTTCCTGGGCCATGTCAGTCCCAGGGCAGGCAGGAAGCATTGATTTCATTTACCAAGAAGATAGCATTTGTGCTTATAGATTGCTCCATTGGGTGTTATGGCACTTTCTGGATGGTTTACAATATAGAATTATCATTTGTATCTTGGCCCCAATAATCGGAGTCCTCATTTTCCCGACCTCGGGACGATGGAAGTCTGACTCGAGCTCTGTCATGATCGATCTCTTGGCTGTGGGCAGAGTTTGCCTGCAATGCTGCATTCTAAACTCTGCACCACCAGGGCTCGCTTGTGGCTTGCTTTATCACGTGCCACGATCTCACTGTTGAAGCGACTGGGCGGCTGCTGGTGGGGGGATACTGCAGGGGTCTCTTCCCCAGTGGCCGTCCTTGGGAGTTGGGCCTGGAGAGGTGGGGAGCCATAGGCTCAGGCCCTGCCCAAAGAAGGGAGGATGTCTCGGGGTGCAGGTGGGCCAGCGTCTTCGCCAGCGGAGTTGTGCTGCCCCGAAGGGTGGACTGGCAGCCGGTGGGCCCTCGAAGCCGTGTGGAGGACAGTGGGCAGGGGTTGCTCTGGTCACCACTGTTTTGAAGGCTGCAGGATCCGGGTATGGATCAGGGTTGGTTCTCAGAGGATTGCCTTTCCCAGTGGATTGTGCCCATTGAAAGTGGAAAGAGGAAGCCAGTGCATTGGGTGGTGGTGGCCTCCTATGGAACAGCCATAAGCTCTTGTTTTAGTTGAGCATCTGGCTCTGTTGAGGGCCTCCCTCGTTTGAAAGGAGGTGGCAGCGAAATCAGGAAACTCAGACGAGGCCTTGGTGCCCTTCTGCCTTGCAAGCCTGCCCTGCCCCTGCGGCGTCCTTGGTTCTAGAAGAGAGCAGGGGCAGATGGCCTAACCCAAGGGTAGGCAAAGTTGGCTCTTCTATGACTCGTGGACTTCAACTCCCAGAATTTCTGAGTCAGTCATGCTAGCTTAGGAATTCTGGGAGTTGAAGTCCACGAGCCATAGAAGAGCCAACTTTGCCTATCCCTGGCCTAACCTAACCCCGACCAGCCAGCGTTCCTATTGTCCACATTTGATGAAGTGCCAGCTGAGATTCACCTAGGTGGCCCATTTCTGTGGCAGAGCAAGAGAAAGTAGAAGCGATTCTGGGCAGTGCTATTATGGCGTGATGCCCTCAAATTCTAGGGTCTGCTGTACTAAGAAAGGTTAATTCTGACTAATTGGGAGCTTTCAGAATTTACCTGGATGTGCGGAGTTTATTCTGCTGCTGCTGCTCTTTTTACTCTTGTGCATGATTTATGCCAGTTACACTAATCTTGGGGAGTGGCAAGTAACTCTGCAGAATACTGGAGCTCCACACCCAGGCCTCGGAAGATGTAATTAACTCTCTCTCTCTCTTTCTCTCCCACACACGAATGCACACCTGTCTCATTTACCTGCTTATGCATTTCAGTGTTCTCCCCTGACTTTCCATCTTCCTCCGCTTCCATGTTCCATATGTTCATACATTCAGGGTGCACCAAAAGTCAGGCCCCCTAGAGAACATACGATACGAATTACATTAAATGCTCAAATTGGTTGCCGTTTTCTACCAGACACTTCCTTACTCCTAAGTACAGTCATCTTTTCTCTCAAAATATTAAAATTAATAAAACGTTGGGGCCTGATTGGTGGTACCCCCTGCAATCAACCATCAATCGATCAAATCCCTCCTTAGGCATGAAGCCAGCAAGATGACCTTGGGCCAGTCACTCCTCTCAGCCCTGGAGAGGAGGAGGCAGGAGAAGCCCCTTCTGAAAAATGCCGCACTGGTCCAGGCAGTTGTCAGGAATCAAGATTGACACAAAGGTGCGTGGGCACATGCATCCGCGCGCACACAGACACACACAGCCCTGTTTAAAACTGGGCCTTCTAAATAGACTCCCCCACCTCCTGGCTCTTTTCTTAAACTCTCTAGAGCAGAGTTCCCCAACCTTTCCTGGTTGGCGGCCCGGTTGGGGTGGGGAGAGGGAGGAAAGGGGGAATGATTTTGTGGGAGGGGCAAGCGCATATGCACATGTGTGCATGCGCAAAGGTGCCTGCGATGTTTGCACGAGTGGGGCCGCAAGCACCCACAATGACACTCGTGAGTGGGGCCGCAAGCACCCACGATGATGCTTGCGTGAGTGGGACCGCGAGCACGTGTGATGACATTCATGTGAGTGTACCAGCTGGCTACTCAGTGGCGATTAGCCCCTCTCTAGAGCATGACTGGCTCAGGAATTCTGGGAGTTGAAGTTTACGGATTGCAAAAGGACCCTTGCTCTAGAGCAGGGGTGTCAAACTCAAGGCTGGGGGCCTGATCGGGCCCACGGGGTGCTTAGATCTGGCCCATGACACCGCCCTGGAAATAGCAAAGGACCGCCTAGCAGTGCCTCTGTCAGTGAAAACGGAACTTGGAAAGGCTGTGTGCGGCCTTCCCGAGCTCTGTTTTCACTGGCAGAGGGGTTGCAGGAGGCCATCTCAGCCGAAACGGAATTCGGGAGCCCGTTTTTGCTGGCAGAGCGCTTGGGCCACCACAGGCGCCCCCGACACGAGTGAAGTTAAGCTGGCCACACCCACCCTGGCCATGCCCCCCGCCCTCCCAAGGTCAAACACAACCCTGGTGCGATCCTCAGTGAAATCGAGTTTGACATCCTTGCTCTAGAGAGTTGGGGCCAAGAGGAGATCCCCAGCCCTTCCGAAAGGCAAAGAAAGCCTTCCCAGTTAGCAGCCATGGATGCTTTGGGCCTGGGAGGGGCCAGGAGCAATTGGTACCCAATGCAGATTTGGCACCACAGATGTTGGGCCATCCAAATGTGTTATTAGTTAGCAGCCACGTGGCCTCGTGTTGTATCAGTTGAAGCTCTGTGACACCACCTGAGGGTTTCTTTGCTCCTGGTTCTACTTAGGATTTGGGCAGCCCCCTGTTTTCATGACAAGACAATCAAATGAGAGTTGTGGGGGTAAAAGAGGCAGGTTGGTGGGGTGTCGGGTGTGCAGCAGTTTGTGTTGACCCGTCAGGCTGTTTCTCTCTTCAGAGGCCATTAAGAGACCTCACTAGTATTTCAAGATCACGATTCTTAGTCTACGTTTGTTCATCTATAACTTTAGAAAGAAAACAAACTTTCTCAGGGGAAAATTAGAATGAAATGGAATTTTCAAATTAAATGTTAGTGTTCTGGTGCAAAATCAGGGGTGGGCTTCAAAATGTTTAGCAAGGGGTTCTCTGCCCGGTTGCTGGGTGGGCGTCGCCATGGTGGGCATGGCCTAGTTGGTCTCCTGCACCATGGCGGGGGGACGGGGCATTTTTGCCCTCCCCGTGCTCCGGAGGTTTTCTTCGAGCCTCCGGGAGGGCGAAAACGGCCTCCCCAGAGGCCCTGGGGAACTTCCGGTAGGCCTGTTTTTCGTCCTCCCCAAGCCTCCGTGAGTGCCCTGCACTTACCTGCATTCAAAACGGGACATGTGGGGACTCCTGGGTGGGGTGGGGCAGGGTGGGCGGGGCTGGCCAAGAGTGGGATTTGGGGGTTCTCCATACTGCACAGAATCTTAGCTAGAGGTTCTCCCAAACCCCTGCGAACCCCCAGCAGCCCACCCCTGTGCAAAATACATGCTGCGTTCACCAGTTCTATTCTTGAACATATTCTAGGTTGAGAAACATAGACAAAGAAAGAGAGAGAGAGAGAGAGAGAGAGAGAGAGAGAGAGAGAGAGAGAGAGAGAGAGAGAGAGAGAGAGAGAGAAAGGAAAGAAAGAAAGAAAGAAAGAAAGAAAGAAATATACTTGAAATGAAAAAAAAAGGGAAAGAGGCACAGCACTTTGGCAGAGAAATGGGCTGCTCTTGGCAGACTCCATGGTGCAATTTAGCTGGGAGATGCAACGGAGAAGCCCTGTTTGGGGGGGGGGGGAGCACCGACTTGCTCGCTCTGGCTGGGTCGGAAGCTCAGCTTGCAAAACCTTGGAGCAAGCTGCAGTCGGCTGGAAGGGAGGAGATCTTTTAGGGGTTGCTTTTGGCCTCCAGCTTTGGGCTCAACAGGCCACCAGCACAGTGGTGGGTTCCTACCAGTGCGGTCCACTCTATAGCACCGGTAGCGGCCCGCTGGTGACGTCACAGTACCGGTGCGGTCGGTTGCCAGTGCCTGGGTGCCGCCTTTAAAAAATTTTTTTTTTTAATTTTTTAAAAAAATTTCTTCTGCGCATGCCCAGAAGCCGAGCTTTTGGCACTGCGCATGTGCTGCCTTCCTACCCCACAGTGAGTCCAAGCAGGGGAGGATGGCTGAGGGAGCATGTGAGACGCTGAAAGAATGGGCGGGAGGACCTATCTCAGTTCCCCTCCCTTCAGCAGTCCGAGAAGCTATGAATGCGCGGTGATGATCCCAGGCATTTTCCCACGTTCGAGGCTTCTCGAGCTGCTGAGGGGAGGGGGAACGGGCGGCAGGAGCCTAGGATCATCGAATGGGGAGAAGGATTCAGGCCGGACGGAGCCTCCTAGAAGAACCGCTGCCGTGGTCTTGCTGCTCCCGCTGGGGGGGGCTGCGTTGCAGGTGGGCAATGTCCCCCCGCTTCTCTGGCCGCTGCCAAGCTCCAGAGGCCCGCGCCCACCCGGTTACATGGCTGGCAAGCCACACCCACAAAATAAGCCACGCCCACAGAGTGATAGTAAAAAAATTAGGAACCCGCCCCTGCACCAGCAGTGTTCAAAAGGCCCTGCCAGGTACGTCAGGATACTGTGGTGTCCACGTGGACATCCAAGATGTGGGGCCAGAATGAGGCTTAAAAGGTCAGTTCCCACAGTTTCTTGAAAGGACAAACAGTTCAGCATTCGTGCAGCAAGAAGGAAGGTAGCTGGTTTGGAATAACTCCTGAGGAAAGAGAAACAGCTGACTCGCTTCTTTGTCTTGGGGAAAGCAGCTCTGAACTGACCCCTTGCCCTTTCCAATCAAGGGGAAGAGGGAGAGGCTTGTCCAGAGCGGGCACCAAGATGCCCATGCACCATCACGAGAGAAAGACGTTTCCCACAGCATCCCTTTGGTGTCGGTCCTGGATAGCAGTGACTGTGCAGCCTTCACCTGGTCAGTGGCCGATTATGGGCCCTTCACCTCCACACATGCCTCCCCCCTTCCTTGCCCACTCCAGTCGCATTGGCATACGCTGGTCAGAGCTGCAGTCCTCTGGTTGCCTTGTGTGGTGCCCTCTGACTTCTGTGCTGCCTTTTATCGGGTTGCCAGCTCTCACCATCTTCTCTTTTTAGGATGGTTCCATCACCCTGTTAAACAGTGTGCATTGTAAGGGGGAGCTGTGTTTCTCTCCCTCCCCATCCCCCATTTAAGCCCTACCACAGGGCCGAGAGCCTTCTCCGCTCTCTTCTTAAAATGCTTTCTCCTTTCAACCTATTTGACTCTTCTCCGGCCCTTAGCTGGACAAAGTTAGCATCCTCAAATAATGCACCTTCCTTAACTCTCCAAAATAAAAGTTAATGATAACATATCAGAGTTAGAGTCCTTGAAAATTAAAGGAGTCAAAAATGCCTCTTTTCACTCAACAGCATCTCCCTTAGAAAGGAGGTTAGGCATCAGGACAGGTGTTTTCATCCCCTCTCAAGCACCTGGAGCTATGTAGGTTTTTTCCCCTCTCCCGGCCACTCAATGTGGAGAATGAAGAGTCAAGGATCACCAGCAGATGCAGGAGAAATAAACATTTCCTCAGCCCCGTTCACTGCTGAGGGGAGTGAAATCTATTTCACACGCACAGCCATTTTCTTCATCCTTCACCCAGGTCCAAAGGGTCAGTGTTGTGCCAGAAGATTGGACGGAACCTTGGCCTTAAGAAGGCTCTAGGCCAGACCTGACCAACCTGCTAAGACAGGGGTCTCCAACCATGGCAACTTTAAGGCTTGTGGACTTCAACTCCCAGAGTTCTTCAGCCAGCTGGCTGAGGAGCTCTGGGAGTTGAAGTCCACAAGCCTTAAAGTCGCCATGGTTGGAGACCCCTGTGCTAAGAAAGAAAGGGAGACCCAGAGTAGGCCCCAGGCTAGTGAAGATGGTCAGAGAAGGAAGGGTCAGGCTGCTGCAGGGGGATGACGGCTTCCATTTTCATCCTGTCATTCCTGGATGGAAAAGAACCAGATGGTGATGCAAATATGGAGTCTCCATTAAAGATTTGTTGATAGACAGAACTGAGGCACGAGCATCCATCTTCAACCAGTCTTTAATGATTGAAGACGGACTCTCAGCCGAGCTCTTCCTTTTTCCTCAAACATACTGAATTAAGGCGATGGAAGCCATTTTGGTTTAGCGGTTAAGGCACCAGGCTAGAGAGCGGGAGAGCCAGTCACTCTCTCTCAGGCCAGCCTACCTCACAAGTTTGCTGTTGGGGGGGAATAGGAGGAAGAAGTTGTGTTGGGTATGTTCACTACCTTGAGTTATTTGTAAAATTAATAAAGGCGGGATACAAATGAATAAATAAAAATGCAGCACTTGGGAGTACAAATATAGTACTTTGAAACAGCCCCGTGCTTTGATCCTCTCCTTGTGCAGGTATTTGCTGAATGTAACAAGTACAGTGTATGTCATGTGAAGCACAGTTCATTCTGTTCTGATTTCCTTTTTCTTTCCATTTTTTTGCAGGTTCATGTCTGGCACAGGGCTGGTGATTTACCCAGAAATTGGGGACAAGCTGGACATTATCTGTCCGAAGGCAGACCCATCCAAACCGTATGAATATTATAAACTGTACCTAGTGAAACGGGACCAAGCAGAGTTCTGCAGCACCATCATGGACCCAAATGTGTTGGTGACCTGCAACAGGCCTGAGCTGGAAATCCGTTTTACCATCAAATTTCAGGAGTTCAGCCCCAACTATATGGGCTTGGAATTCAAAAGATACCAGGATTACTTTATTACATGTGAGTGCCCCCCCACCCCAAAGTCTTCCTCTCCTTCAGTGTTATCTTTCTCTCCCAGACTCCTGTGGAGAGTCTCACAATCACAATCACAATCCTGCTGAAGATGTTACCTAGCCTGGTAATGAAATGTTTGGAAACCAACCCACAAGCTCGGAGAACAAACCTTGCCCCTCCTCTCACAGTCTTTCTCTCCCCCTCCTCTCTCTCCCTCCCACCTCCCTTTCTCTCCCCCCCCCCCCCCAATTTCTACCCAGGAACCTCTTTCCACAGGAGAGACACCGCATTGTTCAGTTGCAGTTTGTTAAATGCTCTGTGGCGCCATCTTGTTACCTGTGGCTCTTGTGAAAAATTCTAAATTGGAAGTAGCTGCTGTGCTGGATGCACAAGGGGAAGGGGAAAGATTCCTCAGCTGCCTGATTCTCCGCGCACTCCCTGCGGGCGAGCCAAGCTAACGTTTGCCTGGGCAGATGACACATCCAAGCGCAGGAGCCAGTGTTAAGTCCGGAAAAGGGTTCTGGATTTGCTACGTTAAAGCCTCGGGAAAGAGTCTGAAGGGAGACAGGAAACAAAGCCAAGAGTCCGTTGGCCAAGTGCTGGGAGCGTTGTTTCTCATGATTTTGATCCAGAGATTGAAACCAAAGCAAGCTTCCGGTTAGAAGTCCTCTCCACACACCATTGGTGGATTGCTTCAATGGCCCTCATAGTCTTTCTCCCAAGCTCTGTCCCGCTTTAAGTGTAGCTACAGAGCATTTGGGGTTCTTCAGGAGAATCCAGTGGTTTCCTTGGCTTGTTGGTTTGTTGGTTTGGACATCCCTTGGAAGGGCATTTTTTTAAGCCTGGGGGGGGGGGGGGGCTAGACTACCAAGCTGTTTTGGTGAAAAACCAGCCCAGAGATTTCAGAGCTGCCCAGAGTCACTGGCATGGGAGCTGGCATGGAATATGCTGCTTGTTCCTCCTTTTGGGCACCTGTTAAATGCATCTCGATGGCAGAAGTAACAAGCCTGTTCAGGACCAGCTAGTGCAAGGGGTCTCCAACGTTAGCCACTTTAAGACTCCCGGAATTCTGGGAGTTGAAGTCCACAAGTCTTAAAGTGGCTGAGCTTGGAGACCCCTTGCCTAGTGTGTCTTTTTAGCTCCATAGCAGTCTCTGCCCTCCATTCCCCCAGAGATTGTCCTCCTTCCCTATCTTTCCACATCAAGCGTGTTTTGTGGAAGACGAGGAAGAACTGCAGCCAGGAAATCAGTGGTGTCAAAATAGTATGGGTAACCCTTGACTTACAACCCCAATTGAGCCCAAAATTTCTGTTGCTTAGGGAGACATTTATTAAGTGGGCTTTGCTCCATTTTATGACCTTCCTTGTCTCAGTTGTTAAGTGAATCACTGCCGTTGTTAAGCTAGTAACCCCGTTGTTAAGTGAATCTGGCTTCCCCATTGACTTTGCTTGTCAGAAGGTCACAAAAGGGGATCACATGACCCCAGGACATTGCAACCGTCATAAATATGAGTCAGTTGTCAAGCATCTGAATTTTGATCATGTGACCATGGGGATGCTGCAGTGTTCACAAGTGTGAAAAACGGTCATAAGTCCCTTTTTTTCAGTGCCATTGTAACTTTGAACGGTCACTAAACGAACTGTTGTAATTCAGGGACTGTCTGTATCTCCATCCACAGAGAGAGAGGGGGGCAAGAGGAGTCTTTCAGAGGGACCCTCCCTGGTTTTCCAGAGAGTAAGGGGAGAAACACTTCCAGTCTCGCAAGATCCAATAAATAAAGATACGAGTTAGTACTCCTACTGTAGTTATGCTTCATGTCTGGACTACCTCAAAGGGCTATTTGTGGGACCTCTTTTGGTTAGGTACACTATTATCATTTAGAACAATGTCACAGGTAACAGTAACAGGTACTAGTTCAATCTATAGTAAATTGATCCTCGGAGCAGGACAGCCACTTTTGCCTCCTGCTGGCTCCCGACTTCTCTTTCTAACATCATATTTGTGTTATTTGTCAAGCGCTGAAGGGTCTTGTTGTTGGGGGATGCAGCCTGAAAAGGAGGCACTGATCGATGGACTCCCCTGTGGCTGATGTTAGTAGGGCCTCTAATGATGTGACAAGACGGATCCTTTTAGGCCCGGTCTTTTGTTCAGCCCTTGGCATCCAGGGCCTGTTGGCAGGACAGGCAACATCCGGTACTGCTTTTCCTTTTTCCCAATGAACTTCTCTCATTTCACTGATTTGGGAGAAGGAATCGTTTGGTTTCTGCCACATCTGCTTTTTATATAGCTACGGAGGACACATGGAATGCTTCTAGCTGGGGCTCTGGATGCCAACAGGGTTTCTTTCCTATTGTCTTCTGGGCCTGCCCTCTCTAGATTGTTCCAGAATACCAGTGTGGCTTTGGGCTTCTTTCCTTCGTTTCCACCCACCTCCCACTTCACTAAATGGACAGATGTTGATGTGCTTGTTTGGCTTTAATTTCTGTTTGAAGAGTTGAAAATGGCAAGACGGCGAAGAATGACCACGTACAGTTTTTAGATAATTACAGACTTGGACCAGAATTTCCTTCCAGGCTGTCCCTTGGTCCCACTGTGAACTTAAAGGGTGGAAGGAAATTAGAAGCAGATGCCGGTTTGGCCCTGCCCATCCAGCAGAGGCTCCCACCAGCTCTTCTAATTCATAGAGCCATGATTTTCCGCTCTATTAAGTCTTTAGTTCTCGGTCTCTAAAAGGAGCACTTCCTTTGCTGCCATCTTGGTCCAGTTAAAAGAGCTTCCGGAATAACAGAGGAGTCACTGAGGCACGTGAGCGGAGAGCAGGGCAACAGGTTGGCAGAACCAGAAAGTGGTGAAGATGTGTGATGAGAACTGCTGTAGTCTGGATATGGAGCTGACCATCAATTCATAGGGAAGGGAATAGGTTTTTCAACACGTTTAATATTAATGCTCAGATTTGTTGTTCCGTGTTGTATTTCTCTTTTGATAGGAAGCAGTTTTCAAGTCTTTCCTGAACTGGGCTTTGGTGGCCTGAAGCTCTTGTATTTCTGGATTGACTTTCTTTATCTTATTATTGTTGGCTATGGTTCCGTTGAAATTAATTTAACTTTTGTTTTTGTCCTGTGGCGAGTTGTCCCATTCCACTCTGCTGGTTCATCTTGGCTTGCGATCCTCCGAGGCCCTCCGGTTCCTTTCCTGTGAGGAGCTGCATTCTCTCCACAGGATTAGTCTTGTTATCTGGAGGGGCAAATCCCAGGAGCTTCAACCAACTTTGGCTAAAGCTAAGAGGTTTTTGATGGAGCAAACTAGAGAATCTCAGGCTTCCCACCTCACTGGGGTTTCTATGGCATTTTACCAGTTAGGGTAAAATAAAACCAGCACAACCGGATAATGATAGTAGACTTCCATTTTCTGCATTCTGGAAACATTTCTTTTAGGTTAGAGCAACGTGTTACTTGTGGTTTGGAGTTGACCATTTGGTTACATGATTGTTTCTTTGATTTGTTTGCTGCCCATCTCCTTCAAGGTGACTCTGGGCGAATGCTGAAACCATGAACAATAAATATTCCTAATAACAGTAATAAAGCACAATTAAAAAGATGGGGAGGAAGGGGTGGAGATGGGGGTCTTACCTCCAGAATGATGCACCCCCATTGGGGCACCAGGCCAGCTGGCAGAGCCAGGCCTTCAGACCCTGTCAGAAGGGTGGGGGCAGATCCCACCTTGAGCAGGTGAGATGTTCCAGAGGGTGGGAGTCACAGCACAGAAGGCTCTTCTCCTGGACCCACCAACCAGAATTCCTTAGCTGACAGGATCCGTAACATGCCCCTTCTGCTGGTACGGGTGTCCAGAGTCTGGGCCACCCTTTGATGTTACCTAGGATGTTACCAAAGCTTCAGCAGGGCCGTGTAGTAAAGCCCCCAGGATATCCCCCAGTTCCTGGCTTGGTACTTCAAAGTAGTGACATCTGAGGTGATGGGTAGTAGAAAAGCTAAGCTCTGATCTAAGCCTTTTGTAATGTCTAATTGACACATGGATATATCAAGCTATTGGGGCTCCCATTGCCCAACTGCAGCCATCATCTTGATTCCCCCCCCACCCCAGCAGAGGCCACTGCTAGTGAGAATATTTGTAGCTCAGGGTTGAAACAAGGGGTCCTTGGTGGTCTCTGAGCTCACTTGTTTTCTTGCAGACGTTTCATTACCCAAACTAGGTAACATCATCAGTGCTCACCGGAGGCCACTGGTTCAGTATATTCAGTAAGCAGTTTATTATTTTATGTGCAGCTCTTTTGTATGAAGTAGAAGGAGATCTCTGTGGGGCGATTTTGTGTTTTGGTGTCACCTGGCTTAGTGTGGGCTGGAGGCAGAAAGAAGAGAGCAGGGATTGATTGTGGTGTTTATAAAAGACAAATGCAGTGGAAGAGGAATACTCTGGGCATTGCCAAAGTCTTCCTTCTCCATTATGCTCTGGAATGTGGCCTCTCAGGGATCTACGTAAGCGCCAAATCATCATCGTTAGCAGCCCCCATTCCATACCCATAGATGTGAACAGAACTGTAAGCTGTCCATCTACTTGTGTCCTGCTTATGTGTAGCTGATCTTCAGCAACAGGCTGGTGCAAGATATTGATTTAAAGCTCTCCTGGAGGATTGTTTCTGTGCTTTGGAATTTAATTGGTTGTGTGCTGCTCATAAAAAAGTCTGCTTTGCCCAAATTGGTCTTGGATGGTTTTGGAAGTTTCCTTGCCTTAGGGATATTTGGGTCTTGTTGTTTTGCTAGGAAGCAAGTAGTCCTTTGATCCTGCCTCAAAACACAGAGCTGGAATGAACACGGCCAAATTCCCAGCATTGAAGCTAAGGCAGCTCAGAAAGCCAAATTCTTCAGCAATTGAGAAGAGGAAGGACAAAGCTGGTCATTAAAAGGTCTCAGTTGCTAATAAAATGGAACTCAGAGGAGAACATCCGAGACTCTCCAATTTAAGCAGGCAAACCTTGCATTTCAAGACTTCCTGAACTCCCTCCCGGTAATGTTTGTTTAGAACAAAGAGCAAACAATGCAGAGGTTTTGTGGTGAAGTCATGAGGAATGCATTACATATGACGTGGGTTAGGTAACCCTGTGTAGAAACCGACTCGGTCACCCCTCTGGATTCACCCTTTTGAAGACTGGCTGAACAATTCCAGTCATTCTGGCTTCCACTTAGCCATAAGATAAGACTTGTGGGGGCTTCCAGCGTGTTGGTATTCACATTGTGCTTGTTGAATATAACACGGAAATGATACCAAATGTAAAGAGGTGAGTTCAAGAAAAGAGAACTGAAAATCTCCATCTTGGATGGGGGGACTGAACATCTTTCTACACAAATCAGTGAAATTGCAGGTTCAGGAGCTCCACCGTGGCTCGGAAAGGCATTCGGCTTGGCGGCTTCTGTCTGTGCCTCGCATCTGATCACACAGTACAAATAATGTGGCCAAGCTGAGAAATATCAGTAGCCTCATCAGTGTCTGGTTTCCTCTGCATTTTTTGGGTGTTCCTCTTGAGATGTCAGCTTCAAGGAAAGTTGGTTAGGGAACCTAAGTCCCGTCTGCCTTTTCTCCTGCATCAACCCACCAAATGAACGGAGCGCTGATTCAGCAGCAGGAGCCCAACTTGGCGGTTTCTGTGGGTTGCAACTGGAGCCATGAGTCACCCTCTTGGCATTAGGAGGTCCCAAGGCTTCATTAAGATGAGGGAGATCATCTTCATGTTCTGGAATTACTTTTAAATTGCTTGTAGCCATTCCAATTCTGAAATAGTTGAAGTAAGCAACAACCATCACTCACTAGCTAAGCTTGATGCAGATCAGATGTGATTTTGCCAGAATCAGAGTGGCTTGAAAAGTCATCAGGTGGCACCTACAACGGGTTGAAAAATACCTTGGATTTTATTTCTGATGAGTAGAACTGCATTAATGCCTTCTTGCTGGCTTCCTGAAGGCGGAGCATGATCGAGATGTTTGAATGCATATGAATGCAGGCAAAAGCTAAATGCAGTTTAGTTTAGGTCAGGGGTCCCCAAACTTGGCAACTTTAAGACTTGTGAACTTCAACTCCCAGAATTCTCCAGCCAGCATAGCTGGCTGGAGTCCACAAGTCTTAAAGTTGCCAAGTTTGAAGACCTCTGGTTTAGGTGAGCAGAAAGGTGCCCTTGAAACTTTTCCTTCAAGGTGCCTTTTGGATTATCCCATTTTTACAGTAACAATTCCTCCCTGTGAATCCCGCCTTTAGGATGTATAAACAAAGGGAGGAGTTTTATTATAGAAACCCCCCCAAAATGTCCCCCTTTGCTACCCAAATGCAAGACTTGAAACTTGACTTCTCCTAATTGCAAAAGGGAGAGTAATGGAAAGACACAGAATAAACCTGTTTAGTGTAAAATAAGCTTGGTTGACTTCTATAGGCTTTCCCTCGTCTGTGTTTGTATCAGGTTGAAAAACCAAAGCTTGTTTCTTCCTCTTTTCTCATTTCTCTCTCGTTTTAGGGAAACCGGTTAGGGCCCACAGAGTTGGCCTCCTCCAGCTCCCGTCAGCCAAGCAATGCCGGCTGGCGGGCCCTAGGGGGAGGGCCTTCTCTGTGGCGGGCCCCGTGCTCTGGAACCAACTTCCTCCAGAGACCCGAACCATCCCCACCCTGCTGGCCTTCCGAAAAGCCGTTAAGACATGGCTTTTCCTGCAGGCAGGGGGTAGAGCCTAATTCCAACTGAACTCTCCCCCGGGTATGTCTGATGGTTGGATGGTTTTTTAATATTGTAATTTTTAATTTTTATATCCTGATTTTAATCTAATTGTTTATTGGTTATTCTTGTATCTTTTGTGCTGTACGCCGCCCTGAGTCCCTCGGGAGTTGGGCGGCATATAAGAAAACCTAATAAATAAAATAAATAAATAAAGTTTTTGTCTAAAGCAGGGGTCCCCAATCCCCCCCCCCTGGGCTGCGGCCTTTTTGGAACTGGGCCGGGCAAGCGGCAGCAAGTGCGTGCACGCAGCTCCATTTGCACGAGTAGCGGGCACTCGCGTGCGTGCGTGAAGCTCCATTTGTGCAAGTGGCGGGCATTTGCGACTGCAAATGCAGTTTCACACCCTCGCGGGAGTGCCTGCCACTTGTGCAAATGGAGCTGCACACACACTTGCCTGCCACTCACACAAAATCGTTTCTTCTCTCCCCACCACGCAAAGTATAAAGGGAAGAATGCATTGTAGGGATTCCTCTTTTCCCCCCATCGCCAAGGGTGGCTTTGCCCTTTTAAAAGAAACCACAACTCAGAATTTTAGTTCAGACAAACCTCCAGATTCCCAGCCTCTTTTATTAGGTGTGTTTCTTTTGATTGTCTGGTCTACAGATTCCTGGTTCAGTTTCCCTGAGCAGTGATCCAGATGGTTTCCAAAAACATTCTTCCCAGTTATTGTGAACTAACCCATCCCCTGCCAGAAGGCCCAACCCCACCCCATGCAGGCATTTTAAACCATGGTCTAGGAGTCCAAAGTTCTCTCATCAACGCCATTCCCTAAACCAGTGGTTTACTTCTAAAGTTCCATGTTCCTTCATCGGGTGAAGAGGTAACCACCACCTGTCTCTTTTGCTTTCATGCCTAGCTGCTCACAGTTTCTCGATACATTTTTCCGGCTCTTTGTCATATCAATCATCTCCCCCCCCCCCCCATGAAAGAGGAAAAAGGAATAGTAATCTGTGGATTTAATTATTTTAGTAAATCTCTCAGTCACAACTTTGATCTTTGTTCCTGGGAGACAGCATACCTCCCTAGATTGATTGTCCCATCTACAAATTGCTGATTCAGTTCCCCTGAGCAGTGAGTCTGCTATCACCAACACATGCCTGCACGTTTTCTTATGAAATCGATTGTTTAGCTGGACTGGACTGGGTTGGATTTTTTCCCCTTCTATGAGTGACATATGCCGCCCTGAGTCCTTCGGGAGTTGAGCGGCATATAAGAAAGCCGAATAAATAAATAAATTTAAATTTATTTAATTAATTTAATAAATAAATTTATTTATTTATTTATTAAATAAATAAATAATAAATAAATAAATAAATAAATAAATAAATAAATAAATAAATAAATAAATAAATAAATAAATAAATGTCTCCATTTGTCTTCATTCAAGGTTCATTTTCTGCTAGTTAATTTTTCCTTACTGTATTCAGTTCAGTTTAGTTTAGTTCAGTTGGGTTTAGTCTGAGACACAAACAACAATTTTGTTGTTTGTGTCTCAGAGTGGTTAGACTTGTCCCCCCCCCCCAAATGTTTGAATTACCGTATTTTTCGGAGTATAAGACACACCTTAGTTTTGGAGGAGGAAAACAAGGAAAATAACTATACTTCCAGAAAGCCACATCAAATTTAAAGATCTGTAAAAGTATAATCTGAAATGTAACAGTGTCGTTTAGTAAATTTCCTGACAGTTAGAACAATTAGAACTGAAGTTAGAACTGAAGTGGTGTAGGGTTTCCTGCCTAAGCAGGGGGTTGGCCTAGAAGACCTCCAAGGTCCCTTCCAGTTGTTGTTGTTGTTGTTGTTTATATTATTATTATTATTATTATTATTATTATTATTATTATTATTATTATTATTATTAGTAGTAGTAGTAGTAGTAGTAGTAGTAGTAGTAGTAAGATAAGGCAGCTGAGTTCAACCCTGACTTAGTCATGTTTGGAGTAGATCTATTAAAATAATTGGGAGGAGTTAGTGTGATTACATTTAAGAAAACTTTCTGGCATTAATATGCTGCCATAATGTACATTTCTCCAATTCTTTGCTATTTCTATGGGTCAGGCACACATGCACAGAAATACACAGCAAACAGTGTATATCATCTGTACTGTTTGCTGTTTGGCAAATTGCTGGGAGGCAGAGGCCTTTTCTCTGCTATTTAGAAGAAGACACAATAGCACTGGGCCTCTTCAGATCAAGCATTTATTTTAAAAAGCTTCTTCATTTTGTTAAGTTGTCTAGAACAATAATAAAGCAGTCTTTAAAAAATAAGTCTAATAATTTGAACACTCTACAAACATTTATAGTTATTGACTTACCTCCTTGCATGCAGTTTCAGCAGTCCAACATTGCCAGCAGTCTACCTTCAGGAAATTTGTCTCCTTGCAGCTACCGTAGTTAGTTTCATTTTTAGCACGTGGCTGCAGCCTCTCAGCTGACAGTCGGCAGGCAGATAATCACTTCTTGTGCTAATTAGGCTCTACCCTGTTTGCTGCAAAGAGGTAAATTGCTTGGAAGGCAGAGGCCAAAGGGTGGGGGTGGCTGGGTGGGGCTACATTAGGTGTATAAGACGCACCCAAGTTTTCACCCTCTTTTTTTGGGGAAAAAGGTGCGTCTTATACTCCGAAAAATACGGTAGTTTACATTTACATTTAGTACAGATACAACTTGGGTCTTCTGTGAGTATGATGCCACCTATATTGCAGACTTTTTTCCATGACTGCGTGTTTTTCCATGTGTTTTTAAAAGTGCTATTATTTTTTTAAAAAATCCTGTTCTGTTTTCTTTTTTTAAATTAAGGAATTTAATTCCTTAACCAATCACGGTGAGTTGGTCGTGGCTAATTGACCTCTTGGGGTTAATGGTGAAATAATACTTGTTTCAGCTCTTCTTGTGGCTAGCGTTGAAATTCCTTTGCTTCTTCCAGGCCGCCTCCATTCTCAGCTGTCGCCCTGCAGCACGTCCTATTGTCTTTCTGATGCCGCTCCTCCTCCCTCTTCCTCCTCCCTCTTCCTCCTCTTTTTCTTTCTTTGGCAGTTCTTCAAAACTGATGTCTAAATTCTCCCCCAGCCCTAATTCCAACTTATTTTATCTGTATTCTTCCTCCTTTTTCTTCTCCTCCACTCCGAACTCCTCCTTGTTGTACTGCTGCTTACATGACCGCAAGATATTGCAATTGTTATAAATGCAAGCCAGTTGCCAGGCACCCAAACTGGGATTATGTGACCTAGGGGTTGGTGGTTAATCATAATGTTGGGGACAAGTTGTAAGTCATTTTTTCCAAGGCCATTTTAACTTCAAACCTTTGAGGAAAAATGTGCACTTAAATGTGCAGTACATGTATGTATGCATGTATGTGTTGGTTGGTTGGGATTTGTGGTTAGTTAACTAGAAAAGAACCATGAAAAATGCTTTTGTACATGCTAACTGCAACAAGATGCAATCTACACAAAGATGGAAGGATTCCAAAATACCCACTCTGGAGGAATGCTTGGGAAGATGACAAAATTGGCAGAAAATGGCAAAGTTAACTTGCTTGATCAGGGACAAAACAACAAGTATGCTTATTCGTGATTGGAAACCCTTTATGGACTTTTTGCTGAAAACAGAAAAACTGAACTGGTGACTTTATTCTATAATTCGAAAGTATGGGAAGAAGGCAGTTATGAGGCAACCTTAAAGAGGGAGGATAGATGATAAATTTCCTCCACTGAGGAAAATGAAGGATGACTCTGAGTGGACACGACCTAGAGCGGCCTAGTTTGTGGCGATAAAAGCGGTGAAAGAGCATTATTTCTTTGTCCTTATTGTGCCCACAGGGTGCCGCCCAGTGGCTGTGTTTCAGATCACTCGGTCCCTCCTGGGACAGAAAGGCTCGGTGATCATCTACAGCAGGGGTCTCCAACCTTGGCAACTTTATGACTTGTAGACTCCCAACTCCCAGAATTCCTCAGCCAGCTGGCTGAGGAATTCTGGGAGTTGAAGTCCACAAGTCGTAAAGTTGCCAAGGCTGGAGACCCCTGATCTACAGGGCCAAGCAAAGGAATTTTTTCAACTCCTGAGGGAGAAAGTAATTTGGATTCGTGCCCACTTAGATCCCGTGTGTGGAGCAACTCCATGTGAGATGCCTGAGGAGAGATCTTCCCAGTTATCTGGGAACGGTTTGACAATGTTGGATCTGAGGAAGTGGACGGAGTCCTTGATGCTGTCAGTTCTACCACCTGTCAGTTCAATCCTTGTCCCTCCCGGATGGTGAAAGCAGGTGGGTTCAGGCAGTGATTGATTAATCTCTGCAGGAGGAGACATTTTCGGGGGCTTTTAAGGAGGCCTGGTTTTGCCCCTCCTTGAGAAACCATCACTTGACCCCACCTAACAGGACAACTTTCATCTTGTTTCCAATCTTTCTTTTTAGGGAAGGTGGTTCAAAAAGGTGGTTTCTTGGAAACTTCAGAGAGTCCTGGATGAAACTGATTATCTGGACTCCTTATGGTCAGAATTCAGGCCCTGTTACGGGACAGGAACAAACTTTAGTCAAACCCCATTTGGAATACTTTGTCCAGTTCTGGAGACCTCACTTAAAAGAGAGATTGCTAAAATTGAGCGAGTCCAGAGACAGGCAGCAAAAATGGTGCAAGCTCTGAGAAACAGTCCGGTTGCAGGACAGAAATGCCCTTGGTTGCATGTCGACAGTCTCTGGCGAGAGAGGAATGGGATAGTGCAGTGATGGCGAACCTTTTTTTCCTCAGGTGCCAAAAGTGCGTGCGCGCGTGCTATCGCACATGCGCAAGTGCCCATACCTATAATTCAATGCCTGGGGAGGGTGAAAACGGCCTCCCCCACACCCCCAGAGGCTCTCTGAAGGCTGGAAATGGCCCATTTCTGAACTTCTGGTGGGCCCGGTAGGCCCATTTTTCGCCCTCCCCAGGCTCCAGAGGCTTCCCTGGAGCCTGGGGAGGGCAAAAATGCCCTCCCCCATCCCCCAGAGGCCCTCCAGAAATCAAAAACGCTCTCCCAGAGCCTCCCTACGAGCCAAAAATCAGCTGGCTGGCGCTCACATCCGCGCTGGAGCTGAGCTAGGCAATGGCTCCCGTGCCGGCAGATATGGCTCCGCGTGCCACCTGTGGCACGCGTGCCATAGGTTCGCCATCACTGGGATAGTGCGTTCATCCTTGCTCTCCTTGACCTCTCAACTTCTTTCCGTACCATTGACCATGTATCCTTTTGGACCAACCACGGGATTTGGGACTGTGCTGTGCTGGTTTGGTTTCTTCCTCCAAGGCTGGTTCTAATCAGTGTTGATAGGGGCTGAGAGGTCCAGGCCAAACGGCCATGCCTTTCTGTGGGGCACCGAAGGGCTTGGGAGTCTCTCTCCGCTCCTGCTTAACAGGGTGGGGTATCATCAGTATGCCAATGGGACAGTCCCAATCAGTATGCCAGTCTCCATCCTGGGTGACCCAAGTAATGCTGTGGCTGCCCTTTCGCAGTACCTGTGGCGGTCTGGACGGGGCAACAGGTTTCGGCTGAATCTTGTTGGAGGAGCTGTGGGTGCGGGGGCCTTGGGAGCCTTTATCAACTTCAGTTCTGGATAGGGTTGCATTGGCCAAGACAGACTCTGTGCACAACTTGGGGGTTATCCTAGACTTGCCATTCCTGGTCAAAGAACAGGTTGTGGTTGTGGCTAGGAGAGCCTTTGCACAGCTTCCTATTGTGTTCCAATTGTGCCCTTTTCTGGATCTTGTGCTCAGTCACTCATTCCTTTATCATCTCATGTCTGGATTATTACTATGTGCTCTGCATGGGGCAACCCTTGAAGAGTATTCAGAAACTACTGTTGGTTCAGGATACACAGTGGCGTTCTGGAGGCCCATCTGTGGCACATGTAACACCACTGTTAAGTGAGCTGCATTGGCTGCTGATCTGCTTCCAGGTACAGTTCAGAGGTGTTGGCTATCATCACCTTTAAAATCCTTTATGGCTCCGGGATACCTGACTGTCCTGCCCCAAAGGCACTGGTGCCCTCCTCTTATTCTGGCAGAAAGGCCCTGCTGTGGAGCCCACTGGTCCAGGAATTTCAGCTTTTCTGCCACTGCTGCCCCTCTTCGGAGCACCTTGATCCATCCCACACCCCCACCCCTTTGGCCTTCCAGAAGGGCCTTCAAACCTGGCTCTGGAGCTGGCCTGGGCCCCTGATGGAGGCCCCCTGGGTTGGGGAATGGGTTGGTGCAATGACAGGCAAGGCACCACCCCCGCTCCGCTTGAGCCCGTGGTTTTTGTAAATCTGTACTTAATCCTGTGTAATTTTGTTTTTCTATATTTCTGTTTTATTACATCGTAAACTGCCCAGAGTCACTTTGGACAGCAAGATGGGCAGCATAGTAATTTACATAGCAATCAATAAAAAATCCTGGAAATTGCATGGATTTGTATGTGTCCGCGTACATGAGGAGGTGGTGTGGCTTTGTCTTTTTAAGCCCCATTGAGGTCCTGTTGCTGGAAAAGTGGGGAGCAGAGGAGTTTTGCCAAGCCCACCCCATCCCCGTGCCCCCTCCCATTCACCTGGGCAAGCCAAGAAGGCTTCAGAGGCAGAGCAGGGAAGGTCGGGAAGGAGGCTGAGAAATGACTGAATTCTGGTTGGTTCTGGCCAGCCGTCCAAACCATTCCCTCACCAGGGACAGCAGAAAATTG
This sequence comes from Diadophis punctatus similis, assembly GCA_023053685.1. NCBI lineage: Eukaryota > Metazoa > Chordata > Lepidosauria > Squamata > Dipsadidae > Diadophis > Diadophis punctatus. Next base: position 17,319,791 of record JALIGW010000014.1, on the reverse strand, counting down.
GGGTGAACCAGTGGTGAAATCCAAATTTTTTTACTACCAGTTCTGTGGGCTGGCTTGGTGGGCGTGGCATTGGCTTGGTGGGCGTGGTTTGGTGAGCGTGGCAGGGGAAGGATAGCAAAATCTCCATTCCCACCCTACTCCAGGGGAAGGATACTGCAAAATCCCCATACCCTCCCCACTCCTGGGGGAAGGATATTGCAAAATCTCCATTCCCACCCCACTCTGGGGCCAACCAGAGGTGGTATTTGCTGGTTCTCCGAACTACTCAAAATTTCCACTACCGGTTCTCCGAACTACTCAAAATTTCCACTACCGGTTCTCCAGAACCTGTCAGAACCTGCTGGATTTCACCCCTGGGGTGAACTACTGTGGTATGGAGTAATAGGCCTGCATCTTTGGGGTGTCTACAGACTTGTAAATGTTAGTGAGGATAATATATGAAATTGGGAGCCTCTGAAAACGGAAAAGCTTTTGTTGAGGAGAAGCAAAAAGAGAAGAGAAAAGTGACCGGCTGACCGGTAGGGCTGAGAAAAATTATCCGATAGTGAGATATTGGGGAGGGGGTGTTTTTGGCCTTTTGCCACCTGTGACCACTTCTGAATTCATTAGTTGTATTCATGGGGAGGAAAGAGAGTTGCACGCCTATCATTTTAGGGGGGTCTGCTAGATGTTCTCTTCTTTCACTCCCCTTCCCTTTTCTCCATCCAAAACATGACTTTGAAGTCAGGAGACCTTTGCCTGGACCCTGCTTCTACCGGATTACTGGGTGCTCATTGCTCTGCAGCCGTTTTCTGCCCCAAGCTGCCCAGAAGACTGGGCGAGAGAGAGATGCAGGAAGCGGCCTTTGTGTGTCTGGCACATGTGGATTTGCACTAGTTAAAATTAGGCCGTTATGCAAGGTCCGTACTGAGATGCGCCTGGAGCAAGGAAAAAGCAGGCCTGGCCTCCCCTTTCTGTTGCCTTCAAAGCCCCGTCCTTATGCCTTCCTCATGCGCCAAATATTTGTGCTCCACGGTTGTTGAACCAGCAGGCAAGGCCTCCTGGGGTGGCGTTCTTAAACTGCCCACGGAAGAAGGGTCAGCAATCTTTTCATGCCCAGGTGTGATCTCCTGTGGTGGGCCACAGCCAATGCTTTCAAGATCCAGATCCAGATCCTGCAAAATTGCATGATTAATGGATGAAGCTCGGTAGCGGAGGGAAGCGAGAATCTTGTTCTCTTTTAAAAAGGTTTGTTTTTTTGGTGCTCTTGGATCTTTTCCAGAGATATTGTAGGTAGGTAGGTGCCCATGGAGAGCCTGCTGTGAAATACAGGCTATGTGGTGATCTGGATTCAGAGGGGAAACAGTCATTGGAAGCGTCCACGTCGCACCTGGCAGGACCTCCTGAAGGCAGATTCATTGTCTGGGGCGAGCAAGAAGTGGCCCTCATGTGTAACATCCATAAAACTTTCATATCCAATGGCTTCCGTAGCCCTGTTTGCAAGCCTCATATTGAAATTTTGGCATCCTGTCTCCGTCCTGTTTTGATTTTAATTGGTTGCATCTTACTTTAAATTAAGGGCACTGAATCAAAAGTTTAGGGTCTCCTGCTTAAGCAGGGGGCTGGACTGGATGACCCCCAAGGCCCATTCCAGCTGTGTTATTCTGTTAAGTACAACTCCTAGGTCACACAACTCCACACACACAGACATGCCTTTGGGGCTTCTTATGGGGGAGGGGTTTTTCTTTTCAGGATCCGGTGGTACTTGCTTGGCTTTATTGGGGTGGGGTGGGAGAAGTTCCTCCCTCTCTGCTTTGTCTGCACCCCACTGGGGGCCCCTTTATTCTCCCCCAGGTCTTGGGGGGGGGTGTCTGCCTGTGCTGCTTGCTGCTAATTTGGTTGGGTTCTGAGGGGAGCAGAGGAGGCCAGCCCCTCCGCCCCCTCCCCCAATCTGCACAATGGGAAGAAAGGGGGCAGGAAGGCAGCCAGAGCCTCCCCCCTCCTTGCCTGTTTTAAGGGAGAGCTTGTTAACTGGAGGGAGAGACACAAAAGGACCTGCTCTTTTTGGCATGCCCTCCCAGGGACTGTCTTAATCCCTTGGGGGGGGCAGCGGGGGCTGAAGGCTGTGTGTGTGTTGGGGGGGGCTTTTCTTCCCCCACCATGAGTGCCCTGAGAGCAGCAGGACAACTAGGGTCTCCATAATGGGAAGGGTCACCTTTCTCCCAATCTTTGGGAGATCTCCCCCCCCCCCCCGTTTTGGCCTTCCGAAAGAGCTAAAGACCCGGCTCGGCCTGGGGGCCCAAAGGGGTGCCCCCTTCTGGAAGTGACTCCTGGATTAGGAAAGACCCACCTCTCCCCCGTGTACTTTGTGTTCCCCTCCCCTTCAACGCCTTTTGAACAGCATTTATTACTGTTGTCATTTTTTGCTTTATTATTGTAAAGTAGTTTTATTGTTTGTAAGCTGCTCTGGACAAGATGGGCCTCACATAAATGCAATAAAATGAATAACTAAATCTGGGGCCTCTGTGCTGGAGGGATGCTGAGGCTGTAGGAACCAGGACTGGTCCAACCTCCCCCTGCAGAACTGGCAGCCGCTTGGCAGAGTGGGAGTGAGGAGGGGCAGGATTAACTATAGATGGAGCTTCCCTCCCACTTTCTCCCTCTTTGTCCACTTCAGCATTTTAAAGAGGGCATGGTCACTGTTATGGGCCACTCTGGATGAGAGCAAGCCTACCTACGTGGGCTAACCTTCCCCAGCTCTGGGCACGGGGGAGGCCCTCAGGCCCACCGTTCACCTTGCCTCTTGTGCGCCGTGGGTGGAGGAGGGTCCCTCGGCATTGCACTGTCGCCCTCCTCGCTTTTCACGGTCCTGATGCCTTTTTCTTCTCTCCTTGCAGCCACATCCAACGGGTCCCTCGAGGGCTTGGAGAACAGAGAAGGCGGGGTGTGCCAAACGCGCTCCATGAAGATCATCATGAAAGTGGGACAGGGTGAGTTGTGCGGGCGCTCTGGGTGCCTTCCGGGACCAGCGCGGGTTCTCTGAGATCCTTGGGGCGAAGATGGGGAGACCTATAGAACGAGCTGGACTTGAGCTTGGTGTCATGGTAGGAGATGACCTTTGGGACTTGGGTCCTTTCCAGAATGACCAGGGACCTGGGGAGGTTCAGTTGATGCCCTCTGTGGAACTCCTTCGCGTTCCAGATGTTTTTGGCCTAGAGTACTATCCGTAGATGGTTCTACGACGGCTCCTTCCAAATGAGCAGAGGCTCCTCTTTGTTTCAGCCGAGGGGCTGCGGCCTTTGTCCCCAAATAGAGGAGCACCTGATTGATAGGGATTGGCTGCCCCTCTCTGCATGGTGTAAAATTAAGAATCCCCCCCCCCTTTGCGGGTTTAAATTGCCTTGATTCAGGAAGCTAAATAAAAACTCGGAAGGCAGCAATTGTAAAATGCAAAGCACTGAAAAGACATTAAGGGGTAAGAGGAGGGACTTTTGGAAATGCCTCCAGTGCCATCTTACAAGGCAAGAGAGATGGAGGAAGCCTTTGAAAGAGCAGAAGAAAGTTGGGGCGCAGAGCCCGTAGAGGAGAAGCTGGTGTTCAGAAACTGGTTCCAACATCGGAGCCTCCAAAGTAGCTTTGATTTCACTTTCAAGATTTATATAGCCAGCTTATGGCAAAAAAAAAATTAACCGTGTAGTAGAGGAAGCTTAACAAAACGCCCTGCATCATTAGATGATTACAAGAGAAGGAGGGGGAAAGGCGTTAAACCCATTTAAAGCCTCAGAATAAAGACCTTCCTTGCACCTGCTTCATTCCACATGAAAGTTGATGCCAGAGAAAATCCTCTGTAGAAGACCTTTTCCGTGCTGGTGTTAATGTCCGGGAAGCCCTTTTGCATGGCCTACAGAAGTGATGTGGGCAGAAAATGGCAGCCTTGCAAAGAAAGGAACCAGGAGGCAGAATTCCGGGCTCAGATTTCAGCAAGAAAGTCAGTACAGTCAAAGCAGCATAAGAATGTAAATTAGCCTAATGAGATTTGCCAAAACCGACTCCAATTGCACTGGCCGTATACATCCTGGACAAATAGCATGAAATGCAACCATCTTAACTTCTCATAGGACAGTGATGGCAAATCGTTTTTGGCTTGGGTGTCCACACCCATAATGCAATGCCCTCCCCCCGTGCATGCGCACAACCCCCCACGTTGGGCTGTTTTTCACTCTCCCAGGGTTCAGGAAAGCCTCCTGAAGCCTGGGGACGGCGAAAAATGGCCCAACAGGCCAATCGGAAGTTCGGAAATGAAATGGAAGTGGAGCTGCCCTACTACTTACCTTCAGATAGTTGCACACCAGGCCTCGCACACCTCAGCCAATGTCTTCTGCAGCCGGCAAGGCTTTCCTGAAGGCCTCTCTAGCAGATAACAGAGCTCCAGATCGATCTGGAGCTCTGTTATCGGCTGCAGAGGCCTTCAGGAAAGCCTTCCTGGCTGCAGAAGAAATGGGCCGAGGTGTGCGAGGCCTGGCTGCAACTGTCCGAAGCCGAAGAAGTTCCTGAAGACCTCTGACAGCGAAAGGCTGGGGGTGACGCACACAAGTGAACTTCCGGTTGGCCCGTTTTTCGCCGTCCCCAGGCTTCAGGAGGCTTTCCTGAAGCCTGGGGAGAGTGAAAACGGCTGAAAAGAAGGCCGAAAATCAGTTGGCCAGCGCGTGCATGCGTGCTGGAGCTGACATAGGGCAACGCCTGGCACGCATGTCATAGGTTCCCCATCACTGTCATAGGAGATCTGCAGTGATGATATATTTCAATCTGATAGCAATTGTGGTAGATCCAGCTAAGTAAAGGTACTGAAAACTGGGCTCTAGGACAACTTGCCACAGCCAACTCGCCACGGTCGTGGCGATTTGACTGCCGTGAGTTGACTGTGGCAAAATGGCTGCGGCAAGTTGTCCCATTCCGTGAAAAGTGACACGTTTTGTTGAGATTTTTGAGAAAGCCACTTCTTTGTGGACTTTCAATTGTTGGTTAAAAGGTTGAGGTTTTTCTGGCCCACTGGGATGGGTGGGACTTGGTTTTGTTCAGAAAAGTTGACGCAGCCACTTCTGGGCTGCAAAGGAGACCTAGCAAATGCTTAGCGGTATGGATGCCATGATGCCGCCAGGGTCAAGGGCTGTTTCCTGGGTTGGGAGAGTGTAGAGGGGAAATGGGAGCTTAGGAGCCTTTGACTGCTCACTCAAGGGAACCCACAGGGTTTCTGGGAAAGGCGAAACGCTGTGGAAGTGAAATGGGTGATTGGAGGGGAAGAAGAGGTGAGGACATCCTGGAAAACGAGCCAAGTAGACAAGCGGGGGAGCTGCCCAGCATTATCCCACAGTCCTTTTGAAGATAAGAGGGTAGCAGGTGAGGCCCACGCTTGATTTCTTCCAGGGTTGAATAGCAGCAGACACACCTGGGATGAGGGGCTTGCTTGCTAGCATTAGCTGATTTACAGGTTTCTTTCTTTTTAGCTTGATCTCTCCTGGCCCTAAGCCAGATGGAAGGGTAGAAAGTTTTTTCCTGGTCCGAAGCAAGGCCCCTCAGCCTTTGGACGGCTGGGGTCATGGGCCGTGCCTGTCTGGCGCATGCAGTGCCAGCCTGTTTGATCCCAGGGGATCCTTGTGTCTCTTCGACAGAATGCTGTGGGCTGTTGAGAGGCCAAGCATTCCATGAATCCGAAGACCGGTGTTTGTGTCAGTTGGCAAATAAACTACAATGCATGTTGATTGAGGACATGCGCATAGGAGTCGTGATGGCGCAGTGTAGAATGCAGGATGGCAGGCTAACTCACTGCTCACTGCCAGCAGTTCGATCCTTGACCAGCTCAAGGTTGACTCAGCCTTCCATCCTTCTGAGGTGGGTAAAATGAGGGCCCAGATTGTTAGGGGAAATAGGCTGATTCTGGAAACCGCTTAGAGAGGGCTGTAAAAAGGACTATGAATCCGTATATAAGTCTAAGTGCTAGTGCTGTTGCTATCTCTGCTCTCTGGATTTCCATCCGAGAGGCCCAGAGATGTAAAGAGGAACGCCTGTGCCTGGGGGTGTTGAAGAAATACCAACCTCTGTGCAATTTTAATTGGTTCATGTTCTTGATGCTTGAAAGGAAGACTGTTCAGCTGTAATTCTGGTGGTAAAATCCGAACAAAATGGAGAAGCTTTAATAGGTCTAAGTTGAAGGCAGGTGGGACAGATTTGTAAAAGCCAAAGGCTCTTAGAATAGGGAGTAGTAGTTGGACCTCTGATATGAAAAAGTTCTGCCTTTATCAACTGGAGAATAGAGGCGATAGGCAAATTCTGATTTTGTATGGATTCTGTTTGGCAGGTTTTTCTTCTGCCTGCTTTTGAGCAGTAAAATAATTTATGTGTGATTTCTGAAATGGTTGGGTCTTGTCTTTGCTTGTTTTGGCAGTGTGGTGTATAGACTGTATGTGTTTTGATATTAAACTTGCTTCATTCCCCCTCTGTCATTGCTTGAAATCAGTTTGGGGATTGTTTTCAGCCCAATGTTGGCATTTTTGCCAAAATTCTCAGAGGGGAACTTGGAGAAGGGAGTCTCTGGGAGTCGAATTGTACCATCCCTACAGTTTTCTAGACAAGGTTTTTCAGAAGTGACTTGCCATTTCCCCTTTCCCAGGGCTGGATAGTGTAGTGATTAAAGTGCTGCCTTTGGTGTGAGAGTCTGGGGTTCAAATCCTGGCTGCTATCTGCCTTGCCAGCAAAGACCCCCTAAGACAGTGTTTCCCAACCTTGGCAAGTTGAAGATGTCTGGACTTCAACTCCCAGAATTCCCCAGCCAGCATTCGCTGGCTGGGGAATTCTGGGAGTTGAAGTCCAGACATCTTCAACTTGCCAAGGTTGGGAAACACTGCCCTAAGGCTTCACCTACCCACCTTAAAATGTGAGAGTGACCCAAAATAGGAGAGCCATCCTGGATTAACAAGGCCTTCATCAGATGTTGAGGAACCGGGACAATGTAATGATACGTGGGAACACAAATGAGTCATCAGATACCCTGCCGGTATAGTGAACTGGCTAGAGCAGTGATGGCGAACCTTTTTTCCCTCGGGTGCCGAAAGCGCGTGCGCGTGTGCTATCATGCACGTGCAAGTGCCCACACCCATAATTCAATGTCTGGGGAGGGCAAAAACGGCCTCCCCCCGCCCCCGCAGAGGTCCTATGGAGGCGGGAAATGGCCCTTTTCCCAACTTCCGGTGGGACCGGTAGGCCCGTTTTTCGCCCTCCCCTGGCTCCAGAGGCTTTCCTGGAGCCTGGGGAGGGCGAAAACGCCTCCCTACCCCCCCCCAGAGGCCCTCCGGAAGCCTAAAATGCCCTCCCAGAGCCTCTGTGTGAGCCAAAAATCAGCTGGCCGGCGCGCATATGCACGCTGGAGCTGAGCTAGGGCAACGGCTCGTGTGCCGGCAGATATGGCTCCGCGTGCCACCTGTGGCACACATGCCATAGGTTCGCCATCACTGGGCTAGAGAAAGACCTGGAAGCTGCTGACGTGAAGACCTGGAAGCTGTTCACAATGTATGGATGTTTCCACCCCAAATCCAATACAGCAATGCCTGTATTTACATCAGCTGGAAAGAGGACGGTCAGGGTCTGGTGAGTGTTAAAGCCACTGTCTGGATGAAACCCGGGGCATCCAGAGTACATCAGTAAGATGGCACCCAAAGATGAGCTGCTGAGAGAGCGCCCGAGGCAGCAGCAGATGTGGGAGGAGGAAGATCAGGCAGAAGACATGCCACGGCAAGACGAGAACCTGCCTGGAATGTACCACCGACAGATGGCAGAGATGGCAGACATTGGGAAATGCTACCAGTGGCTGGAGAGGGCTGGACTAAAAGAGAGAACTGAGGCACTGATCATAGCAGCACAAGAGCAGACACTAAGCACCTGATTCATGGAGTCGGGGATCTACCACACTAGACAGGGCCCAAGGTGCAGACTGTGCAGAGAGGCCTCAGAGACAATCCAAGATGCCATACACTATACTTGCACAACCAAGTAGCTGGCATTGGGTCCAGGAACATCTGTGTAGAATATGGGCTAGACCCCCCTGAGTGTAAATGGGAGAACCCACAAAAGACCACGGAGAATAAGGAAGCTAAGATCCCGTGGGACTGCCAGATCCAGAGAGACAGGCAGGCACTGGCCAATCAACCAGACATTGTGGTAGTAGACAAGGCCCAGAAGACAGCGGAGGTGATGGATGGAGCAGCGACATCAGGGAGAAAAGGAGTATGAGAAACTGGAGAAATAGCAGAGCCCGAAGGAGGAATGGAGAGGATGTGGAAGGTCAAGGCCACAGTGGTGCCAAACAGTATATGTGTGGGTGTGGTAGGTGGAGGCAGCCAAGTCCGGGTTGGCTGGAGAGCAGAGTGCAGGGCAGCCAAAAGGCTGGGCTGGGGCAGCTGAAGTGCCCCCTGCAGTCATAAATGCAGGCTGGCTGTCAAGGGACGGAATTCCAGGAGCCCTGGTGGCGCAGTGGACAGTGTGCAGTATTGCAGGCTAATTCTGTGTACAGCCAGGAGTTCAATCCTGACCAGCTCAAGGTTGATTCAGCCTTCCATCCGTTTCGAGGTCGGTAAAATGAGGACCCAGATTGTTGAGGGGGGAGCATATGCTGACTTTGTAAACCGCTTAGAGAGGGCTGGAAAGCACAGTGAAGTGGTATATAAGTAAGTGCTATTGCTATTGCTATTCTGATCCCATGGCCACACGGGCTCCGCAACACTTGGAAGTTCAAGGGTCAGGTATAGGTGCCATTCATTCAGCCCTCTTATAACTTCACATGGTCGTTAAGCGAGGACTGCTTCTAACCATTTGTTAAAACAATCTCCAGGTATACATTGGAGACTAGAAGACCTTCAAGGCCCCCTCTAGCCCCGTGATTCTGTGACCTGGTAACTGGATAAGAACACTTGCCACCTTTTTGCTCCAGTGGAAGAGTCAGGAGGGCCAGCCCCAGAACCAGGGGGATTTCCACATTAACCTTTAACTCAGGTAGATGGCAGAAAAGTCGTCCTCCCACTTGTTTCTGTGCTTCCGGTTCTGCCATTGCTTATAGCTGTGCTATGAACAGCTATGGATGGTTGTCTTATAAATTTGACAGGATTTCAGAGAAGTTTAAAGCTTTTGTCATTCAGTGTGAGATGATATACGAGACCAAGTAAGTTTCCCAGAGGTTATTCTTAGACGGAATTTATACCCGGGGAAGAATTTTTCAGATCGAAATGCCAAATGCGCAATTTCAATTATAGATAATAGTGACCTCCTTCTGGATTATTAGGCCAATTTTGTGCTTAAGACACAATCTGTTTTTGATGGCCCTGCTAGCAGGGAAAATGCTAGTTGTTAAATTTGCTGATTGTGCTAAGGTTAAAAACAGTGCAGGTGTAGTTAGCTAAATTTAAATTTTAGTTCTAGAGATGCAGGATGGAATTAATTGGCTTTAATTGACCTATTTAAAGGAGGTTTATCTGAGGAACTGCAAGATTAGCTAGTTTGACCGGCACAATTTTGTTGTACGCCGCCCTGAGTCCCCAGGGAGATGGGCGGCCTATAAGATCGAATGAATGAATGAATGAATGAATGAATGAATGAAAAATAAAATAAAAATAAATTTAAAAAATCATAAAAATAAAAATAAATAAAAATAAATAAATAAAAATAAATAAGAGCCACGGTGGCGCAGTGGTTAGAGTGCAGTACTGCAGGCTCCTTCTGCTGACTGCCGGCTTCTTGTAATTTGGCAGTTCAAATCTCACCAGGCTCAAGGTTGACTCATCCTTCTACCCTTCCGAGGTGGGTAAAATGAGGACCCAGATGGTTGGGGGCAATAGGCTGACTCTGTAAACCACTTAGAGAGAGGTGGAAAGCACTGCAAAGCGGTATATAAGTCTAAGTGCTATTGCTATTGCTATAGTAGACATTTCAGAGGAGCTGTTCCAGCCCTACACGAAGACAGATAGAAGGCCAGGACAGCTGGAAGTGGATGGGAAGAGGAAATTCTCTTCCCTCCAGAGTCTCCCTTCCATTCCCCGGGTTTGGTTGGTTTGGTTTGGAATTGGGAGCAAGTCAGTTCGAAGAACCCCTCATAGATGCATACTTGGTCTGTTTATATTGTGGCCCACGTGGACATTTTGCGCCTGCACCTTGTCCCAATAAACTGCCTCTCTCTGACTTCACTCTTGTGGAGAAGTACAGGTAGTCCTTGACTTATAACAGTTCATTTAGTGACTGTCCAAAGTTACAACTGCATTGGAAAATGTGACTTATGACCGTTTTTCACAGTTACAACCTTGGCAGCATTCCCATGACCATGTGATCAAAATCCAGATGCTTGGCAACTGGTTCATATTTATGACGGTTGCAGTGCCCCAGGGTCACATGATCCCCTTTGGCATCCTGACAAGCAGAGTCAGTGGAGGAAGCCGGGTTCACTTAACAATGGGGCAACTAATTTATCAACTGCAGTGATTGATTCACTTAACAACGGAGGCAAGAAAGGTCGTAAAATGGGGAAAAAACTCACTTAACCAGTGTCTCACTTAACAACCTAAATGTTGGGCTCAATTTTGGTCGTAAGTCGAGGACTACCTGTATAGGTCCTTTTTCAAGCAAGAAACTTGCTTTCTCAGTAAAAGCCCCCCCCCCCGCCCCCGAGACAATTAAGCGGCTCTTAGAGCACTGGCATTTGCCTCTGCTTGTTGTTCTTTGCATACTTCAGACGTGCATTTTTGAGCTTTAGTGTCTGATTATTTTATTGCCTGATCCCCACAATCGCCCATTAGCAAATTTTACGATTCTACTTGACTTCTTCTCTGCCTGTTCCCATTGTGCTGGGGCTGAAATTGGCTTCCGGTTTTTAATTCGCAAATTGACTGGGTAATAGAACCATTGCTAGTAATGCCTGTATTTGCCCAAAGCATTGTCTGCAGAGTTTAGGACTCATTGTTCCTCTTGCCACTGATCAACAGAAAGCTTTACCTGTTTTACCTGCCAAGCATTCTGATGTTAAGGAGCCGAGGTGGCATTTAACCAAGAATGCTTGGTTAAAAGCAGCACTGCAGGCTACTCAGCTGATTGCTAGTTTAGCAGTTCAGCTGTTCAAATCTCACCAGGCTCAAGGTTGACTCAGCCTTCCATCCTTCCGAGGTGGGTAAAATGAGGACCCAGATTGTTGGGGGCAAGAGGCTGACTCTGTAAACCGCTTAGAGAGGGCTGTAAAGCACTATGAAGCGGTATATAAGTCTAAGTGCTATTGCTATTGCTATGTGGCTGATGGATTTGGTGAGGAAGAAACGTGTCTTTGTTCTTCTTTCTCATCATGCTAACTTTGACTTCAGGCGCTTGAATCACTGATAAATGCGGGAAGCACATTTATTTATATGACTTACCGTATTTTTCAGACTATAAGATGCTCTGGACTATAAGACTCACCTAGCTTTTGGGAGGAAAACAAGGGGGGGATATCTGCCCCCCAGCAATTTGCTTCCTTGCAGCAAACAGCAAACAGCCTGGTCAGCTTCAGCCCAGCCTGATTTAGCACGAGCAGTTGATTCGCCATTGGATCTGCCTCCCGGAATACCACCTATCAGCTGTTCCAGGCTGCGGGGATCGCCACCGCCCATCGCTGCCGCCACCTATCACTGCCTCTGCGAGTCCGCGCGCCCCGTTTTCGGCCTCCACGCGTCCCGTTTTCAGCCTGTTCCAGGCGGCAGGGATCGCTGCTGCCTATCCCCATTGCCTGGAATGGGCCGAAAATGGGGCACGCAGTGGCCAAAAATGGGACGTGCAGAGGCGGCGATAGGCGGTGGTGATGGGCGGTGGTGATCCCCGCAGCCTGGAACAGCTGATAGGTGGTATTCCGATCCAACCGCCAATCAGCTGCTCATGCTAAATCAGGCTGTGCTGAAGCTGACCAGGCTGTTTGCTGCAAGGAGGCAAATTGCTGGGAGGCAGAGGCCGAAGGGTGGGGGCCGGTGGGTGGGCGGGGCTTCGGCAACATTAGCTCTATAGGATGTACAGACATTTCTACCCACTTTTTTGGGGGGGGGGGAGTGCGTCTTATACACCGAAAAATACGGTAGTTTGTTTAAAGTGGGAGTGGGGAACTATGGCCCTTTTATGACTTGTGGACTTAATTCCCCATGGTGGCTCAGGAATTCTGGGAGTTGAAGTGCACCAGTCATAAAGTGGCCATAGTTCCCCACCTCTGGTTTAAAGGAACTTCTATTCACTGAAAGAGTTTATAGGCACTACACATTCAAGCTCAGCCCCAACCTCGCTTTTACAAATAAGATGGTTATCCAAGAGTGGTTCATGCTTTCCGATTTTTAAAGAGTTAGTGATCATTTACCTTCTCCCGTTGTTCAGTGATCATCTGGAATGATATCAGAAACCTAGCATTTTTTACTAAAATGGATCGGTGGGAGGACTTAAAAGTCTCACTGGTGTGAAGGAGGAACACAAACACTGAATTGCTCTTACATGTCGGGATGTCTTCCTGTTTCTCTAACACCACTTCAATCATGATGAGCTTTTATGAAGGAGATTTTGTGGCATGTTGACCTCTTTCCTAGTTCTTTGGCTACATAGGGTCCTGATTTACCCTGTTACGAACACGTCAGGATTGTCTTTAAGCACCATTACCTGCAAGAGCTGCATGTTAAGCTAGGATAATATTTGGATTCCTTGAAGGGTTGCATCTCTTCAGACAGCCTCCAAATGGGCATCCGGTTAAACTGGGATTTATCCTGTCTCCTGGCATCTTTCAAGGAATAGCAAGAGTCTTGAGCGGGGGGTTGGACTAGATGACCTACAAGGTCCCTTCCAACTCTAGTAATCTTGTAAAGAGGTGTTCGTTTTGTCCCTACCCTTGTAATTGCACTAAAAAGCAGTCCCACTCCAGGCTCAGTAGCAGGGGTTTGCCTCTCAGCCCCTCCTTGGTCCTCCTGCGATGTTCTTCCCTCTCTTGCTCAAGGATCCTTCGGGTTTTGCGCCAGGCAGCTGGTGCGCTTAGCCCTGGATTTGTGCTATCAGAACAAACATGGAAACCTCCTCTCGTCATGCCAGCTTTGGACCCACCAGCCGGCTGTTCCCTTGGCAAAGCAGCCAGGGGAACCGTTTGGATGGATTTTACTACTTGGATTCGAAATCTGGCCGTGGAAGTTTGCTCATTTTCTATTAATTTTGACTGCGTCTGCTGCCCTTTTCTCTTGTCTTTTCAATGTTGTAGGTCAAAGGCACGTACGCTTTGGTTCTGACATCCCTCTCGGGTCATGTGATCATATTTTGGTGCTTGGAGCCCACATTTAAGACCGTTTGCAGCATCTAGGGTCCGCATGACCACAGTTTATGGCATTTTTTGCTGGAAATCAGCATGTACTTCAGTTTTCCGGCAAAAAGGCACATTGCGGACAATGAGTTTGCTTAAGGACTGTGGATTTGCTTAACATTATGGTGATTTGCTTAAAGACTGATGCAAAGAAATGTGCTAAAATTGGGTCAGTCACCCATAACCCGGGAGGGAGGGAGGGAGGGAGGGAGGGAGGGAGGGAGGGAGGGAGAGAGAGAGAGAGAGAGAGAGAGAGAGAGAGAGAGAGAGAGAGAGAGAGAGAGAGAGAGAGAGAGAGAGAGAGAGAATGAGAATGAATATATTTTCTCCTTTCATTTCACTTGTTAATTCGTGTACTCCTCTTGTATTCCAAGTTCCAAGTATGATGAGTAGGTGGGCCTTTGGAACCTCTGCCACCTGTCAATGCTGTCACTTGATGCTCTTTAGTAGGGAAACAGGGTTGCCTTGAGCTGCATGCCACATTCCTTGTTAAGTAAGGGTGCATGGGTTGGGTGTGACATGCTTTGGGAATGAGTGCAACCACAGCCCAGCTTTATTGCAATCATTTTCTGTGCAAGCTTGGCTCTCTAGGAAACATATCATTATGCGCATCCCATCAGTCAAGAAAACTGAATCAATTTATATGCATTAGAAAATACAGGTGGATAATCAACTGTAAGTTTCAGTACCAAAAAGTTGGCAGTTTGGAAAACTTTCATCTTTGCCAACAGTCTGTAAAGTGACGACTCCCATTGTGGAGCTATGGAATCGTGACTCGATTTCCAGAGAGTACCTGAGAATGTAACTGTGTGATCCCAGGAAAAGAGGGATGCCACCCAGGAATTCTCTCTTCCTGGCCAGTTCCTAATGACTTGCAGGAGGACAAAACACCTTCATTCTAACAACACATTAAAGCGAACACTTGGACAGTGCAAGCCAATAGAAAGAGGGTTTTTCTTAAAAATCTATTGCACTGAAGGGACCAGTCATAATCGTGAGCTGAGCCTCCATGAATGAATGGAACCATCATGAAAGCTTAATTCTAGCTTTGGATGCAGCAGTCTGTCGGTTCCTGATAGGGAAGGGGGCAAAACAGCTGACTCTGGTGGCCACAGGCAAGTTCTCCATGATCTCGGGAGCTTCCCATAATCTGCCAATATCTCCACCCTTCCCTTTTTTCCGACTTCAGAAGAACCACTGAAATGGAGCAGCGGGTGACCTACAGCATTGCATTTTTTTTTTTTCAATTTGATTGCAGAATTGGAAATATATGTGAGCAGCTTCATAGCTGAACAGAAAGCAGACTTTCAACTTTTTCTTGGTCCTCATTTTAGACTGAAGCTATTTCTTTTTAAGAGCTGAAGTGGTGCAGTGGTTAAATGCTGTGACTGCAGGCTGACTGCTAGTTCAGCAGTTCAGCTGTTCAAATCCCACTAGGCTCAAGGTTGACTCAGCCTTCCATCCTTCTGAGGTCGGTAAAATGAGGACCCAGATTGTTGGGGGCAATATGCTGAACTCTGTAAATCACTTAGAGAGGGCTGTAAGGCACTATGAAGCGGTATATAAGTAAAGTGCTATAAAGTGCTATTTTGTCTAAATGCAGAGTTTAGCCACTGGACAGAGTGCTGTGATTGGTCCTATGAGACAGAGGCTGGTGTTGAGTAGGGAAGGGTGATCTGGGAGGGAGGGAGGGAAGAAAGAAGGAATTAAGGAAGGAAGGAAGGAATTAAGGAAGGAAGGGAAAAGGAAGGAAGGAAGGGGAAGGAAGGAGATGGATGAGGAAGGGAGGGAAGGAGGAAGGGAGGAATCTTAAGAGGACAGCTTGCATGGGACTTTGTAGCAGTTGGGGGGAAAGCCTGAACTGAAGGGGTTATTAATGGCATTTCCATTGTTTCCTTCAACACCCCTGACCATCCTGCAAATGGTCTCTTGCATCAGCTCCCTGCTCCTGGCAAAAAGCCAGCACTTTTCTTGGCTGCTGCCGAATTGATTATGGCCTAATACAGTCCGGTGCCCCACCTGAGCCCCCGGGCCCCTTCCCCTGAGACGGGCCTCTGTTTTTCACCCCGACTTTTCCCTCTTTGTTCTTAGATCCCAATGCGGTGATGCCAGAGCAGCTGACCACAAGCCGGCCCAGCAAGGATTCAGGCAGTGCGGGGAACATCGCCACGCAAAGCCCCCATCATAGATTCCCCTCTGTGGTGGAGGTCCCAGGGAAGCCAGGTAAGACCACCCACCGCTTGGCACCAGAGAAACACCTGCATGCAAGGATGGCTTATAACGTGGCTCTGCATTTTTCACCTATTGGGGTTGCTTCTGGTGAATGGGAACGTTTGGTGTTCCGCTTGGCCTCCGGCTGCTGGCAGTTCGGATCAGTTCGCTTCCACTCGCATTCTCTGCAAGCTCCCTAGTCTGAGATGGGCCCAAGAGTAGCTCAGGCTGAGTAATCCCAGGGCTTTAGAGTGAATTGTGATGTCGTCAGGGTGGGAGGCATGGTTTTAATTTAATTTTAACTTTAATAACTTACTGTTGGTATTGTATGATTGCTGTGGCTGCCAAGAACCAAACACTCTGAGGAACAGAAGATCTGGGTTTACTTAGCCTGTAGAAGAGATGACTGAAAGGAGATGTGACAGCAGTCTTCAAATACCCAAAGTGGGGGTGGGGGTGGGGCAGACTTCTTCTCAGTTGTCCCAGGGGTTAGGACCAGAATCATGGGAGGTTCAGGCTGTATCTCAGGAGGAGCTTCCCGGCTCTGTGGGATCCGTCACCCAGTGGAACAGGTTGCCAGTAGAAGTGGTCAGTTCTCCAATGGTGGAAATCTACAAAAGGAGGCTGAATGGTCATCTGTCAAAGATGTTCTGAGCAAGGGCTCTTTGGTGCCTGGTTGTTTTCTTGCAGACGTCTCATTACCCCAATTTGGTAACATCATCAGTGTTGGTAGGGAGTGGGGTTTTGAGGAAAGTTCTCTGACCAAGGTTGGAGTAGATAATTGCCCCTTCCTACTCTTCGTTTCTGCAATTTTTGTGATTTTTAATCAGGAACGTGTATGTGGTTTTTTTTTAAAAAAGGAATGTCGAAGGAAAAGATGTTTTAGTAATACTCTTTATGTTTTTGTACACTTACTCAAGTGTCTAAACACCCTACAAAAGCGGCTTCTAGTTGATGAGCTGCGGCAATAGTAGGTCGGTTTCCACGGTTTGTGAGAATGAATTTATAGGGAAGATGGGCTACATAAGAGCCGAGGTGAAGAGCCGAGGTGGCGCAGTGGTTAAAGTGCAGCACTGCAGGCTACTTCAGCTGACTGCTAGTTCAGCAGTTCAGCTGTTCAA
The DNA here is from genome assembly GCA_023053685.1 of Diadophis punctatus similis. Classification (NCBI taxonomy): domain Eukaryota; kingdom Metazoa; phylum Chordata; class Lepidosauria; order Squamata; family Dipsadidae; genus Diadophis; species Diadophis punctatus. Next base: position 17,303,102 of record JALIGW010000014.1, on the reverse strand, counting down.
ATCTCACCGGCTCAAAGTTGACTCAGCTTTCCATCCTTCCGAGGTGGGTAAAATGAGGACCCAGATTGTTGGGGGCAAGAGGCTGAACTCTGTAAACCGCTTAGAGAGGACTGTAAAGCACTATGAAGCGGTATATAAGTCTAAGTGCTATTGCTATTGCTATAAGACTCACTCAAACCAGATCAAAAAGGGAGAAAGTTTTCCTCTGGCTGATTTCAACTTTGGTAGCATCTGGAAGGGGATCCATAATAACAACTTTAAGGAAGGCAGAGCAACTGATAGTTTCCCAAATTCCAGCAGCTCCCATGGGAACTGGATGAGGCAACGGCATTCTGATGGAAACACACCAGTGTGAGAAAGTGTGTAGGTGTCTAAAGGAGTGGTATTTTTTTGTATGAGGATTTTAAAAAGTTTTGGGAGTGAGCGAAGATGGTGACACGGGAATCCTTCCACAGAATAAATGGAACTGAGAATAAAAGAGATGAAATGATTTGGAAAGAAACACAAGTGAGGAACTGTTGCATGGAGCATTTCAGAGATTTGCACAGGAATTATAAGATTAATCAAATAGTGAATCTGAAATAAATTCTGGAAAGGTGCCTAAGGAAAAAAGTAATAAATTCCATGAAAGTATGGGAAAAGGTGCAAGGCTGCGAATAAAGCAGGGTCAAAAACGTTTATGGGGCAGCTATTTGAATTGTTTAATCTTGTTAGGGTGGCCTCTGCCCCCCACCTTTGGAAAAGTGTTCCCCTACACAAAGTTAGCAAGAGCGACCATTCAGAGGGCTGGATGTTTTTAAGCATAGAAAATAATTTGGCAAAATTCTCATTGAAAGAGAAGGAGATGACCCATTTGGGAAGTTCCTTGTCACATTATGTTGGCAGGCAGAATGTGAAGGTTTGTCCCTGGGAGGGGGTGGGGGTGTTGTTTTGGAAGAGGGGAACGATAGTTGCGCCACACCTGCAGTTGGAGTAGTCCTACGGTTGGAGTAGTAAAAAGGCTCACTTTCTGGAACAGGTAGCACGAATAGGGGGTTGCAGGCTGACTGCTGAAGGGGCTGCTTAGCAGGGAGGCAACCCTGATCCAGGGAGCAGCATGTGCGAAGCCCCCCTTGCGTATTGAAGGTATCTTCTGTGGATCTGTCTGTGTCTAACAAATTGTACGCTGACCGCAGACACATGTAGCTGGGAGATAGGAGTGCAGATACTGCAATCTGTTTGCAATAGGGGCTGATGACTGAAGAGGCCCTGTGGACTTGGGGGGGGGGGAGCTGGCTGTGAAGACCACCCATTCCAAGTCTACTCATCTGGTAAAATCCAGCAGAGGGATTGTGTACAAGGTTTCCCCACCCACCACACAAGAAATCTGGGGTCAGTGACAAATCTTCGGGATATCTTCCACCACACCACCCCCACTTTTCTGGAGGTGACAATCATTCTGTCATGTATGTGTGGATCTATTTATTTCATTTTTATGCCACTGAAAATCTAGCAAAGATATTTGCTAGGAGCCGAGGTGGTGCAGTGGTTAAAGTGCAGCACTGCAACCTACTTCAGTGACTGCTAGTTCAGCAGTTCAGCTGTTCAAATCTCACCGGCTCAAGGTTGACTCAGCCTTCCGAGGTGGGTAAAATGAGGAGCCAGATTGTTGGGGGCAAGAGGCTGAACTCTGTAAACCGCTTAGAGAGGGCTGTAAAGCACTGTGAAGCGGTATAGAAGTCTAAGTGCTATTGCTATATTGGTCTAATACCAGTCGCGAAAAGGAAGTGATGGAGTGCACTAAAGAGCTGGATTGCCCAGGAGGGGAGGGGACCGTTCCAGAGGAGAAAGTGCCCTGATGTTACGGGTGGGAGAAAGAGGGCGAGGACAGCCCCTCCCCAAGAGTTCCCAGAGCATATGGCAGATGCAGCTAGCAGAGCCCTCAAATCTGGCAATATTTTATCTATAGGTGTGAAACAATAAAGAATTCTGCTCGGAAGCTTTTGGCCTTGACAACAGTAAATTGTTGTAGATAACCAACCCAAACGTCCAAAGACTGCTACAGGAAATGACTGAACATTAACACAAACCAACAGGTCTAATAGCAAAATAACAATACTGACAAAGTTCGTCCCCCATGTTGCCTTGAAAAGCTCCATCTTTTGTTACCTTCCTGAAAGATTTAGGGAAATGGGTCATTGCGAAAGGCAGGTGATGAGGGAGGATGAAGGTTTATCAGGTTTTCAGGAGCACAAGAATAAACCAACCCTGAGCTTTTAGAACAGAGGTCTTCAAACTTGGCAACTTTAAGACTTGTGGACTTCAACTGGCTGGAGAATTCTGGGAGTTGAAGTCCACAAGTCTTAAAGTTGCCAAGTTTGGGGGGCCCTGTTTTAGAAGAAGACTAGGAGACGCTGTGTTGCAGCCAGCAAGATAGTGGATCCCTAAAGGGAAGGTGGGGTGCAACTGAGCCCTGCAAGGAGACAAGAGAAGCGTACTGATGGCTGGTGACTCACTGCCACGAGGAAACAAAATAAGTAGGTACTTACCACACCCTGGTGCACTAGGAGAAAAGATGAGGGATGGGGACGTGCAGCTTCCAGCGTTTTCCGTGTCCAACAACAATTATCCCTACCTGCTAATACATGTGGGGGCAAATTATCCTGCAAGTAAAAAAGCTGCAACTGTCTTGTCACGGAGGTGGAAGAACGTGGAAAGAAATGTAAATTCTTGGGAAATCGAGTGGTGCTTCCCCCTGTTTCTTACAGAATATATGGGGGGAAACCAGAGTTGAAGGAGAATGTATGATTATAAACCCTGGGCCAATGGGAGAGGGAAGGTTCTGCAACCATGGCCAGAATTATTTGGACCATGGACTGCCAACATCATGGTGGTCTGATGAAAATCTGGTATGTCCAAGTGCAGGTAGTCCTCGACTTATGACTGCAATCGAGCCCAAAATTTATGTTGCTAAGTGAGATATTTGTGAATTTTGCCCCATTTTACGACTTGTCTTGCCACAGTTGGTAAGTGAATTCAGTTGTTGAGTTAGTAACACGGTTGTTAAGTGAATCTGGCTTCTTTATAATTGACTTTGCTTATCAGAAGGTTGCAAAAAGTAATCACATGACTCCAGGACACTGCGACCGTCATAAAAATGAGTCAGTTGCCAAGCATCTGAATTTTGATCACGTGACCATGAGGGTGCTGCAGTGGTCATAACTGTAAAAAAATGGTCATGAGTCACTTTTTTCAGTGCCGTTGTAACTTTGAACTAAATGAACTGTTGTAAGTCAAGGACTGCCTATATAGCAAGTTTGATAGAGCAAAGCCACTTTTAAAAATGCAGCCGAAAAAACTGCAGGGATTTTGACAGTGACTGAAACACAGAGACAGACAGACAGACAGAGACACACACCCCTGCACAAAATGATGTTTAAACAGGTGGGAAACTATTAAAGCACTCAATGAAAACTCGGAAAGGACGTCAAGTTCACGGCTTTCGTTATGCATTCAACAGTGTTTAAAATGGGGGGAAATAAACAAGCAATAACTCGATCTCTTAGGACAGGAAGGCTTCCTTGATTTCAGAGTTTGGGGACCTGGCGGGATGAACCCCATGACCAGAGGTGGGTTCCTGCCTCTGATTGCCGGTGCGGTTAATAGCTGTTGTTCGGCGCAGAGCCGAAGACGCTGCTGCCGTTTGCGGAGCGGGAGCTTTCCCCGGGTGCTTTCCCTGCCCGCATGGATGCCGCCAATTGCCCTCTGCGCATGCGGAACGCTTTGCGCATGCGCAGAGGGCAAAAGAACGCAATTGGCGGCATCCATGCGGGCGGGGAAAGCACCCGGGGAAAGCTCCTGCTCCGCGAACGGCAGCAGCGTCTTCGGCTCTGCGCCGAACAACAGCTATTAACCGCACCGGCAGGATCCCACCTCTGCCCATGACAGCCGGGAAGGAGCATCCCTTCAAAAGGAGCGGAAGCAACAGAGAGGGAGAACTGGCCCTTTGCTGCCTTCAAACTGCTGCTCAAAACTCCATTCCCAAACCCCAAATCCCCCCAACCCATCCATTCCCTTTTAAAGGGGAGGAAGGAGGGAGCCTCCAGCGTCTCTGCGGGAGGCAGCTCAGTATCCCCCCTCCTCCTAGGACAGTGTTTCCCAACCTTGGCAACTTGAAGATGTCTGGACTTCAACTCCCAGAATTCCCCAGCCAGCGAATGCTGGCTGGGGAATTCTGGGAGTTGAAGTCCAGACATCTTCAAGTTGTCAAGGTTGGGAAACACTGTCCTAGGAGATTCCTGGCTTCTCCTCCTGACCATTTGCCCCTTCCTGGCAGACAGGAAGGAAGGAAGAAGGAAGAGGATTATCAAAGACTGAAGCTGGACGTTTCTGATGTCTTTGGGGTGGAGACCGTTTAGCACTCTTCCAAACGGGAAGGTTTAACTTGACAGGAGGGCTGATTCCAATGGGATGCTTTCCTGTGGGTTCCTGAGTGGCTCAGGGGGTGGGAAGCAGCCCAAATGCCCCTTACAGCTGCAGATTAATCTGAAAGAACAAAGGTTTTTTTTTTAAACCTACTTGAAGTTGACCTGTTATCGTTCGATTCCTTTTACCCATTAAAGTTTAATGCAAATCTATTTAAGGTGCACCAGTGCCGGCCAGATACATGTTAAGCCCTGGTTTTGTGCATGCTTTTCCAGATCTTTACCAGCTGTGCTTGTTCTCCCGCTGGCTCTGGCGGCTCCTTTGCCCTCAATGAGTCTCCTGCCCTCCCCTCTTGTGGGGAAGGCTTTGAAAAACCTCTGGTGGATGCAGTTTTCCACAGGCAGTTTCCTGATCCTTCTGGCAGAAAAATCAGACGAAATATGAGCGAAAGTAGATAGATGCAGCCCTGGGAAGCCATTTATAGAAGTCATAGGACAACAGAGTAGGAAGGGACCTTGGAGGTCTTCTAGTCCAACCTCCTGCTCAAGCAGGAGACCTGTACTGTTTCAGAGAAATGGTTGTCCAATCTCTTCTTGAAACCCTCCAGTGATGGAGCACCCACACCTTCTGAAGGCAAGCCGTTCCACTGATTAATTGTTCTGTTAACTAATCCTTATCCATTGATGAAAAGTGAGTGGCATTCTTCTGGAAGAATAGCAGTAAGAATAGCACTTAGACTTATATACTGCTTTACAGCCCCCTCTAAGTGGTTTACAGAGTCAACATATTGTTCCCAACAATCTGGGTCCTCATTTTACGGATCTCGGAAGATGGGAGACTGAATCAAGATTGAACTCTTGGCTGTGGGCAGAATTAGCCTGCAATACTGCATTCTCCCCACTGCACCACCAGGACTCCTTGGTGATTTGATTTCATATCATTTTGTAATCCAAAGTGGTGCCTCCTAGGTGGGCTACAGAATAACTTCCTAGCAACACGGAGATTGACTGACCTTGTTTGGGGTATATTGGAAGTGATGCTGATGCTCATCTAGAATGCCACCAGCTCTGGTGAAGAGTCTTGGAGTTAGGAGAAAAATAATTGTGATGTCAGTCTTGGGATTCTCGGAAAGGCTGCATTTCGATCTGCATTCCGGCACCAAAGTCAGCTCTGTTGTTGCAAGAGAAAGAAGTTGGACGCATTCCCGATTCTTCTCAAGCTCTCTTCTCCACAGCTTGATTGGGTTGAGGTAGCCCAGAGTAGCAGTTTCACTCCTATTAGAAAAATGTGTTCCGTGCACGGTATTCTGCTCCAGTTCATAGAGCAGGTGTGGTGGGATATTTCATCTTATCTGCTGTGTTCTTTAATGTACATTTGAAGTTGTAGTGGGAGCTCCGAAGGGCATCTTTCTTTCTTTCTTTCTTTCTTTCTTTCTTTCTTTCTTTCTTTCTTTCTTTCTTTCTTTCTTTCTTTCTTTCTTTCTTTCTTTCTTTCTTTCTTTCTTTCTTTCTTTCTTTCTTTCTTTCTTCTTTCTTTCTTCTTTCTTTCTTTCTTTCTTTCTTTCTTTCTTTCTTTCTTTCTTTCTTTCTTTCTTTCTTTCTTTCTTTCTTTCTTTCTTCCTTCCTTCCTTCCTTCCTTCCTTCCTTCCTTCCTTCCTCTCTTTCTCTCTTTCTCTCTTTCTCTCTCTCTCTCCGTCCCTCCCTATCCTTCCCTTTCCTCTCCTCTCCTCTCCTCTTCCTCCCTCCCTCCCTCCCTTTTTTGAGTGAGATGAGGTCGTGCAGGTTCGAACCTCTGCTTGGCTTATGGTCATGGCGTGTGTGGAGTCCAGTAAATTGAACTGAATCTTGACAAGACAAAGGGTTGCTATGCTTAACTGGGAAATGGGCACTTCGTAAAGAAGAGTGTGGTGGCAGTGGTTGTTATTCAAGTTATATGCTGCCCAGTAAATCTGGGCTCTTGTCCTAGATGTCCGTGATCCAACTGTGTCGTTCAAAGCTAGTGGAGCCTTCCCTGTTATTTGTTCCTTTCGGGGGTCTTGCTGTGGGGACCCACGGACAGGTTATGTCCTGCATGAATTCCTGTAATAGGCAGGACCTGCACTCTCCACAGAAAGCTTTTAAAAACGCCGTTTCCTTCCTATTTCAGTCAGATGGGATTCCGGGACAGTCTTTCACTGGCTGCCGATTTAGCTCCAAGCCCAGTTCAAAGCCTGGCGTTTTCCTTTCAGAGCCTCAAGCCTGACAGCTTCAGGCCTTCAAATCCCGAGGAAGCCCCTTTTGCCTGCTTAAGGGAGGAGCCTTGGGTCATCCTTGGGGAGAGAGATCGTTTTGCGGTGGGATCCCTTTTCCACAGAGATGCTTCTTTTGATCTTGAAGAGATCGTGGTCTACTTGTTCTAACCTAATTGATTTCATAAAGTGCAGATCGTTGGGTTTGAGCACCATGATTCCCGTCCTCACGAAGGCCCCTTTAAGACGTACCGAGAGCCTGCCTGGTCCCCTCCTCGACCTTTCCTAATTTCTCTTTTCCTTCCACACATGCCAGACCCTGTTAACCAAGATGGCCAGGATACCCAAAGACCGACCGATGGATTCTTCAGCTCCAAGGTGGCCGTTTGTTTGCTGCGATCGGGGCTGGCTGTGTCATTTTCATCCTCATCCTCATCTTCCTCATCGTCCTTCTCATCAAGATCCGAAAACGGCACCGGAAGCACACGCAGCAGCGGGCGGCGGCCCTGTCGCTCAGCACCCTGGCCAGCCCCAAGAGCAGTGGCAACGCCGGCTCCGAACCCAGCGACATCATCATCCCCTTGCGGACTACAGAGAACAACTACTGCCCTCATTACGAGAAAGTCAGCGGAGACTACGGGCACCCGGTCTACATAGTCCAGGAGATGCCCCCCCAGAGCCCGGCTAACATTTATTACAAGGTTTGAGGACAAACCTTGCTACCCCATCGCAAAAGCCCTCCGGGTGCCAGGGGAGAGGAGGAGGAGGGTCTGCTTGCCCCCTCGAGCACTCCCCTCCCTTGATTAGCATTAGCCTTGTAGTTTGGAGCTTTTCAGACCCGGGATTTGAGGGTGCGGGGTGTCCTCTTGCCCCCCTCTGCTCCCAGCCCGCTTTGTGGCCCTCACTTGGGCTCTGTGCCTTTCTCGCTCTTGAACCCACCCGGGAAACCCCAAGATGGCCGCCACCTTGCTTTGGGGGTAGATTTTCCGGCTCCTCCTCGTTGTTTTGTTCGGGGGGGGGGCATTGTTGGGAGGGAAGCCACACCAAGCCTGGCACTCCAAAGGGGGAGGCATGCCAGTCCCTGAGGGGCAGAGCTTTGGGCCGTGCTGAGGAAGGAGTCTGCCTAGCCCCATCTTTTATATATATATATATATATATTATAATTCTAAAGTATTTTTTGTAACTTTTTAAAAAATTGTGAAAGATTGGACTTGTGAGCTGCCTCCTGCGGTTTCCCAGCACAAGGTCATCTGCAGTCCTCCCCCTCCCCCCGCCCCGTCTCGGGCCTCATCCACTCATCCCACTGGACAGTCATCTCCTCATGCTCTGTGTCTGCTGAGAGAAAAGTGGACCTTGCTTCATTTTTGTTCTTTTTGCTAATTTATGAAACAAACAAACAAACAAACAACAACAACAAAAAACCTGCAAAGTTTGCAATGGTCAGTCCAGGAGAGAACCTAGTTCTGAAAACCAACCGGAAGGGGTGTCAAGAGGTGGGCTGCTGTTCGTGCCCACCAGATCAGCCCCCCTCCTGGGCTGGGGTGCATATGCGCGAGGGCATTGCGATGCCCAAGGTAGGGGTCTCCCTGAATTCCTGATTCCGTGACCCAGAAGAGGGGAATGAAGGGGAAGCATCCAGGGTCCCAGGACCCTTCCAGAAAGCCCATGGAAGGGAGCTCAGCTTTTGGCTTTTTGGGGGTTCAGGAGGAGGAGCAACACAGACCTCTCACCCCTTGCCTCTTTTATGCCCAATTGCAGAATGTGGCAATCAACCCCCCCCCCCAATTTCTTTGATCCAGCCACCCATCCCAGAGCTCTTCATTGGTTCGCTTCCTGCCAGTCATATTAATTCTTATTGTGACTTCTGCAAGGGCCCTTGATTGGCCCCGGGCCCCTTCACGGGAGAGAAGGAAGCCCCTCTGGGCTCAACTTTCCCAGTGGGTTGCAGAGGTCAGGGTGCAAGCGCCAGCCAAAGCCTCTTCCCCTCCCCTCCCCACACATCTCCTGCCCTGTAGGGGGCGAGTCTGCCCCCTCCCTGGGTGGGCGGAAGGAAGCCAGCCTCCCATCCCCCCTCACTCCTGCTTGGCTGCAGCATCCTGGGCTCCGGGCCCTTTCACGGCTACCTTGCACCTGTCATGCCAGAAGCCTTACTTTGCACGGAGAGGCTGCTGCGCCTCTTGCTCTCCTCTTGCTCTGCGCTTGCGTGTCTCGCCCTCCACGCCTCCTTCCCATGAGCAACTTTTTCATCAAACCCGGTTGCAGCTCATTGTCCGCCCCCCAGGCCAGCCGGCCCCACAGCAAGGCCCCAAGGCCGGCCTTCTGCCCGGCAGCTGACGGTGGAGTCTGCCTTGGCCGCTCCAGAGAAGATTGTGGGGCTGGCACTGTGTGGCCCTCATTGGCCTGCCTGCCTTTTGGAGACCGACTTTTGCAATAAACTGGTCCGGTCGGGGTGGGTGGGGGACAGAGGCTCTTCTGCCCGGCTGACCAGTTGCCCATCCTCAGAGACAGGCCCCTCCGACCCCTCCCCATCAGCATTTCTATGCAGGATATGAAGTGGGCCTGTCCGTCTGTTTGTCCGTCCGTCCATCTGTGTAAGGGCTTAGGTTAATTGTGCACTTTGAGGCGTGTTCAGTGGAGATCAGCCAAGAATTCAAGTTTCTCAGGGCTCCACAAATAATCGACAGGTAATTTTTAGTAGCGGTAGTAGTAGCAGTAGTAGTAGTAGCGTTCTTTTTTCAATGTAAAGACTCTTCCCATGGCCCCTTATTATCTTACACCCAGTGGTAGGGGCCCCTACGTGGGAGAGGGCCCCCGGAAGGAGGGAAGCCCCTCTCTGGCCTGGAGGAGGGGGCTGCCCCTGCACTGGAAGGCTTCTAGCATTGTGTTCTGATACCCAGACTTGGCAGCCATCTGCCGAATGGTGGAAGTGGTGGGTCAGAGGCCCCTGCCTGGCCACTCTTAGAACCGCTGACCCTCACAGGCGCCGGGGCCCCCTGGGGAAGGGAACAGGGACCCCCCTTGCACAATCCAGCTGAAAGAGATTGAGGGAGGAGCGGAGGGATTGTGTGGCTCCAACCATAAACTTGTAGATTTTACACAGGGTGCAGCAAAAACAGGGAGAGAGATAAGATGCCAACTGTAGCCCTTAATGTAGGCACTCAAGAAAACTAATTTACAATCTGGACGTCATAAGAATTCGGCACGGTTTATTTTCCTTTGTGTGCAGAAATGGAAACCTGGGTGATGTTCCCTTCCTGTTCCATGCGGAACAACAAAATAAGAAACACACGAGGAGTTCTATTCATTTTGTGTCGAGAATCTTGCCTTGTGTGAAATCCTCTCCAGTGTGACTTCTCTTTTCCTATACACACACACACACACACACACACACACACACACACACACACACACACACACACACACACACACTTTGTGGGGGCGAGGGGGGGCAGAAGCAAGTGGGATGGCAAGAACCTTCAGAAGCTGAAGTTGGGGTTCAGAGGGTGGTTGGCTTGTACCCTCCCCCATAAAATAAACAAGTAATTGAGGTATGGGCAGCCAAATAAATGTGTAAAATGGGTGTATGGGGTGTCAATATGCCTTTGGGGTATTGGTTTTTTTTTAGTACCCCTCTCTGCTGAATCCTGAAATGTCCTTTTGCTTCATCATCTCCCCATCAAAAGGGGTTTTTTTTTAAAATGAGGTTTTATTTTGTGTAAATAACCAGTCTTTTTTGGAGGGTATAATGTAAAGAAGTTTTGTATAAACTTTGGATTATTTTCTGGTTGCTTTTCTTAGAAAAACAAAACAAAACAAATTAAAAATATGGGAAAAAACCAACCACAAGAACGGGTGTTAAAACATTTGTCATCCTATAGTCTCTCTACATGCAGTTCATCCATCACAGAAGGACACACCTGGGGTGTGTAACCAGCACGCTCACCTCCTGAAGGCCTCCCCCTGCCCCCTTCTCCTAAAACGTCTGGGGCCACCAGAGGGGCTCACTGATACCCCTCCCCAGGCAGAGAACCGAGGCGGAAACTCCCATCAGTTCAAGGGGCCTGCAGTCCTGAAACCCCTCGGGCTGAGATCCCTGCCCTTTCTTACCCTAGAGGACTCTGCTGGTGCTTGAGGGGCCGAATACCCCCCTGAGGTCCCTTGAGGGCATCTTTCCGTAGCCCTTGGAGTTGGCTCTGAATGGATGCTGGTCCTAAGCCATCCATCCTGCAGGTGAGGCCATTGGGTTCATGTTTCCCGGGTGCCTGGCAGGTTTGAGGAGCTCTGACTTACTGGGGGGGGGGGGGGAGAGGCTGAGAACAAGCAGCCCCTGGGAGCAGTTGTGGGGGGGGGGGCACCCAGGAGAAGGCGTGTTTCCCTTCACCAAGAGTGGCCTGTGCGCCCTATCAGTCCAGAGGCATTTTCACACCTGGTCTGCAACTTACCAGTGTTTCTGGCTGTGGTGGGGATCTGGCTTGGCCTCGGAGGATTCTGATTCTACACCCCCCCTGCCCCTTCCCCCCCAGAAGGGTCCAGCTCAGAAAAGGGGCCAACTGGCAGTTCCCAGTCCTGCCTGGTGCTCCAGGGGTGGAGTTTGCCAGTAGACAACTCCGAATTTACCAGAACAACGGTGTGGAGGGTGGTTTGTTTTTTTTTACTATTGATTCTCTCACATTTTAGAAGTCTCTCACCCTTTATTCACTGCTTTCACCCAGTTGCCACATCATTGTCTTCAGTAATAATGGGAAATGAATTCCCTGGAGCCATGATGGAACGTGGTATATTGTTAAATAAAGTATTTTTTTCCTATGGAATTTAGTTGTCTTGCATTTTGGGGTTCTTTTGTGGACAAGGTACCTAGCCGTGAATGTTCTTCTAGAAAAAACAAAAAAGCGTGCAGGACTAAAACTGCCTCCAGAAAAATCTCCTCAAATCTCAAAAGTGTGTGTGTGGGGGGGGGGGTTTGCTGTTGCTTTGCTTACTGCCATCTGGACCAGGGGTCTCCAACCTTGGCAACTTTAAGACTTATGGACTTCAACTCCCAGAATTCCTCAGCCAGCAAAGCAAAGCTGGCTGAGGAATTCTGGGAGTTGAAGTCCACAAGTCTTAAAGTTGCCAAGGTTGGAGACCCCTGATCTGGACAGTTGAAATGGTGGAGGGGGGGCTGCTTGGGCCTCCCCCACAGGAACCTTTCAGAAGCTGCTGTGGGTTTATTCCCCCCATAGAGCAGCACCAGGTGGAAAGAGACAACTTGCCGCAGCCATCTTGCCACAGTTAACTCACCACGGCCAACTCCCGTTGAGACAAATCGCTGTGGGACAATTCAATTCAATTTAACCATTTAATTAGAAAAATTATTTTAATTTTTGTCATTCCCATTTCATTTTGTCCCTCCTTCGGCATCCTTTCTTTAATGATTCTATTCCACCATTTCTTCGATATTGTGTAACTCTTGTCCTGGGGTGAGTTGGCCATGGCGAGGTATCCCGCAGCGAATGGGCCGTGGTGTGTTGGACTGTGGTGAGTTGTCGTAGACCCGCATCGGGTATGAGAATATTCCTTGGTTCTGCTCATCAGAAGTTGCCAGTTGCTGCTCAAAGGGCAGAAGCAGCCCTGAGCCTCAAGAACAGTTTGGAAACCTCTGTGTGGCTTCTTGCCTGCAACAGGATTCCGTTGTGTGTTGTCAATAAGAGATGGTGAAGAGGTACCATCTGTTGGGAGTCGGGATTCCTCCTTTTAACCAAATTGTCAGTTTTAAAAAAAGTTAACTTGTTTGTTAAAAGGCAAAGAAGTAATAAGAACATTTATCCACCCTGCCTGAGTACAAATAACCTGGGCCGGGATTCTGAAGGAGCTGGTAGATGTGATTTCAGAGCCACTGAATGACATTTTTGAAAACTCCTGGAACACGGGGGGACTCCCAGAGGACTGGAGAAGAGCTGATGCATTTCCAGTCTTCAAAAAGGGGGGAAATTGGACCCAGGAAATAGAATAGAATAGAATAGAATAGAATAGAATAGAATAGAATAGAATAGAATAGAATAGAATAGAATAGAATAGAATAGAATAGAATAGAATTCTTTATTAGCCAAGTGTGATTGGACACACAAGGTATTTGTCTTTGGTGCATAAGCTCTCAGTTTATATTTAAAAAAATACATCAAGAATCATAAGATACAACACTTAATGATAGTCATTATAGCACAATCACCTTGACATAAATACCTGGGAAAATCCTTGAAAAAATAATCAAATGCAGTGGATTTTTGAGCACCTAGAAATGAACAAGGTGATTACTATCAGCACAGGTTTGTTTAAAACGAATCATGCTAGGCAAACTTTATGCCCTTTGATAAAGTGATTAAATGCTGTAGACATAGTATACTTAGACTTCAGTAGGGACATTTAATTGGTCTCCTTCACTTGATGCAACCTGGATTTCATGGAAAAATACTAAGGGTCATAGTTTCACAAAATGCAAAGGTTGGAAGTAATCTTTAAGATTGGGGTAATATAAAAAGGCTGTCAAATAAATAGTTAAATAAGGGTCAAGGTGTTTAGTCTGAGCACATCAGCAGGCGAACAAACTCACCTGAGCATGGAAAATAGGGATTTTTTTTTGTCTAGATCACACGGAGCATGCAGTGCTTTGCATTTGTCTCCATTTATTTTGGTCAAATATTGCATTATGCAACACCATGTACTAAAATAGTTCTCTCTTTATTTAACATACTGGGGAAGTATGATCTTTCCATAATATTACTCCTAAGTAAGAAAACCAAGAAATAGTGACTGCTGTTGGGATTTGGGATAAATAATTGACTATTCTTGCACTGGGAACATTGAATTCCCCTCAGTCCTGGCAAAGCTTTATAGAAAAATTCAACTGGATTGTTTGGAACAGGAGCATGGTCTTTCATTCTTTACAAAGGGAAAGCTTTAAAATGCAATTTTGATTCACGTCTTGGCAAGAATACAGGAGGTCCTCAACTTACGACCACAATTGATCCCAAAATTTCCTAAGCAAGACAGTTGTTATGCCCACAGGCAGGACTGCAGAGGTGCAGTGTCCCCTCCCCTCAGAGATGGACTGTGTCCTCCCCCCTTGCTCGCCTCCTGTCTTCCTGAGGTCAACCCATTGCAGGGGCTCCTTGGGGAAAGAGCCACTCAGAGGGTTCAGGAGTGATGCTTCCAAAAACCCTACCCTTGTGGGAGCCCTCTTATCACAGTGGCAGGGCAACTGGATTTTCCATACCTGCCTTGATCTGATGAGGAGGAAGACATAGTCTGAGCCATTCCAGAGCTCCTAGAGCAGTGTTTCCCAACCTTGGCAACTTGAAGATGTCTGGACTGCAACTCCCAGAATTCCCCAGCCAGCATTCACTGGCTGGGGAATTCTGGGAGTTAAAGTCCAGACATCTTCAAGTTGCCAAGGTTGGGAAACACTGTCCTAGAGACTCCTTGAAGGTCTCTTGAACCCAGATTGAGCTGCTTCCTCTCCCGTTGTTACTGATCAGGAGAGCCAGGCGCTCATGACTGCTCTCCTTGGTCTGGTTCCCTGTCACCACCAAGCATCTTCCTCTCTTTGCAAATCCAATCTCCAGGTGTGTTGTCCTGCTGAAGTTTTATAAGCGCCATTTCCCCCTCGGCTCACTTGAAGCATTTCATCCAGGAGGTCTTTGGGCTATTTCAGCAACTGAGACATTGTAATATTGGCTTTGCAGGCAGAATGTCGCTGCTTCAAATGTTGGTAGAAACATTACTATTTTTCTTTCCTTAAACTGCCTATGTTCCCCTCGTCGTTTTTTTTTTAAAAGTGCAGCAGTACCACCATATCATCATTTCCCCCGTTACTTGAGGAATGATGGGTTTGGTGAAATAGGTGAATGGGCGTAGTCCTAACAATTACCAGCGCGAGAGTCTAGGAACATGATTGTGCAAGTTCAGAACATGCTCTGCTAGAGTGCTTCTAAAAACAAAAGCTGGTCTGTACAGAAAAATGTGAGTAAACACAACCTGCTTTGTGTTCCATGCTTGATTAGATAAGGGGACAATACAGCCACGCTGAAGATTGCAAAGCAATTGTGAAGATTGCAGAGCAGTTGGGATTGCTGAAGTTGCAAAAATGAAAGTGTTTCACTGCTTTGTTAAGCTATGGCTGATGTCAGAATTGCTTACTTCTGTCTCTGCAACTGAATAACAAGAGCCTTGTTTCTATCAGATCCTGCAGAAAGGCCGGCAAAAGATGGCAGGGACCATAGAGGAGGCCTTAGGAGCACATTTGTGAGCACCTAGAAAAGAACAAGACAGTTAACAGAAGCCAGCATAAGTTTGTCAAAAACAGATCATGCCAAGCAAACCTTATTGTCTTCTTTTATAAAGCGACTAAATTGGTGGATAAGGGAAATGCTGTAGACATAGTATACTTAGACTTCAGTAAAGACATTTGACAAAGTAGACCACAGCCTACTTGGTAAGCTAGAAAAATGTGGGACATTTTTGGACATTGACAGCACCACCACCAGATGGATTTGTAACTGGGTGGCAAATTGCACTCAATGTGTAGTCCTTAATGGAACTACATCTACATGGAGAGAAGTAAGCAATGGGGTACCCCGGGGTTCTGTCTTAGGTGCAGTACTCTTCGATATCTTCATAAATGATTTAGAAGAAGGAATAGAAGGGGAACTCACCAATTTGCAGACAGCACTAAGTTGGCAGGAATAGCCAACACCCCAGAAGATGGGCTCAAGATCCAGAAGGATCTTGACAGACGATCTGGGCCTTATCCAATAATATGCCATTTAGTGATGAGAAAACTTAGGTCTTACATATAACAAATAAAACCAAATGCACAGGTATAGAGTGTGTGGTACTTGGCTCAAAAACAGTAACACTGAGAGGGATCTAGGAGTCCTAGTGGACAACCACTTAAGTATGAACCAGCAGTGTGCCTCAGCTGCCAAAAAAGCCAATGCAGTCCTACAGTACATCAATGGAGGGATAGTTTCAAGATCACATGAAGTGATAGTACCACTTTATATTGCACTGGTAAGACCACATTTGGAAAACTGCATCCAATTCTGGCCACCATGATACAAAAAAGATGTGGAGACCAGAAGTAATGGGTGGAAAATCATTAAAGGGAGATTCAACCTAGAACTAAGGAGAAATTCCCTAAGAGTGAGAACAATCAGTGGAATCTATCAGTGGAACAGCTGGCCTTCAGAAGTTGTGGGTACTTCATCCCTGGAGGTTTGTAAGAAGAGATTGGACAGCCATATCTCCAGAATGATATAGGGTCTCCTGCATGAACAAGCGGTTGAGCTAGAAGTCCTCCAATATCTCTTCCAACTCTACTATTCTATGTTCTATGTAAATCATGAAAGAGTAAGCAGGACCAGATTAGGGACATCCAAGATAGGCATACTCTCAGACCCCGTTTCTGCTGCCTTTGAGAAACTATGAGATAGATGGTAGATGATAGACAGACAGACAGACAGACAGATAAAATATAAAAAATGTCGAGACCCTGAATAGTGCACAGAGAAGAGTAACAAAGATGATAAAGGGTCTGGAGGCTAAATCATGATGAATGGTTGAGGGAGCTAGGGACTGTATGTCTAGCGTATTAAAGGATTGGGGGGGGGGAATGATAACATAGGAGCCGAGGTGGCACAGTGGTTAAATGCAGCTACTGCAGGCTACTCCAGCTGACTGCTAGTTCAGCAGTTCAGCTGTTCAAATCTCACCAGGCTCAAGGTTGACTCAGCCTTCCATCCTTCCGAGGTGGGTAAAATGAGGACCTAGATTGTTGGGGGCAATATGCTGAACTCTGTAAACTGCTTAGAGAGGGCTGTAAAGCACTATGAAGCGGTATATAAGTCTAAGTGATATTGCTATTGCTATAACTGTCCTTTAGCACTTGAGGGGCTGTCATACAGAGAGAGGAGGAGGTCAACCTATTTTCCAAAGCATCAGAGGGCGGGATAAAAAGTGACAGGTGGAAGATCATCAAATTTATTGATTGTTCCTCTGACATGTTGTATGCCGCCCTGAGTCCCTCGGGAATTGGGCGGCTTATAAGAAGGAATAAAATAAAGAGAGATCCAACCTAGAACTAAGGAGGAATTTCTTAACCAGCATAATGGCTTGCCTTCAGAAGTTGTGGGTGCACTGGAGGTTTAAAAAAATAAACTGGACAACCATTTGACTGGGATGATATAGGGTCTTCTGCTTTGAGCAGGGGATTGGACTAGAGCAGAGGTCTCCAACCTTTGCTGGCTGAGGAATTCTGGGAGTTGAAGTCCACAAGTCTTAAAATTGCCCAGGTTGGAGACCCCTTGACTAGAGGACCTCTGTGGTCTCTTCCAGCTTTATGGTTCTATATCCCCCCACCATGGACTGAAGAAGGGAAAATGTTGCTCTATTCAAGAAGGAGGGGGGCAGAGGACCTGGGTAAGTACAGATTGGTGAGATTATTGGCCGAGATGGTGGGCAAAATTCTGCATTCAGCACTTGGTATGTGAAGATGGGAAAACTAATGGACTGCGTAGCAGAAGTCAGGATGGGAATATCAAGTGCAAATCATGCCAGCCAGACCTCACCTCCCTGTCTCAGAACAATAAGAAGTTGGCAAAATGTGGGTTTGACTGATACAGAACTTGTTTCCATCGATGTGGCTGCCCCTTTCAACATCATGACTCTGGGCAGCTAATAACAGTAAAAAACAACACCACAACAACATCGCGATAAATGCAAAACACAACCGAGAGAATAATCCATCACAACTTTCAGCCCAGCCATCCCATTCATCTCCCAGCCCTGCCTGGTGACACAGTCAAGTCTTCAAGGCTTTCTAAAAAGTCAGTGGGCCAGGGACCAATCGGATCTCTGAGGGGGACGATCAGTGGTGGGTTCCTACCGGTGCGGTCCACTCTATAGCACCGGTAGCGGCCTGCTGGTGATGTCACAGTACCGGTGCGGTCGGTTGCCGGTGCCTGGGTGCCGCCATTAAAAAAAAATTTTTTAATTTTTTTTTTTTAAAAAATTCTTCTGTGCATGCCCAGAAGCCGAGCTTCCGGCACTGCGCATGCGCTGTCTTCCTACCCCACAGGGAGTCCAAGCAGGGGAGGATGGCTGAGGGAGCGCGTGAGATGCTGAAAGAACGAGAGGCAGGAGCTATCTCCATTCCCCTCCCTTCGGCAGTCCGAGAAGCCACAAATGCGCAGTAATGATCCTAGGCATTTTCGCACATTTGAGGCTTCTCGAGCTGCTGAGGGGAGGGGGAACGGGTGGCAGGAGCCTAGGAATATCGAATGGGGAGAAGCATTCAGGCCGGCCGGAGCCTCCTAGAAGAACCGCTGCCGCGGTCTTGCTGCTCCCACTGTGGGGGGCTGCGTTGCGGGTGGGCAATGCCCCCCCACTTCTCTGGCTGCTGCCAAGCTCCTGAGGCCCACGCCCACCCGGTCACATGGCTGGCAAGCCACACCCACAAAATAAGCCACGCCCACAGAGTGGTAGTAAAAATATTAGGAACCCGTCCCTGGGGACGATGTCCTACTATAGCATGCCGGAGCCTGGGTGGCCCCTTAGATAATCCAGCCACAAGGTAGGAAAGCTTTAGAGGCAACCATCAGCATCTTGAACTGAATCCAGAAGCACAGACAGCAGAAGTGCAACGTGCTATTGAGGACATACCTGCCTGTAGTGCTACATTTTGAAGCAGCTGCAGCTTCCAGATGCTCTCCAAGGACAGTCCCATTTCAGTAGTCAAGAGGTAACTTAAGGCATAAGTGACTGGAAGCAGAACCTGTTGGTTCAGAAAGGTACCAACTAAGCCCAAGATAAAGTTGTGCAAAAGGCCTGCTGGCCGTAGCTATCGGCTGTTCCTCAGACAGGAGCAGTGACTCCAGGAAGACCCATCAATTGTGCACTGGTTCCTTTCTGTGGAGTGCAACCTTGTTCAGATTTCCCAATGCTGGAAAATCCCCAGAACCGAACCCACTCCTTGCTAGGGTTGAGTTAAAGCCCATTCTTCCCTCTGAAGACCCTCACTGATTTCACCAAGAACCTCGACAGCATCGCTTGGTCAGCCAGGGGTGAGATGTGAAGCTGGCTATCATCTCCATATTGATGATAGCTGACCCCATACCTTCTGAGGACATCACCCACTGGCTTTGACAGATGTTAAACTCTGTGGGACCCCACAAAGCACAGGCTGTAGGCTTGATCTCCCCCTTCATCTCCCCAATACTGTCTGGAACCATCCCCAAAGGAAAGGGGAGACCCAATACAGCATAGAGCCGAGGTGGTGCAGTGGTTAGAGGCAGTACTGCAGGTCACTTTAGCTGACTGTGATCCTCAGGTCAGAGGTTCAAATCTCACCGGCTCAAGGTTGACTCAGCCTTCTATCCTTCCGAGGTAGGTAAAATGAGGACCCAGATTGTTGGGGGCAATATATAAATATACATTGCTTACTGGTGTAAACCGCTTAGAGAGTGCTTGCACTGTGAGGCGGTATATAAATCTCACAAAATAAATAAATAAATAATAAATAGAATGACCTTGCCCAACAGTGGTGCCCTTTGAACCAATCCTGCCCAGGAAGACCTGGGTGACCCTAAAGAGGACACCAGGCAGCTATCCACGGATGGAATAATGGCAGAGAAATACTGACATTTCACTGTATTTCCTGCCGTGATGTAAGACCTAACAGTAGCCTCAACTCATGCTCAGTTGTGTTCACTCCTCATTGCCCTCCAGCAGCACGTTATTCTCCATCCCATAGGGTCCATGAGGCATTTGGGGCAGACCGACTCAACTGCTCAAATCTCCCTGCAGTGGAGGACAGCAGCAGAGAGTGTGAAGACTACCAGGGAGAGCTCTGAACATGACAGGGGAGTAAAGGAGACCCCCCCCCCGACACCAAATCCAATTGCCACTGCTCTGACCGGGGCAATGGCGCGGTGGTTAGAATGCAGTATTTCAGGCTAACTCACTGCTCACTGTCAAGAGTTCGATCCTGACGGGGCTCCAGGTTGACTCAGCCTTCCATCCTTCCTTCCGAGGTCGATCAAATGAGGAGCCAGATTGTTGGGGGCAAGAGGCTGACTTTGTAAACCACTTAGAGAGGGCTGGAAAGCACTGGGAAGCGGTACATCAGTCTAAGGGCTAGTGCTAGTACTGACAGGAAAGCCAGATCAGGCACATGAGCTCAGTCCTGACTGGGATGGTCCCACAGCTGACATGGCGGCCATGAACTCCCAGGCTGCTTCAGACTCTGCCCTCAGAGAAGGCAAATTGTGTCCTTCAGAATCTGGGGACCTCCACTGTCTATCCTGATTGTGGAGTCAAGGAGCTCAGGAAGGGAGGCGGGTACAACAGCAACAGAGCCCAACTTAAGGAACAGGCGTTCACATCTGGCAACCTGAGGAGCAGCATCCCTGAAAGAGATTCCCAGATGACAACTGCCACACCTCCACCCTGCCCAGGTGCTACTTCCAAACCTGGGTGGGCATTTCTCTGAGAGGACAGATCCCAGCCAGGCTCCAGCAACACACGCTGGACAATCTGTTCACCAATGAGGGAGGCCTTATCACAGAACTGTGAACCCCCATTCAAAGTAAATTCAGGGTTCAAGAATAGTTCTGAGACTGGAAGCTGGTTACCTGGCTTCAAGAAGAGAAATGTCTACCGTGATCTTCCCTACAGATCAGCAGCCAAACCTTTCAAGCCTCAGTACATTCGGCTACAGAAAGAAGGAGGGAAGCTTCTCAGCCGAGAGCACAAGGTGCCCAGGCCTGTGGGTCTTGCCCGCCTGACCAGAGCATTGGCCAGAGTCCGACTATCATCCTGGATCTTGATGGATCTGCTTTCTTTCCTGCTAGAGACCTTGGCAGGTGGCAGGCCTGGCTGAGGGAGGAGAGCAGCCTCTGGAAACAGATCTCCAGAGGAGAAGGCAAGCAACCCCTCTGGGCCTGAAGTGCCAGGGCTGGAACCTGCCTGCCCAGTTGCCACCCCAGTGGAGAGGGTCTCTGGCAAGCAGCTGTATGTTCCTCTAGATCAGAGGTCTTCAAACTTGGCAACTTTAAGATTGGTGGACTTCAACTCTCAGAATTCTCCAGCAAGCTATTCTGGCTGGAGAATTCTGGGAGTTGAAGTCCATAAGTCTTAAAGTTGCCAACTTTGGGGACCCCTGCTCTAGATAGCAGCTGCCTGGTGGGCTCTCCTCCAAACCACAGGCAGGGAGGGATTGCAAGACAATGGGATGCTGCCTTGGGGAGGGAATTCATAGCCAGCTCCCCAAATTTAGCTATCCGAGTCCCCAGTTTTGTTCTGGTGCAAATTGATTTCGGTCCTGACATCCCCAGGAGCATTTTCTTCCCAGGAAGGTTTCGCAGAGCTTGCCATGTTCTCAGCTGCTCAGCAGCCGTGGCCTTGCCTTAAGTAGCAGCTTCTCTGCCAGCTCCTCTCCACCTTCCGGAGCCCCACCTGGGCCAGAGCCAGGGGAGGGGCAGGGACCATGCCTCCTCCAGGTAAAAGGCTGCTGGGAGAGCTTCCTGGGTCCTGCTATGGAGCGAAGCCAGCATCTCACGCAGGTTCACACAGGAAGGAAAAGCACCACCCAACGAGGGCGGTTCTCTCCCATCTACTTTTTTTCTGTACATGTTGATTTATTGTGCAATTTATCTACTTTGTGGACTCAAGTTCTGTTTTACAGATTATGCATGTGTACTTAATCGTATCAAATATTTGCATCCCACCTGCATTTGCAATCATTGAAACTTCCACAACCCTTTGAGGCCCACACCCATTTTTCTGGGTTTTCTCTTAGAGCCAAGGAGGGCACCCCCTTCCTGCCCCCTTCCTTTTCTCTTGGTGCTCCAGGCCCCCACAGAAGCCCTCTCCACCAGCCCAGTTGTGGGGCCCCTCCTGCCTCTCTGCCTCTGCTCCCAATGGCATAGCAAAGGCCAAGTGGCTTCAGATGGCCTGGAGCTGCCCTTGCATATCATGGGTGGGTGGGTGGGATGGATGGGGGGAGGGGTTGATGGGAGGGAGGGAGATGTGGTTACTTCCACCTACAGACAGCTTATGGCTGCCTCGTTCCTGGGCTGGTGAGAGATGAAGTGATACCCCATTCTCTCCAATCCTCTAGGCTAATTTGGGGATGCATAAGGCAGGTCAGGGGCCGCAGAGACCCCAGCCTCACCGGCCCAGAGTCACTCTGTTCCTTGGTCATGGGAGGGCCAGCCTCTTGGCGTTGCCATCTGGGGAATGGGCCTAAAGGCTGAGCCACACAGCCACACAGCCTTTCCAAGGACTCCTGTGAACAGCACTCAACGTCCTCCAAAGCAACTGGTGGCCATAGGTCCGGACGAGAGCCGCTATGAGCCACGGTGGCGCAGTGGTTAGAGTGCAGTACTGCAGGCTACTTCTGCTGCCTGCCAGCTGCCAGCAATTTGGCAGTTCAAATCTCACCAGACTCAAGGTTGACTCAGCCTTTCATCCTTCCGAATGAGTAAAATGAGGATCCAAATTGTTGGGGGCAAGAGGCTGACTCTTAGAGAGGGCTGTAAAGCACTGTAAAGCAGTATATAAGTCTAAGTGCTATTGCTATGCTAGAGTAGCCCGTGCTGTGCCCAAGACAGGGGGCTCTTCACCAGCTGCCCTCAGAGTGGGTGGGACGGCGGGAGAGACTCCATTCTTTTCGAGGAGGGGGCTTGCTTCCTTTAGGCACCGGGTGAGTGTTTACTCGTAAGCGTTATCCCGAGATAGAGAAGCCACTCACTACTAGGAGAGAGCAGAGCCAAATTCTTGGTATGGACCAAAAATCGTTTGCTGAACACAGACTTACCCAGCAGGCGTACCAAGCATCTCTGTCGTCCTCTGGGCTTTAGCCGTAGTGGGGATGCCCCGTGCCTGCTCCGTAGTAGACGCCCCCCAAATTAGGGAGTTTAACAGCTATTAAACGGGGCAAGCTTGTTGGGTGGAATTCAGTGGTGGGATGAATTTTTTTTACTACCGGTTCTGTGGGCGTGGCTTGGTGGGCGTGGCTTGGTGGGCGTGGCAGGGGAAGGTTACTGCAAAATCCCCATTTCCTCCCGATCAGCTGGGAGTCGGGAGGCAGAGAATAGATGGGGGCGGGGCCAGTCAGAAGTGGTATTTACCGGTTCTCCGAACTACTCAAAAGTTCCGCTACCGGTTCTCCAGAACTTGTCAGAACCTGCTCAATCCCACCTCTGGTGTGGATGTATTCAAGATTCTTGAGTTGTAGTCGAAACCAGCTTTTTAAAAAATGTAATAACAACAAATGCAAACTTCTTCATTTTGAAAAAAAAAATCAAATGAACTGGTATATGATGGGAGATACCTGGCTTGACACCGGCAGTCCTCAACTTACAACAGTTCATTTAGTGACCGTTCAAAGTTACAACATCACTGAGAAAAGTGACCAATGACCATTTTTTCACACTTACGGCCGTTGCAGCATCCCCCTGGTCACGTGATCAACATTCAGATGTTTGGCAACTGGCTCATATTTATGACGGTCACAGTGTCCCAGGGTCACGTGATCACCTTTTGTGACCGTCTGACAATCAAAGTCAATAAGGAAGCCAGATTCATTTCACAACCATGTTACTAACTTAACAACTGCAATGATTCACTTAACAACTGTGGCCAGAAAGACCGTAAAATGGGGCAAAATTCACTTAACAAATGTCTCACTTAGCAACATAAATTTTGGGCTCGATTGCGGTCACAAGTGGAGGATTATCTGTACTGCTTTTAGTGAAAACAGTCTTGGAATGCTACTTGCTTGCAAACTGAAGAAGAATCAGCATTGTGATATGGCTGCAAAAAAGGCGAATGCAACTTGTGGTGGCATCAACATATCATCATATTCTACCTGACTAGGTTTTGGTCAGCTCCTGTTTGAAAATTGTCCCATTCCAAAAGTGTTTTTTTTTTCAAGAGGCAACTGGACTTTCTGGTTTTTCTTTGAAGACGTTTCGCTTCTCATCCAAGAAGCTTCTTCAGCTTTGACTGAATGGTGGGGAATGGAAGGGAGCTGAAGAAGCTTCTTGCATGAGTGTTAAGAATGAGAATAAGATCTCATAGAGGCGATTTGGATCTTTATGTGGAATTCAGACAGTTAGAAATAAATCCGAGATTAAAAGTCTAATAGAAAATATTTATTTCAGTACAAAAACAATAAATCCTGAATAATTACATCTTTGCTAAGAAACACGACCGTTCAGGTCAAGAGCCAAGTCAGAAGGGAATAATGGTGGTTTAGGAATGTGGACATGCATACATGAACATCATATCATGTGTTCTGCTTGTATTGGAATGTACCATAATATTAGATAGGGGTGCATCACCCTGCATAGACATACAACTGACAATATTCACACCGTGACAATGAGAAGTCCAGTTGCCTCTTGAAAAAAAAGCACCTTTGGGACAACCATGACCTGGATGACTGAGAATCTCCCTAGACATTTAGCCATGTTCCATTCCGGGTATTCTATATTAAGAAGAATTCGGAGAACTTGGAGCAGGCCTAGGGAGGTCTAGGGAGGACCAGGGCTGGGCTTGGTTAGCCCGGAGTGATGCATCTCGAGAAAAGAGCATTCTTCAAATGCCTCAAAGGAAGGTCAGCGCTTTTCTCTCTCCTTTCAAAACACACCGCAGGGAATCATGAATTCATGTTTGAGGCAGGAAGATTTTGATGGAATATTAGGAGAAGAAGCTGAGCAGGAGAACTGAGCAATCCCTAAAGTGATGAGGATCAGAAAAAAGATACCGACAAGATCAAGGAAAAAATTAAATTTGCTTTGCTTTAAATGTTATTAAAGTAAATGCAGTAAATACGATTATTTCATGTTTGCTTACTAATCCCTGCTTTTTGCCACAATATTAACATGTGGCAATTTTACAGCCGTTCTATAATATAGGATACATATGCTTTTTATTAATTCATTAAATCATGGGCAATGCCTGTTTTTCATCTAATAGTTTTAGATAGTGATATTTATTGAGGTCAACAAACATTTTTGGAGTCTAGAGACATACAATATTTTGTTGCCGACGTACATCAGAGAATGAAAAGTAACTGAAATTTCAGTTACAGATTAGTGAAAATATAGTTGCATTTCCCCCCATCCAAGTGCATGACCCCCCTAAAAATCTATTCACAGGCCTTTTTGAGTCAAGAACCTCAAGTCTAAAGATTTCCTTCTCTCTGGTCTAATGAAACGTTGAGTCCCTTCCTAACATAGTTCCAAAATTTTGAAAATAAAAAAGGAGTAAGTTATTTCTAATAAATAAAGTTATCAAGTTTATATCTAATCAAAGGGTGTGTTCCAGATTATTTCAGGGCAAGTTGGCAATGAAGATGCTATTCTGTTGAAAATATGTTTGCATTAGGTTCTTTTTCTTCAACAAAGGAGAATTAAGACCTCAGGTGCTTTGGAGAATAGATTGACCCCCCTCTTTACTGTGACAGTCGCTCAAATATTAGAGAAGACTGCTATCCTGTCACCCCTAATCATTCTCTTTGTTAGATTTGACATATCTAGTTCAGTGGTAGAATTCAACATTTTTTACTACTGGTTCTGTAGCTGTGGCTTGTTGGGCATGGCGTGGTGTGGCGGGCGTGGCAGGGGAAGGTTACTTCAAAATCCCCATTTCCTCCTGATCAGCTGGGACTCGGGAGGCAGAGAATAGATGGGGCGGGGCCAGTCAGAGGTGGTATTTACCGGTTCTCCGAACTACTCAAAATTTCTGCTACCGGTTCTGCAGAACTGGTCAGAACCTGCTGAATCCCACCTCTGATCTAGTTCCAGCAACCATTCATCCTGTGGTTTAGCCTCCAGACTCCTTATCACCTTTGTTGCTCTTCTTGAGAATGTTAGGAAGAGAATTACTCTCCTCAGAGGCGATGGATCGGGCTTCCCTTTTGAAGACATTGTTACTTAGAAAATAAAGCCCGAGATTCAAATACTAATAAACAAAATATTTATTTCAGTAGAAAAATAATAAAGAATTCTTATTAGGACTACATTGTATCGGCTAAGAAAATAAAACAGTTCTACCTTCGGTAGAGATGGCGATGAGAAAAGGAAAGGAGTTGACCTCAGGAATGTAGACATGCGTACTAGAATATATCATACGTCAGCTTGACCATAGATACAAGAACACAGTAGAACATAGAGATGCATAAACTGACAATATTCACATCGTGACAGAGAAACCTATGTTGGCTCTTAACAATCATGATGCTTATAAATATCCTGCGTCTATCTAACGTCTTTCTGAGATTACCGATGTTCGGCTTCCTGGTGGATATAATTCCTGGGGATTCCCTTTCTTGTATCATATCCTTGCTGGCCTGCCCCCATCCCCCCCTCTGTTGTGCTCATTTCTCCTCTGAGCTGATGGCATGACTGTCTCCATTGGATGAAAGGACACAGATCAAAGACAGAGAGTCCTTGACTCACGGCCACAATTGACACCAAAACTTCCATTGCTGAGCAAGGCAGTTGTTAAGTGAGTCATGCTTGATTTTGTGACTTATTTTGCCACAGGTGTTAAACAAATCACTATGGTTGTTAAATGAATCTCGTCGTCGTTAAGGAAATCCAACTTCCCTCATTGATTTTGCTTGTCAGAGGCCGCCTGGAAGGTCCCTGGAAGGATTACAATCATGTGATCCAGGAGGGCTGCAACCACCATAAATGCACGCTGGTGCCAGGCATCCGAATTTTGATCACGTGACCATGGGGATGCTGTGACAGTCATAAGTGTGAGAACTGGTCACGTCTCTGTCTGAACTGGACCCATCATCTCCCTTGTTCAGTCGTGCCATCGACGTATTTGAAGAACTCTTTTTTTTTAAAGAATACACTATTATGTATTTATTATATTGAATTTTCCTGTTCACTCTATCAGTACAATTATTCTCCATATACTCGAAATCCATAGATACATGTGTAGTTTGGATCAGGGGTCTCCAACCTTGGCAACTTTAAGCCTGGCGGACTTCAACTCCCAGAATTCCCCAGCCAGCTTTGCTGGCTGGGGAATTCTGGGAGTTGAAGTCCGCCAGGCTTAAAGTTGCCAAGGTTGGAGACCCCTGGTTTAGATTTGATGCCAATTAGTCAAGATCTTCAAGAGCATATATTTAGATTTATTGAAAGGTGGTCCGTGAAAATAATATAAAAGAATCAGGATATTTGAAGAAGTCTTTTGTTGCTGGATTTGCCCGCCCCTCCCCCCTTTTAATCATTATTATGGTTAATAAGTTTGAAGTTACAATATTAACTCCTCCGTGCACACGTGTCCCTTTTGCTTTTGCTGATTGAATGAATGAAATTTATTTTGGAAGCCCTGCTGCTGACTAACCTGAATGGGACCAGGATGAAAGAGGATGTAACCGAAGACCAGGGGCTGTCATGAGCCTGGGCGAAAACAAGAGACAACTGTGCATGTGGGGGGAAAAATCACTGTGGTTGTCATCACGGCTGCGAAAGGGAGGTGGGGGATGTCAGGGGGCTGCAAAGAAGGACAAAGAAACGGAGGCACTCCCAGACACCCCTTCCCCAGATCAAGAGAAACTCCCTGGTGAAGCCCACTTTGAGCACGTGGGGTAGGAAGCGGGGAGGGCATTCATCAGAGGGGTGGGCCGGCAGCCCTGGAATCAGATGGAAACTAACAACAGCTGCAAAATGTGTGTGTGTGTGGGGGGGTCAGCTTTCTGAAACCTTGTGCGCATTCACAGACATTCCCCAACCGCCTCCGTAAGTTTCCTGGTTCAAGTGAAACCTGTTTTCGGAAAAGGACTAGGTAAGGTGCTGGTTGCCATGGTGTCTCTTCCTGGCCCTCCCCACCCCCATCCCCTTTACCCAAACAGATGGGACCCAGCTGTTGAGTCAGAGCCAACATATGTGCCTTTGAGAGACTTGGGCCTGGGGCGGCGGGTGGGCTTCAGAGGCGAGAAACTTCCCCTGTTGCTGGCACTTGGAGGGAGGGCCAAAGACCGCTGTGCCCACAAACACATGGAGGAGGTAGGAAGAGGCAAGCTTCAAGGGGACTTTCTAGAGGTGGTTCTACTGAGCAGCTCCATTTTCCCAAAAGAGACAAACTTTTTTCTCCGGCCAAAACAACAACAACAACAACAGAGTACCTGCTCTTTGGGAAGGAATCCCGGCTGTCTCTGGGTTGTGTGATGCTATGTGAGAATGGCCTTGGAAGACAGATGCAGACTAGACAACTGGCATGTAGCAAAGGCTTCAGAAGGGAGCCTCCCTAGTTTTCCAGAAAATAAAAGGAAAGGAGGGGAGAAATATGTTTACTACATGAAGGAGAAAGAGGAGATAAATATGTTTACTACATGAAAGAGAAAGAGGAGATAAATATGTTTACTACATGAAGGAGAATGAGGAGAGAAATATGTTTATTACATCCTACCTATTCCAAATTGATGACGCATTTGATCCCACCGTCAGGCTCTGCCTGGTCATCTCCTATAAGGAGCATTTTATACTGCATTGGTGAGACCACACTTAGAATACTCCAACCAGTTCTGGTCAACACAATACAAAAAAGGTATTGGGACTCTAGAAAGAATGCAGAGAAGAGCAACAAAGAAGATTAAGGGGCTGGAGGTGTAAACATATGATGAATGTGTGAGCTGGGAATGTCTAGTCCAGTGATGGCAAACCTTTTTTCCCTCAGGTGCCGAAAGCGCGTGCACACGTGCTATCGCCCATGTGCAAGTGCCCACACCCATAATTCAATGTCTGGGGAGGGCGAAAACGGCTTTCCCCGCCCCCCCAGGGGCCCTCTGGAGGCCAGAAAGGGCCCATTTCCTGACTTCTGGTGGGCCCAGAAGGCCCGTTTTTCGCCCTCCCCAGGCTCCAGAGGCTTCCCTAGAGCCTGGGGAGAGCGAAAATGCCCTCCCCCACCCCCCCCGGAGGCCCTCCGGAGCCGAAAACGCCCTTCCAGAGCCTCCGCGTGAGCCGAAAATCAGCTGGCCAGCGCGCACATGCGCACTGAAGCTAAGCTAGGGCAACGAGACCGCGTGCCAGCAGATATGGCTCCGCGTGCCACCTGTGGCACGCGTGCCATAGGTTCGCCATCACTGGTCTAGTCCAATGAAGAGAAAATCTAGGGGTGACATGATAGCAGTCTTCCAATATTTAAGAGGCTGTCACAGAAAAGAGGGAGTTGAACTATTCTCCACAGTACCTGAGGCTAGGACAAGTAACAGGTGGAAGCTAAGAAGGAGACATCCAACCTAGAATTAAAGAGAAATTTCAGGTCAGTGAGAACAATTGATCAATGGAATAGCTTCCCTCTCAGAGTTGTGGGGGCTCCATCATTGGAGAGATTCAAGAAGAGATTGGACAGCCATTTGTCTGGAATGGTGTAGGGTCTATTGAGCAGGATGCTGGATTGGAAGACCTCCAAGGTCCCTTCCAACTCTGTTATTCTGTGTATGGTAGCCTTGAACAGGTAGAGCAGCATCTTTAGGAACTTATTCCTTCCTGCATTTAAAAGAAAGTGACCTCAGCTCAGCATTCACCTGTTCTGTAGCTCCCACTGCTCCTAACCTGGCAGAAGTTCAAGGCTGGTGTCTTCCTCATGAAGGGACCTCTCATGACCTGCCTGATCTGAAGGACAAAGAAGACTGGATACCAAGCGCCATGAGCCCAGCAATGGAGTGTGGTTGCAGTACCTCCACCCCTAGCTCTCCATTGTCCTGCTGTGCCCTGTCCTCCATAAAACACATCAGAGAATGCCTCCCGTCTCTGCCGGGCTTTCACTGGTAGCTGAGGGAAGATCAGAAGAGCCACGGTGGCGCAGAGGTTAGAGTGCAGTACTGCAAGCTATTTCTGCTGACTGCTGGCTGCCTGCAATTTGGCAGTTCGAGTCTCACCAGGCTCAAGGTTGACTCAGCCTTCCATCCTTCCGAGGTCGGTAAAACGAGGACCCAGATTGTTGGGGGCAATAGGCTGACTCTGTAAACGGCTTAGAGAGGGCTGTAAAGCACTGTGAAGCGGTATATAAGTCTAAATGCTATTGCTATTGCTATCAGGAATGACCACCAGCACTGTTGGATGCAGTCACGTGGGTACACAGGCCTCCTCTCTCTCTCTCTCTTCTGGCATCAGAGCGGTCAAGCCATGGCGGCACTTGGCTCCACTGATGAACCCCACTGTTTCCCCAGGGATGCCAAGTCTGTGTGGCACTTCCTGGCTCCCACAATGCCCTTGCTGACTGAGAGGCTTGTGGGGAACATTCCTTTCAGAAACTCAGGAGACCTTTCAAATTTTCCCAGTCCGGAGTCTGGATGTGCCAATGATGCCTTTGCCCCAGAATGGATTTTTCCACACAGAGAAAGCTGGTATGCCATAGAACAAGGTCATCACCAACCCCCTTCCCATGGCTGCTAAGATTGGAGGTGAGAGGCTATCTCTGAATCAATCAAGCAACCTTAAGATCAATGACATGACTGATGCATTGAATTATGATGATCATTTTAGAAACATCGGAAGGAGCATCTTTCTCTCTTCAACATTGGTTGAAGGACCAAGATATATGATGGAACAATGTCAAGATGTCATGATGTACTGTAGATATGGAAGTGTGGCAAGGGTTCGTTTTTCATTACAATGACACACAATCTAACTTGGCTAGAAATATGACAGCACCTTTTTTTTTGAATCAGCAGTCAAATAATCAGCCAGATTTAATTACAAGTGTATTCAGTTTGAAGAGAAAGTTGTTCCTGAAATACTTTGTTGGACCACATGATCTCTTTGGTAGGTGTATTGCTTCTGTGCTAAATATGGAATACCAAAAGTGGGATCTGGCTGATTTGCACTGATTTTGTGGCTTGATGAAGCAGTCAAAAACAGACAGCTGGAATTCTGATGGGTTTGCATGGTATCTCTCCTGCCTGATAGTCTCTCTTTTAAATAGTAGCTTAACCAGGGGTGGGTTCCTCCTGGTTCGGACTGGTTCGCCCGAACCGGTAATGACCCGCTGATGATGTCATGATGATGTCAAAGACCCGGTTCAGTCGGTGCCGCCATCTTTTTTTGCATTTTTTTTTCTTCTGAGCATGCGCAGGAGCCGAGTTTCCAGCACTGTGCATGTGGTCGCCATCTTGTTTTCAGCTTTTTTTTAAAAAAATGGATTTTTCGGCATGGCGCATGCGCGCGTGAAGTGCACGTGCGTCCATGAGGCGCACCCACATGGCGCGGGAGGAAGCGAACCAACAGTGAGGTAAGTTAGAACCCAGCCCTGAGTTTAACATAGCTGAGACATCCAAAGTTCTACACTTTAGTAGGAAAAATCAAAGGTATAATTAATTGTAGGATGTGGACAACTATAATAGGTACTGTAAGGATCTTGGATCTTGGTGGATCACAAGCTGAACATCAACCAGTTTTCTGGTACAGCTTCAAAATAAGGAAATGCAGTCCTAGACTGTCCAACAGAAGCATAGTGTCAAAATAAGAGAAATCCTGTCTTGGTGTGATTGGTCAGACCAATCTAAGGACAGGACTAGAAATAAGAGTTGGAAACTTATCAAGGAGAGATCCAACCTAGAATTCAGGAGAAAAATCCTGATAGTGAGAACAACTGAACAGTGGACTAGAAGACCTCAATGGTCCCTTCCAACTCTATTATTCTGTTAGAGGACCCAGATTGTTGGGGGCAATATGCGGACTCTATAAACCAGGGGTCGGGAACCTATGGCTCGCGAGCCAGATGTGGCTCTTTTGATGATTGCATATGGCTCGCAGCAGGGGTGAAATCCTCCCGGTTCTTCGATACTCCGCATTGCCCGAAAACCCTGTAACTAAACGCCCAGACAGAGAGAACGTTAGCAACGTGGAAAGAGGGGCGACATTGACAACTACCGCTGCTTGAGCAGTGGGCCAATAAGAGAGCCCGCTGATGGGGCCACGTGAGGGAAGTTTGTGTGGAAAGACGGTTGGGAAACCAAGGAAATGGTTAGCGGGAGTGAAGCGGTGAGAGGGCGGGGCCGGGGCCGAGCACGCGCGGCAGCTGAGGGGCTTTGTGTGAGAGTGTAGACTTGGCTTTCTTGCTTCCCTTCGCGCGTCGTCCCGCCGCTCTGTTAATTGTCAGGCCGTATCAACCTCCCCCTTTTTCTGTGGTGCCTAATGGTGGGATAGTTTGAATAAATAAGCCAAGCGGCCGAAGGAGCCTTGGAGCTCCGATGCTGCCCTGCTCTAGTCGCCTGCTGGGAAGGCTGCAGCAGCCACCATCAGCTGGCGGCATAAGGCAAGAGGCAGGCGGGAGACGCGGGCAGGAGCTGGCTGTCGAGGGAGCGCGCGGCTGAGAGGCATCTCGCGCGGGGAGGAAACTTTGTCTGGCTTGGCTTCGAGAGCGAGCAAGCAAGCGAGAGCAGCGCAGCCACAGCGGGAAGGGAAGCAAGCAGCCTGCTCTGCCACTCAAGCCAGCGGCTGCCGGAAGCAACAAGGGCGTTAGGAAAAGAGAAGGAGGAGCGCCGCCACCGCCGCTAGCACTCTTTCCTTCAGTTCTATCTTTTCCTTCTCTTTTCCTAACGCCCTTGTTGCTTCCGGCGGCCGCTGGCTTGAGTGGCAGAGCAGGCTGCTTGCTTCCCTTCCCGCTGTGGCTGCGCTGCTCTCGCTTGCTTGCTCGCTCTCGAAGCCAAGCCAGACAAAGTTTCCTCCCCGCGCGAGATGCCTCTCAGCCGCGCGCTCCCTCGGCACGACCGCAGCCGCCACCAGCACTCTTTTCTTCATTTGGGAAAAAGGATCTTGTGGTGCTGAGGGCTAGGAAAGAGGGAAGAAGAGAAAAGGGAAGGAAGGAAGACCAGAGATGAAAGAAAGAAAGGAAGGAAGGAAGGAAGGAAGGAAGGAAGGAAGGAAGGAAGGAAGGAAGGAAGGAAGGAAGGAAGGAAGGAAGATCAGAGATGAATGAAAGGAAGAAAGGAAGGAAGGAAGGAAGGAAGGAAGGAAGGAAGGAAAGAAGGAAGGAAGACCAGAGATGAAAGGAAGGAAGGAAGGAAGGAAGGAAGGAAGGAAGGAAGGAAGGAAGGAAGGAAGGAAGGAAGATCAGAGATGAATGAAAGGAAGGAAGGAAGGAAGGAAGGAAGGAAGGAAGGAAAGAAGGAAGGAAGACCAGAGATGAAAGGAAGGAAGGAAGGAAGGAAGGAAGACCAGAGATGAAAGGAAGGAAGGAAGGAAGGAAGACCAGAGATGGAAGGAAGGAAGGAAGGAAGACCAGAGATGAAAGGAAGGAAGGAAGGAAGGAAGGAAGGAAGACCAGAGATGGAAGGAAGGAAGGAAGGAAGGAAGAGGAAGAAGAAGAGGAAGGGTGGGAGGAAGAGAAAAAAGTGAGAGGGAAAGAAAGAAAGAAAGAAAGATTTTAGGAAGGAAGAAAGACAGAAAGAAAAAGAAAGATGGTAGGAGGGGTAGTCTTATACGAAGAGTATATCCCAAACTCTATATTTTCATTGGAAAAGTTGGGGGTCGTCTTATATGCCCAGTCGTCTTACACGCCGGAATATACGGTATATGGCTCTCACTGAAATAAATTTCCAAATTTTTTGCTTTCATGGCTCTCTTAGTCAAAAAGGTTTCCGACCCCTGCTATAAACCCTTAGAAAGGGCTGTAAAGCACTATGAAGCGGTACAGAAGTCTATGGCTATACTCCAAGAATATTGCATCCAGTTCTGGGCACTACATCCTACGGAAGACATACTGTAGAGAACCTGATAAGTTTCCTAACTATTACTATCAATATTGTGAGTGGGAAAAGTGAAAGGATATCTTCTGCATGGTGAAGCCTTTGAATGAATGAATGACTCACAGTTGGATTTTTGGTGTTTGGAATTAAGGTGAGAACAAAAGAGGTCGACAGGACCAGGCCCTCAATCTGATAAGGTGGCTTTCATATTAGCCCCTTGTGTGTCCAAAGCTTGGGATTTCTGAATTATTAACCTGAAAATTCCAAAAGACATTTCAGAAGATCATTTCCATGTAACCTGAGATTTGCTGCTCTAGTAATTTCTATGCTGTAAACCTGCTTGGGGGAGGGGTCGTTGTCTTTGTCTTGACCTAACCAGGTTACAGGAAGAGGAAACCGGCTTTGGTCCTCCAGCAATGCTCTTCCCCATGCATTTGGCTTCGGTTCCCCTCTCACAGCCTCTTTTCTCCTAACCAGGGAGCATTTCATTATCTTGTAAAGTAATTAATATGCACAAGAAAGAGGAAATCCCTGCTTCAAATTCATTCCACTTAGGAAATCAATCTGATCTCTCCCAAGGGATTCACCTGCCAAATTTAATTACAAATCATTTAACACGTTTCAGATATAATAGAGACGAGTTTGTGGTATTGAAGCGATGCATTGGCAAGCCATGGATTCTGGACATACATTTATTTAGAATTTTTTATTTATTTAGTACATTTACATGGCTACCCATCTTAAAAGCAGCCAATACCCCAAAAGAGAAAAAACAATATTATAAAACTCAAAGAAATTAAAAAAATGCAATTAAAAGCAGTTGCAATACAACCACTAAGACACCACATAATTTACTTTTACCAGAGGAACACACATCCTGCGCTTCACTAACGTGCTGGCTTGTGAGAAAATCCAGATCTTCACAACCTTAGAATAGAATAGAAATAAACCTGGGAGGGACCTTGGCGGTCTTCTAATCCAATCCCCTGCTCCAACAGAAGATCCTATACCATTTTAGACAAATGACTGTCCAGTCTCTTCTTAAAAATTTATTTTATTTTATTTATTTATTTATTTATTTATTTATTTATTTATTTATTTATTTATTTATTTGTTTGTTTGTTTGTTTATTTATTTATTTATTTATTTTATTTGTCAACAAGTACAAGGAAACAGGACACATGAAAAAATGGCACAAATAAATGGATATAAAGAAGCAAAACATAGCCCTAAACACATAAAACAAGCACATACAAATGGGTACAGTAGGACAGGGATGGTAGGCACGCTGGTGCGCTTATGCACGCCCCCTTAGGGACCTCTTAAGAAACGTGTAAGGTCCACGGTAGACAGTTTAAGGTGAAAGGTATGGGGGTTAGAGAAACTAACAACAGGATCAGGTAAAGTGTTCCAGACATTTACTACTCTATTGCAGAAGTCGCATTTTCTGCAATCAAGATTAAAGCGGAATACATTTAGTTTGCATCTGTTGATAGCCCTAGTGTTATTGCGGTTCAAATTAAAGTAGTCGTTAACAGGTAGGACATTAAGGTAGATGATCTTGTGTACTAAGCTTAGGTTGGAATGTAGACGGCGTAGTTCAAGGTTATCCAGGCATAAAATTTCAAGTCTAGTGGAATAAGGAATTTTATTGCGAGCAGAAGAGTTGAGTACTCTCCTTGTAAAATACCTCTGGACCTTCTCTAATGTATTAATGTCCAAAATACAGTGTGGGTTCCAGGCAGGTGAGCAGTATTCAAGGAGAGGTCTGGCAAAAGTTTTGTATGCCCTAGTTAGAAGTATAACGTTATCAGAGAGAAAACTTCGTAAAATAAGGTTGACAACTCTTAATGCCTTTTTAGCAATGTTGTTACAGTGAGCTCTGGGGCTTAGATCTTTTGAAATGAGTACACCAAGGTCCTTGACAGAGTGTGGGTCATTGTTTAGATCATTTCCATCCAGCTTGTATTTGATGTTCTGATTTTTATTGCCAATGTGCAGGACTGAGCATTTGTTAGCAGAGATTTGGAGTTGCCAATTGTTTGACCATTCAGATACATAATCTAGGTCGTTTTGTAGGGTAGTAGAATTGTCTGTGGTGTTAAATAGTTTTACATCATCGGCAAAGAGGACGCAGCTGCTTACAATATGATCACAAAGGTCATTTATATATAGCAGAAAGAGTGTTGGTCCTAGAACGCTGCCTTGGGGAACACCACTATTAACTGGTGCTGGGTTTGATATAGCATTTCCAATTTTAACTATTTGTTGCCTGTTTGATAGGAATGCAGCTATCCATTTGTGCAAGGATCCAGAAATGCTGTAAGAACTTAGTTTTAACAGAAGTTTGTCATGTACCATAGAATCAAAGGCTTTGCAGAAGTCTATGTAGATTGCATCTATTGCTTTACCCTGGTCAAGTTGAGAGGTCCAAATGTTTTTGCAATGTATGAATTGCAGATTACATGACAATTTTTTCCTGAAACCAAATTGCTTATTAGAGAGTAAGTTATTTTGACACTAAATGGAGGGTGATGGATTGGTTTATGATGGCTTCCATGACTTTACAGGTGACACAGCAAAGGGAGATTAGTCTACAATTTTCAACGAGGCCGGGGTCACCTTTTTTGAAGATAGGTATGACTGTTGCTAATGACCATAGGACAGGCAAGGAGCGCATTCTAAAAGATACTTCATAGATGGTGCTTAGAGGTTCAGCTATGGCAGAGGAGAGCTTTTTTAGAAAGTAGGCACATATTCCATCAGGACCAATAGATGGAGATGGGTTTAGTTTGTGCAGTGCCCTTTTGACGGCATCTTCAGTAAAATCAATGTGGATTAGATCATTGCAATTGGTCATTGCAAATCATTGCAAATCTCTTGTGATGGAGGCAACCCGTTCCACTGGCTCTCACTGGTTGGAAATGTTTCCTTAGTTCTAGGCTGCTGCTCTCCTTGATTAGTTTTCATCCATTGCTTCTTTTTCTGTCCTCATATACTTTGGAAAATAGGTTGACCCCTTCTTCTTTGTGGCAGTCCTTCAAATATTGGAACACGGCTGTCATGTCTCCCCTAGGCCTTCTTTTCACTAGACATACCCAATTCCTGCAACCATTCTTCATGTTTTAGCCTCCAGCCAACTAATCATCTATGTTGCTCTTCTCTGCACTCTTTCTAGAGCTAGGGGTCACCAACCTTTCGGACCTCAGGGACCACTACATTCATAATTTTAAATCCCGCAGACCACTAATATGATCTGCCTAATGATCGGCGGGGTTGGTGTGGCTAGGTGGTCATGTGACTGGGTGGGCGTGGCCAACTCGATGTCACTCATGTTGAGGGGTTCCTCGCCGGCCTCTACTCGCCCCTCCCCTCCCAGCCACTCCTTGCCTGCACACCCGGGCTCCTTAGGGCCCCAACAGGAAGCAGTTGTTGGAGCTAAGCAGCCACCATGAGAAAGAGTTGGCAAAACAGCTGGCTCAGTTCAAATTGGATCTGACCGAGAAGGAGACTCGGCAGAAGCACCTCACTGAGGACTACGAGCATAGGCTTTCCAAGCAGAGGGAAGACCTGCGGTAGTGCAAGGCCAGGTACTGGCGCCTGGAGGCTCACCGGGCTGAGATGGACAGCCAGTTCCAGGACATGATGCAGTCCCACTGGAACAAGGCCCTCCGGTTCTTTGCCACCAGCGGTGCTTCCCTCCGGCCTTCGCCCAAAGCCCTGCACCAGGAGGCCGAAGCAGACCCCAAGTCAGAATTTCTGCCCCCCTCCGACCAACACAAAAAGACCCCGAAGGGGGAGACTCTCTGCATCAACACAAGCATTTATTGCACGTAACCGGCCCAGGGGCTGTAGTTTGAGGACCCCTGATTTAGTGCAATATAAAAAATGCAAATATTTTTTTCTGCGGACCACCAAAATTTTCTTGCGGACCACCAGTGGTCCACAGACCACCAGTTGCTGTCTGCTGTTCTAGAGTCTCTACATCTTTTTTATAATATAGTGACCAAAACTGGATGCAGTTTTCTAAGTGCGGTCTTACTAAGGCTTTATATAGCGCTACTAATACTTCACATGATCTTGATTCTATCCCTCTGTTAATGTAACCTAGTATTGTGTTGGCTTTTTTGGTTGCTGCCACACACTGCTGGCTCATATTTAAGTGTTTGCCTACTAGGACTCCAAGGTCCTTCTCACAATTACTGCTATTGAGCCAAGTTTCAATCACTAATCAGTACCTGTATCTATGCTTATTCTTGTCTAAGTGTAAAATCTTACTTACCATGGAATTTCGTTAGATAGGGCAGTGTTCAAGTCTGTTAAGGAGGTGGAGGAAACAAAAGTCTCGTTGGGGATGAGAATAAATCTCATAGAGGCGATTTGGATCTTTGCTTGGAATTCAGACAGTTAGAAATAAAGCCGAGATTAAAAGTCTAATAGAAATATTTATTTCGGTACAAAAACAATAAATCCTGAATAATTACATCTTTGCTAAGTAAATGCGACCGTTCCGGTCAAGAGCCAAGTCAAAAGTGATTAATGGTGGATTCAGGAATGTGGACATGCATACAAGATCATATCACGTGTTCTGCTTGTATTGGAATATACCATAATATTAGAATAGGGGTGCATCACCTGCATAGACATACAACTGACAATATTCACACCATGACAAGTCTTGGGTAGGGGGAGGAGGAGAAGTTTGCAGTCACCCAGAGGGGAGTTGAAAAAAAATGAAGGCTGAAAGAGAGGAATGACATTGTATCAACAGAAGAGGAATGACAGCTTTCTTGTGAGCAACGCTTCTCAGAGAATATTTGCTGGTTTTGCGTGGAGATTTCCCTCCCTCTTGTCTTCCTTTACCGTTGTGCAAGGGGACAATCTGTGAGGAATACACGAAATTCTGATTTCTCTTGAGAAAACCTCTCTGAAGTATTCACAGGAGACATAAATATGCAGTTATGTTTTTGCTTTTTGGCAGATAATTAAACATCTTCAGAGCTCTTCTTAACTGTAGCATTTGTGTAGCAAACATAACTTGGAACGGAAACCATATGTTTTTAAAAGTTTAATGAATCCTGAAATGAGGTTTGGACATTCTTGTGAGATTTGCAACATCTTCTCCATAGTCTGTTTAGTGCTGGGAGCCCAGGACAGCTGACAATTGCATCACAAAGCCAAATGCAACCACACACACACACACACACACACACACACACACACACACACACACACACACACACACACACACACACCCCTGCCCTGATTAAGAATAATGTTCTTTGTTGTCCCTTCCCTCCAGTGTCCTCTCAAACTCTGGAGGGAAGGTCCACCACTGTCAGGGGTGTGTGTGTGTGTGTCAGGGGCGGGTTCCTAATTTTTTTACTACCACTCTATGGGCGTGGCTTATTTTTGTGGGTGTGGCTTGCCAGCCATGTGACCCGGTGGGCATGGGCCTTGGGACCTTGGCAGAGGCCGGAGAAGTGGGGGGCCATTGCCCACCCGCAACACAGCCCCCTGCAGCGGGAGCAGCAAGACCGCGGCAGCGGTTCTTCTAGGAGGCTCCGTCCGGCCTGAATGCTTCTCTCCATTTGATGATCCTAGGCTCCTGCCACCTGTTCCCCCTCCCCTCAGCAGCTCGAGAAGCCTCGAACGTGCAAAAATGCCTAGGATCATCACCGCGCGTTCGTGGCTTCTCGGACTGCTGAAGGGAGGGGAATGGAGATAGCTCCTGCCGCCCGTTCTTTCAGCATCTCACGCGCTCCCTCAGCCATCCTCCCCTGCTTGGACTCACTGTGGGGTAGGAAGGCAGCGCATGAGCAGTGCCGGAAGCTCGGCTTCTGGGCATGCACAGAAAAAAATTGTTTAAAAAAATTAAATTTTTTTTTAAAAAATGGCGGCGCCCAGGCACCGGCAACCGACCGCACCGGTACTGTGACATCACCAGCGGGCCGCTACCGGTGCTATAGAGTGGACTGCACCGGTAGGAACCCACCACTGGTGTTTGTGTCTTTCACAATGTGGAGCTTCTTGATAGCTGCACTTGGTGACTCCTACCCTCTCTGGGAAGTGGCTTTAACAGGAGTAAGATTGGCCAGATTTTTAAAAACAACGCCATCCTTTTCATAGCTAAAATGGTGACACCAGGCTCCTGCAGGATACCAAGGGAGGAACCATCCATCCGGCAGCTCTTTGAGAGGCTCCAGGCCTCTGATGTTTGAAAGACACAATGGAGAAAGAGAGAAAGCCACTTCTTCAAAAGGGAGAGGAGATTTTATGGCTGCTTCTCTCTGGGATAGACTTGTAACTCTGGTGACTGCAAGCTGCCAGACCCAGAAGGAAGCAATTTGGGCTTCCCTTGTTCTTATTCTAATTTAGCTCTTTCTCACTTGCCTTTTTAGTGCATTTCGCCACATCTGAAAGCAGTAAATTCCACAGCTTAACTGTGCACTTTATCAAGGAGACTCTTCCTTTTATCAAGCCCAAATCAGCCAGAGTTTAACTTTAATGAGGAATCCCAAATCCTAACACTGAAGAAGCTTTTCTGTGATCACATTTTCTGCCTCTTGCAAGATTTCCTGCACTTCTTTCTCCTGGGTCTTCCCTTATTAGTCGCTGCTCTCTGCTAAACTGCCTGGAATGCAGCCGTCCAGCCTGGCATCATTTTAGTTGCTCGTCTTTTTGCAGCATTACAATATTATTTTTCAGAATGCTGAAAATCTGGTAGCTTTTGATTTTCAGTTCTTAATCATTCCAACTAGGGAATCGGAGTTTGTCTGTTCTTGAAGTATCAGCCATCTGCTCTCTTCCTGGACTCCAAGCTTCCCTTCCTGAGCATTCCTGGCCAGTTCCACCCCCACTGAAATACAGGCAAAGTTTGGACCAGATTCTGCCACCAGCCGGAAGATGAAGCAATAGAAAATGTTTAAGAGTAAACTTATTAGTAATCAACTTATGAGTAGGTTTACTCTTGTTGGAATTGCTTGATAGTTTATTATATTCTTTTTACTGAGCTATGATGAACAAGCGACATCAGGAAACCACATTCACATAAATCCAAGACACATAGAGAAAAACATGATGCAGCAGACGGAAAAAAAATCTACTACGGTGTAAAAAACCAAGATTGGTACATGTACAGAAGGAAATGCGAGGCAGAACGCATCCAGCCACTTTCGCCCCGGTCGCTCTGCACTGCCTGCTTGGAGGAGGAACGGAAATGCTCAATCTGTTCGTTCTGGCGGCTGCTTTCTCAACGAGCTCTCAGCCCGGTGGTCTGTTGTCTGAATCCTCCATGGCAGAGGCTTTCTTCTGGCCTTTAATTGGGGGTCTTTCTTTGGAAGAGGCCAGCCTTGCAGTTGACAGCAGATGGCGAACAATTATCCTAATGAACTCCCCGAAGCTTCTCGGCCTTTGTCCACCACATTCAGGAGGGCCCCTCCTCCGTAGTTTTTTCGCTGCAGCTTCAAGCCACCAGTTGGGAGTTAATTACTTTTTATTTTAAGAGTCTTATGCAAAGGAGACTTTCCCATGGATGGCCTGTTTTTGTTTGGGGAGCCTTCCCTTCCAGGTATGGGGAGCCACTCAGCTCTCTTGCGGCTCCTTTACCTTCAGCTCCCGGCCAGTGCTAAGATTCAAGGGAACTCACCACCACTGGGCCCCAACCCAGCCCTGCAGACCTACATTCTTGGGTGGATTTTATCCTAACCTCAATTCATTGAATGATGTTCACTAATTATACATGTGTTTGCACCAAGAGCACATTTATGGCACGAATGAAGGCGAATATACATGTCCCAGGATAATGTTGCAGAATCTAATCTAGGTCAGCCACCGGGACCAGAGATTTAGTCCTTTGAGCTTTCGGACTCTTGCTGGAGCCCATGGCTCATGGCTCAGAAGACTAAACCTCTGGTCCCAGTGACCGACCCAGATTGGATCCTGCACATTTATGTATCATCCAAAACATGACTATACAAATCCTGGCAGAACCAGCTGGAAGGCAGATTTTGCAGAAAGTTGGGTGGCTTTTCTCTTTCCTTTAATTTGGGACTGTTCAGTTCCAGATTTGTTGATTTGTTTTGTGCATTTGAGCAGAGCACTTGAGGAGTTCTGGCCGGCTGTCCCATCTCCTGCAGAAGGACCAAAAGGCAGAGTCCCATCCTTAGGCCCAGGCCTCATCAACAGAAGGCATGGTTGAAACCATCAATAACAACAGAATCAGAAGAAAACATTTTTGTGATGGATCTGTAAAACAAATATGTTGCTATGGTTGTTATATTATTCTTATATTCTCTAGTACAGTGATGGCAAACCTTTTTTCCCTCGGGTGCCAAAAGTGCATGCGCGTGCGCTATTGCACATGCGTGAGTGCCCACACCCATAATTCAATGCCTAGGGAGGGCGAAAACGGCCTCCCACTCCCCCACGGAGGCCCTCTGGAGGCCGGAAATGGCCCATTTCCCAACTTCTGGTGGGCCCAGTAGGCCCATTTTTCGCCCTCCCCAGGCTCCAGAGGCTTCCCTGGAGCCTGGGGAAGGCAAAAGCGCCCTCCCCCGTCCCCCGGAGGCTCTCTGGAAGCCGAAAACACTCTCCCAGAGCCTTCGTGCGAGCCAAAAATCAGCTGGCTGGCACGCACATGCGCGCTGGAGCTGAGCTAGGCAACAGCTCGCATGCCGGCAGATATGGCTCCGCGTGCCACCTGTGGCACGCGTGCCATAGGTTCGCCATCACTGCTCTAGTCTCTTCTTCTTTCTTTCTTCTTTCCTCGTCCTCGTCCTCGTCCTCCTCCTCCCACTGCTTTGGGAGACGCAAAGTTTTGTGTTTTTGCTCTTCTGGTGGCATTGGCCATTGTTAATTGATGTTGTTGTAGTATATATCTTTGATGTTGTCTCTGCATCCTCTGTTCTTCGGCCTTCTCCTCTTTTTGTATGTGCCTTTTATGGTGTGGAATTCCAAGGCATCCTCTCCAGGTGAGCAAACCACTTTCTTTGCTGTTTTTGTATGTTGTTTAAGATTGGTTCTATGCCAATTCTTTCTCTTCCCTAATACAATTTAAAAAGTATAATTGCTTTTGATAAGCGCCATTTATATGACATGAACACTGGAAAGATGTTATAGAGAAAAGTTTCCTGTTTGGGTGAGGATGAGATCCAGAAACAGCTATTCTTGCACCGACTAACAAGAGTCCACTATGGTGATTTTGAAAAGTCCTCCCCCTCCCTTTCCCTCCCTTTCCCTCCCCTCCCCCTGTTCCTCCTCCTCACTGGCAGTTCTATCCTGGAGAACTGAGAATATAAGGGCCTTCCCAGCCAATTGGGAAGGAATTGGGATATATAGAAATTGTTCAAAATATTTTATTTATTCTTACCACCAAGCATATGCCTCATGCTGGCTTGCAACAGTAAAATAGAAGACCCAGTAATAAAATAAGAAAACCTCCAATTATCCATAAAAGCAAAAAAAAAAAAAAAGAAAAAAAAAAGAAAAGAAAGAAAGAAAGAAAGAAAAGAAGAAGTAAAAATCATACCTGAATTCTGCGTTTGCTTTACATTTCCCAAAATTCAATAAAACCATTCTTTAAAACAACAGCCCAAATTAAACAGAAATAACATTTCTATGACATCAGCACCATTAAACCAACTGTATGGAAATCCTTCCTGCCAGCCACTGTTCCCCAACTTGCAGGCTGGATAACGGATTGTTGGAGAACTTGAAGCCGGTGCTTTTAAATGCCAGGACCACCTGTAACAAACCCATTGATCTACCATTTAATTGTGGAGGAAAAGGTGGGTCTGGCAGGTATTAATGAAACCGGAGTGCAAGGAAAGGGAGATGTGCCTGACTCAGATATGGCC
Source organism: Diadophis punctatus similis (assembly GCA_023053685.1). Taxonomy (NCBI): domain Eukaryota; kingdom Metazoa; phylum Chordata; class Lepidosauria; order Squamata; family Dipsadidae; genus Diadophis; species Diadophis punctatus. Next base: position 17,259,862 of record JALIGW010000014.1, on the reverse strand, counting down.
ACCTGAGTTTCATCCCAAGAGACAGGTGAGAAGGAGCCACCACAGATCTATCTCCTGTCTTCTGAAGCAGCTATTGAGTCCCAACAGGTGCCTTTAACCTCATGGGGCCATAGAGGAGCCATGGCCAGTCTCACCTCAGTACATCCATCCCCCCTGCAAGGATCCTCATCCAGCTCAGCATTCTCTCTCTTGGGTGGTGGGCCATCTTTGGTTTACCAGGTGTGGGGCAGACTCTGTCCTTGGACGGTTTCAGGTCTCAGAATAATACAGGTATGAGCACATCTAGGTGTGCCTTACTTCGACAGAAGAAAGCCTTCCTTCCTTCCTTCCTTCCTTCCTTCCTTCCTTCCTTCCTCCCTCCCTCCCTCCCTCCCTCCCTCTTTCTTTCTTTCTTTCTTTCTTTCTTTCTTTCTTTCTTTCTTTCTTTCTTTCTTTCTTTCTTTCTTTCTTTCTTTCTTTCTTTCTTTCTTTCTTCCTCCCTCCCTCCCTCCCTCCCTCCCTCCCTCTTTCTTTCTTTCTTTCTTTCTTTCTTTCTTTCTTTCTTTCTTTCTTTCTTTCTTTCTTTTTCTTTCTTTCTCTCTTTCTTTCTTTCTTTCTTTCTCTCTTTCCCTCTCTCTCCCTCTTCTATTTCTTCCCTTTCTTCTATTTCCTCCCTCTCCCTCTCATCTCCCTCTCATCTCTGTCTCCCCCTCCCTCTCCTTTTCCCTTTCCTTCTCCCTTTTTGTCCCTTCTTTTTATAGGAAGTTTCCTAAACATTCATATGCCCAAGAACTTTCTCTGCTGTTTCATTTTTTATATAAATTAGAAAAAGATAATTCTGTCTCCTCAAGAAAAAATGAGCAGGATGTTTCAGCTTGCCATTTTCATTTGGCCTCTACCACATTGTAAACCTACAAAACCGTAATTGCCATTTTGCACTCAGGCTAAAAGCATGCTTGTGCATGTTTAATAGTTGTTAGATATTTCTCTGATTGCAGGCGCTCTTCTTAAACTTGTTCCCCATTTTATCTTTTCAATGGATGCTACAGGGAAGATCCAGCGTTTCTAAACAAATACGTACATACCACCCAGCACATATTTGGAGGTTTTTGTCTCCATGATGACTTGGATCTGCCTAAGGAAAAAACCTGTCCCTGTTATTACTTGGACCTAAAACCATTTCTGGCTGTCAACTGTTGGCATTACTTTAGGCTACTTTTATTTTTTAACTGGTCATTTTTAGATTGCTAGCTCAGGAGCATGGAACCGGCTGCCCTTGTGCTGCTTTAGCCTCCATGTCCCATGGGGCCCTGCCTAGGGCCACATATTGGGGACTTAGGAGATCTGAACCCCCCAGTCAATAGATTCACTCCCATCTCTCTCCCTCTTCTCTCTCAAAATGTCTATGGCTAAATTATACCATGGACGGCTAAGGAACTAGGTATGTGTAGCTTAACAAAAAGAAGTATTAAGGGGTGATAGCTGTCTTCCAATACTTGAAGGCTGTCACAGGGAAGAGGGTGTCAATTTATTCTCCAAAGCCCCTGAAGGCCGGGCAAGAAGCAATGGGTGGAAGCTCATCAGAGGGAAATTCAATCTGGAAATAAGGAGGATATGGAAATATCTCCAGGACCGCATCCTACCTCATACATCCCTACGACCGGTCAGGTCCCACAGAGTCAGTCTCCTCCAGGTCCCTTCAACCAAACAATGTCGGTTGGCGGGACCAAGGGGGAGAGCCTTCTCTGTGGGGGCTTCGGCTCTCTGGAACCAACTCCCCCTAGAGATCCGAACTATTCCCACCTTGCTGGCCTTCCGGAAAGCCATTAAGACATGGCTCTTCCTGCAGGCGGGGTGAAATAGATCTTAATGCCCCATGGATGACTGGTTTTAACTTTTGTATTTTTTTTAAATGGTTTTATTGTATTGTATTGTATTATTGTATTTTTATTGATTGTTCTTCCTTCTGCTGTACGCCGCCCTTAGTCCTACGGGATTGGGCAGTTTATAAGAACAATAAATTAAATTAAATTAAATTAAATTAAATTAAATTAAATTAAATTAAATTAAATTAAATTAAATTAAATTAAATTAAATTAAATTCCTGACAGTGAGAGCAATAATCAACAGAATGGTTTGCCTTCTGGAGTTGTGGGTGCTCCATTGTTGGAGGTTTTTAAGAGAAGATTGGACAACCATTTCTCCCAGATGGTATAGGGTCCCCTGCTTGAGTAGGGGGGTGGACTAGAAGATCTCCAAGACCTTTCAGCCCTGTGATTCTAAAAGGAGGGGGATGGTCATATAAATCAAGGTAGTGCAAGATGTCCATCCTGGTGTCCCTGAAAGATTTATCACTCTGATTTCAAAGTGAGGGTGAACATTGAGGGAAGGAAGGAAGAAGAGAGAGGAAAAGTAAAGCTGTTTTCTTGCTGCATCCTGCCATATCATAAAAACTGCAGATGTGGAACAGATGCCAAGCTATAATTACAAGGGGGTATATTTTTTATTGCTGCTCTTTAATACTTTTTTTTAAAGCCCACAAATCTGAGAGGCAGTTAAACTGTCCTTTAGAAAAACAGAAGCCAAATGAAATCGTGTCTCAGGTGTGTCAGATCATCCCAGAGTTTGGAAGGTTTTTGAACCTTGTCTTTTCACCAGGGACGGTTCTTCTATCTATGTCCCAGTCCCAAGGGCCAGAAAGAGCAGATGAAAAGCATCTCCTGAGCATTTGCATCTCCTGAGCCTTTGCCCGTGGCCATCAGCCTTTGCCCGTGGTCCAGCCATCTGTTCAGACTGGCTCCTCATGAAATGGGCAGCCTGGGCAGAGTGGGCGGAGAGGGCCCAAACCGCCACCCCCCTCTCTCTGAATGGAAAGGGCTGGCGTCCCAAGAGATTTTTGAAGCAAAGTGCTGGAAAGAAGGTGTAGAAAGTTAGCACCCACCCCCTCCTAGAAAAATGAAATATCCTAGGAAATATTGAAAAAGGAAAGAATATGTTTCCCTGAATGAGGAAAGGAGAAAAATACAAAGCAGCTTCCTGCAACCCCCACCCTTTGCCAATGGGCCATTAAGGACTGGGCCCAGCTCACACATTCCTCTCACCTAGCCTGGAAGTCTTCTGCATAACAAAGAACCATAATAGGAATCCCAAAGCCTTTTCATTATACCACATGGGACCTGGGAAGATTCCATCAACCATGCCCCTGGGGTTCAGGACAGCCAACAAGAGATGCCCCAGCATGCCCCTGGAAGTCTGATAGCCAATGGAATGCATTTCTGTACAGGAACAGGAAACTAAGAGGTGGGGGCCAACAGAGATTATAAAACCAAGGGACTCAGCATCTCTCCTTCCCTTTTCTCTTCACCCACACCTGGAAGCATGTAATCTACCTTTTCTGTACAGGGGCTCCTGCCATGTGCTCCTGTCCACCATTAAACCTTCTTTCCAAGCAACTTCCATGAATCCAGTGTCTTTTTCCCCATTTGGAACTGAACCCAGAAGGATATTCCTTACAACAAAGGGTTTAAATCTGTATTTCTCTTTTTGCATTTGCTAGCAAGAGGAAACCAGGGTGGCCATGCATATGTCTGCCCTGTATAGATCCCGTTTGATACAGTTCTGACCAACAGCTGACTCTGAGTTACAAAGGGCCTCCTTCCTTCTCCCCCAATTTCTCAGTGCTGATTCTACCCTGATAAGATACAGAATGAGGAATAATGGAAAGGACCTTGGAGATCTCCTAGTTCAACCCCCTGCTCAAGCAGAAGACCTTATACCATTTTAGACAGGTGGCTGTTCAGTCTCTTCTTAAAAACCTCCAGTGATGAAGCACCCACAACTTCTGAAGGCAAGCTGTTCCACTGGTTGACTGTCCTCACTGTTAGGAAGCTTCTCCTTAATTCCAGGTTGCTTCTCTCCTTGATTAGTTTCCATCCATTGTTTCTTGTCTTGCCTTCTGGTGCTTTGGAAAATAGCTTTGACCCCCTCTTCTTTGTGACAGCTCCTCAAATATTGGAACACTGCTATCATGTCACCCCTGGTCCTTCTTTTCACTAGACTAGGCAATGTATGCATTGTTCTTCATATGTTTTAGTTTCTATGCCCTTAGTTGCTCTTCTCTGCACTCCTTCCAGAGTTTCAACATCTTTTTTATAATGTGGTGACCAAAACTGGATGCAGTGTTCCAGATGTGGTCTTACTAAGGCTTTGTAAAGAAGTACTAGAACTTCACTTGATCTTGATTCTATCCCTCTGTTTATGCAACCAAGGAATGCATGACCTTTTTTGGCTGCTGCTGCTGCTTACCTGTTATCAAATGGTCTTGCTATGAAATGAAATGCTTGTTCCTTTAAGATCTTCTTCTTCTAAGATCTTGGGAAATTGCTCTTGTAGAGGTTTCCATTGTCAGTATTATGTTGTTAACATGGAATCAATAATGGAAAGAGACAACTACTTCAGAGAGAAGAAGAGAGCAGATCAACAATGGCTGGTCCACCAGCCTTCAATGTTGTCATGCAACTTATACTTCTGTACTACAGGACTAAGGAAGGGAGCACCTTTAAATTCCACTATCATACTCCTCCTTTCATTTTCCAGAATCTTGGAATGTAAGGTCTGCAAGGTATTGCTATCTAACACACGCCCATCCATCACCCCGAGAGCTGGACATCAGCTTCACTTCCAGGGAAGAAGAGGCAATCTGTGGCATTGCTGAACTGCTCTTCTGTTATGAAATCCTTTCTGATGCTCAACTGAAATCTAATTTAATGAGTAACTTAAGCTCATATAAATCCATTATTTTGTCTTCTGAAAAATTTCATTTTTAATGTATGCCAATTAGTGTACATTCAAAGTGACAAAAAGGTTATTCTATTCTATTCTGAGCTGGCCATGGCGAGTTGTCCCACCATGAGTTGGCTGTGCCAAGTTAGCCATGGTGAGTGGTCCCATTCTGGTGGAAAATATATTTCCACAGCTAATGAATCTTCCTGTTTGAAGTAGGATGTGGAAACTTTTGTTCATTCTGACTGTAATGTTCAGGTCTGGTCAGTTAAGCCAATAGGAGAAAAATGGGAGACATGTTTATCCCCTCAGGATTTAACTGTTATGAGGGCAGGGTGTCCTTACCAGCTAACTCCCCCAGCCCTCCAAGGCAGGGTCTCTGCTCCACGGAGATGACCACCCACCCTCTGGGGATGCTAAGCAGGACCAGGTTTGCTCACTTCTGCATGATCTGGATGTGGCAGCACGGCCTAAGCCTACGCTTAAGTCCAGCTCAGAACTATGCACGCTCTGAGATATAAAAACGTGGTTTCCCAAACTGACAACCGTTTCTTTTATTTATTTCTAAGATTTCTGTGTTTCCATTGAAGAAGCAATTCCAAAGCAGAAATGCAGCAGCAGCTGGAAGCAATTAATGATAATAAAAATAATAGTAACTTTATGATACAACCCCTCTAAAAGGATTCCTGCATCTTAAAAACCATAAACACAAGCAGAACAGTAATAACTGACAGGCAGCGTCTAAAATTATCCAGAGACCTCAGCAAGCGACAATTCAGGGCCATCGTTCCCGCTGAAGACTCCCATTGCCAGGTCCTTGTATTGAGAAAATGTGTTCCAGGTTGCCCATGTGAGCAAAGGGAGCATCTTCAAAAGAGAGTCCCATGAGATGTTCATAACTGGGCAGGTACACAAAGGGGGAAATTGCTTGGCCAGATGTTTTAAGCCAGTGATGGCGAACCTTTTTTTGGCTCGCGTGCCAAAAGGGTATGCACGCGTGCACCAGTGTGCACACAATTGTACACACCCATGCCCTCCCCACACACATGCGCACAACCCACCCACCCCGCTGCCCCCCGCGCATGTGCACAGGCCTTACTGAAGCCTCTGGACTCCTGAAGCCTGGGGATGGCGAAAAACAGCCAAATGGGCCAACTGGAAGTTTGGAAAAACAGACTTCCGATTTGCCCGTTGGGCCATTTTTCGTACTCCGAAGGATTCAGGGAGGGCGAAAATGGCCTTCCCCAAGGCCACAAATCAGCTGGCCAGTGTGTGACATAGGGCAACACCTCGCGTGCCATAGGTTCACCATCACGGTTCTAAGCTGTAAAAGGCTGGATATGACTTTGCAGGTAATGCTTCAGCTTATATGATGTTTGGAAGAGCAAGGAAGTAAGATCCATCCTCCTCACCAGTCTGGATCAGAGTCTCAGCCAGCAAAAGCAGTTCATTTCCATATTACCTGGCCAGTTCCCACCTGCAGCCCTTCCTCACCTGTTGGGAATAATGGCAAACTAGCATAAGCAGTTTCTTTCACCAGAAGCCTCTTAGCCTTCTCTCCGATCAAGAGTCCAAAAGACAATTCAGGTTGTGGTCCCTGTAGAAAAAATACAAGTAGTCCTTGACTTACAACAGTTCGTTTAGTGACTGTTCAAAATTACATCGGCACTGACAAAAGTGATTGATGACCATTTTTCACACTGCAGCATCCCCAAGGACAACTAGACACAAGAACAGTTTCCCCCCGAACGCCATCACTCTGCTAAACAAATAATTCCCTCACCACTGTCAAACTATTCACTAAAGCTCCATTACTATTACTATTAGTCTTCTCATTGTTCCTATCACCCATCTCCTCCCACTTATGACTGTATGACTGTAACTTATTGCTTGTATCCTTACAATTTATATTGATTGTTTCCTAGTATGATTTGATTGCTTGTTTGTACCCTCTGACTATCACTGTGTTGTATCTTATGATTCTTGATTAATGTTTTTCTTCTTCTTTTTATGTACACTGAGAGCATATGCACCAAAGACAAATTCCTTGTGTGTCCAATCACACTTGGCCAATAAAGAATTCTAATCTAATCTGATCTGATCAAAATTCAGATGCTTGGCAACTGGCATCTATTTATGACAGTTGCATTGTCCCCGGGTCATATGGCTTTAACATACATATTAACAGAGTTGGAAGGGACCTTGCAGGTCATCTAGTCTAACCCCCTGCCCAAGCAGGAGACCCTACATCTGCCTCTACCTAGGATAGAACTCACAACCTCCTGATTGTGAGGCAAGAGCTCTCTGACAAGCCAAGTCAATGGGGAAGCCAGATTCACTTAACAACCATGTTACTAACCACTGCAGTGATTCACTTAATAACCTGGGGAAAGAAAGGTCATAAAATGGGGCAAAATTCACTTAACAAATGTTTCACTTAGCAACAGAAATTTTGGGCTCAATTATGGACTACCTGCAGATGGGACTGAAAGGTAAACCTGAGTGTTATGTTAATTAGTTTGGGTCATGAAAGGTCTGCAAGAAAACAAGAGAGCCCTCGTGTCAATCTTGGGCTACGGAGGTTCTCCTTTAAAGGAATTGATTCATGCTCTAGGAACAATTTTTGACGGCCATCCATGATTCACACCCAGGCCTTTCTGTGGCCCCTCAGAGGCCTTTTCTTCAGGATTCCCTTTCCTCCCAACTCTTCTCCACGCGTGTATAGACACACACACACACACACACACACACACACAGAGAGAGAGAGAGAGAGAGAGAGAGAGAGAGAGAGAGAGAGAGAGAGAGAGAGAGAGAGAGAGAGAGAGAGAGAGAGAGAGAGAGAGAGAGAGAGAGAGAGAATGCCACACAAAGGCCTTTTTGGCTTCTAGAGGTGCAGCCAACCTCCCCCACATTCCCTCCTCCTGCACAAAGGGCTTCTGGTGTGCCCTGACCTTCACAATCACACCCCTCTTTAGTATCCAGCTGCGCCTTTAAAGCAAGAGTTTTCATCAGATTCAGTAACACAAAAATACATATATATCACCTTGCCTATTTCCTCCTCTTGACCTTTCTCTCGTGAACCAGAGCCCATTGTTATATGGGTGAGGGAATTCTATTCATCTCCACCAAATCAAAAGGCATAATTTAAAAAATGACATTCGTGCATTAAACTTAAATGTCAGAGTTTTCCATTCAAAATAAATTTTCAGGCAGGGGCGACGTTCTTTTTTCCCTCCCATGTGCAAATATGTTGGTGAGAGAGGATTTTAGTATGGGAAGTAAATATAGGAAAGGGTCTCAGGAGATGCCTTACAAAATATACTCATCCACATTTTTCAAATTTTGGCATGCTTTGCAACAGATCTTAGCTTTAATATCACTGAAATAGGCTTTGTTTGAAAAAGGGGCATCAATCAATCCTGACTGCAACAGATATTGTGGTGCATATTTCTGAGTTCAAGAGGTGTGTTGTTCTGAAAGGAAGGGTGAATATTTCAGAGTATATACATTGTCATTGGTCGGTATGCATGCAAGCAAGCATGGATACATATAGATACAATAATCAGCATCCCACATTTCTGTACAAATTCTGTACAAATTCTGCAGAGGAATGGAAGGGCAGTGAGGATATTTTTTTTTAAAGCTCTGATGCTCAGGCCTTATTTTTTCAATTGGACAATCCATTGGCGATCTCCATTTTGCACTCCGAATTCATGGATACCTAACCCTAACCCTAAGTGGATTTTCAGTAAATGGGATTTTCCCATGTATTTTGCCAGGAAATATACAAAAGGCAGGATCGAAAAGTATGCACCCTTAACAACAGATCCCACCTAGAAGTAAAGAGAAATTTTCTGATAGTGAGAACAATTAATCCATGGAACAGATTGCCTCCTGGACTTCTGGGCGCTTCTCACTGGAGGTTTTCAAGAAGAGATTGGACAACCAATGGGATGGCATAAGGCTCCTGCCTTGAGCAGGGGGTTGGACTAGAAGACCTCTGAGGTCCCTTCCAAGTCTGTCATTCTATGATTTGTGATATTTCATGGTGGTGGGTGGTGTGTGTTGGAACCCACCCCTGCTTGTACCAGAAGTCCATTTCCCTTGTGCTGTCCATTCATCCCAAGATTCTTTGCATCATGGGTGTTGAAGTGTTGTAAGTTGCATAAACAGTCTTACAGAATACAAAATAGCAGAGTTGGAAGGGACCCTGGAAGTCTTCTAGTCTAACCCTCTACTCAAGCAGGAGACCCTACACCAGTGATGGCGAACCTTTTTTTCCTCGGGTGCCGAAATAGTGCAAGTGCGCGGTATTGCACGCACGTGCGTGCCCACACCCATAATTCAAAGCTCCTCACTTGCCCCACCTTCCTGCACATGCGTGCGTGACCTCCCCCACTCCCCCATTTCCCGACTTCCAGTGGCCCGGTGGGCCCATTTTTCGGCCTCCCCAGGCTCCAGAGGCTTTCTTGGAGCTTGGGGAGGGCAAAAACACTCCCCCCACCATCCTGGAAGCCCTCCAGAGGCCGAAATTGCTCTCCCAGAGCCTTTGCGCGAGCCAAAAATCAGCTGGCGGGCATGCACATGCGCACTGGAGCTGAGTTAGGGCAACGGCTCGCGTGCCGGCAGATATGGCTCCGCGTGCCACCTGTGGCACCTGTGCCATAGGTTCACCTGTACCCTACACCATTCTGGACAAATGGCTGTCCATTCTCTTCTTAAAAACCTCCAATGATGGAACACCCACAACTTCTGAAGGCAAGCCCTTCCACTGGCTAATTGTTCTCCTTAGTTCTAGGTTGGATCTCTCTTTGTTAAGCTTCTGTCGGTTACTTCCTATCCTGCCCTCAGGTGCTTTGTTTGGAGAATAGGCCGACTCCCTCTTTTCCGTGATAGCCCCTCAAATATTGTTTGTAAAACATGTTTGTAAGCTGCCCGTTGGCCTTGAAGCAATGGGCAGCAAAGGAATATAATGAAAAAATATTGGAAGACTGCTATCATGTCACTCCTAGTCCTTCTCTTGATTAGACTAGACAAACTTCAGCCCTATTTTGTTCATAGGAATAAAAATAATTTGGAATGAAAGCTACATAGTATTAATGTATCCTAAAATTGCAGATGGTTTGGACAGGAGCATGTTGATATCATCTACGTTAATAAGCCCATTTATGTACTGTAAATCTATGATGGAAACAGGAGGGATTCCACAATGCTGCCAGAAAGTCATAGGAGAATTCTGGAGTGCCAGAATTAAACTAATATCCTGAATGCTCTATTTTCTTTTTAAATATCAGGGCTTATGGAACTTAAAAGTCTTCCTTTGTTTTGCTCAGTTGGAATAAACTTTTGTTCTGCTTGAGCAGTGGGGAGCAGGAGCAACATTCTTGAATGCAGAGGATCAAATTTTCAAGAACGAGGCCTTGTGGGCTGGTCTAGCTTCACCTTATTTCTTTCCAAATCTTCTGCTGGTGGTGGAGGCGTCGGCTAGCCCATATTCGAAGCTGTGTGTGTGTGTGTGTGTGTGTTTATTAGTGACATTTATACAGTATACCGCCTCACAATGCAAGCACTCTCTAAGCGGTTTACACCAGTAAGCAACTTATATTTACATTGCCCCCAACAATCTGGGCCCTCATTTTACCTACCTCGGAAGGATGGAAGGCTGAGTCAACCTTGAGCCGGTGAGATTTGAACCGCTGAACTGCTGATCACAGTCAGCTAAAGTGGCCTGCAGTACCCCACTCTAACCGCTGCGCCACCTCGCTGTTGAGAGAAGGAAAAGGCTCTCCTGAGACCATCAGGACTGAGTAAAGAGTTATCCCATGCAGCTTTCCCTTAACCCCAGAGCAGAGCCCATCTATCCAATACGCCACTTTGAGCTGGGATGCACCCTCTGCTCTTGGGAAGGCAATCAACACCACAAGCCTGGAGAGTATTTTCTCTTCTCTTCTCTTCTCTTCTCTTCTCTTCTCTTCTCTTCTCTTCTCTTCTCTTCTCTTCTCTTCTCTTCTCTTCTCTTCTCTTCTCTTCTCTTCTCTTCTCTTCTTCCCTTCCCTTGACTTCCCTTGCCCTGCCCTTCTCCAGCTGCCCCTCCGTGGGCCAAATTCAGAGCCCGAACTCATCGGCTGGCCTGTTCTGCCTCCTCCTTTACAGGAGGGTTAGGGTTAACATTCCTTTCCCTCTTGTAACACCTCATAAAGGCCGAGGGAGGGCTCGCAGCATCTCCTGAAGCTCCCCAGGGGTTAAGGCAGAGGTCTTCAAACTTGGCAACTTTGGGAATCAAGTTGCCAAGTTTGGGGACCCCTGGGTTAAGGGGAGGCTACTGTTTAGGGTGGTCAACTGTACTGAAAAAGCCCAGCAAAGAACATCGGGCTGTATTTGTACAAATGTCTTGGGATTGGTACTGTGTTGTAGGTCTTGGTGTTTTGTTTCCTCCATCTGGGCTTCCTGGTGGTTCTCCTCTGGATAGTCTCCATTTTTTTATGTCCTTTCCCAAATTGTGCTGTGTAGAACTGGATACATTGGTCTAAATATGACCTGACCAGTCCTGAATGCAGATAATTCCTCTTCATGCAGCCTAGGGAAGCCTTTGTGTTTCTGACAGCTGAATCCCTCTGTTGGCAAATGTCCTGATTGTGATCCAATGAGACACCCGGATCCTTTCTGTATTTCAGTGCTGCCCAGTATAGTCCCATCATTCTGTATTTGTGCCTTCAATTTTTTCTACTCAAGTGCAGATTTTTGCATTTCTCTCTTCTAAACTTCATCTTGATGGTTTCCGCCCATTGTTCCATCTTCTCAGGATTTTCTGAACTTTACTGTTCCCCCATCTTTGTGTCATCAGCAAATGTGTGATTATATTTTTAATCCTCTATGCAAATTATAAATGAGAAACAAACTGGACAAGCTAAGATCAGAATCCAACTCTGATTCTATGGTGTGTTGAGCAGCACCAGACATGAAAGAGAAACTTTACAGGTCCAGCACTTCCTTCTGACATGGAGCCACTCATGTCTGTATATAGGTAGACCAGTGGTTTTCAACCTGTGGTCCATAGACCCCTGGGGGTATGCAATGTCATCACAGGGGGCTTGAAGAAATGTAATTGTTGACCTTGTTGGCCTTCCGGAAAGCCTTTAAGACCTGGTTTTCCGGCAGGCCTGGAACCAGTGACGTATAGAGAAGATGCAGATTGAAAGGATTTTATCAGTGTAAATATATCTTAACTTGTTTTTAGATGTTTTTGTTATCTTGATTTCTGTTGGTTTTCTCTTTGTGAACCGCCCAGAGTCCTTGTGGAGTTGGGCGGCATATAAACCAAACTAAATAAATAAATAAATAATAAGTGGTGGGGTTCAAATTTTTTTACTACCAGTTCTGTGGGCATGACTTGGTGGGCGTGGCTTGGTGGGCGTGGCAGGGGAAGGATACTGCAAAATCCCCATTTCCTCCCGATCAGCTGGGACTCGGGAGGCAGAGAATAGATGGGGGCGGGGCCAGACAGAGGTGGTATTTACTGGTTTTCCGAACTACTCAAAATTTCCGCTACCGGTTCTCCAGAACTGGTCGGAACCTGCCAGTATGAATATAATGAATGTAATGTAATGTTGTGTAATGTTGTGAATGTAATGTTGTGATTTAAATCTCTGAATGTAATGTTGTGATTTAAATCTTGAGTTACATTTTGGGAGCCCATGGCCACAAAAGGTATTTAAAGGGAGTCCATGGTGAAGAAAGAACCACTATTTAGCTACCTCTGTGTCCATCCAATAGTAGCTTAGCCCAGCCCATTTTTTTGTGATTTTCTCTCCTAGAATGTCCTGATAAACTTTGTTAAATTCTTTGCTGAAATCAATTTCCACAATGCTCACTGCATTCCATGGACAACCAAAGTGATTATGCTATGGAAAATTTGGTTTGGCATGATAGACTCTTGACAGATCTATGCCAAGCACATCATTCTTTCCTGAATTCTTTCAAACCGGCTGCTTAATTATCACTTGCAGAATTTTGTCCAGTATTGAGATCAAGCTGACTAGTGTGTAATTGTTTGAGTCACCTTTTTATTTCCTCTTTTTTAAAAAAAATTGAAGGGCCCTTGCCTTCTGTAATCCTCTGAAATGACGCCTTCTTCTATGTCCTTCAAATATTACAGAAAATGGTTCCAAGACAGCATCTACCAGTTCTTTCCAAACTCTTAGATACAGTTGTCCTGTTTTTGGAAGCTTCAACTCACTCACAGCACCCAGCCTCCCATTTACATGAAGCGAGGGATTGCAAGAAGAAAAGGCGGGAGAAGGAGTTTTGCTTAAATGAGACAATGCAGCCCAGATGTGACAGATGTTGGAAGAAAGCATGTCCAAGATGTAAATTGCCTGGACTTTAACTGGGGCTGGGAACGTCCACTTGCAGTTTTCAAGACTCTGTTTTTACCAAAACCAGCATTGAAGAGACCTTCCTAAACCAGAGTCCTTCCTGCTTCCTTGGCTTTGCCAACCATGTGGGGCCTGATCTTGAGTTGCCCTCCTTTGTTCCCCCTTGGTCCATCCACTTGAAAAACCTTCTCCTAACCTTCTCCTTTGGGTAAAGGTATTTATTTATTTATTTATTTAAATAGATTTGTATGCCGCCCAACTCCCGAAGGACTCTGGGCGGCTCACAACATGTCAAATCTATTACAGGTATAAAAACAAATAGCAATTAAAAAGATATAAAAATTAAAAAACATCCAACATTCATAACCGGGGGGGGGGGGGAGACCCAAATATAGTCTGCTTGGTCTCACTTTCACCCCGCCTGCTGGAAGAGCCAGGTTTTATTGCTTTACGGAAGGCCAGCAGGGTGGGGATAGTCCTGATCTCTGGAGGAAGCTGGTTCCAAAGGGAGGGAGCTCCCACAGAGAAGGCTCTCCCCCTCGGCCCCGCCAGCCGACATTGTTTGGTCGACGGGACAGGTACAAGGCGAGGAGGAGGTCAGGAGCTCCGCTTTTGCCCCATCCCCGTGACTTCCCTGCCAGCGGGTCCATCACTTCCTCGGTCTTCCTTTCACTACCTCAGGAACTTAAAAGCCCATTTTGTTGTTGTTTTAGCTTCTCTGTGGAGCCTACGCTTAGAGCTTTCCCATTTTCTGATCTTCAACCTGATGGCACGACTGTCCACACAGCCTTGTCTACTCCCATCTACACCAGCAAGAAGGTGGCTCCAGGGTGGCTGGTCAGAGTCCAGAGAAGAAACTGAGGGACAAATGGGGATTGGTTCTGGTCTGCAGACAATTGCCAGACAATTCCTTTGAAGCTTTTGACCCGGGTGCATTTTGGCAGCAGAAGAACAGCTTAAAAACGGAGATACAAAGTTTTGTTTAAATTGGAATAATCCCCTACATCCCTATTATCTAAAAGGGCACCTATCTGCAAGTTTTATTGGTCTCTTTCTATTTAGTCTAAAGCAAATTAATTGATTTAATTTATACTTATGCTGGGGTGTGATACCACCCTAGTTCAATTCAATGGATCAACCAAGACTTTTTTTGGACAATTGGCTTATCTATTACTCAAATATTTAAAAACACTCAGAACAGAAGGATTTCTCCCCCCTCCTTTATTATCTTTAACTTTGGAGAAGAGATTTTGCAATCGCATGGAATCTCTGCCACTCTCCAATAGGGGTAAATGTCTTTATAGGCTTTATAGTAAAGCAGCAATTAAAGCTGTAACAGACTACAAACAGCTGTAAAATCATAAAATCAGCCCACAAAACAGTTTTTTTAAAAAAACAAAAAACTATAAAGGAATCTGACCCGTGGAGGTTTGTTTCCAAAGAACTGGCCCTGGCAATGCTCTACGTGATTGTGTGCTGGTTCAGGCTGGGCTCAGCACGTGAAACCAGGAGCCACCAAGAGGCCCTACCCACAGTTGTGCTTCTGCTTTGTGCAACCGGAGTCATTCATTCAAGGTCCTTTGCACATGGAGGGCCTGCTTCACTTTCAGGCCTCCAAGACTTCGACATCTTCCCCAGGCTCAGCTCCGTTAATGAACATAGAACAATAGAATTGGAATGGACATTGGAGGTCTTCTAGTCCAATCCCCCTCTTGAGGAGACCCTATACCAGTGATGGGGAACCTTTTTTTCCTCGGGTGCCGAAAGTGGGCACGTGCGTGCTATTGTGTGCCTGCCCACACCCATAATAGCGATAGCAATAGCATTTAGACTTCTATACCGCTTCATAGTGCTTTACAGCCCTCTCTAAGCGGTTTACAGAGTTCAGCATATTGCCCCCAACAATTGGGTCCTCATTTTACCCACCTCGGAAGGATGGAAGGCTGAATCAACCTTGAGCCGGTGAGATTTGAACAGCTGAACTGCTGAACTGCAGTGCTGCACTTTAACCACTGCGCCACCTCGGCTCTTTTTCCCCCGTGCCCCCCGTGCCCCTCCCCTTGTGCATGCACATGTGACCCCCCCGTGCTGCCCCGCCTCCCCACGCATGCGCGCACAACCTCTCCCTAGGATTTGGCCTTCCCGGAGGCTGTTCCAATTTGCCTGAAACCAGCTACAACCACTGTGGAATATTCCTCTCAGCAGGCTGAGATCCAACCGGTCCAGCAACGGCCGTTCACTGGGTGTCCAAGGAAAAGCTGCAAGAAGGGGGCCGGCTGAGGCTTACCTGGATTCTCTCCCACAAGGTTCCAATCTTCCTTTGGGATCCAAATCTCCACAGCTATGGCTTCTTAATTTCTTTTGTTTAAACAGAACTTTAAGCCTTCCCAACTGACTTTGAACTGTGAAGAAAGGTGGTTGCGTACCCAAGGGCAGGATATCAATCTGACGGCAGGCCCTGTGAAGTCAGACGCAATTCAAGCAGTTACACCAAAAGTTTACTTTTATAAATAACAAAACTTTGTTAAAGAAAAACAATTCTGGTTTGCAGAAGCCTCCAAATGCAAGAAAGCCCCCAAGGCTATTTTGAGGTAGACACGCTCAGACAATGGAATACCTTTAGGTGAATCATAAATATAATAATGGTTTATTCTGGAACAACGTAGCAGGATGCTTAGGAAATGCAGCTGGGTCTCTCGCCTTAATGGTGCCAGTGAAATTGGCACTAGCCTGGTGAAACTGGAAAACAGTCCAACTTCCTAGGGGGAATATACATATAATATGTATAAAATTAACGAAAACAATTTTTTTTAAAAAAAGTGGATGCTAAGGATCTTTTTGTGGTGCTTTGCTCAATTCTTTCTTGAAGCCCCTTCAGGTTTGTGTCTTCTGGCATCCAGCCGCTGTTGGAGAGGAAACAGAAAGAAGAAGAACGTTTTCTCCTCTGATATTTTCCAAGCTAAAGTGCAGATAATTGTTTGGGAAAGCTAGTTGGGTGAATTAAATTCTGGCCAACTAAGGAGTGTGATGAACACTGATGGATTTTTTAGTAGCTGCGAAGTTATGAATGAACATGTGTTGGAAAGGGTCTCTAAGAGGAACCAAGGTTTTGCTTGTTTCTGGGATTTGAATTGAGTATTCCAGACATCAGACTCACAGGCAGTAGCATCTTACAGGCATAGAACACAGAATGTGGAATAACAGGATTGGAAAGGACCTTGGAGGTCTTCTAGTCCAACCCCCTGCCTGTTCTGAGCAGCTGTGGCCTAGAGGTGGAACTCTTGCCTCACAATCAGGAGGTTGTGAGTTCGATCCTAGGTAGAGGCAGATATAGGGTCTCCTGCTTGGGCAGGGGGTTGGACTAGATGACCTGCAAGGTCCCTTCCAACTCTGTTAATCTGTTATAACCACACAGCATTCATATACAGCTTTTACTTTCCCCACTGGTCTTAAAAATCAACTGGGGCTTGAGTTTTCAGACCATAAATTTAATTTTCCCATAGCATCTAGCAAGCTCTTTAGAATCAAGTTAACATAAGCAAGGAAAAATTCTTGAAAAATTCTTTAAAACATTTTAAAAAAATTATGTTTAAAACAGTGTTTGTGTATGTGTCTTAAATCACAAATTAGTCTAAACAGTGGGTGGAGTGAGTGTATAAAAACACGCCTTCTGTGGAGCTGACCTGCAGAATGCCTCCTTTCTGGCCTGATGTGCTTCTGTAGGAAATGACCAGGCGGTGCCCGAAGGAGGGGTCAAGCACATCAGCAGTCTGGAGTCACTACGCACCCAAAAGAGACCCAAGTCAGCCTCCCCTTGAAGTCCATTGACTCTTATCTGGCGCCAATTTGCCTTGACCATTACTAGATCAGATTCTTGTGTCTAGGTCAGGGGTCTCCAACCTTGGCAACTTTAAGACTTGTGGACTTCAACTCCCAGACAGGCAAAGCTGGCTGAGGAATTCTGGGAGTTGAAGTCCACAAGTCTTAAAGTTGCCAAAGTTGGGACTCTAGGTTGCATGGAATAAACTTGCAGTGCTTTTGACCTCTCCCCTGGCTCCTGGATTCCTGCACCTGACAGTTTCTGCTGAGTCCCCCACAAAGACCAGCTGACCAGCCAGGGTCTCAGAGTCTGGAAGAGGAAGATCATGAGCAGGCTTTTGGGACTTGGATCCTTCTTCATGCTTGACTGCCCCAACAACAGTTCTTGTGGACAGAGTTCGACTTGTCCTCACATCCTGAAGAGCCACATTTCCCTGGTCACACCAGTGGTGAAATCTAAAATTTTTCCCTACCGGTTCTGTGGGCGTGGTTTGGTGGGCGCGGCTTGGTGGGATCATGTGACTGAGCAGGCATGGCTATGTAGTCATGTGACTGGGGGATCAAAAGACAGAAATTCACTTTAACAATGTTCTGCTGGAGCAGGGTTGGACTAGATGACCTCCAGGTCCCTTCCAGCCCTGGATTATCCTCTGAAGCTGAGTCTAGTGCCAGGTTTGTAGTCCTTACTTCCTCTCCTTTTTCCCTCCCTCCCTCCCGTTCTTTTTCTTTCTTTCTTTTTCTTTCTCCTTCCTTCCTTCCTTCCTTCCTTCCTTCCTTCCTTCCTTCCTTCCTTCCTTCCTTCCTTCCTTCCTTCCTTCCTTCCTTCCTTCCTTCCTTCCTTCCTTCCTTCCTTCCTTCCTCCCCCCCCCCCATTTTTGGCCTAGCAGGCTTCAGGGGAAAAAAAAGTTCCAAAGATCAACTGTGGGACGTGCTTCCTTAGAAATACGGAGCCTTTGTTGCTTTGTGAGGAAGCTTGGAAGCGGCTCTCCCCATGAAGCTTCACCAAAATGAAGAGCCCCTACCAAGTTTTGAATACCAAGTCCATTTATATTTCTGCCTTTCCTTGAAATGTCTAAGCCGTTTTCCTTGAGGATTCCCCAAATTTACGTCGAATGCTGCTTTAGGCAACATTTCTGAGTCAAAGACATGTTTTTTTCCTTTCAGCTAAACACCCATTTTTCCCTCTAGTATCCAGAGAAGGGGCCTCGGACCTTGGCAATTTTAAGCCTGGCGGACTTCAACTCCCAGAATTCCCCAGCCAGCAAAGCTGGCTGGGGAATTCTGGGAGTTCAAGTCCGCCAAGGCTTAAAGGTGCCAAGGTTGGAGACCCCTGATTTCCAGAGCCAGAACCCCAGGCCAGGAAGGCCATGACAGCAGGAGAGAAGCAAATCTTTGGGGTGGTGGTGGGGCGGTGGGGGCCCGTTTGGCCAGAGGATGCTCGTCCAGAGTCGAGGGCAAAGCTTCCCTGCTGACCGAAAGGAAGCCTTGCTTTCACGTCTGGGAAAATTTTGCCTTTCAGCAGCGTGTCGGTTAAATATTTGCACAGTTCTTAAAGCTCTTGTTCTTTCTTTCAGGAAGGAAATGAGGAGGCTGAAGAGAAAAGAAAAGACCCCCCCCCTCCTCACACCCACGTTTCTTGTGTAGTTGTGCTCCTCCAGAACCTGGGCTTGGACCTGTCTTTCTTCTCTCCTGACTTCACACTCCGAGGACCCCTGCTGGAAACCTCACAATGCCGTGATTGACAAGAGGCGAAATTAGGCCCTCTCCTCCCACGCCAGCCTCCTCCCTTGCATCTAGAGTTACTGCCGCTTGGGGCTCAGTGTGAAATTCCCCTCGCCGGAGCTCATTAAATGGGTCAGTGGCCCTTCCAGCTTCACAAAGGGCTGGTTCTGGCCATCCCATCCGACTCAGTCCCAGGATGTTGTGGAGTAAATGCTTCCAGATGGCGCACCTCAGCATCTCCAGAAGAGAACAGAGGACTAATGGTTCACAGATCCCACCAGTTCTCATTGTTCACTCTCTCTGTGTGTGTATGTGTGTGTGTGTGTGTGTGTGTGTGTGTGTATGTGCGTTCATGCTAGGGGGACGCGGGGAGGCTGAGACTGCCTGCTTCTGCAACCAATGGAGACAGAGGGGCCCACGGCTGGCCAGATGCCAGCTTTCCTGCAGGCTGTGTCTGTGGGGCAGCAAAGTCGGTTCCCACTGAGAGGGGTCAAAAGCTGTGGCCTCCCCCAGTGGCCGGGGAAAAATGCCTCCCAGCTTTGCAGGCGATGGCAGCTCTCTTTCCTTCTGACTCGGCTACCGCTGCGCTTCCTGCCGACTCCCAGAAGCTCTGGGAAGGGAAGGCCTTCAGCAGGGACTGAAGTTGGAAACGGCTCCTCTGCCCACACGACGGGCAAAAGCAGGGGCAGATCAGGAGAATCCAGAGGTTACTTTGCCTTGCTCTCCCCTTGCCAACTCCGTTGGGCCAGAGAGCCAAGGAGAGACGGAGCCCTTGGAAGCTCCACTCCGTGGCTGGAGGAGCCCCGCGCCTGTGAGAAGTCTCTCCTCTGTGTTTACAACTCCTTCACATATGATTGGTTTGTGTGACACCATTTTTTCCATAAAGCATCTTCTCTGAACCCAGCAATATTTAAATACTAGAAGTCACCCTTGGCTGGTGGGTAGCTTCAATCCTGGATCTCTGAGCTAAATGCAACACATCATCCAGGGATCCTCAACCTTAGCCACTTTAAGATGGGTGGCCTTTAACTCCCATACTGGCTGGGGAATTCTGGGAATTGAAGTCCACCCATCTTAAAGTTGCTAAGGTCGAGAAACACTGATGCAGTCAATCTGAGGTCTCAGCTGGGGTCCTTTTTGGAGGGGGAAGCTCTTAAGACAATCCTTCATGCCTGCTATGAAACCACATGCATCTTTGGGAGGGAAAAAAATAAGGGTAACAAGAGGTGAAACCAGGGGCGGCCTCAGCCTCTCACGTGCTCTCTCAGCCATCCTCCCCTGCTTGGACTCACTGTGGGGTAGGAAGGCAGTGCATGCGCAGTGCTGGAAGCTCGGCTTCAGGGCATGCACAGAAGAAAATTTTTAAAAAAATAAAAAAAAACTTTTTTTTAAATGGCAGTGCCCAGGCACCGGCAACCAACCATACCGGTACTGTGACATCACCAGCGGGCCGCTACCAGTGCTATAGAGTGGACCGCACTGGTAGGAACCCACCACTTGGTGAAACAAAGGTTTTCTGCCTCTCCAAGACCTTGGAAGTGGGCAGCTGATGGCTGTGAATCTCCTTACAGGTTTGAGATGAGGTCAGTCAGCAGCCATTGTATTCCTATTCTCTTTTCTTCCCTCCATGAAGGTGTTCTGTGATACTCACAAGATGGTCTTGGATGAGAGAGGGGTCTTGGCTTCTTTGGTGGCAAGCACTGTGAGGACTATGACCTGGGGACAGGGCACAGGAAGTTTGTTGCGCCCACTGCCAGTCAGCTTTTCTGGGTGCCATTGCAGATGTAAAAGGGAGCCAGTAAGTCCCGGAAGGCTACGAGATTTCCTGGGCCAGAGCTGAGCCTTGGCCACCGCCTCTTTCCTGGCCTTTCCTGGCCTTGGCCACCGCCTCTTTCCCGGTCACACTCCAGGGTGAGGTTGGAATGATGGGAAGCAGGTCCCAACTGAACTCCAGATAAGGTGCTGGAGAGGCTGCTCTGGATTTGAGCTTTGGGATCCCCTGCTAAGCTCCCAACCCATCCCCTCTTCTGGAAAGCAAAATACCATCAGCTGGCCAGGCCTTTGCCCACAGTGGAGGAATCAAAATAAATGAAATTACCTTTAATTGTGGCCATTAGGTTCCCGAGAATGTCAGCACGAAAAGCCACTTTAAACAGGCACCACAATGTCGCTTTGTATTAGCTCTTGCTTCCTCCTCTCCTTTTCTTAGCCCTTAACCTCTTCCCTGCCCTGCATTGTCCCTACAATGTTCTCTTCCCCAGACATGGGTAGGAAAGACACGATTTTTGTCATGAATTAAAATATAAATTCCCCCCAAACTGTTAAATTTACCATATTTTTCGGAGCACCTTAGTTTTGGGGGAGGAAAACAAGGGAAAAAGGCCTCTGCCTCCAAGCAATTTGCCAAACAGCAAACAGTACAGATGATACACTGTACACTGTTTGCTGTGTATTTCTGTGCATGTGTGCCTGACCCATAGAAATAGCAAAGAATTGGAGAAATGTACATTATGACAGAAAGTTTTCTTAAATGTAGTCACACTAACTGCTCCCAATTATTTAAATAGATCTACTCCAAGGTAACTAAATTCTAATACTAAACAGGACACTGTTCCATTTCATACTATACGTACAGAGCTGTTAAAATTAATTAAAATTTCTGGAAGTATACATTATTCTCTATTATTTAAAAGAAGATACAATAGCACTGGGCCTCTTCAGAGCAAGCATTTATTTTAAAAAGCTTCTTTATTTTGTTAAGTTGTCTAGATTTACAGGGGTCTCCAACCTTGGCAACTTTAAGACTTGTGGACTTTAACTCCCAGAATTCCACAGTCAGTAAAGCTAACAAAGCTGGCTGCGGAATTCTGGGAGTTGAAGTCCATAAGTCTTAAAATTGCCAAGGTTGGAGAATCTGGCTAGAACAATAATAAAGCAGTCTTTAAAAAATAAGTCTAATAATTTCAACGTTCTACAGACATTTATAGTTATTCACTTACTCCCTTGCATTCAGTTCAGCAGAAAATAAAAATCTGTGTGTCTCTCCCAGCTATTTTGTCTCTTTGCAGCTAGTTTCGCTAGTTTCACTTTCATTTTAGCAGGTGGCAAATCAGCTGGGGATCGGGAAGCTGCTCCTGACTTGCTTGTCTTAACAGGCTCTTCCCTGTTTGCTGCAAACAGGTAAATTTCTGGAAGACAGAGGTCAAAGGGTGGGGGTGGCTGGGTAGGTGGTGCTACATTCGGTGTATAAGACCCATCCAAGTTTTCACCCTGGCTACCCGGGAGGTTACACGAGGCTGGCTCCAGGGAATTATTAACGCTTCTTTGGGGGAGGGTTACTTCCCCACGGCTTTGAAAGAAGCGGTGGTGAGGCCTCTCCTCAAGAAGCCCTCCCTGGACCCAGCAATTTTAGCTAACTATCACCCTGTCTCCAACCTTCGCTTCGTGGCGAAGGTTGTTGAGAGTGTGGTCGCACGACAGTTTCCCCAGTACTTGGAGGAATCATCATACCTAGATCCGTTCCAGTCGGGTTTCAGGGCCGGGCACAGCACGGAAATGGCATTGGTCGCATTGGCTGATGATCTCTGGAGGGCTTGGGACAGGGGTTGTTCCTCTGTCCTGGTCCTATTAGACCTCTCGGCGGCTTTTGATACCATCGACCATGGTATCATGCTGCACCGGCTGGAAGAGTTAGGGATAGGGGGCACCGTTTTTCGTTGGTTCTCCTCCTTTCTCTCCAACCGGTCGCAGTTTGTATTGGCAGGGGGGCAGAGGTCGTCCTCGAGGCCTCTTACATATGGAGTGCCCCAGGGGTCGATTCTCTCACCCCTACTGTTTAACATCTATGTGAAGCCGCTGGGTGAGATCATCCGTGGCTTTGGGGTGAAGTACGCCGATGATACACAGTACGCCGATGATACACAGTACGCCGATGATACACAGCTGTACATTTCCACCCCAGGCCACCCCAATGATGCCCTTGAAGTGATGTCCCGGTGCCTGGAAGCTGTGCGGATCTGGATGGGGAGAAACCGACTCAGGCTCAACCCTTCCAAGACGGAGTGGCTGTGGTTCCCAGCGTCTCGATACAGTCAGATGATTCCATCTCTGACTATCGGGGGCGAGTCTCTAGCCCCCGCCAAAAGGGCTCGCAATCTGGGTGTCCTCCTGGATCCACAGCTGTCCTTAGAGGACCATCTGACAGCTGTGACCAGGGCAGCCTTTTATCAGGTCCGCCTGATATGCCAGTTGCGGCCCTTTCTGGATCGGGATTCCCTGTGCACAGTCACCCATGCCCTGGTCACGTCGCGTCTGGACTACTGTAATGCTCTCTACATGGGGTTCCCCATGAAGAGCACCCGGAGGCTCCAACTGATCCAGAATGCAGCCGCGCGGGTGGTTTTGGGGGCTAATTGGCGCTCCCATATAACACCCCTCCTGCGCGAGCTGCACTGGCTTCCGGTGGTCTACCGGGTGCACTTCAAGGTGCTTGTTACTACCTTTAAAGCGCTCCATGGCATTGGACCTAGGTATCTCCGAGACCGCCTGCTGCCACAAACTGCCTCCCATCGACCAGTGCGCTCCCACAGAGAGGGCCTCCTCGTGGTGCCATCAGCCAAGCAGTGTAGGCTGGTGACGCCCAGGGGGAGGGCCTTCTCTGTGGGAGCACCCACCCTCTGGAATCAGCTCCCCCCAGACTTAAGAACCATTCACGACCTGTCCACCTTCCGCCGTGCCCTCAAGACGTATTATTTTTATCAAGCCGGGCTGGCGTGAAAAAGTTTTTGGGGTTTTTAAAATTTTAAGATTTTACTAAATTTTAATTGTATTAAATTAGGGCCACATTGAATATTTTCTTTTAAATGTATTTTAATGTTTATATTGTGTTTTTTACTTGGCTGTTCACCGCCCTGAGTCCCCTGGAGAAGGGCGGTATATAAATTTAATTAAACTAAACTAAAACTAAAAACCCTCTTTTGGGGGGTAAAAAGGTGCGTCTTATACTCCGAAAAATACGGTATGTCTTATTAGGAGTTCATGGCAAGACAGGGCACTGCTTTTTATCATTTTTCTCTACAACAACCCTGAGGGGCAGGTTGAGCCGAGAGAGTGTGACTGGTCCATGTTTACCCTGTCAACTTCTGTGGCTGTGAGAAACTTGAACCTGGCTGTCTCCAGTGCAAGTCAACACCTTCACTTCTATTCCACACTGGTTCATGCTCAGAAGCATCCCCACTTGTCAGAGTGATCTTGGTAAACCACGGATTAAGCAGGAGCCAGCAATGTTCTGAAGCTGCCAAAGCAGCCAGTGAAATCTTGGGTTGCACCATCAGGGATAAAAGATTGAGACCATCCTTTTGTGAAACTAGTATGTGAAACAACTGTACTAAAATACATACATGCATGAGAAATGAATGGATAGCATAGTGGTTAGGGCAACACCTTTGATTCGGAGACTGAAGTTTGAACCCAGCAGGTATCTACCTTCCCAGAAGGGCATCCTTGGACGAATGCCTCTAACTTTTCTTCTCTCTACCACAAATATGAGAGCGGCTCAAACTAGGAGAGTCGTGATGGCTCGGACAATCTGAAGATAAATGGGTTACATGGATGAGACAAGGGAACCTGGAATTAATGAATGCAATTACAATGGCAGACCTAATGAGAGGAGATATATGAACCATAGAGGAGTGTCAAGGTCACTGTTCTGAAAGAAACCCGGGGCATCCAGAGTACATCAGTAAGATGGCACCCAAAGATGAGCTGCTGAGAGAGCGCCAGAGGCAGCAGCAGATGTGGGAGGAGGAAGATCAGGCAGAAGACATGCCACGGCAAGACGAGAACCTGCCTGGAATGTACCACCGACAGATGGCTGAGATGGCAGACATTGGGAAATGCTACCAGTGGCTGGAAAGGGCTGGACTAAAAGAGAGAACTGAGGCACTGATCATAGCAGCACAAGAGCAGACACTAAGCACCTGATTCATGGAGTCGGGGATCTACCACACTAGACAGGGCCCAAGGTGCAGACTGTGCAGAGAGGCCTCAGAGACAATGCAAGATGCCATACACTATACTTGCACAACCAAGTAGCTGGCATTGGGTACAGGAACATCTGTGTAGAATATGGGCTAGACCCCCCTGAGTGTAAATGGGAGAACCCACAAAAGACCATGGAGAATAAGGAAGCTAAGATCCCGTGGGACTTCCAGATCCAGAGAGACAGGCAGGCACTGGCCAATCAACCAGACATTGTGGTAGTAGACAAGGCCCAGAAAACAGTGGAGGTGATGGATGGAGCAGCGACATGAGAGAGAAAAGGAGTATGAGAAACTGGAGAAATAGCAGAGCCTGAAGGAGGAGAGGATGGAGAGGATGTGGAAGGTCAAGGCCACAGTGGTTCCTGTGGTGGGCACTCAGGACTGTGACTCCTAAGCTGGGACTGTGGGTCCAACAGAACAACATCGGAGCTCTGGACCAAGAAAAGTGCAGTGCTAGGAGCAGCTAAGATCCTGCTCAGAACCCTCCAATTCCCAGGTCTCAATGGTGGTAGAGGACCTGGAATTGAGGAAGAGATAGACATAGAGGTGAGAAAGGATTAATGTCTTTGTTGTATTGCTTTCAGTACAGGTGGGCCTTGACTTACAATCGTAATTGATCCTGGTTCCCAAAATATGGTCACATAATGTGTGGGTGTGATGTTGGGACTTTGAAACCAGGTCGTAAGTAGAAAGACAAGAAGCAATGAGTAGAAGTTTATCAAGGAGAGATCCAACCTAGAATTAAGGAGAAATTTTCTATCAGTGAGAACAATTAATTGGTGAAATGGCTTGCCTCCAGAAGCTGTCCATGTTCTCTTACTGGAGGTTTGTAAGAAGACATTGGACAACCATTTGTCCGGAATGGTAGAGAATCTCTTACCATGGACAGAGGGTTGAACTAGAAGATCTCCAAGGTCCCTTCCAACTCTCTTGTAACTTTGGATGGTCACTAAGCAACTGGATATAAGTCAAGGACTATCTGTAGTCACAGGAGAAGTATCCTCTATGCTGATTATATCCAACTTTATAGAGCCACCCTGGTAAAGTAAGATATATAACATTAAGATACATAATGTTTACAACTTACCTAGGAAGTCCTGCAACCAAATAATGAGATAAGATTAGTTTGGCAAGTTTTCTTCATGTTAGTTGTTTGCTGATATCACTGTATTGTTTTCCAATTGCTTACATAGCAAATTCCTTTTTGAATTATTCCAAAATCTTGCTGGATTCTCCTTTTCTGACACGAAGGGCCATATTTGTCTTGTCTGTTCTGGAACATATAATATAGAAATATAGGATTGAAAGGGACCTTGGAGGTCTTCTAGTCCAACCCCCTGCCCAGGAGATCCTATATTATTCTGGACAAATGCCTGTTGAGTCTCTTCTTGAAACCCTCCAGTGATGGAGCACCCACAACTTCCAGAGGTGAGACCTTCTCCAAGACTTCTCAAAAAAAGGCCTGGAAAAGGAAGATATTGATGGGATTCCCACATCAGGAAGGACGGAGCAGCTAGGCACAATCATCAGCTCAGCTCAGGAATGACAGATGCAGAAACACAAACCTAGATGGGAACCAAGGAAGAAAACGTGGCTCATCAGAATTGGCCCTTCTGGCCCCTTTTAAAGACTCAAGAGGGGGCTGTTGGGGGTCTCGGGGGAACCTCTTTCCAAGGGCAGATGCCCTCCAGGGGTCCAGAGGGATGGCATGGTCTAACGGAAGGAACCCAAAGCCAGATTGGATCAGCAGGGCACTTATGACGTAGACAGGCCACCCCTCAGTAAACCAGGTGTTCAGGTAATCAGGCTCACCTCCTGGAAGTGAGAGGAACAGGCCAATTCTGTGGTGCCTTTAAAGGAGAAAAAAAGAGAAGGTCCATTTTATTGGTATAGTAGGCAAGCTTTGGATTTAAAACAAGGGTGTCAAACTCAAGGCCCGCAGGGCGGATCCGGCCTATGGAGTGCTTAGATCTGGCCCGCGGGGCCACCCTGGAAACAGAGAGGGACCAGCTTGCAGTGCCTCTGCCAGCAAAAATGGGCTCCCGAGTTCTATTTTCGTCTGTGCCGGCCTCCTGCAACCCTCTGCCAGTGAAAACAGCTTTTTAAAAATGTATTTATTTTATTTTGTCAAGCATGTATATGAATACAAACAAAGTATAAACATTAATGTGCATATATAAAAGTACAAGCATGGTTTTGAGTACATGATATTTTAAGAAATACATGGGGACTTTAGGACAGGGACGGTAGTGCGCTTTTATGCACGCCCCTTATAGACCTCTTAGGAATGGGGTGAGGTCGATGGTGGACAGTCTAAGGTTAAAGTTTCGGGGGTTTGGGGAAGAAACTACAGAGTCAGGTAATGTATTCCAGGCATTGACCACTCTGTTGCTGAAGTCGAATTTTTTGCAATCAAGTCTGGAGCGGTTTACATTAAGTTTGTATCTATTGCAAGATCGTGTATTGTTGTGGTTGAAGCTGAAGTAGTCGTTGACAGGTAGGACATTGTAGCATATACTTTTGTGTGCTATACTTAGGTCAGATCGAAGGCGGCGTACTTCTAAATTTTCTAGGCCCAAAATTTCAAGTCTGGTGGCATAAGATATTCTGTTGCGAACGGAGGAGTGTAGTGCTCGTCTCGTGAAATATCTCTGAACATTCTCAATTGTATTAATGTCTGATATGTAGTGTGGGTTCCAGACTGATGAGCTGTATTCAAGAATTGGTCTGGCAAATGTTTTATATGCTCTAGTTAGAAGTACAATGTTACCAGAGAAGAAGCTACGCAGGATTAGGTTAACCACTCTTAATGCTTTCTTAGCAATGTTGTTGCAGTGGCCTCTGGCACTTAGGTCATTAGAGATGAATACTCCAAGGTCCTTTACTGAGTGAGGATAGTCAGCAAGGTCGTGATCATCTAGTTTGTATTTTGTGTTCTGATTATTTTTGCCAATGTGTAAGGCTGAGCATTTGTTGATTGAGATTTGAAGTTGCCACTTGTTTGACCATTCTGATACATAGTCAAGGTCTTTTTGAAGGGTAGTAGTATTGTTGGTGGTGTTGAATAGTTTTACATCATCTGTGAAGAGGACGCAATTGCTTTTTATATTATCACAAAGGTCATGTATGTAAAGAATAAAGAGAGTTGGTCCTAAAACGCTGCCTTGGGGAACACCGCTGTTAACAGGTACAGGGTTTGATAAAGCGTTTCCTATTTTATTTATTTTTATTTATTTATTTGTTTACATTTGTATGCTGCCCAACTCCCGAAGGACTCTGGGCGGCTTACAGCAAACAAAAACAATTCATATAAAAATATCATAAAACATGTTATAAAAATACATTTAAAATTTAAAAAACATTTCAATCATTCATACCATAAAAGGGGAGACCTTCAAAACTCACTCAATCAGGTTATTTATCCCCAAGCCTGTCGGAAAAGCCAGGTCTTAATGGCTTTCTGGAAGGCCAACAAGGTGGGGATGGTACGGATCTCCGGTGGTAGTTGGTTCCAGAGAGCCAGAGCCGCCACAGAGAAGGCTCTTCCCCACGGGCCTGCCAGCCTACATTGTTTAGCTGATGGGACCGGCAGAAGCCCCACCCTGTGGGATCTAACCGGTTGCTGGGAGGTATGTGGTAGTAAGCGGTCCCAAAGATATCCTGGTCCTGAGCCATGTAGGGCTTTAAAGGTGATGACCAACACCTTGAATTTTGACCGGAGACCGATAGGCAACCAATGCAGCTGGCGGAAAATTGGTGTAACGTGGGTGTACCTTGGGGCACCCACCACAGCTCGCGCAGCTGCATTTTGACTACTTGCTGCCTGTTTGACAGGAACGCAGTAATCCATTTGTGCAGGGGTCCAGAAATGCCATAGGATTTTATTTTTAGAAGTAGTTTGTTGTGTACTACTGAGTCAAAAGCTTTGCAGAAGTCTATGTAAATTGCATCTATTGCTTTGCAGTGATCGAGTTGTGTAGTCCATATGTTTTTACAGTGTAGAAGTTGTAGGTTGCAGGACAAATTTTTTTTGAAACCAAATTGTGAGAGAGTAGGTTGTTTGTCTCTAAGTGGTGGGTAATGGATTGGTTAATGATTGATTCCATGACTTTGCAGGTGACACAACATAAAGAGATTGGTCTGTAATTTTCAACTAGGCTGGGGTCTCCCTTTTTGAAGATAGGGATGACCGTGGCTAGTGACCATAGGTTGGGTAGGGAGCTGGTCCTGAAAGATTTATCAAAAATTATGCTCAGGGCAGTGGAAAGTTTTTTTTAAGAAGTAGGCACATAGTCCATCTGGTCCAGTGGATAGAGATGGTTTTAGATTGTGTAGTGCCTTTCCTACGTTGTCTTCTGTGAAATCAGTGTGTATTAAATCATCAGCCGCCCAGAGTCTCTGTGGAGTGGGCGGCATACAAATGCAACTAATAAATTGTGATTGTTTGTGGTTTGCCTAGGAAATATTGGACATAAGTTGTTGCTGTTTACAAAGACTGAGCCGAAGAATTTGTTGAAGAGGTTGGCTTTAATTGTTTCATCATTACAGTCTTTATTGTTAGGTCCTTTTAAAGGTGGGATGCTTCTCGTCTCTTTAAGTTTGTTGTTTACGAAATTGTAGAATGCACAGTTGGATTTCGTGCACAGGAGGTTTTCCTCTTGATTGATATGATAATTGGTGCATTCAGTCTTTATTTGTTGGCATAAGTTTTTGTAGCAGCTTTTGAAGTTGGCTATGTAACCAGTTTTGTTTTTTTCGCCAAAGATATTTTTTTTTGCTTGGAGATTTTTTGGAAAGAGCTTGGGATGCAGGAGGCTGTTGCAGCCAAAAACGGAGCTCAGGAGCCTGTTTTTACTGGCAGAGTGCTCGGGCCGCCACAGGTGCCCCTGACACGAGTGATGTTGAACTGGCCATGCCCACCCCAGCCACACCTAACCCAGCCCCCCAAGGCCAAACACAACCCTGATGCGTCAATGAAATCGAGTTTGACACCCCGATCTAAAATGTGTATTGTCTAAGAAGATTTAACACTTTTTCTCATAGCCATTCAACGGCACTCTTTTTTTTTTTACAAAATGGATTTTTAAAAACAATGAGATACTCTCAAGAAATGTTATGAACCCAATAACATTTCAGATGATCCTTAAATCCCAAGGCAGGACTTGTAGCTGAAAGGCGTCGTGTTTACATTGCCAGGAGAAAATTGTTTTGGTGGGTTGGGGGCAAAGGAAATTCTTTCTCAGATGGCCTAAAGGCGTTGCCAGTCACTCAGGACAGCAAAGGTGCTTACATTTTGGAGTTTAGAATCTGTGGAGACATGAATGTGGCAAGGAACAGCAGGAGCTGTAAAGCAGGGCTGAGCCCCAGGGGTGGGGGTTGGGGTGGGCCAAGGCCCCCAGCCTGCAATAGGAATTTTGAGCAGAGACAGCAGAGAAGCTCCCCCCATTTCTGAAGGGGTGCCCACTGGCCAGATGGACCCTGGGCCAACATCTCTGGAGCCCTCCAAGGTCAGCCTGTGACACAGCCGGGCCTCTGGCGAAGGCTCTCCGACACGTCGGCTGTCAAATGGAACCTATTAAAAGGGATTAGAAGCTTTTTCATCACTACCCCTGTGACACCATGATGGGTTGAAATTGCTGTAAAAACATGATTATTAAAAATGGGGCTATTAGTTTTGGAATGGACAGAAGCTCTTTTCTCATTTTCATTTCCAGTTGCTCAGGAGAACAGGCTACTCTGGAAATGCAGCTGAAACCCCCAACCCCCGGTGGAAAAACAGGGCTGGGGAGGGATGGAGGGTGAAGTCCTCAGAGAAAGTGGGGAAGAAAGAGCTGCTTACTTGCGGTTACGGAAGCCAATTGATGGATTTGGAATTTCGTTATGTACAGTACCGTATTTTTTGGAGTATAAGATGCACCGGAGTATAAGGTGCGTCTTATACTCCAAAAAATACGGTATTAGTTTTTGGGGAGGAAAATAGGGGGGGGGGAATCTGCCTACCAGGTATTCATCTGGCTAGCGTCCTGCAAAGACTTAGGGCTGGAAAAACATTCTTTGGAGAGAGTAACAATGAAAAAGCCTGCAAGGTAAGAGCTGGGAAGATCGTTAGCACCTAGTTAGGGCTGGAAAAAAAGCTTCGAAAAAGCTACATTCAGAGTAAAGGACGCACCCAAATTTTCAGCCACTTTTAGGGAGGAAAAAGGTGCGTCTTATACTCCAAAAAATACGGTATTTGTTTGCTCTGTTCTCCAGATCAGGGGTCTCCAACCTTGGCAACTTTAAGCCTGGCGGACTTCAACTCCTGCTGGCTGGGGAATTCTGGGAGTTGAAGTCCGCCAGGCTTAAAGTTGCCAAGGTTGGAGACCCCTGCTCCAAATATCCATTGCTTTTTTTCAGTTCTATGCCAGGATCCCAACTTGTGTGACCCAGTCGCTGTTGGCCAGCTTTCTTCTCCACAATTTGAGACCTACCCAAAGGCTGGGAATCCTCGAGGCACCGTCTCTATAAGAGGTCCCCCAAAATGTTGCTGTTTGTAACTGGATGTCATAAGTGGTTCCAAATCCAGGCAAAGCAATATAAGTGTTGAATGAAAACTAATCCATTCTTCCTCTTCTTCCTCCTCCTCCTCCACCGCTACTTTAGTTTCAATAGGGATGTTTTAATAAATGAAATAGAAAAACAACCCTTGAAATGGGCTCTTTTGTTACCTGTATTTATATCTCCACCACTGTTTGCCTTATACTTCTGCCAATAACTGGCAAGTTTCTTCAAATGCCATCAGGGCAAAAGTAGAAAAGACCAGTTTGTTAGTAAACGCTGATTGTACACAGGTTAAGGATTAAACATATGACCGTATAATGACTGTATGTGCTAAAATTGCACAAACCAGTTACTGGAAAAAAGGTGTGATTAAGTTGGGAAGATGTAATACTTCATTTATGTGAAAGGCACACGTCCAGAGGCTATAAAAACTACGGAAACATTAATTCAAAAAAATTCTGAGCAAAGATTTTTCTGCTTTTTGAAATTTATGCTGATTAATACAGGTACTCCTCGACTTACAACAGTTCATTTAGTGACCATTTAAAAGTTACAACGGCACTGAAAAAAGTGACATAACAATTTTTCACAGTTATGACCATTGCAATATCCCCATGGTCAGGTGATCATAATTCAGGCTCTTGGCAACTGGTTCATATTTATGACCATTACTTTGTCCCCGGGTCATCTGATCCAGTGGTGGGTTGCTCCTGGTTCGGCCCAGTTCTGTGAACTGGTAGCGGCGGTGGTGAGAGGCTCCGCCCACCCATCTGGGATGCTTCTACGCATGCACAGAAGTGTTGCAAGCGCATGTGAGCGTGCGCCTGAACCGGTAGCAGCGGGTTTTAGAACCCACTACTGATCTGATCCCCTTTTGCGACCTTCTGACAAGCAAAATCAATGTAGGAAGTCAGATTCTCTTAACGACCAGGTTACTAATTTAACAACTGCAGTGATCCACTTAAGAACTGAGGCAAGAAAGGTTGTAAAATGGGGCAAAACTCACTTAAAGATGTCTCACTTAACAATAGAAGTTTTGGGCTCAATTGTGGTCGCAAGTCAAGGACTACCTGTATCGGGAACCCCGCACAGGATTTGATTTCTCTTCAATTCTTCTTTATCCCATTGCATAGATTTCTTTGATGCTCTCAGGATTGGTTCCTGCCAGGATCCTGGAATAGAATTGCCACAATTCTGACAGCTTTCTAAGGGGCTCCAGGAATAAACTCAATTCTTCCGAAATGCCGGTTGCTGGTCATGTGCTAAACATCCCTCTGCAGGGTCCCTCCTGGGGGTTTATTTTTAATAAACACTTTGAATTGGCTTATTTCCCTTAATTGAGATGATTTGAGCAATTTAGATCCAGTCATTTCAGGCCATTATTTGTTTCTATTTTCCCAGATGCTCTTTTTTGACACACTAGTAATTAGGAAATTCCTCATATAATTCTCCCTGGCCTGGTCACCTCCCTGAAAGTTTCTCCAAAACTAGTTTGCAGTCCACAAAGTCCTTTTTGGTACAGAGACTCCTGGAACCCTGCCTTTGAGTGATCAGGGAAGGAAAATTCTATCGCTTGCTTGACTAATATCTGAAAATAATACCGTCTCATAAATGCTCTTGAGAAACAAGACGTGTTGACAGTTCAATAAGCCCGATATCCAGATAAGCATTGATAGGATTACTACATTATATTATCCTTCATTTTTCAAACAAACAAAATACAGGTAACGCTACTATTTTGCAGTCCAAACGTTTTCTAAAGTTTAAGGAATGGAAGGATTTTTCTGCAAGCGAAACAAAGGGAAACGTCTAGAGCCCTGTTTTAGGCAAAACGGAAGGAGCTTAATACTTTTAGTAATTGGAAAGGATTGGGAGATTTGAGGAAATGGCAAAGCAACCAATATATATTCATCCAAAATAAAGAAAATCAAGTGTTGATAGCTTTCAAGTTTTGTTTTCAAATTGAATAAATCTCTCTGCTCTGGGTAGCCTCTACCTGGAAAGGTGGAGTTTTCTCTGGAGTAGAGGCTGGGCTAGAAGATAGATAGATAGATAGATAGATAGATAGATAGATAGATAGATAGATAGATAGATAGATAGATAGATGGATGGATGGATGGATGGATGGATGGATGGATGGATGGATGGATGGATGGATGGATGGATGGATAGATGATAGATAGATAGATAGATAGATAGATAGATAGATAGATAGATAGATAGATAGATAGATAGATTACTAGAGTTGGAAGGGACCTTGTAGGTCATCTAGTCTAACTCCCCACTCAAGCAGGAGTCCCTACACCGTTTCAGACAAATGGCAGTCCAATCTCCTTTTGAAAGTCTCAAGAGTTGGAGCTCTCACAAGCTCCATAGGCAAGCTGTTCCACTGGTTGATCCCAGTGGATACCCAGGTCCAGACCAATAGAAGGGACCCCCAAATGTTCTCATCTCTTCAGAAATGAAAGCTGCCTGGGAAAGCTTAAAGAGGATGGGGCAGTTCAAAGAAAACCAGATGTTACATGCAGAACACCATGGCCTGCACAGAAGTGAGCACATTCACATATAAATGTGTGCCATGCAAACTGCAAACACTCTCAATAATCTCACAGGGATGAGGTTTTGTCCTACAGCTAGTCTCAAATTTGGTGCTTCTGAGTCTTGATATGGAACATCAGAAATGGCTTGATGTGTCTAATGGAAATTCTTGGAGAACACCAGCCATGAGGGAGTCACCCTTGCCTGAAGGGTCCCATAGGAGTGATGGATGGAGGCTGCAATCCAAACGCTCCCTACAGCAGAGGCTCAGCAGAATCTGGGATGGTCTTTCCTGAAAAGACCATTTCTGTGCCAGCTGTGAAAGCCTCAACCTGCAGAAGTTCCCCAAGGATGGATGATTGGACTTTCAAGTAACTTAAAAGCTGTTATATAGAAGATGTTCCACAAGAGAGGACAAGAAACATTGGGCTTACATCTAAAGAAAGTAAAGTTTGATTAGATTTTAGAAATAATTTCCTAAAGCTAAGGGCTGTTTAGCAATGGAACAGGTTGTCTTGAGAGGTGGCAGATTCTCCTTCATTGGATGTCTAAAGTAGAGACTGGGTGGACATCTGTTGAAGATGTGGGACTTGTGGATTCCTGCAATGGACACTGGGTTGGGCTAGATCAGTGCTTCTCAAATAGTGGGGCGGGCCCCCCTGGGGGGGCATGGAGCGATGCCAGGGGGGGCGCATGACCCCGGGGAACATGCTTTTTTTTGCCGCAGGGAGTAGGGGTTTTTTGCACCGAACAATAGCACACAGCACAGAGTAGGAGATAGGAAGTGCAGATAACAAACCCTTAAGAGACACAATGGGAAAATATTTAACAGGGATGAAAAGAAAGGAGGAGAGAGACGGAGATAATGAGACAAAGGTAAGTCTCCTGAAAGCTAAGACGAGGAAATATGACGAAGCGCATGTAGCGCTTGGCTTCACTGTGACTACAGTGGGAGACGAGGAAAGACCGGTATGTTTACTGTGTCTAAAAATGTTGGCAGCGGACAGCATGAAGCCAAATAAATTAAGGCGTCACTTAAACACATTACACCCCAATCACGCTGATAAGACGCTTGAGTTTTTTCAGCGAAAATGTGCCGAATATTGGAAACAATCGTCCCGGCGGAGAGTTGGGGGGCGCGAAATGTTTACTTCTTCCTAGGGGGGGCATAACAGAAAATAATTGAGAAGCACTGGGCTAGATGATCTATACTCTATATGATACTCCCAAGTTTTCCGTTTAATGTTTTAATGTAGTAAGTAGCAACCCCCTTTCTTTCTTAGTCTGTTCTATTTAAAAAGTACTGCTAGAACCTTTCCAGAATGAACATTTCAGTCCATTAAAATTTTGAATAATTGCATACCAGAAGAATTTTTTTTAAAAGGGAGAAGCAACGAGCACTTTGCTCTTGGAAGAGGCTGATCTTAGCTTAGGGACTGTTTATGCCCTCTCTTCAAAGAGCAAGGAAGACGGGCTTGATCAAAACCTGTAAGAACCTTAGCAAAAGGTGCTGAAACATTTTTTAAGTTCTGAGAAACAAGATTGTGTTCAGAAATGGCCCTTGCAAGATTCTTCTTATTTCAGATGGTCCTTACTTAATGATCCTAACTGGAACTCAAATTTCCATTGCTAAGTGATGTGGTCACTGGGTGAAACTTCACCTGAAGTTGCAGTTGTTGTCCCAGGACTTCATGCTTCCTCACCCCACCACTCTCCTTTCTGTTTGAACTGCTGCCCTTTGCCTCCCTCCCTCCCCTCTCTGCCCATTGATGACCCATGGCCCGAGGGTGGCTCTCTACTCAGCATTGGGATGACCAGTGGTGGGTTCCTACCAGTGCAGTCCACTCTGTAGCACCGATAGCGGCCCGCTGGTGACAGTACTGGTGCGGTCGGTTTCCAGTGCCTGGGCGCCGCCATTTTTTAAAAAAAATTTTTTAATTTTTTTTATATTTTTCTTCTGCGCATGCCCAGAAGCCGAGCTTCTGGCACTGTGCATGCACTGCCTTCCTACCCCACAGTGAGTCCAAGCAGGGGAGGATGGCTGAGGGAGTGCGTAAGATGCTGAAAGAACGGGCGGCAGGAGCTATCTCCATTCCCCTCCCTTCAGCAGTCCAAGAAGCCGCAAACGCGCGGTGATGATCCCAGGCATTTTCGCACGTTCGAGGCTTCTCGAGCTGCTGAGGGGAGGGGGAACGGGCGGCAGGAGCCTAGGATCATCGAATGGGGAAAAGCATTCAGGCCGGACGGAGCCTCCTAGAAGAACCGCTGCCGCGGTCTTGCTGCTCCCGCTGTGGGAGGGCTGCGTTGCGGGTGGGCAATGACACCCCCCCTGCTTCTCCGGCCGCTGCCAAGCTCCCAAGGCCCACGCCCACCTGGTCACATAGCTGGCAAGCCACACCCACAAAATAAGCCACGCCCATAGAGTGGCAGTAAAAAAATTAGGAACCCACCCCTGGGGATGACCAAACCTGGATTAGTGGGTCCAGCTCTTGGCACCCTATTTCTAGAAGGACACTGAAAGGGGGCCAGAGAGTGTTGAGGCTGAGCCCTATGAAGACAGGCTGAAGAAAAAGCACAATCACTTTTAATTCTTTGCAAAGCATTAATAGTTCTTTAAAAAAAAGAAAGAGAAAAGCATGAATTTGTTTAAGTAACATCCTTTATGGGAGCGGCTACAGCTTAATTTGTTTCTACATCTAATATAAACATTTTCTAAAAAAAAATCTTACTCTTCATAACAACTTCGGGGTCTTTTATTTATATTATTTCCAAGTTCCACAAAAAAAGAGGAATATTTATCCAGGGCATTAAAATATCTTCCTGCGCTGATGTCTTTGGCAGAGGAACGAATGGTATGTTTGCTTTTCTGTGGGATAAATGCCCTTTTTGGCCCTTCACTCTTAGCGCAAATTAAACTATTGTTTAATTTTCAGTTCATCTTTTGAAAGCTAAATGTTCCGAGCACTGTTAATATTGGATTAATTTTTAAACTCACAAATCAATCTGGTTCTTAATATAAATATTTTACCAACCACATTATAAATATTGTGGCTGCTCAAAAAAAGGGGGAACCCTCCAATGGGCAGATCTTGAGAAGATTTGAGGGTCTTTCGGAAGAGAAAACCCATGTGGAAAAAGGCTTCCTAACCAAAGACACCCTGCTCAACAAAAACCACAAATGGACGTTACACAGCTAGACTAGAGAGAGAGAATGTCATCCTTTGACACACTAACGTGCAACGAGAGGTTGCTTTTGGATAATACAAGATGCTTGGGCACTTTTGAATGTCATCAGCTCAACCAATGGGTCCTTGGGGACTCTCTCTGTGGCTCCCCATTGGCTCCCCATAAGAGCTGAAGTGGTGCAGTGGTTAAATGCTGCGACTGCAGGCTGACTGCTAGTTCAGCAGTTCAGCTGTTCAAATCTCACTAGGCTCAAGGTTGACTCAGCCTTCCATCCTTCCGAGGTCGGTAAAATGAGGACCCAGATTGTTGGGGGCAATATGCTGAACTCTGTAAACCGCTTAGAGAGGGCTGTAAAGCACTATGAAGCGGTATATAAGTAAAGTGCTATTGCTATTGCTATTTTGCACAGGTTCGCCTGGTGCACCAATTGCGGCCATACTTGGAGAAGGAGGCTCTACTCACGGTCACTCACGCCCTTGTCACCTCCCGTTTGGACTACTGCAATGCGCTCTACAATACCCTTGAAGAGTATTCGGAGACTTCAGTTGGTGCAAAATGCGGCTGCGCGTGCTGTGGTGGGTGTGCCAAGATACACCCACGTTACACCCATACTCCGCCAGCTGCATTGGCTGCCCATCGGTCTCCGGGTACAATTCAAGGTGTTGATCATCATCTTTAAAGCCCTTCAGGGCTTAGGACCAGGTTACCTTCGGGACCGCATTCTGCCTCACACTTCCCTCCGACCGGTTAGGGCCCACAGAGCGGGTCTCCTCCAGGTCCCGTCAGCCAAACAATGCCGGCTGGTGGGCCCTAGGGGGAGGGCCTTCTCTGTGGGGGCCCCCGTGCTTTGGAACCAACTTCCCCAGAGATCCGAACCATCCCCACCCTGCTGGCCTTCCGAAAAGCCGTCAAGACATGGCTCTTCCTGCAGGCAGGGGGTTGAGACTAGTCCCATCTGAGCTCTCCCCCGGTATGTTTGGTGGTGAACATTTTTTAACTTTTTAAATTCTTTTAACATTGTTTTTAATCATTGTTTATTGTTCAGTGTTCTTGCATAATGTTGTACGCCGCCCTGAGTCCCTCGGGAGTAGGGCGGCATAGAAGAACCAAATAATAAATAAATAAATAAATAAATAAGTATGATTGCTTATTTGTACCCCATGACCATCATTAGGTGTTGTACCTTATGATTCTTGACGAATGTTATCTTGTCTTTTTATGTACACTGAGAGCATATGCACCAAAGGCAAATTCCTTGTGTGTCCAATAAAGAATTCTATTCTATTCTATTCTAAAGTGAGGAAGAAAGCACCTGCATTGGCATAGCCCCCCCCTCTTCCCTCCAAAAAATTGATCAGTCACAATACAGGTGGACGCCTGTAAGCTATTAAAAAGTCAGCTAGTTTGGAGAACCTTTCTGTATTGGGAGGGGTGTCAGATAGATTGTTGTATTTTAAATACTTGGTTGGTTCACATGATGGATGTATATTAATTAATTAAATGTGTACATTGCCCGACTCCCAGCAACCCCATGTGATTCACTTATGGATATCTGTTGAACTGTTATGAATCATTTTTACTGCAGCAGCTGTAAATTAAAAAAATGAATCAATCAATCCCAGATTCTTAGGCATCTCTGTCTCCAATTTCCAGTTAAAACTCAGAGAAGTAAAATCAGATTCTTTTGGGAGGGTTTGGCTGCCTGCTGTATTGCTTCTAAACTTGCAACTTGGGAATAGCAAATCAGGTTTCTGCCGATGTCTCAGCATAGGTTGTGCATGTGTCAAAGGAATCCTTAATGTCATTTTCTGAAAAGAGGAGACACAATCACAATGGTTCTTCAATTTGGGTGCTTCTTCAACACCCGAGATCTGAAGAGGCATGAGGAGTTTTGGAGAAGGGAAGATCCTTTGCAGATGTGACCAGAATAGAATACAGAATTGTCACGGTGTGAATATTGTCAGTTGTATGTCTATGCAGGGTGATGCACCCCTATCCTAATATTATGGTATATTCCAATACAAGCAGACACGTGATATGATGTCTACGCATGTCCACATTCCTAAGCCACCATTTTTTTTCCTTCTGCCTTGGCTCTTGACCTGAACGGTCGTGTTTCTTAGCAAAGATGTAATTATTCAGGATTTATTGTTTTTGTACTGAAATAAATATTTTCTATTAGACTTTTAATCTCGGCTTTATTTCTAACTGTCTGAATTCCAAGTAAAGATCCAAATCGCCTCTATGAGATCTTATTCTCATTCTTAACAAGAATGCCAAAGTTGGAAGGGACCTTGGAGGTCTTTCCCACACACCATCACTTTCACATAGCAGAAATGAAACAGAAAGTCTTAAGCAAAGGCAACTCCCTGGAAAATAGGTGGTTGCAGTGAGGACCACCAAGTCACTACATCAAAACAAGAGGTAGAACTAAGGCATGCAAATCCAGCGGGATCTGGGAGGCTCAATACACCTAATCTTTCACCCTACAAACTCACCAGAGATACATCTATGGGTTGACTTATGCAAAGAATAAGAAACTGTACTGTATTGAGCAAGTGAACAACCAATAGTCAAGAGAAACTCCACTGTGACTGTTTGGGAAGAACTCAAGAAAAGACAGAGAAGAAAAGAGAATGAGAGAAGCAACAATTTTATGGCTTCCAACTGTAAGAAAGTCCACTCAATTATCCTTTCACTTCTAGGAGGTTTAGTTTTTTGAGGATTGCTGACAATTTCTAAGCCTATATGCACTGAAATAGGCTACTGAAATAGATGGCTAAATCATGTTTTGTCATTCTTCTCAGACCAACAAGACATGGTTCTGCAGGCTAATCCCTCCATTTAGATGTTAACATGTAGAGCTTTATTGTTCTCCCTTTCAGAGAAAGCATAGTAATTCCCTCAGTACATGGTGGGAGCCTGTCTCATAACCAGGTCAGCCCTGCAGCTTCTGAAACTCAGCTGCAGAGGGAAAGTGGCTTCTCCGGTCTTTCAGATTCTAGGGTTCTGGAGCAGCAGGTACAATTGAGTGACATACAAAGAGCCCAAGTCTTCCAGCATCACCTAAAATCTGGTGGGATCAGAGTTGAACATCAGTGACCAGAAAAAGGACCTTGGCATCAAGTTGGGGAATCATAGAATCCTAGGGCTGGAAGGGTTCTCAGAGGTCTTCCAGTCCAACCCCCTGCCCAAGGCAAGAGTTCTTATATCATCCCGGACAAATGTTTGTCCAGTCTTTTCTTGAAAACCTCCAAACAAGGTGAACAGAAGGACAAGATTCAGCTGATGTCCAAGTGGCAAATTTATGCTGGAAGTCATTGAACAAGGAATTGGAATGGAAATGTTCTGATTAAAATAAGGGTTGTGACCACACTAAAAATTCTAATTGGATAATTGTGGCCACTATCTCTTAGACTCTTTATTGCAACTAGAAAATAAGAGCAAGACTGTGTGAGCAAATCCAAGGTTTGTGGCAACTCTTGGCCTCATCCTCCCCAAAGGCTGCTCCCTCCAGCTCAGGGGGGGGTTCCTAATCTTTTTACTACCACTCTGTGGGCGTGGCTTATTTTGTGGGCGTGGCTTGCTGGCCATGTGACCGGGTGGGCGTGGCTTGCCAGCCATGTGACCGGGTGGGCGGGGCTTGCTGGCCATGTGACCGGGTGGGCGTGGCTTCTCAGACTGCTGAAGGGAGGGGAACTGAGATAGGTCCTGCCGCCCATTCCCCCTCCCCTCAGCAGCTCGAGAAGCCTCAAACGTGCAAAAATGCCTGGGAGCATCACCGCATGTTTGTGGCTTCTTGGACTGCTGAAGGGAGGGGAATGGAGATAGCTCCTGCCGCCCGTTCTTTCAGCGTCTCACGTGCTCCCTCAGCCATCCTCCCCTGCTTGGACTCACTGTGGGGAAGGAAGGCAGCGCATGCGCAGTGCCGGAAGTT
This sequence comes from Diadophis punctatus similis, assembly GCA_023053685.1. NCBI lineage: Eukaryota > Metazoa > Chordata > Lepidosauria > Squamata > Dipsadidae > Diadophis > Diadophis punctatus. The sequence goes on along the minus strand of JALIGW010000014.1, from coordinate 17,218,943 downwards.
CGTCTTCTGGGCATGCGCAGAAGAAATTTTTTAAAAAAATTAAAAGAATTTTTTTTTAATGGCGGCGCCCAGGCACCGGCAAGCGACCGCACTGGTACTGTGACGTCACCAGTGGGCCACTACTGGTGCTATAGAGTGGACCGCACCGGTAGGAACCCACCACTGCTCCAGCTCCCTCCTGCAACACCAAGAGTTTCAGGGTGAGGATGCTCCTGCTCAGTGTCCACATTACAGTACCCCAAGGTAGCTGTTGTCCAGCCTCTGCTTGAACACAGGGAAGAGGAAAGACAGGCTGTCCCTCTTTATTGTTATCTGGACTCATATCCGGAGCAGAATTGTGAAGGTTCCAGGACAGGGAAGATCTTCTGCTTCTTTCCATCATGCATCACTGTTAATCGTCCGAACTAGCTGCACAGGTTATGCTGATGGGCTCACGTAATCGTGTATGAATATTTGCTCACATAGTCATATATGAATATTTCATCAGACGACTGGGAGACTCAGTACTTTCCTTCAGAGCTTCAATTGGAATCCAAGTGGTGGATTTTGAAATGAAATTGCATAAGTTACTCAGCTCTCCTCTGCATTATTTTAAGTGTTCCCTCAATCATGTTTGTTTATGCTTCTTATCCTGGAGATAGTTCATGCACCTGATGGCTTGCAATCCATCTATGTTTCTGCCATCCCACACAGAATTGGGAAAGGTTAGGTTGCAAAGGATCTGGGAGATCATTTTGCCCAATCTACCTCCCCAACAGTTGGCCATCTGGCTTCTCTTTATATATCTCAGGGAAGGAGAAACCGCCAATGTTCCAGGAAGTCTGTTCTATTGTTGAATGGCCCTAACCATTAGGAGATTATTTCCTTGTAATTTAAACACTTCGTTTCTTGTCCTGACTCTGGAAATGACTCCAAATCATTTTGCGGATGTTTACATGACAGTCTTCAGACAGAAGAAGGCAACGGGGATATCTGCCAGGATATTTCTGCCAAGACTTCTAGCTAGTTTTCCACCTTGTGGCTCTGAATCATCTTGGTTGCTTTGTCAATGCCGTTTCGTAAATGGGATACTCCATAGTGGACACAAGGATGGTTTGAAATTGCAAAGTAATAAGACATTTTCTGCATCTTAATGCTTTATTTCTATTGATGGAAGTTTAGGATTGCCTTGCTTTTATTACTTTTAGCAACTGCACCATTGGCTTATAAAAAAATTAATGAATTAAAAAAAATTATACAACTGCCCAACCTGTATTTGCCACTCTAGGCAAGTAACATAACAGAGCAGGATAAACAAAATAGCTAAAACTAAAACAATTGTGCAATACAAGGCAGTACAAACTAGTCCAAAATCACATCATGTTCAGAATCCCAGACCATTTTCCAGATGGGTCAGGCAACATACTAACCCCAAGGGCCTGTTTGCCTGAGACTCCTGCCTCATTCCATGCCATGGTCAGACAGGGACCACACTTAACAACCCACATCCTGGGGTTACAATGGCAACTGGGACTGCTGGGATTTCCAGCACTTAGCGAAGTAGACTATTTATTTATTTATTTATTTATTTATTTATTTATTTATTTATTTATTTATTTATTTATTTATTTATTTATTTATTTATTTATTTATTTATTTATTCATTCATTCATTCATTCATTCATTCATTCATTCATTCATTGTTCTTATATGCTGCCCTACTCCCTGGGGACTCAGGGCGGCGTACAACATTTAAAGAACAAACTAAACAATATAATGATTTTAAAAAGTTTTAAAAAGACATACAAAACCATGCATACATGGGGGAGACCTAGGCTATGAAGTTGTCTCAAAATCACCCCGCCTGTAGGAAGAGCCATGTCTTAATGGCTTTTTGGAAGACCAGCAAGGTGGGGATAATTAGGATCTCTGGGGGTAGTTGGTTCCAGAGAACAGGACCCCCCACATAGAAGGCCCTCCCCCTAGGCCCCGCCAGCCGACATTGTTTGGTTGACGGGACCTGGAGGAGACCCACTCTGTGGGACCTGATCGGTCGAAGGGAAGTATGAGGTAGGATGCGGTCCCGGAGGTAACCTGGTCCTAAGCCATGTAGGGCTTTAAAGATGATGATCAACACCTTGAATTGGACCCGGAGACCTATGGGCAACCAGTGCAGCTGGCAGAGTATAGGTGTTACGTGGGTGTATCTTGAGACACCCACCACAGCACGCGCAGCCGCATTTTGCACCAATTGAAGTCTCCGGATACTCTTCAAGGGTAGCCCCATGTAGAGCGCATTACAGTAGTCCAATCTAGAGGTGACAAGGACATGAGTGACCATGAGTAGAGCCTCCTTCTCCAAGTATGGCCGCAATTGGTGCACCAGGCGGACCTGTGCAAAGACTCCCCTAGCCACAGCTGTAAGATGTTGGTCTAATTTTAGCTGTGGATCAATCATACTTGACTTTATACTTGATGAGCATATCACTTAATGATGGATATCCCAGCTCCAATTGCTTTCATAATCTGAGAACTACTGTCCTCTCTGGCTTTAAACCAGATAGGGCAGAAGAAACACAAATGGTGGGAAGCTTGGGGCAAACTGCCTGCCTGCTGTTGATAGTCAAGCCTGAGCTTAGTTAGGTCAGGAAAACTGATTTGAAACTGTTCAGTGAGCCATTTTGTAGGACTTCCTGGAAAGCAATTCTAGAGGAAAACAAATCCAAAGAGGCTAAAACAAATGAAGAACGATTGTAGGAACTGGTTTATCTAGTCTAGTGAAAAGAAGGAGTGACATGATAACAGGGTTCCAATATTTGAGGGGCTGCCCCAAAGAAGAGGGGATCAACCTATTCTCCAAAGTATATACGAAGGCAAGACAAGAAGCAATGGATGGAAACTAATCAACCTAGAACTAAGGAGAAATTTCCTGACCATTAGAACAATTAACTAGCAGTAGGGCTGTCCTTCAGAAGTTGTGGATGTTCCATCACTGGAGGTTTTTAGGAAGAGATTGGACAGCCATTTGTCTGGAATGGTATAGGGCAGGGGTAAGCAAAGTTGGCTCTTCTATGACTCATGGACTTCAACTCCCAGAATTCCTGAGCTAGTATGATTGGCTAGCCCTGGTATAGGGTCTCCTGCTTGAGCAGGGGATTGGACTAGAAGACCTCCAAGTTCCCTTCCAATTCTGTTATTCTGAATGGTGCTGCAAGGCCTGGAGCAGTTGACTTCTTACATCTTTCCACAAGCTTTAAGCACGAGCACATGTAGTTTGTGAGCCCTCTTTGAGGCATTCTCCAGAGTAATCCCTTTCTTCTCTCGATCCTCCATTTCTTAGTCAAATAAACATCACCCTCCTGCCTGGGTGACCTCTCTCTCTCTCCTCCCTGCACACAGCCCCTGCCTTGGGTCTCCTGGGCAGCTGACAGTTGACCTTCCCTGCTGAAGGATCTTTGGCGCTTTGCTGAGAGGTGATGACATTTTGCTCAGGACACTGAAATTAAGCAGCTACTCCTGGCTGAGTGCTTGTACTCCAGCCACACAGCCCAGATGGGTGAGAGAGACTTTCCGTTAACATGTATAGCCCTGTGATCATTAATGTTGGCGGAAGGTATGTCTGAATGGGACACCATCAATGGTAATTGGAAAGCAATCCTTTCCATCCTTTCCATTCAGTTTGGTGCAGTGGTTAAAGCACCAGGATAGACGCCGGCAGTTCTAGTCCCTCTTCATACACAGAGACAGCTGGACCAGTCACTTAACAGAATGACAGAGTGGGAAGGGACCTTGGAGGCCTTCTAGTCCAACCTCCTTCTCAAGCAGGAGACCCTATACCATTTCAGACAAATGGCTGTCCAGTCTCTTTTTTAAAAACCTCCAATGATGGAGAACTCACAACTTCTGAAGGCAAACTGTTCCACAGGTTGAATGTCCTGTCAGGAAATTTCTCCTTAGTTCTAGGTTGCTTCTCTCCTTGATTAGTTTCCACCCATTGCTTCTTGTCTTCCAGGAAGGCCCCTGGAACCAAGAAGTCCAAAATATCCATGCCTTGCAAATGTGGGTGAGGAACAGTGGGGCTATTCTGTCCACTTCATCCCCTCCTTCCTGCTTGTTGAGCATGAGCATCTAGAGGCATGGTTGTGTCATCTAATTAGTATTTCTCATTATGCAGCAGATTCTGCTATCCAGGCACACAGAAATAACCTTAAGAACGGATTTATAATTTGGGGTGGAGAAGCTTCTTTAATCCAAGAGATAATTTGTTAATGCTCAGTATTTGTCCACCAGACTGATATTCCACCACAGTTGCCGCAGAACCTCCCTTCCACTCCTAGAGTTTTATGGCAGGCTTTAAACCTGGATCTCCACTCCTAATGAGCCTTGGTGGTGCAGTGGTTAGAATGCAGTATTGCAGGCTAATTCAGCTCACTGCCAGGAGTTCGATCCTCACCGTCTCAAGGCTGACTCAGCCTTCCATCTTTCCAAGATCAGTAAAATTAGGACCCAGATTGTTGGGATCAATACGCTGATTCTGTAAACTGCTCAGAGAGGGCTATAAAGCACTATAAAGCAGCATATTTTCTGTCGTACGCCGCCCTGAGTCCTTCGGGAGTTGGGTGGCATATAAGAACACCATAATAAATAAATAAATAAATAAAATATACATCTAAGTACTACCGCTATTGCTATTGTGAGGTCTTCTCCAATACTACAATTGTTTTGATTCTTTTTTAAAAATTGATTTTACACTTCTTAACACTATCAACCCCTAGTACTCCTCAATAGTTGTAAGAGGCATCCTGGAAACAAGCTTTCCTTCTGCTGTGGTGTCCTGGGCGAAGGATTGTGGTGGAGGGACGTTGGCTAGAAGCTGGAGGCTACACTGGAGTCTCTGATCAGCCAGTCTCTGTTGTAACATCTCTCAGACCAACAAGAGAAACAGTTCCTTGCTTTTTCTGGCTGTGGCTCTGTTAAGGGAAGAATTCCCCCGTAGAGGCGACATTGGATCTTTTACTTGGAATTCAAATACTTAGAAATAAAACCGAGGTTAAAATGTCTAATAGAAAATATTTATTTCAGTACAAAACAATATAAAACAATAAATCCTGAATAAACTACATCTTCGCTAAGTAACACGACCTTCCAGGTCGGAAGGCATAACAGAAATGATTAATGGTGGATAGGAATGTAGACATGCGCAGAACATCATATCACGATCACGTGTTCTGCTTGTATTGGGAAGTACCATAATATTTAGAATAGGGATGCATCACCCTGCATAGACTCACAACTGACAATATTCACATTGTGACAGGCTCTGTTGATCTGGGCCTCTTTTCTTTCTCTTTGGGGCCTCCTCCTCCTCCTCTTCCTCCCAGTAACCTCCACAAGAAGGAACAGAAAGAAACCTCTACAGATTGCAATCTTTCTGCCAAACGTAGGTAAGAATGTCCGTAAGCAACTGTTACTGGGTGGGAGTAAGGCAGATTTATATTTCACACCCAAATATGCACTCATGTAATTTATGGTGGTGGTGGTGGAAATACTTGAAATGGGCAAATTACCAGCAAGGGGAGGATGAAAGGGTAGTTAGAAATGTGAGATTTCTTTGACAGCTTTTTTTTAACCAGCTAAAGTGATCTAAGGTGTTTAACTTTGATTTATGACTAAATAAATATGGTTAAATAAAGGCAATTTTCCCATTATTAAACTCAATTGTCACCTTTCACAGAAATGATAATGATGATTGCCTTTCATGGCAAGGTTTGTGATGTTTCCAGATGATCTCAGCCATAAGTCAGTCCCCATAATTTTGAGGTTTCAGGACTCATGAATAGCCTGGGTTCTTGGTAAACTTGTGCAGAGGTGCCAGACTAAATAAACTTGTGCAGAGGTGCCAGACTAAATAACAGAATAACAGATTTGGAAGGGATCTTGGAGATCTTCTAGTCCAACCTCTTGCTCAAGCAGGAAACCCTATACCATTTCAGACAAATGGCTGTCTAATCTCTTCTTAAAAACATCCAGTGATGGAGCCTCCACCTACGTTTGGAGGCAAATCATTCCACTGATTAACTGTTCTCACTGTCAGGAAATTTCTCCTTAGTTCCAGGTTGCTTCTCTCCTTGAGTAGTTTCCATCCATTGCTTCTTGTCCTGCCCTCAGGTGCTTTGGAGAATAGGTTGTCCCCCACCTTCTAAAGGCAGCTGCTTCCAACCATTGGAACTCTATCATGTTACCCCTAATCCTTCTTTTCTCTAGACTAGACATACCAAATTCCTGCAACTGTTCTTCATATGTTTTAGCCTTCCAGGCTGGATCCTCAGTGTTGGAAACTGCTTGAATGGCCTTGGGCCAGCTTACCTGTGCTTGTTCCAACTCATTCCTGAATCTGCAGCACATTTTAGGAAACTTGAGCACCCTCCCTAGGATGGGGAGGGGAACCTCCATGGATAGTTTTTGGAGTAAGTCAAGTGTAACACTGTCTATGGTGAATAACAGGCAGGTAAGCACAGCCCTCAATAGACCATGTGGGGTGGGGGCAAGGAAGGCAGGAGCCCAGGATAACAGGCCATTCCTAAGTAGAGATTAAGGAGCACCACTGGAAATGACTTCAATGGGGGAAAACATGGAGGTCAGCAGGAGATGACAACATGGCTACTGCATGAAAAGAGGCATTCAGGAAATTCCTCAAGGTTGAACTTCCACCCTTTGCTCCTCGTCTTGTCCGCAGGAGCAGGGGTCTCCAACCTTGGCAACTTTAAGAGTTGTGGACTTCAACTCCCAGCATTCCTCAGCCAACTGGCTGAGGAACTCTGGGAGTTGAAGTCCACAACTCTTAAGGTTGCCAAGGTTGGAGACCCCTGCTCAGGTGATTTGGAGAATAGGTTGACTCCCTCTTCTTTGTTACAGCCTCTCAAGTATTGGAAGACTGCTTCATGTCTTTCCTGAGCCTTTTCTTTATTAGGCTAAACATATCTGGTTCCCTTAGCTGTTCACAATACGATTTAGCCTCCAGGCCCCCAATCATCTTTATTGCTCTTCTCTACAGTCTTTCCAGGGCCCTGTTGATGTAGCCTAGGACTACACTGACTTTTTTGCCAACTGCAGTGCATCCAGTTTTGGTCACCACATTACAAAAAAGATGTTGAGACTTTGGAAAAAATGCAAAGAAGAGCAACTAAGATGATAGAAGAGCCGAGGTGGTGCAGCGGTTAGAGAGCAGTACTGCAGGCTACTTTAGCTGACTGTGATCATTTGAGTTCAGCTGTTCAAATCTCACCAGCTCAGAGTTGACTCCGCCTTCCATCCTTCCGAGATAGGTAAAATGAGGACCCAGATTGTTGGGGGCAATATAAATATACATTGCTTAATGGTGTAAACCGCTTAGAGAGTGCTTGCACTATGAGGCGGTATATAAATCTCATTAATTAATTAATTAAGGGTCCAGAGACAAAAATATATGAAAAATGGTTGCTGGAATTGGGTCTGGCCAGTCTAGAGAAAAGAAGGACCGATAGTGGTGACATGACAGCAGTATTCCAGTATTTGAGAGGCTGCCACAAAGAAGAGGGGGTCAACCTATTCTACAAAGCACCTGAAGGCAGAACAAGAAACAATGGATGGAAACTAATCAAGGAGAGAAGCAACTTAGAATTAAGGAGAAACTTCCTAATAGTGAGGACAATTAATCAGTGGAACAGCTTGCCTTCAGAAGTTGTGGGTGCTCCATCACTGGAGGTTTTAAAGAAAAGACTGGACAGCCACCTATCTGAAATGTTATAGGGTCTCCTGCTTCAACAGGGGGCTGGACTAGAAGACCTCCAAGGTCCCTTCAACTCTACTCTGATTGATTGATTGATTGATTGACTATTGGCTCATACTTAAGCGGTTGTCCACCAGGACTCATAAATCCTTCCCACAGTTACTACTGTTGATCCATGTACCACCTATTCTATACCTATGCATTTTGTGCAGGACTTTATATTTTTTACCACTGAACTGCATTTTGTTGGAATCCAATTCTCAAGTCTGTCCAATTCCTTCTGAATCTTGTATCTATCTTACAAAGTATTGGCAGTTTCCCTTAGCTTGGTGTCATCCGCAAATTTGATGAGTTCCCCTTCTATCCCATCTAATCATTTATGAAAATGTTGAACAGCACCAGGCCCAAAACAGACCTTGGGATACCCCACTGCATGCTTCCTTCCTTGTAGATGCAGTTCCATTGAGGACAGCCTGCTGAGTATGGTTGGTCAGCCAACTGCGAACCCATCTGGTGCAGATGCTGTCTATCCCTTATTGTTCTAGCTTACTAAGGAGTAGGTTGTGATCTACTTTGTCAAATGTCTTAATGAAGTCCAAGTATACAATGTTCACAGCATTTCCTAGATCCACTAAGTTCGTCACTTTATCGAAGAAGGATATAAGCCTTGTCTGGCATGATCTGCTTTTAACAAACCCATGCTGACTTCCAGTAATCACCTTGTTCATTTGTAGGTGCTCACATATCTGCTGCTTGATTATTTTTTCCAGGATTTTCCTAGGTATTTATGTTGAGCTGATTGGCCTATAATTTCCTGGATCCACTCCAGAGGTGGGTTCCTCCCAGTTCAGACCAGTTTGCCTGAACCGGTAGCGACCCGCTGGTGACATCACTGACCCGGTTTGGTTGGTGCCGGTCCGTGGGCGCCCCCATTTTTTAAAAAAATGTGATTTTTTGGGGGGGGGGATTTTTCCCCGTGTTGTTTTCTTCTGCGCATGCAGATCTGGTTCTCTGTGTGCTTGGAAGTGGGCCTGCCCTCCTGCCCCCGGGTTTATACGGACCTTTATTGCTTCTTCCGAAGCACAACTGATCAGCTCCACAGCTGTTTTTCATGCTAATTTTGTTGTTAGCAACGCGGAAGGGCTTGAATTCAACTACTGAGCATGCGCTGCAGCTAATTTGCATGAGTGGACGCGCGCAAAACGTGCACTTCTGTCGTGATGCGAACCGGTGGGGAAGGTAAGTAGAACCCACCCCTGATCCACTCCCCCCACTTTTTGAAGATTGGAAGTACACCAGCGCTTCCTGGGAAGTCTCCTCTTGCCATGCAACCTTCTTCACCCCCAGGCCCAATTCAAAATTGCCATAAAAATGATGTCTTCCTTCTCCCCGGACTGTGGAATTGGGTGCACCTGCATTCATCTCTATTCGCAGTTTTTTTACAACAATAACAAGACCTTTCTTCTTTTCCCCAAAAAATATTTCCTTTTTGGAAGCCAGGGTGGTTACTGGGGTGGGAAGCCAACCCACCACAATTTCTTCCATTCCTGAAGTGCTCCCAAACATGAGTTTTTCTCCTGTAAAGGATATTTGGGAAGAACTAGGATAGGGTGCCGGGCAGGGGCGGGTTCCTAATTTTTTTACTACCACTCTGTGGGCGTGGCTTATTTTGTGGGTGTGGCTTGCCAGCCATGTGACCGCGTGGGCGTGGCTTCTCGGACTGCTGAAGGGAGGGGAACTGAGATAGGTCCTGCCGCCCGTTCCCCCTCCCCTCAGCAGCTTGAGAAGCCTCAAACGTGCAGAAATGCCTGGGATCATCACCGCGTGTTCGTGGCTTCTCGGACTGCTGAAGGGAGGGGAATGGAGATAGCTCCTGCCACCCGTTCTCTCAGTATCTCACGCACTCCCTCAGCCATCCTCCCCTGCTTGGACTCACTGTGGGGTAGGAAGGCAGCGCATGCGCAGTGCCGGAAGCTCGGCTTCTGGGCATGCGCAGAAGAATTTTTTTTAAAAAAAAATAAAAAATTTTTTTTAATGGCGGTGCACAGGCACTGGCAACCGACCGCACCGGTACTGTGATGTTACCAGCGGGCCGCTACCGGTGCTATAGAGTGGACTGCACCTGTAGGAACCCACCACCGGTGCCGGGTAGTGGGACAGCTGAGAAATGGACTCCCCTCTTGGGGGAGGGTTGTCAGCGGTTTGCACATAAGGCCAGATAAAGAATGAGGATGGGGTGATGTTTAGCCAATATTTTTCCAATTTACCAAAAACAGGTAGGTAGGGAAGAAGCTCTTGGAGACAAACGACCCCATTTTCCACTTTAACCTCTTGCCTAAATTCTCCTGAATCAGCGCTAGCAAAATCCAGCAAAATCTTCGAAGTATTGTACAAACCCAGGAAATGGGATGAGCCACTGAGTCATTGTCCAAAACTTTTTTTTTACTTTGCAAGAGTAGTTTGAAAACTAAGTTGTTGCTGCACCACCTTTGAACCAGGCTGGAAAAGGAAAGGGAAAGGTAGCAAGAGGCCCAGGGGTGTGAGATGCGGTCAGAGGTTGCTTCTCTTCCGTGCAAAGAAAAACCTTGAGTAAAGCTGAAGTATGCTCACCTGGACCATTCATCTGCAGTTGCCATAGCAACTTGGGACAAAGACACAGAACAAAGTGGCAGAGTGGGGAAGAGAGGAAGCAAAGTCAGCCCCATGTCTTCCATGGGGAGCTTCTGGTTTTCTCCCAGACAGTTTCCCCAGATCGGTTGTAGGTTTCTTTCCCTCTCGAGAGGATAATGCAGGAGAGGGATCAGGCCATTTTCAGTGGGGAAGGTGCACAAGTTTAGAAACCTGGATTTGAAAAGGCTACTGAGAGGGTGAGGTGATGTGATGATATAGCAGAAGAACAGAGTTATTTATTTATTTATTTATTTATTTATTTATTTATTTATTTATTTATTTATTTATTTATTTATTTGTCAAACATGTATAGGATAGTAGTAGTTTGTATAAACATAAGTAAAAAGTACTGATAAAAGAGGACAATAGGACAGTAGGACAGGGACAGTAGGCACAGTGGTGCGCTTATGCACGCCCCTTACAGACCTCTTAGAAACGGGGAGAGGTCGACTGTAGACAGTCTAAGGTTAAAGTTTTTTGGGGTTTGGGGAAGAAACCACAGAGTCAGGTAGTGCATTCCAGGCATTGATCACTCTGCTGCTGAAGTCGTATTTTCTGCAGTCGAGTTTGGAGCGCTTTACATTTAGTTTGAATCTATTACGTGCTCGTGTATTGCTGCGGTTGAAGCTGAAGTAGTCATTAACAGGAAGGACATTTTGGCATATGATTTTATGAACTACATTTAGATCAGATCGGAGGCAACGTAGTTGTAAATTGTCTAATCCCAGTATTTCAAGTCTGGTGGAATATGGTATTTTGTTGTGAGCGGAGGAGTGAAGGACTCTTCTTGTGAAATATTTCTGGACTCTCTTGATTGTATTTATGTCTGATATGCAGTGCGGGTTCCAGACAGGTGAGCTGTATTCCAGAATTGGTCTAACAAATGTTTTGTATGCTCTGGTTAGCAATGTAATCTTGCCAGAGAAGAAGCTACGCAAGATTAGATTAACAACTCTTAGTGCTTTTTTGGCAATGTTGTTACAGTGGGCTCTAGCACTTAGGTCGTTTGATATGAGTACTCTTAAGGTCTTTGACAGAGCGAGGGTCATCTACAAGTTTGTTTCCTCCAAGTTTGTATTTTGTATTCTGATTTTTTTGCCAATGTGTAAGACAGAGCATTTGTTGGTTGAGATTTGAAGTTGCCAGTTGTTTGACCATTCTGCTACATGTTCAAGGTCTTTTTGAAGGGTAGCAGCATTGTCGGTGGTGTTAAATAGTTTAACATCATCAGCAAAGAGAACGCAGTTGCTTATAATATGATCACAAAGATTGTTTATGAAGAGTATGAAGAGTGTTGGTCCTAGAACACTCCCTTGAGGGACACCACTGTTTCCCCAAGCGGGAAACCCTATACCATTTCGGACAAATGTTTGTCCAATCTCTTCCTAAAAACTTCTAGTGTTGGAGCAGCCACAACTTCTGGAGGTAAGTTGTTGCACTGGTTAATTGTTCTAACTGTCAGGAAATTTCTTCTTAGTTCTAGGTTGCTTCTCTCCTTGGTTAGTTTCCATCTGTTGTTTCTTGCCTTGCCTTCTGGTGCTTTGGAAAATAGATTGACCCCCTCTTCTTTGTGGCAGCCCTTGAGATATTGGAATATTACTATCATGTCACCCCTAGCCCTTCTTTTCACTAGACTAGACTTCTATATATCACCAGAGGAAATAGATCTACAGTAAGTTTCCCCCACCTAAAATTGAGTTAATTAAGCCTGCTTAAAAGTTGAGTTGGCCGTGTGTCTGCCAGGCAAGGTAGTTGGCCGAAGGCCGGTTCCCAGCCCTTGTCTTCCATCCACCCAAGACTGTGGATTCTCCAAGATGCCCAGGGAGTTGGGCTTCCCAGGACCATTACTGAAAGACAGCCCAAGTTTGCTGTAGCTGGGAGGGAACCTGAGTTTGGCTTGCAAGCAATGCAAATGCTGGGGAGCAGAACTCAAAGGTCTTGTGGATAGCAGGTAAGATGTAGTCAGGCAGGAAGGATAATCTTTTCACATTTTAAGTAGCAAGTTTCTTAAGTGTAGTTTAGATGATATAACAATTATGGCACAATAATTGGCTCAAAATTTGTCCTCAGTTAGTAGCTATCCACAGGGACAGAAATCGCAGGTGGATGTCACAAGGTTCAATCATGGATCTGGGCCTGTCACTCTTTTTTTAAATATAACTTTATTAAATTTCAAAAACTGCTAAAATGCAGGATAATAAAAAAGCAAGTAAAGAAAGCAAGAAAAAGGAATTAAAAGTATAACAAGAAAAGAAAAAAAATGAACAAAGTAATTGAAAAAGAGTAAATTCTAACATTCTTCGGGATAAAGGCAAATAAAGAAGACTCATATTAAACAAAATTATTTAAAAATAAATAAAGATGTTACATATAAAACATACATAGAAAATAAAAGCAATAACCATACACAATACATTTCTATAATTCAAACAGAGCTAGTCATGAAATCCCCAAATCAGAGTTACATTTCTATTTTTCCCAAGCAAGAAGTCCAAAAGTGGTTTCCAGAGGGAAGCAAAATAGACAAATTTTCATTTTTCATCAGTTGTCAGTTTTGCCATCTCGGCCAGCTCCATTAATTCCCCAATCCATTCATCCGCTATTGAGGTTTGCAAACATTTCCAGCCCTGGACATGTGGAAATCTTGCTGCTGTTTTCATATATGAGAAGAAAGTTCCATGTTTCCTCTCCATCTCTCACCCTGTCATATCTAAAAGAAAAACCTCTGGTTTTAGTTGCACAATGATTTTTGATACCTTCTGAATCAAAGTACATATTTGGTCCCAATATTTCTTAGTGCTCTTACATGTCCACCAAAGGTGATAAGAGATTCTTTCACATTGGTTAAATTTCCAACACTGATATGACATTCCCTCGTATATCTTTGACAATTTATCAGGTGTTAAATACCAGTGATATGTCCTTTTATAAAAAAATACTCTCAAATTATAACTCAGTGTAAACATCAATCTTTTAGCCTACATGTTTTCTCATTGATCAAGCATAATATTATATCAAAAGTGCATTGTGCATTTAATCATACAATCCTTAACATATTTGTCTTCCTGATTAATTTTTGATAGCAATTGATATAACTTAGCAATGTTCATGATTAGAACATTAGTCCCTTTCAAAATTCATCTACAAAAGCAAAGTTGTATTTTCTAATCACTTGAATGAGAAGGTGGAGGAAATACTAATTATATTTTCAGGGGATCCAAAAATAAAAACCGGAACAATGCCAGTCAGTGAAATGGGGTTGCTTGTCTGGTCTGGTGTGATCCACCAACCTGGCTGAACCAGCCCACAGCTATTTCCCCTCAATTTACCAGATTCCCTTTGATCTCCCTCTTCTCCCAAGAGGATATACCCTGTCAGACGTCAGGTACAAAAGGAACATCTTACAAAAACAGCCCATTTGATGATGAGTGCAATGGGACAGGAAGTTTATTCTGATCTCTGTTGGAAAAGAAAAGACACTCACAAGAGAAGCAAGGGGAAACGGAGACATAAAAAGCATATTTTTGCATTACGTCAAAGCACGATGGTACATTTTTAAAAAACAAACACTTCAGTCAACAAGGAAAGATGGAGGGGGCGGGCTCAGAGTCTCTCTCTGCAGGTCTTCTAGCACTGTGCATGCCTCAAAGAGGAGCCTCGGAAGGGAAGAATTATTTTGTTATTCAGTGTGTTGCTTAATACAGGGGCTATCTTGGTAGATTTGTGTCACTCAATAAATAATACAACTGAAATCCAAGTAAGAACCACAGAGTAACACAACTCTCTTTAAATAGAGGGCTGCCGGCTGGGTTAACCAATCAGAGATCTTTATTTTCCCGCTCTGCAAAGCGGACCTTGGTGTAAGCAGTTAACTCAGATTCAACCTTAATGCATAATACCAGGGCTAAGGCTGAACGGACATTTGTTTTCAAATAGAATCAGACAAGCAGTCTCCCCCTTGGCTCTTCAGAAAGGAGGAAACAGGTGAGAGAATGCCACAAGGGCTAGTTTCAGCCCCAGAGCAAAGATGGGGCAGGCCCAGAGCAGGGGTAAAAGAACCCAAATGGCGCCGTCCAGGCGGGTAGGCAGAGCCACGCACTGCCTTCGCGATCAGCTCTCCGACAACTGACAGGCACGAGCGAACCGGGAGCATTTCACCACTGGCCCCAGAGGCTTTGAGCACCCCTGGCTTTGTGTATTACAAATGGACGCTAATCAGATGTTGTGGAAAATGGCAACTTTTAAAGAATTTTGTGTGGTGAAGGAACAGTCAATATCAAAATAATAATAGCATTTAGACTATTTTTTAAAAAAATAGTTTTTATTAAAAAGTTTTAAAAACATTAAATACAAACCACACATTCAAAAATAACATAACATAACATGACATAAACATAACATAACATAACACCATATACCATAAAATATTCATTTTACAGCGTACCTTATCGATGTACCTACCATATTTTTATTTCTCTCTTTAACTTATATGTAATCATATATTTCCTAAGTCCTACATATAATTTCTTCTTAATATCTAACCTTGTCTAACTATATCCACCTATCACCTTGTTTTCATGCGTCTATATACATAAATACAGATATCCATATCTGTTTTGATTTTGTTTATTGTCATATCATTATCTATTAATTTTACTTTTATGTTCCAGTCAATTATACCCTTTGTTCCATATTTTATGAAATTCCGTTTCCTCTCTGTCGTGTATTTCCATAGTTAATTTATTCATTTCAGCACATTCTAATATCTTTTTGATTACCATTGTGCTTGAAGGGGCTGTTTCTGATTTCCAATGTTGGGCATAAATAATTCTAGCTGCTGTTGTTATTTGCAGTATAAGATATTGATTATTTTTATCTGTCTTTCCTTTTATGATCCCTAACAGAAACAATTCCGGTTTTAGTTCTACTTTTTGTTCTATAATTTCCTCTATCCACCTTTGAATCTTTCGCCAGTATTTTTTTTGCCTCTGGGCACGTCCATCACATGTGGTAGTACGTCCCCTGATCATGCTTACATTTCCAACATTTCGCTGTTATGTTTGGAGACATCTTCGCCAATCTTGCCGGAGGCAGGTGCCATCTATAGAATATTTTATAGATGTTTTCTTTATAGGATGTTGCCATTGTGAGTTTATAATTTTGGTCCCAGATTTTCTCCCAGTATTCCAAGTCAATTGTATAACCAAAATTTTGAGCCCAGATCACCATTACTTCTTTTACTGTTTCCTCCTCCATTTTAACATTTAATAGACAATTATATGTTTTTGTTATCATTTTCTCTTCAGTTCCCATTAAAATTTTATCCAGTTCTTGATATTCTTGTTGAAATCTGAATTGTGACAAATCTTTTTTGTACCTAGATTGAATTTGGAGGTAAGGCCACCAATCTATTTTTATTCCAACCAATGCCAAATCTTTTGATTTAAGATTATTTTGTTTGTCCAATAGATCTTTATAGGTCACTTTCTTGTCCAAATCTAACATGTTTGGGTAGATTGTTGCTTCCATAGGAGATATCCATTTAGGGGTTTTTATATAGTATTTTTTCTTAATCTCCATCCAATCCTCTAATAGTGTTCCCCTCACATGGTGTCTCTGAAAGTACTTATGAGATTTATGTTTCCCTTCCCAGATGAAATTATACCAGCCTGCCTGCAAATCGTGGCCCTCTATGGTTAATATTCTTTTATTACTAAGCACTATCCATTCCCTTAGCCATGTTACCGCCACTGCCTGATGATATAATTTCCAGTCTGGTAGTCCAAAACCTCCTTTTTTCTTTTTATCTTGTAATAGTTTTATTTTTATCCTTGCCTTCTTCCCATTCCAAATAAATTTCAGAATTGTTTTATTTAAATCTGTGTAAATTTTTTCCCTAATTTTATTGGAGCAGTTTGAAATAAGTAAAGAATTTTTGGCAGTACATTCATTTTTCTAGTGGCTATTCTCCCAATTAAAGAAATTTGTAGTTTAGTCCAATTTCCAAGTCTTTTTGAATTTTTGTATCAATTTAGTATAATTATCATCTTTTATTGAAGAGCATTTTGCTGTCATCCAAATCCCTAGATATTTGACTTTTTTTGCTACCTATACTATTGCTAACTATACCCAATAGCAATACCCAACTATTGCTAACTATACCCAATAGTTTCTTCGGGAGTCCTTCGGGAGTTGGGCGGCATATAAGAATAACAAAATAAATAAATAAATAAATAAATTCCTTATCTTGATGTTGTGTAAGTTTTTTTGTTATTATTTTTGTTTTGTCCTTGTTTATCTTTAAACCGGCAACTTCGCCAAACTCCTCTATCTCCTGCAATAATTTGAGTCCTGAGATGTGAGGTTCTTCGAATAATGAACACCATGTCATCAGCGAATGCTTGTGTCTTATACTCTTCTTTTTTAATTTTAAGTCCTTTTATTTCCTGATTTCCTCTTATCCGGTTCAACAACACCTCTAATGATAGTATAAACAATAGGGGGGATAGAGGACATCCTTGTCTGACACCTTTTATTATGCTTATTGTCTCAGTCATATCACCAGTGATCATTATTTTGGCTGATTGTAATGAATATATTGCTTCAATCATTTTGGTAAATTTGTCACCGAATTTCATGGTTTTTAATTGCATCGTAAAGAATTTCCAGTCTAAATTGTCGAATGTCAGATTTGTCAGGATGACTTATATATTGGTGAGTATACATGTCCTGTAAATTTATTTGGCAAATCCTGGTTCCTGCCATATCAGTATGAAGAGCTGTTTAATTTGAGGAGAGGGGGGGGGGGAAAGGCTAATTTATTTATTTATTTATTTAAATGGATTTCTATGCCGCCCAACTCCCAGGGGACTCTGGGCGGCTCACAACGTATTAGAATCCATTACAAAATATAAAATACAGTAATTAAAAGATACAAAAGTTAAAAAGAGTATCTCATGAGTATCTTCCATCATGGAGTGTTGGGTTTTATTCATGTGTCCAGGCAAGCAACAAGTGGAGATGACAATCCTCCAAGTAGGTTCTGGTTGCCTGCCCACGGTCAACCCTGTGGCAGAGCCGCCAGAAGGAAACTGAGGCACCTGAGGAATTCTTTGCTGAGCAGAAAGAAGGGGGGGGGGGTCAATCAAACAAACACATCTGCAGTATGAAAATTAATTTAGAGTCCTCAGGACCCCACCAACCCATAAATTACCCCATGCATGTGTGGGACTCTTTGGGGTTCAGTGGAGATACATGAAAAGGATAGGCATTCAGAGCAGATCAAGGCCCACGGACTAGGACATGATTGAGGGAGGTCTTGAGATGTGATTTCTTATCATGGAGAAAGCACAAATGGGAATAAAAATGACGGAAGCCAAGGCTTGCTATTAACTAGCTCTCTGATCCCCAGGTGAACCTTGACAGAAACTCCCAGCCACACCTTGTGATCAGGAATTCTTATCACTTTTCTCCAGGTAATCACGCTGCCCTCCAGCTGGGCAAACGGCACCTTGGGAACCTTATCTCCCTGCTGGCTTTGCCCTCTGCACCCCACTGGAGATGCCTTTGTGCAAATGACGGATAAGCCCAAAGGTTTTCCTTAGTGTGTAAACTGTGGCCACACAGATAGCAATTAATAAGCTATTAATTTGTTACCAGCAGGGCCCACCTAAGGACTCCCTTTAGAAAGGGGTTCTGTTATTCTGGCTCTCCTGGGCAAAGGCCTCTCTTGCTGAAGACCAACAAAAGTCCCGCCAAGGCCAGCATTCACTGTGGCTAAGCGCACCAAATCTTTGGCTCCAAGAAGCCCGGGGGTCCAACCCGTAGGGCTTCTTCCCCTATGAGGCTTGCTTTTGCTGCCCATTGGCTCTTGTGGGCTGCCTGTGTGATTCAATGCATTTAGCTGTTTTCATGTTTTCCCTAGTTTTGCACGCCACCCAAAGTCCATGTTGAGACTCCAAGGTCCCTTGCAGCAGTATGATTCTATGCAAAAATCCAAATAAACCCTCTCTGCTAACTCATGCCAGGCTGGGAAACAGCTGGGAGCAAGGGACTATTTAGATCTTCACAGATCACAAGGAAGGTGGCAAATCTGGAGTTAGCAAAGGAGAAAGTCTTAAATGCCCAGGAGGTCATAGAAACCTAGGGCTGGAAGAGACCTTGGGGTCTTCTAGTCCAATCCCCTTCTCAAGGCAGCAGTCCTTATACCATTCAAATGCTTGTCCAATCTTTTCTTGAAAATCTCCAGGGATGGAGCAGCTACAACTCCAAGAGGCTTTAACGACTCTCAGAAAGAGTCCTAATGACCAGATGACTGCAAAGAATAGAAATCCTTCTGTTCTCCTCCATTCAGTAAGAATTGAAGAAGCTCCTTGGATGAGAGGGGAAATGTCTTCAAGGAAAAACAAAGTAGTCCAGTTGCCTTTTGAAAACAGTACCTTTGGGACATCCAGGAGGCAAGTTGTTGGAGTCTCTTTTTTGTACTGTGATGACCAAAACTGGGCACAGTATTCCAAGTGTGGCCTCACTAGTGCAGTACAGAGTGGTACTATCACTTCATGTGAACTTGATACTATCTCTCTGTTGATGCAGCCCAGGACTGCATTGGCTTTTTTGGCGGTTGCAATACATTGCTGGCTCAAACGTAAATGGTGGCTCGTTAGGACACCACTCTTACAGCATGATATAGGAAGAAGGGTCATGGGAGGCTGGAGCTGATGGCAGGTTTTTATGGCGCCTTTCCTGAACTGTCGCTGCCCACCTAGTCTAAGCATCAGGTGAAGGCCTGTTGCAGCCCTCTCTCCCTACAAGGTTCATCAGATCTCCTGCAGACATCATGACCAGTATAACCAAAACCTTCCACTTTATACCACTCCTTTAGCCTCACATTGAATTCCGCTATGCACTGATCTTTTCCTTATTGCTCCCTATATACAGGTAAAACCTCAGAAAAATTAAGGCTACAACCTATCCTGCTAAGTTCCTGCCCCAAGCTCTGGAAATCATTCTGCACAGAGAGAACATCTTTTTCAGACTGGCCATTGGTGCCAAGATGGACAACATCCTCAACATCAGTCCTTACTAGCTTTCTTGAGTATCTTAACAATGCACCTCTTTTCTCTGCTGGCAGTAGCACCAGGCAGACAGCTCACCTCTTTCAAAACCTCAACACCCTTTCCTAATTTGACATCTCTTACAGTTGAATCACCAACAGAACGTGGCTTCTCTTTTTAGATACCTTGCTCTTCTCACATGACTATTGTGTAATAGCTGATTCACATCTTCCCCTATCTAAAACAACTTTTGCGTCTCGGAGACGATGCTCCTTTGAGTTATCACCGTCATCACAAAGAGCTTGACCTGCCACCTTAGTATCCCTATCAAGGTCAACAAGGACACTGCATCTGTCATGCAGGGACACAGTGAAAGCTTTGTGTTTATGGTTCACAGCTCTCACCCTGCCAGATCTCACAGTTGTCCATACTGCCATTCTCCTGCAGGATCTTTGTGGTAGAGGGGGCTGATAGTGGGGTAGTTCAATAAAATTACCGAGAACTGCTGAGCTGGACACCCAATTTATGCCCGGGGGGCACAGTCTAGATACTCTAGATCAGGGATCCCAACCTCTGTTTTCAACCAGGTCACGGAAATAGTGATCAAGTGTGCAAGCGTGCATGCACATCCCCATACACGAGCAATGGGCAAGCATGTACACGTGCACCAGGGGTGGGTTGCTCTCTTACCTTGCTACTGGTGCGCTGTGCGCGCATCACTACATTTTGTGCGCAGTGCACTCGCTACGTGCGCATGTCCCCTCACAAGATTTTGCTTCCGCGCATGCGCAGGAAGAAAAAAAGCCCAGAAATTCTGAAAAAAAGATGGCGGCTCCTAGGGACCGGCAACTGACTGCACCGGGTCAGTAACCTCTTGGTGACGTCACCAGCCCGCCACTACTCATGCGATAGAGTGGACCGCACCAGTAGGAACCCACCACTGACGTGCACTCCATTTGCATGAGTGGCAGGCGTGTGTACACGCCGCTCACATAAATGGAGCTGTGGACGCGTGCGCGCGCTTGCTAGCCACTCATGCAGAACCATCCCACTCACCACGGCCAACTTGCTGTGGTCAACTCTCCATGGCCAACCCACTGTGGGACAACTCACTATGGTCAACTAACCCTGGGACAAATGAACAATTTTATCTATCTATCTATCTATCTATCTATCTATCTATCTATCTATCTATCTATCTATCTATCTATCTATCTATCTATCTATCTATCTATCTATCTATCTATCTATCTATCTATCTATCTATCTATTTAGTCAAACGTATATATGATTACAGAAAAAGTATAAACATGATTGTGAATACAAAAATGTATAAACATGGTTATGAGTACATGAGATGGTTACGAATACATGTGGACATTAGGACAGGGACGGTAGGTACGTTGGTGCGCTTCTGCATGACCCTTACAGACCTCTTATGAATGAGGTGAGGTCAACAGTAGATAGTTTAAGGTTAAAGTTTTGGGGGTTTGGGGAAGAAACCGCAGAGTCATTCACATTTCATTCTATCCCTCCTTTTGCATCCTTTCTTTAATGATAATATTTGATCCATTTCTTTGATATTAGTGTAACTCTTGTCCCGTAGAGAGTTGGCATGGCAACCTGTCCTGCGGTGAGTCGGCCACAGTGAGTTGCTGAGGCGACCTTGGCCTCAGACATCCTTCGAGAGCCAGGAGGAGTTATGAGGAGCACTTTTAAAACTATGATTGAGGCTTGCAAACTATGAGTTTAGTCAAAGCAAGTTAGCGGGGAAATCCCCTTTTGTCTGGGGAAAAGAAAGAGCTTCAGTGAAAGCTTGCCAACCTGATTCTTTCGATATAAATCACATTAATTTGCTGCATGGCCCTTGAATCTATGGAAGGCTTCTGCTAATTGTTTTAAGACTTTGCCTCTGATCTTGTGTCATGAGCTGGATTGTTGGATCTGGTCCATTTGGCTCTTGGATCTGTGCCCATTTTCCTCTGGTAGGTCCTAGACCTGGCCAGGGTGTTGATGGGGCTGGCCTGGTGTTTTTAAAAAATTATAAAAATGTTTTTTTATATAATTGTGTTTTTTTTCTTTCTTTCTTTTGGTAGATGGGTGACTGTATCAATTTATTTGATGATAAATGAATGAAACAAGACTGATGGTTGAAATGCTAGTTCTGACCTTATCAGCAACGCCTTATTTCATCCAGTTGTAATTGTTGAAGTTGAAATTGTTGAAAAGTTGAAGGAAGTTTACTTTTTTCTTACTTTTCATAAAACTAATTTTTATATTTCAAGCTTTTTTCATAGCTCAAGAAGGAGACTGAGCCACATCACTTTTCTGTAGTTCTGCACCAGGTCATGCCACTAGGATGGAGCTGAGCCCCAGTGTCTCTATGTGAGCAAAGGCCATGGATCAGCCTGGCAAAGCTCTTCCTCCCTTGTGCAGGGAACCCAGCAATAGCACTTAGATCCTCGAGACAATCCTAAATCATGAGATTCTCTTGAAAGGTTTGCTATTCCTCTGTTTTGTGGTGTTTGCAAAGTTGACAACGATGTTTTCTAACCGCCTTTGCAGATCATTTATAAATATTGAATGGTTTCACAGTCCTCTCCACACTTTGCTATAAATTCATGGGAGACTTAATGGAATGCTTTGCTGAAAAGATTCACTATGTCTGTTGCATATCCATGGTCAGTAACTGATCTCCTGTACTTCTCTCCCTCTCCCTCTCCCTCTCTCTCCACCCCTCTCTTTCTCTCTCTTTCTCTTTCTCCCTCTCATCTCTCTCCTTCTCCCTCTCCCTTCCTTTCTTTCTCCTTCTCCCTCTCATCTCCTTCTCTCTCTCTCTCTCCCTCCCTCTCTTTCTCTCCTTCTTCCTCTCATATCTCCCCTTCTCCATCTCATCTCTCTCCCACCCCTCTCTCCCTTTCCCCCTCTCTCCTTCTCCCTCTCCCCCCCTCTCCTTCTCCCTTTCATCTCTCTCCTCCCCCTCTCCCTTCCTTTCTTTCTCCTTCTCCCTCTCATCTCCTTCTCTCTCCCTCCCTCCTTCTCTTTCTCTCCTTCTCCCTCTCATGTCTCCCCTTCTCCATCTCATCTCTCTCCCACCCCCTCTCCCTTCCCCCTCTCTCCTTCTCCCTCTCTCTCCTTCTCCCGCTGAAGTGGTGCAGTGGTTAAATGCTGCGACTGCAGGCTGACTGCTAGTTCAGCAGTTCAGCTGTTCAAATCTCACTAGGCTCAAGGTTGACTCACCCTTCCATCCTTCCGAGGTCGGTAAAATGAGGACCCAGATTGTTAGGGGCAATAGGCTGAACTTTGTAAACCGCTTAGAGAGGTCTGTAAAGCACTATGAAGCGGTATATAAGTAAAGTGCTATTGCTATTGCTCTCCCACCCACCCCCACTCTCCCTCCCTTCTTGTCTCTTTCTCTCCTTCTCCCTTCCTTTCTTTCTCCTTCTCCCTCTCATCTCCTTCTCCCTCCCTCCCTCCTTCTCTTTCTCTCCTTCTCCCTCTCATGTCTCCCCTTCTCCATCTCATCTCTCTCCCACCCCCTCTCCCTTCCCCCTCTCTCCTTCTCCCTCTCTCTCCTTCTCCCTCTCAACTCTCTCCCACCCACCCCCACTCTCCCTCCCTTCCTCTCTCTTTTTCTCCTTCTCCCTCTCATTTTTCTCCCACTCCCCCTTCCTTCCACTCCCCTCTCTCCATCTCAGATTGTTTTGGTTGACTTCCTCCTGCTAACTCCCAACTGGCAGCTACCAAACAGTCGCTGTTTCTAAATGCTTGGAAATTAACTGCTTAATAAACTCTTCCAGTTTGGGCAGTTGACTGGCCAGTAGTTGTAGTTGACACTTTCCTCTCTTTGAAGAGAAAAACAACATTTGCACTTCTCCAGACTTCTGGCATTGCAGCCCCCCTCCCCCCAATGTCTCAATGATCACAGAAAAAAAAAAGATGAAAGCTGGAAACTATCATTTCTGTGTCAACCTATTGCTGCCACTGCTGGCAATTTTCCCCTGGACTCTGAATGCAGTTTCAAAAATGCTTGAACCACAGAACACAGTTATTCGCCACTGACACCATCTGCCTTCTTCACTCCAAAATACTACCTTGATCTCCCTTTTGGATTTATTTGTTTGCTTGTTTGTTTATTACATTTATATGATACCCATCTCACTTATAAGGCAGCTCACAAACAGTAAAAAGATAAATATAAAAACAATTAGAATGAAAGGAATTGTATAAAAATTAGAACCCAGAAGACAGGCGGCACAAGGAAGAGGGAAAGTTGTCCCATTCCGCTACAGAAGATACCTTTAAATCAGGGACATGTGGCAGATGGTTCTATTCCAGAATTCCAATGTTATTCCGAAATAACTCTATTCTACTTTTATTCCAGAAGAGTGCTTGATATCAGGGGATAACTGGTTCCTCTTGAATGCACCACTGCAAAATGCTTTGTCAAAGTAGAGCAACGTTTGTCAGGTGGCTGAGCCATCCGTCAAAGCTCATCTCCTCCCAGCTGAGGCAGAAGAAGAGAATTGATGGGTGCTTATCTGGTGGGTGGCTGGTGGCAGTTGATGGGAGGTGAAAGGAAGCCAGGGACAGCTCCCCTCTCTGTCCTTCACTTATACAGAATGCAGGTAGTCCTCGACTTACAACAGTTCGTTTAGTGACCATTTGAATTTACCGCAGCACCGGGTTGCTCTCTTACCTCGCTACCGGTGCGCTGCGCGCGCATTGCCATGTTTCATGCACGCATGCACTCGTTACGCACGCAAGCGCCCTTGCACAATTTTGCTTCCACACATGTGCAGGAAGCAAAAATCACTGAAATCTCGTGAGGGGATGCGCGTGCGCACGCGATTTCGGCGATTTTTTGCTTCCATGCATGCCTGGAAGCAAAAAATCACCAAAATCTTGTGCGCGTGCGCATTCCCTCATGAGATTTTGCTTCCACGCATGCGCGGAAGCAAAAAATCACCCAAAATTTCTGAAAAGAATAACTTATGATCATTTTTCACACTTATGACCATTGCAGCATCCCCACTGCAATAAATATGAATAAAATTTGGATGCTTGGCAACTGACCCGTATTTATGACGGTTGCAGTGTCTTGGGGTTATGTGATCCCCTTTTGTGACCTTCTCACAAGCAAAGTCAACGAGGAAATCAGATTCACTTAGCAACCGTATTACTAACTTAACAACTGCAGGGATTCACTTAACAAATGTGGCAAGAGAAGTCGTAAAATAGGGCCAAGCTCATTTAACAATTTTCTCACTTAACAACATAAAGCTCGGGCTCAGTTGCAGTCTTAAGTTGAGGACTGCCTATACATACAGAGCTGGAAAGGACCTTGGAAGTCATCCAGTCCAATCCGCTGCTGGAGCAGGAGACTCTGCGCTGCTTGTTCTACCGACAGCCCCTTCCCCTGGCTTCACGGCAGAACGGAGCTGGGTAGCTGATGCCGGCACTCTCGAGACCTGGAAATCTTTCGCAGGAGATTTGCTCTTTAGGCCTAACAGAGAAATGCCTCCCTTGGCATCCCAATGCTCCTCAGCCAATGGGCCTTTCAGGAGCCCAAAATGGGAGGGTTTGCTACAACTAGGTGGCTGGTGTTGGTGGCTGACATTGAGCGAAGTCTGTTTAAGGGTCTCCTGACGATCTGTAATCAAAGGCAGGATGCGAATGTGTTGAATTCAGGGAGAAGGGTGTCTGAAATGTGCGTCTTATTGACTGCACATAAATCACTCGACATTGTTGGATTGTTAATGGGACAGTAACAAATCAACACATCTTGTGAACATCTGACAAAATTCATCTACATTTCCTGCCAGCAGAAATGTCAAAGACTTTTTCAGAACAGGCAAGCCAACTTGTGATGCGTTCTGAAACTTTAGCCCCTGGCTTGTGCCGAGAA
Source organism: Diadophis punctatus similis (assembly GCA_023053685.1). Classification (NCBI taxonomy): domain Eukaryota; kingdom Metazoa; phylum Chordata; class Lepidosauria; order Squamata; family Dipsadidae; genus Diadophis; species Diadophis punctatus. The sequence continues at coordinate 17,193,565 of JALIGW010000014.1, read as the reverse complement.
ATGTTTCCATGCTCAACAGAACAGTAAAAGGGGTGGGATGCCCTCTTCTTCATTATTTTGTGCATATGTTCAATCAATCAGAATAGAACTGGAAGGAACCTTGGAGGTCCTCTAGTCCAACCCTCTGCTCAAGCAGGAGAGCTTACACCATTTCAGGCAGCTGTCTTGTCTCTTCTTAAAAACCTCCAGTGATGGAGCACCCACAACTTCTGAAGGCAACTTCTGTTCCACTGGTTAATTATTTTCACTGTTAGGAAGTTTCTCCTTAGTTTTAGGTTGCTTCTCTCCTTGATCAGTTTCCATCCATTGTTTCTCGTCTTGCCTTCTGGTGCTTTGGAACATAAGTTGACCCCCTTCTACTTAGTGGCAGCCCCTCAAATATTGGAATACTGCCATTTGGTATTTGGGGATTTGCCATTTGCTTGATGCTTTGAAACCCCACTGTTGTGACCAAACTGGTGGCAAGATTATTTGGGTTCACATGGGTGGCCACAGCAGGATGAGGTTCTGCAGACTGGAGCCCCCACCTTTGGGGGGGGGGAATGCTGGAAGCAATTTGTGCCATTCTCCTCTGCGTGTCACCCCTCTGCCTCACAAGGCCCACCCCACCCCTCCTTCTCCATCCTGCAAAACAGCTGTTTGGAAGGAATAACTTTCTTGTTTGCAGAAAAAGCAGAGATACTCCCTGGAAAGAATCTCAAGGGAAAGAATCTCATCATAAAGGTTGATGTTTGTTGAACAAGGCTTAGAAAACGCCGTCTTGTTTTCAAACAGGAAGAAGATGGATTAGCAACAAGCTGGAGAAACACCCTGGGCTGCTGTGGGAGCACCTGGGCTCTGGCCAGGACAGAGGGCGATGCTCTTCCGGCTAGGAACACTTCCCAGGGCTTCCTTTTATGATCAGATGTTTTCATTGAAATCAAGGTACCCATTTAGTGGTTTTCCTCTAATAAAACATTTCCTGCCACAAAATAAATTACTGGGCAATCGAGGCTTCGCTTGCCCTCACTTGTCCCTTATGTTTTGTCTCTACCGAAATGGCTCTACGAGTTCAAGAAGATCGAACCGGACCTATATTTTGCTGGAATTACCAGTTCACCCCCAGGATGCCTAATTTGTGATCTTTGAGTTTGTTCCAGGAGGGTTTGGATTCTAGAGCGAGCCAATTTCTACCCAAAACAAGAAAGGGAAGACTGTTACAAGGAGGAATATTTTGGTGGAAGAAAGAAAAGTCAGAGTTTCATCTGGAGAAGTCCACCTTAACGCACAAACTGGAGCAATCTAAAACATTTTAGGAGGCCCCCTCTGGAAACTGTGGGGAAAATTCACAATAAACCTTTCCTCATGGCTCCAATATATGGTTCAGCCCTGCAGACCTTTAGGAACACAGTCAAAGCCTGGCTCTTCTCTCAGGCTTCGAGGTCCAAATGAGAACCTCTGATGGTTTTATTTGCATTTTAGAGGTTGTTGGTTATTTTGGTACCTTTTGATGTAAAGGTAGTGATAGATATAGAACATAAAACATAGAATAACAGCTGGAAGGGACTTTGGAGGTCTTCTAGTTCAACCCCCTGCTCAAGCAGGAGAGCCTACACCATTTCAGACAAGTGACTGTCCAGTCTCTTCTTAAAAGCCTCCAGTGTTGGAGCACCCACAACTTCTGGAGGCAAACAGTTCCACTGGTTAATTGTCCTCACTGTCAGGAAGTTTCTCCTTAATTCCAGGTTGCTTTTCTCCTTGATTAGTTTCCATCCATTGTTTCTTGTCCTTCCTTCAGGTGCTTTGGAGAATAGGTTGACATCTTCTTCTTTGTAGCAGCCCCTCAGATACTGGAAGACTGCTATCATGTCCCCCCCTTGTCCTTCTCTTCATTAGACTAGACATATTAGACATCAATGTTGGCAGATCCGTTGCTTGATTATCTTTTCCAGGATCTTCCCAGCTATTGATGTTCAGCTGATTGGTCTGTAGTTCCTGGATCCATTTTCCCCCTTTTTGAATATTGAAGAAGATATATTTTGAAGATATATAATTGTTGCTAACTTTTGATTGTGGTTTCTCTCTCCCTGCTTTTGCATTCTCCTTATTCTGATTTTGCCAGCTAAATATATTTCATGTTTGCTGATGCTGAATGAATAATCAACCCTCAACCTCGGTTTTTGCCAGCTGAACTGGGATCCTGTGTGCTTGCTCTGATCTGGACCTGGGTGACAACATAACCACAATTTAACCAGGGGAATTTCTGGACCAGCCTTTGGGACAAGGCATTTGATATTGGCAGACGTTTCTGTCTGTCTCCTAGTCCGGGGGAGTGTGTCTGTGTGCATGCAGCCGGGAGAAAGGAGGGCCTCCTTGCTCTGCAGAGGCCAGCTGACCCTGACCATCCTTGGTGGTGGAGGCTGTGGTGGGAGGCTGGCAGAGCCACCTACTCCCTTCCTTGCTCCAAGGGTATGAAGGCTTGCCCCCTGACCCCAAGGCCAAGGGAGCCATGTACTAGCAGGAAAAGGAAGAGGCAGCGAAAAACAGGAAAGCACAAATGCAATTTTGGAAAATGAGGCGAGGGGGAAGGGCAGGCTGGGGGTGGGAGGGGAGGAGAGATGCCCAGGGACAGAGTAATTGGGGCAAGATCAGTCTGCCTGCATTTCTTTGGGTCGGCATCAGGACGTTTGCCTGGCAGCTGCAGAAATGATTTATTATACACTCACAACAGATGCCCTGTAGGAAAGTAAATAAATAAAATGTACATACTGTCCCACTTATTCAAACAATTCAGGGATATGACCTAATTTCTGCCTACCTACAATTTTTTGCTCTTCCCCAGAAGTTCCTGGGAAGAGCCGTGCTTCTCAGTTCCCCATCCAAGAAGGTGCCAAATGGCTCCTTGGCACACGCCCTCACTGGTGCCCACTGCAGCATGCAGACAGTTTCATGCCCCCTTGATGAGTCCTGCCATTGCCCTGCCTCTTTCTGTCCACAGATGACCATTCTTTCAGACAGCAGAATGTTAACTTCTGGGACTGAAGAGGCTTGAGACAGGCTTAAGACAAACAGCTCTTTATTTCAACTATGTACAAGATCCAGCAGAGAGCCAGGCTGACAGCTTCCCCTTTTATAGGGGGAAGAAATGGTCAGAAATGGTTTTGGGTCACCTGCTTGGGCAGGGGGTTGGACTAGATGACCTACAAGGTCCCTTCCAACTCTGTTATTCCCCTTTTATAGTGAGCTGTCAGATGGCTCAACCAATCAGCGGTCTCCTTTTTCCCGCTTAAACAGCGGACCTGAGAGTAGACCGGGTAGTCTTAATATCTAACACAGAACACACCTTGCCAGTCTCCAGGCTACGGCCAAGCCCACCACTGCAACTCTGTCTGTCCCCACTTTACCCGGCACACCCCCCCCCACCATTTATGGGAGTGACTCTGCCACGTGGGAAATAGTTAGGATGCAGCAGGGAGCAGCCTTGTGAATAAAGGCTGACTTGGGACCGGCTGTGTGGGCAGAGCAAGGACTGCCAGGCGGTGTGACACCTCATGGGTGGAGGAGAGCACCTGAAATGGACCCTGAGCATGAGACCCTGCGTGGGGACGAACCTCTGGAGAAACATGCAAAAAACCCACTTATCAGTTCTCAGTAAAGTATTTCTTTCCCCAAACTGTCTTGTCTAAACCTCCACAAAGAAAGACACTCATGAGTGCATGCTGATTGACAGCTGCATGTTTAGAAATAATCTGTAGAGTTCAAAATAATTTTCTATCCCAAACAGCACAAAGACTTCAAATAATTCCAAAGCCCCTGAAGGCCAGACAAGGAATAATGGATGGAAACTGAACAAGGAAGGATTCAACCTGGAAATAAGGAGGCATTTTCTGACAGTGAGAGCAATCAACCCATGGAACAGAAGTTGCCTTCGGAAGTTGTGGGAGCTTCATCACTGGAGGCTTTCAAGAAGAGACTGGACTGCCATCTGTCAGAAATGGTGTAGGGTCTCCTGCTTGGGCAGGGGGGTTGGAGTAGATGACCTACAAGGTCCCTTCCAACTCTGTTATTCTGTTATTAACCTGTCCTCCCCATTTTTTTCCCACTTTACATTTCCGTCCCCCAGTTCTGGTTCCAACATCAAACACTTGCGGTTAAATCATTGCATCTCCATCCTGAAACACTGAAGCAAGAGCGAAGAGCCCCTTTGACCAGGAGGGAGGTTGGTGGAGGTTCTCCTCGGACTCTCTTGCCTGGGAGTAGAGAAGATCCAAGGGGGTGTCTAAGGTATACGCATGCAATTCCCACCCCCAGCCCCAAGCAAACCTACATATGCCAGTTTCATCTTGGGGTGAACCTCCTCTGGCTCCATGGCTGGCAGATGGGCAGATGGTCCAACCTGCTTCGCTTGAAAGCGGGACGGGCCCTTGCCCTCTGCTCCCCCAATATCGCCTTTTGCCAAAGGCCTGACTGGGAAGCCAGCAGTGGTGCCACATTCCCAGGAAAGGCTAGCTCTGCTCTGCTATGCCCAGAATTAACTGAAGGTGCCCCCAGAAGGTAGTGTTGGGGGTATTTCTTGATAGAACATGGTGGAGAAGGTGGACGACGTGTCCCTCATTAGACATGACACTAGACATCTCTCTTCTCAGAGGCCCCTTGGATTCCAGGGGCTGCAGACGATGCGATGCCAGTCCCAGCAGCACCCTGTCCTCAGCCTTTCTTGGGATAGAAATGGTGGCAAAGCCAGAGCAGCCTTTGTGGCCTTCAAGGAATGGGTTGCTGAGGCCTGGCTCTCAAGGGCCCAGGACACGAGAACGGAGGCACTAATATTGGGGGTGGGCAACTTTTGGATTTGGAGGGAAAAGGCAGCTGTGGATGTGGCACATCTTGGCAACTTCTTAAACAAAGTGAGACTTGGTGCAGTCCCGGGGAGACACATAATGCTTTCGGTCCCTCTTCATGCTCAGAAGCATCTTTTTCTCTCTGAATCTGAAGCGCACAGCAGCAGCTGCTCTTCCCGTCATGCCTTTTCATCCTTGCTTGGCGTCCCTCTCCTAACCACAACTGCTCTGTCAGGCCCATTCTCCTAATCCTTTCATCCCTGCATTGTGGTGAGACTTGCTTGAGGGAATCTCTGGGATTTTCCTCTGCAGCAATCAATCAGAACAGAGCTGGAAGGGACCTGCTCAAGCAGGGGACCCCATAACATTTCAGACAAGTGGCTGTCCAGTCTCTTCTTGAAAAGCTCCAGTGATGGAGCACCCACAACTTCTGGTGGCAACTTCTGTTCCACTGGCTAATTGTTCCCACTGTCAGGAAATTTCTCCTTAATTCCAGGTTGCTTCTCTTCTTGATTAATTTCCATCCATAGTTTCTCGTCTTGCCTTCTGGTGCTTTGGAGAATAAGTTGACCTTCTCTTCTTTGTGGTAGCCCTTCAACTACTAGAACATTGCTGTTATGTTACTCCTAGTTCCTTTCCCCCCTAGACTAGCCAAACCCAATTCCTGCAACCGTTCTTCGTATGTTTTAGTCTCCAGGCCTTTAATCATCTTAGTTGCTCTTCTCTGCACTTTTTCCAAAGTCTCAACATCTTTTTTGTAATGTGGGGACCAAAACTGGATGCAGTATCCATCCATTAGCGCCTGTTCCTGCAGCTCTGAGACCAGTGGGAGGAAGTCAGGGCAGGGTCTCATGTGGCTCCTCTGCACCCCGTCCCATCCAAATGTTTTTGAGTGGCATTCCAGCCCCTCCCCCTTCTTCCCATGGCACAACTGATGTGGGCCCTCTGAGGGGATCTCTTGAAAGGAGAGAGGGGGGAGGGAGGGGGAGAGAGGGAGGGGGAGGGAGGGAGAGGGAGGGAGGGAGAGAGAGAGAGAGAGAGAGTGAGTGAGTCTCTAGTCAGTTTTTGCCAGAGGCCTCCCGTTTCTCTTGAGGCCATCTACCTTTGTTGGAGAATGCCTACTCTGGGTGGAAATGATCTTGGTTAATAAAATCAGCATCTTCTCCAGAGTCTCCCCTACAGCAACTTTAGGGGCTAATAGATGCTGGAGGATTCCAATCCCTGGATACATCCACAACCGTTCTGGGCAGGAGGAGCCCTGGATCGTGTCTGTGGCCAAAAACATTTGTGGAAAGGGGAAAAGCACTCTTGGAGACTGGAGCTGCTCAATCTTTGAACCATCTTAGCCACGGGGGTGGGTGAGAGACAGGCCACATTGTGAGGACAGGGCATATAAAGCACCACCTACGGGCACCTCTGGGCTAGGCCCACCTGAGGGGAATCCGCCCTTTGAGAAAGGCATGATGGCAGCATGGACTGGGTTTCTGCATCAGTTGCCAACCTTGCCATTTAAGACAGCCTGCGGGCTCTTCCCCCATGGGCTCAGGGGTGGGGGTGGGTGGATGGGTTTGGCATGGAAGGAGGGAGCGATGCAGATGAGCCCTCTGGGTCCAGGCAGGCCAGTCCTCTGGACCTCAACCAGAGAGAGAGAAGGAGAGGAAACCTCGGAAACCTGCCTCTGACTGGTCACAGGTGGCTTTTGAAGGATGAGGAGGAGGAGGAGGAAGAGGAGGAGGAAGAGGAGGAGGAGGAGGAGGAAGAGGAGGAAGAAGAGGAGGAGGATGTCGACAATGACCAAGCTCCAGAGGCCCATGAAAGCAGAGACTCTCCAGCAGAGTGGGGTGTGGGAGACACTCCACAGAGCAATAGAGGCTGAAGCAACAATGGCCTGAAGGGATAAATGCAGAGATTTCTCACCATGGAGCAGGAGGAAGGGGCCATCCCAGTCCTGAAAGAAGGGGAGAGGGCTTTCCAAGCAGGATGGGACCTTGCCCCAATTTCATGTTAGTGGCTGCTCTTCCCTCTTCCGAAGGCCCTCTTGCCCAGAAGGAAGAGGGGGAGGTTGGCCAGACACGGAAGCATTTGTTGCTGGATTTCTACTTGCTGGCGATTAACCAGGTACCCATCCCATGTGCAAAAATGCCGGCAGTAAAATAATAAAAGATAAATGCAACCCAGTGCACTAAATCATCCATGGTAGCAACTCAGCAAGGCTATAAACAGAATCCCAACAATCTTCATGTCAACAGAAATAAAACAAAACCAATAAATCAACCGTGGAGTTCATCACTCAAAGGCTCTCAGGAATAGATCTTGTAATGACTTCTGGAAAGCCGACAAAGCGGGAGCTGACTGGATTTCCAGGAAGAAGCTGTTTTAAAAGCCAGGCGCAGAGAGAGCAAAGCAAGGCCCGTCAGCTGCCACCCTTTCCCTTGGCAAAAACGGCACCTGCCAGCAATGTATGTCTGGGGACAGTTGAAACCAGTTAGTGAAGACGGCCCTCAGCTTCCCTTGGAGGGAAGGTCTGGAGGCCTCAAGAGCAGCTCAAGTGGCCCCACTTAAAGGAGCAAACAGTTAAAGCAGTGGTTCCCAACCTGTGGTACGTGTACCACTAGTGATATGCGAGGACCTTCCAGGTGGTACGCGAACACTTTCAGGGTCATGAACGATTTTTAGTTAGTTATTTTTTACTTCACAAAAATGTTTACTGCCTAACACAACTGTTGCCACACGCCACCCACCTGGTCCCAGCGGCCCGAGAATCCAGTTGCTGGAAGCGCGGGGCCAAAAAAGGAATGGTACAATTATGGAAATAAAGTGATATCTGATCGAATTTAGTTTCTCTGGAACCAGGTGGTATGTGGCGACTGTACGGGACCTCCAAGTGGTACTCGATCACAAAAAGGTTGGGAACCACTGAGTTAAAGGAATGAAATAATTTATTAAACTTGCATGCTGTCTTCCAAGGACTCTTGGTGGCTCACAACAATGAAACAAAGAAACTACAATACAATCAATAAAAGATGGCAAGACCGACAGAGGAGATGGAATGAAATGAGGGCGGCCCTCCTGCTTGCCAGAGGCCTGGTGAGGAGCCAGCACTTGATGGAGCCATCTCAGAGGAGCCGCATTGCAACTGGCTGCGTTCAACCAACTTCTCAAGAAGAAGAGACCGAGGGGAGACCGGATGACCATCATGAAGGGACGTTACCGCGATTGATCCTCCATAGCTCCTGAGGTCAAGACTAGGACCAGAGATGGAAGCTTTGCAGAGGGACAGCCAAACTTAAGAAAAGGAGGCATTTCGTGACAAAGAAAGCTGTGAAGCTGAATTTCCTATTATTGATTTACTTGTATTTATTATATTTATACTCCACCCATCTTTCCATAGAGAAAAGTAGCTTATATCAAACCTTTTTATTTTTTTTTATAAATTGCTTAAGGCAGTGAACATGCCTAATACGCCTTCCTCCTTCTATTTTCCCCACAACAACCCTGTGAGGTGGGTTGGGCTGAGAGAGAGAGAGGGAGGGAGAGAGAGAGAGAGAGAGAGAGAGAGAGAGAGAGAGAGAGAGAGAGAGAGAGAGAGAGAGAGAGAGAGAGAGAGAGAGAGAGAGAGAGAGAGAGAGTCACCCAGCCAGCTTTCATGGCTAAGGTGGGACTAGAATCAAAGTCTCCAGTCACTCTCTCTAAGCCCACAAGGTCAAACTTCGGCTACAAGCTAGTTGGTCAATTCCTGTCCTAATCAATGAATCCATACTCCACTGACCTGAAAAAAGAAGGCGGGGAAAATGCAAGGAAGCCAAAAGGGAAAACCTCTACGGCTTATAGAAGCTGTCTGATGCTCTCTTCATATTAAGGCTTTGGATGGTAAATAAATAAACTTCAAGTTCCTCAGTCCCTTTTAATCCAACGATTCTAAATTTAACTGGAGGGAGGCATGGACCGAGTCGATTGACCTTTTTAAAAAATCTATTCTCACATCGACCCTCCCAGTGACGCAGCTACTCCGGTTGTGGAAATGGCGTCTCTGCGGAGGCTCCAGGGAGAAGCCTAAGGGCAGAGGCATCCAGATGTTTGGTAATATATACCGGGGAAGCATCAAAGCCAGGCGGGCAGCTCACAAGGCAGCTTCCTTTCTCGTTCCAAGCATCATGCCAGAAGGGAATGCAGGAGAACTGGAAGGACCAGAAGGGCAGAAACAAATGACACTACATTACAGATAGTCCTTAACTTACAACTGTTCGTTTAGTGACCGTTCAGGGTTACAAAAGCATTGAAAAAAGTGACTTATGGCCGGTTTTCACACATTGTGGCAACCCACCCATGGTCCCATGATCAAAACTCAGACTCTTCGCAACTGACTCATATTTATGACGGTTGCAGGGTCCACCAGGGGTCATGTGAACCCATTTTGCAACCTTCTGATAAGCCAAGTCAATGGGGGAAGCCAGATTCACTTAATAACAGTGTTGCTAGCTTAACAATTCACTTAACAACTGTGGTAATAAAGGTCGTAAAACGAGGCAAAATTCACTTAACAACTGTCTCACTTAGCAGCAGAAATTTTGGACTCAGTTGTGGTCATAAGTTGAAGACTACCTGTATTGGTCATCGTAAGTCTCTAACCATTGTACCTACACTGCCTTTATGGAAACACACAGGTTTATTTATCCAGAAGATGTTAATATAATATCTTTCCCCAAACCACAGGATGAGGATCACTAACTCCTTTCTCCAGAAAACATTTAAGAATCCCGTTGCACAAATATTTTTATGGAAGTCAATAGTCATTAAATTATGATGGAGTTGATTAGATTTTAATTATGCATTAGTGCTCTTTTGAGAGTTTTGCAAGGTTAACTATCTGCTTAATCTTAGAGGTAGACGCTAACCTGTTTCAAATAAATTTTAAAATTTTACATCCACTTGACTGGGATTTGGCAGGCTCGGTTCCCTCTGAAGAAGAAGCAAAGGGCAAAGATCCAGCATCTGGTTGCTTGGAATTTTGGCAGGCTTGGTCCATTCAGAAATTCCCGAGAATGTCATCTCAGTTTGGGAAAGAATCTCTAGCCATTTATTCAGTTCTATGGAGACTGAAGAAGCTTTGGCTTTTCCAGGTACAGCTGAGCTTTAAATGTGCAAAGGCAAGTGAGGAATGCGGAGGAGGATGAGCTGAGCCATGTCCAAAGGATTGAAGCCAAGAGCTATGGGTCAAAGCCAAACCTGCCTCCCAGATGCAGCACTTAAAACAATTTTGTGTCCTGAGGGCTTAGTGCAGATTCTGTCTTTTGCCTTGGAGAACCTTTGCTAGATACCTGTTGACTGAACCCAAATAAAATGTGCACTTCTAAGACAACAGAAAAAGCACCTCTGCTCTTTTAAAAGCAGAGGAGAAAGTCACCAATCTGGGTGACAAAAAACTTTGTTCTGTTGCAAATCAGCAGGAGGGGCCTGCTGGCTGCTGAATGAATGGAGAAAATAGAGTGGGAAGGGACCCTGGAGGTCTCCTAGTCCAACCCCTTGCTCATGGCAAGAGATCCTATACCATTCCAGAGAAATGGCTGTTCAGTTTCTTCTTGAAAATCTCCAGTGATGGAACATCTGCAACTTCTGATTAATTCTTCCGTCAGGAAATTTCTCCTTAGTTCTAGACTGGATCTGTCCCTGCTAAGTTTATTTTATTTTTTTATTTTTTTATTTTTGTCAAGTATGTGTTAGTAATATACATAGATATAACATTGTTTATATACATAAGATGAGTACTGATAAGAGGGAACATTAGGACAGGGACGGTAGGCACGCTGGTGCACTTATGCACGCCCCTTACTGACCTCTTAGGAATCGGGTGAGGTCAACAGTGGACAGTCTGAGGGTAAAGTTTTGGGGGTTTGGTGACGAAACCACAATGTCAGGTAGTGAGTTCCAGGCATTTACCACTCTGTTGCTAAAGTCGTATTTTCTACAGTCAAGTTTGGAGCGGTTCACTTTGAGTTTGTATCTGTTGTGTGCTCGTGTATTGTTGTGGTTGAAGCTGAAGTAGTTGTTGACAGGAAGGATGTTGTAGCGGATAATTTTATGAGTTATGCTTAGGTCGTGCCGAAGGCGACGTAGTTCTAAGCTTTCTAAGCCCAGGATTTCAAGTCTGGTTGCGTAAGGTATTCTGTTGCGAGTAGAGGAGTGGAGGACTCTTCTTGTAAAGTATCTCTGGACACTTTCTAATGTATTTATGTCCGATATGTGGTGTGGGTTCCAGACAGATGAGCTGTATTCAAGGATTGGTCTGGCGAATGTTTTGTATGCTCTGGTTAGTAGTGTGATATTACCGGAGAAGAAGCTACATAAGATTAGGTTAACAACTCTTGAAGCCTTTTTGGCAATGTTGTTGCAGTGGGCTTTGGCACTTAGGTCATTTGATATGAGTATTCCAAGGTCTTTGACAGAGTGAGGGTCGTCTGTAAGGTCTTGTCTATTCAGCTTTGCTTTCCATCCATTCCTTCTTGTCTTGCCCTCAAGTGTTTTGGAGAATAAGTTGACCCCCTCTTCTCTGTGGCAGCCCCACAAGAACCGGAAGACTGCTATTGTATCATCCTAGACTTTCTCTTCATTAGACTAGACCAGAAGTCTTCAAACTTGGCAACTTTAAGACTTGTGGACTTCAGCTTCCAGAATTCTTCAGCCAGCATAGCTGGGAGTTGAAGTCCACAAGTCTTAAAGTTGCCAAGTTTGGAGACCCCTGGACTAGACATTCCCAGTTCCTGCAACGGTCCATCATATTTTAGACACTAGTCCCTTAATTATCTTTGGTGTTCTTCTCTGCACTATCTAGAGTTTTAACATCTTTTTTAAATCATGGCAACCAAAACTCCTTCTCCTCCTCCTCCTCCTCCCCCCTCCCCCTCCTCCCCCTCCCCCTCCCCCTCCCCCTCCTCCTCCTTCTGATCCAACTTTATCTTTTCCAACCAGCAGGTCAGATACTTCTTTCAAGACCTGCTCTGATTAGAAGTTGGCTTCTTTAACAACTACCTAGAACTGCCAAGAGCCCACATCTGTCTTTGTCCCTCTTGGTTGTCTTTCATAAGAAGTGCCGGCATTTAAATCGAAGCCTCTTTCCCAATTTTGCCTCAATCTCTGGATGTTTTCCAGACACCGCCTGACTGATGCCTCCCTCCCCCGTTCAGGGCCAGGTAGATTGTGGCGGCTTCTCTTGCACAGACCTACATTGATAATGGGACATTTCCTGTGCTGGAATGACAGCTCTATTTTCAGGTATTTTATCACCTACTAAAAACAATGACAAATCATAGTCACCTCAAGATTTGGACAGATAAATTAGCCCTAATTATCAGATGTTGATTTTGCCTCCAGAGCATTTTAGCTCTGCGTGGCCCTTGACCTTTTCTGTCTCTGGCAATATGTCTTCAATGGGTGCCTCACTTTCCCTCTTCGCTTGTGTTCTGGATTATCCCTGGCCCTCCCTGGCTATTTGGGGTGACGGGTGGCAGCTCATTTCTCTTCTTGTTGTCCCCAAGGGCAAATGTTCCAGCATAGCTAAAACCAGATGGAAAATTTTGCTCACTATGCCATCCCCCCCCTCCAGTACTCCGAGTTACAAGTTTGAAAACTTTGATTTTTCCCTTTCACAAATCCAAAGCCTCCATTTGTCTCCCTCAGTGGGAAGCAACTCTGCCTGCCCCAGGAGAGGCAAGAGATCCAGACCTGCTCAGAACCAGAATAGAGCTGGAAGGGACCTTGGAGGTCTTCTAGTCCAGCCCCCTGCTCAAGCAGGAGATCCTATACCCGTGGTGGCGAACCTATGGCACGCGTGCCAGAGGTGGCACGCGGAGCCATAGAAGCCGGCACGCGAGGGTTCCCACCGGCAAACCGGAAGTGCGAAAAAACGCACTTCCGGTTTGCCGGTGTGCTGTTTTTTGCACTCCGGAGGGTTCAGGGAAGCTCCCTGAAGCTCCGGAATGCAAAAAACTACAAAACGGACAAACCGGAAGTGCACTTTTCCACACTTCCGGTTTGTCCGTTTTGTAGTTTTTTGCATTCCGGAGCTTCAGGGAGCTTCCCTGAATCCCCCGGAGTGCAAAAAACAGCACACCGGCAAACCGGAAGTGCGTTTTTTCGCACTTCCGGTTTGCCGGTTTCGTCGTTCCAGGCTCCGGTAAGCCTTTGTGCGGGGGTGGGTGTGTGTGCACATGCGCAGGGGGCAGCATGGGGGGGGTGTTGTGCGCATGCGTGGGTGGGGGAGTGAATGGGTGTGGGCACACGAGCGCGCGCGAGCGCCCCCCCCTTTTTTGGCACGCGAGCCGAAAAAGGTTCGCCACCATTGCCCTATACCATTTCAGACAAGTGACTGTCCAGTCTCTTCTTAAAAACCTCCAGTGAGAAAGCACCCACAATATCTGAAGGCAAGTTGTTCCATCGGTTAATTGTCCTCCCTGTTAGGAAGTTTCTCCACAATTCCAGGTTGCTTCTCTCCTTGATGAGTTTCCATCCATTGTTTCTTGCCCTGCCTTCTGGTGCTTTGGAGAATAGTTTGAACCCCCCCTCTTCTTTGTCACAGCCCTTCAAATACTGGAAAACTGCTATTATGTCATCCTTAGTCCTTCTTTTCTCTAGACTAGCCAAACCCAATTCCTGCAACCATTCTTCATATGTTTTATTCTCCAGACCTTTAATCATCTTAGTTTCTCTTCTTTGCACTTTTCCCAAAGTCTCAACATCTCTTTTGTAATGTGGTGACCAAAACTGGATGCACAATTCCAGATGTGGTCTTACTAAGGTTTTATAAAGTGGTACTAATACTTCACGTTATTTTGATTCTATGCCTCTGTTTATACAACCAAGGATTGTATTAGGTTTTTTTTTGGCTGCTGCTGCACACTGCTAACTCATGTTTAAGTGATTGTCCACTAAGACTCCAAGGTCCATCTCAGAGTTACTGTTTTGAAGCCAGGTTTTGCCTAATCTGTACTTGTACCTTAGGCCCAGGTATGAAACTTTGCTTTTCTCCACATTAAATTTCATTTTGTTGGATAGGGCCTGTTGTTGAAGTTTGTCAAGAACTTTTTGGATCCTGTGCCTGTCTTCTGAGGAACAACTGAGCTCAACTGGGGGACTTGGAGCTTTGCCCCCCTCCCTTATCTTGTGTCTCTCCCAGTGATGTCCCTCCTCCTGCCTGGGCTGATGGGTGTTGGGGCTGCCTTCTGCTCCCAGTTGTGCTCTTGGCCGGAGGGGAGCTCCCACAGGCCCTTAGCTTGGGAACTTAGCTCAGGAAGCTCAGGTTTTGGGTGATGACAGGACACACCACAGCATAGGGAGCACTGCATGCAGTGCTTGGTTGTAGCCCAAGTTCCCCAACAATAGGTTGGTGCCTGCTTGGCGGGGTGAATCTATAGCCAGCTTTCATGCCTAAGACAGGACTTGAACTCACAGTCTCCTGTTTCTATGCCAGCTCCTTCATCCCTACACCAAACTGGCTCTACGCCCACTAAGATTTTGGTGAAATAAGGTTTATTGACTAAGGTTTTGTGAGGCCACATCAGCTTCTTTAGCTCTGCCCCATGTTTCCCTTCATTGGAATTGATTGCAATTGTGCTCCTTTCCCCAAAAGCATCTTCTGCCAGGCAGTCAATTTGGGAATTGATTAGGAATCAAGATGTAATCTAGCTGGCTAGTTAAATAAGGCTGCCTCTGAAAGGGGGATCTTGCGGTGGCCAGAATCGTTGCTGTTCGGAAGTCTCTGAATTGAGACTCAGACTGCAAAAACAGAGAAACAAAATAGAATAGAATGGAATGGAATGGAATCAGGGGTGAAATTCAACAGGTTCCGACAGTTCTGGAGAATTGGTAGCGGAAATTTTGAGTAGTTCGGAGAACCAGCAAATACCACCTCTGGGCCCCGAGTGGGGTGGGAATGGGGATTTTGAAGTATCTTTCCCCTGCCACGCCCACCAAGCCACGCCCACAGAACTGGTAGGGAAAATTTTTGAATTTCACCCCTGGAATGGAATAGAATGGAATGGAATGGAATAGAATAGAATAGAATAGAATAGAATAGAATAGAATAGAATAGAATAGAATAGAATAGAATAGAATAGAATAGGGGAGGGGAGGGGAGGGGAGGGGAAGGGAGAGGAGAGGAGAGGAGAGGAGAGGAGAGAAGAGAAGAGAAGAGAAGAGAAGAGAAGAGAAGAGAAGAGAAGAGAAGAGAAGAGAATAATGGAATGGAACAGAACGGAACAGAATTCTTTATTGACCAAGTATGATTGGACAACAAGGTATTTGTCTCTGGTGCATAAGCTCTCAGTGTACATACCAGCAACAAGTGATAATCATGATCATAAAATACCATCATAAATCACAAGATACAACACTCAGTAATAGTCATGTTATGTAATGTCAGTGATAGACATGATAGTAATATTAATGCTTCTTCCAACCCTTTTGGATTGATTATGTCCTCCTGGACTAACTGGGGCCTCTAAACGCCTCTAAACAGGGCTCAGGAACAGCTCATGGGGGAAAACCAACACCCACTGGCCCCAATTTCAACCATCATTTGGTTTTCCATCAAATCTCTGGAGCCAGCAAGCTTGGCACTTCGACCTCACGGGAAGGCATTTCTCCGTGGGCACAGCTGGGAGACGAGAGGAGCCCATTCTCGCAGGGGGTCCCATAGCTCGCTGTCCACTTGTGATTCAAATGGACTTGGAGCAAGAGGGCAGAGTGGAAGCACTGCCATAGCCAGGTCAGCAGGACTCCAGGGGCCCAGACACTTGCCTCCATATCATCTCTGGGTCTAGAGGTGTCTCTCCCTCCTCCCTATTGAAAATAAAGATGAAGAGCAAATGTGGGGCCAGGTCACTGGAGCCCCTTGCAGGCCTGGGGGCACGTGCTGCAGCGAGTGCTGGGTGGTCTGCTGCTTAATTGTGGGGTTGGTACAGGGTTACTATCAGGAGAAGTTCCTTAACCTTGATAATGAGTAGGAAGCAGCTGTAGCTTAGAAAATGTAATAATTGCAGAGTGGAGCTCTCTAATTATAAGATGTGTATCAACTATCCCAGCGTTTGCTTAGGAAAAAAAAGCTTCTTCAAAATAGCAGCAAGAGCAACGGAGAGGGAAGGAGTCTGAGGGCGAGGGAGGGCAAAATGTCACTTGGACCCAAGTTGAGGCTCAGAGCCATTCAGATGACTAGGTTGACTGGTCTGGAGAGGAGAGGAGAGGAGAGGAGAGGAAGGCTGGGGATACACAGCTCCTTGCAACACACATCCCTGCCTAGAACACAACACACACACCCCGCTTGCTCTTTTCTGGGAAGGGGGCTTGCTCCATAAGATGAAAATTGTAAAGGCTGTCCTCCTGAACTCCCAGGAGGGATGGCTCAAATCTGAGTGTGGACAAGACCAATGACCTCAGGTTTATAGTCTGCACCCAAATAAGAAACCTTCATAGAATAATCCATAAGGCTCTCGAGACACTCAAGTTGGTGCTGTCTTTTTTGTACTATATTATCTACATCTACAACTCTCTCTCCCGTTGTCCATCCTATTTCTGTCCTGAATTTCTGGAACCCAATTATAGTTTTCGTTGTGATCTTTGATCCTTAACTACAAGCTGGGCAAGGATTTGTGGTGAGCCGAATAAAGGAAGGGAAGAAATCCTGTGGAGAGCCTCTTAACCTGCTGCGGTCTTGGTCCAACAACTGGGTGGTTTCCTGATTAGGCTACAGGTAATCCTTGACCTTGGCCATTTATTTAGTCAGGATTCAAAGTTGCAACAGCACTGAAAAAGTGACTTTTGATTGGTCTTCCTTCTTACAACCGTTGCAATATCCCAACAGTCAACGTGATCAAAATTCGGGAGCTGGGCAACCAGCCTGTATTTGCAATGGTCGCAGTGTCTTAGGGTCATGTGATTGTCATTGGTGGCAGGCAGGGGTGGGTTCTAACTTATCTTGCTGCTGGTTCATTTACTCCCACGCCGTGCGGCCGTGCACGCATTCGCAGTGCTGAAAACCCGGCTTCTGCGCGTGGGCAGAAGCGAAAAAGAAGATGGTGGCGCCTATGGCGCCGCCGAGAGAGCCGGTTCGTGGGCGTGGCCAGCTGGCCATCGCTCCCAGTTAGGCGAGTGGGGGAAAATTCCTGCTACCGGTTCTAAAGAACCGGTCCGAACTGGTGGCAGGAGATCTTACACCATTTCAGATAAATGGCTGTCCAATCTCCTTAAAAACCTCCAGTGTTGGAGCACCCACGGTTTTTGAAGGCAAGCTGTTCTACTGGTTAATTGTTCTCACTGTTAGGAAGTTTTTCCTCAATGTCCTGCCCTCTGGTGCTTTGGAAAATAAATTGACCCCTCCTCTTTGTGGCAGCCTCTCAAATACTGGAACACTGCAACCCCTGGTCCCTCTTTTCTCTAGAGTAGCCAAACCCAAATCCTACAACTGTTCTTCATATGTTTTAGCCTCCAGGCCTTTAATCATCTTAGTTGCTCTTCTTTGCACTTTTTCCAAAGTCTCAACCTCTTTTTTGTAATGTGGGGACCAAAACTGGATTGCAGAATTCCAGATGTGGTCTTACTAAGGTTTTATAAAATGGTACTAATAATTCACATGATTTAGGTGAGTTTCATTTTGCCCCCCCAATAAAAATGACATTCTAAGTCGATTGGCAGGATTTCTGAATGTCTTGATGGCTTTGGGGAAGCGGCATGTGTGAATTAGCACAATTGTTGTTCTTTAAAAAAAAAAGAAAATACCCCATTGAGCTCATTAGATTTAGAGATGGGAGAGGACAAGACCAAAACAACCAACGTCTTCAGCTCCCTCCCCCTGCATATTGAGGGCTCCCTCCGGCCAGGAGGAAGCCCACCAGCTTCTTGAGGTAGCAGAGTCCTTTCAGGTCAAGTGAAGGTAGCCAGTGATTGAAAGGGTTTCATTTTCTTGTTGTAAACCAGGACACTTCCAGCTTTGTTTCTGCTTTTTAATATTCACTTTCTTTCTTTTTCCGCAGACACAAAAAGAGCAGATTTACATGATAAGCAGAATAGCAGCAATTAATAACTAAGCACACATTATCTGAAGCTTTGTTTCTTTTCTTTTATTGAAAGCTCTTATTTTCTTGGGGCAGAGGTCCTGGGGGGAGGGGCATCTCCCCAGAAAGCACCATCTTTACAGGTGCAGGTCTGAGGTTCAGCATCTCGGATGCTGCCGGCTTTGTCTAAATTCCTTGTGGTATCTTTTTTCCAAAGGAATTTCCATGGATTAAGACAAAAGAGTACTTTTAATCTTGCAAACAAGTGACAGACACAATTAAACTTTCTGGAAGTTACTTAAAAGGGAACTTTTCCAAAGAGTGTTTTGGAGACACTTTATTGTCACTATCTTTATTTTTCTTTTCCTTTACTTCTATTTTTTTATTATTGGAAATATTATTGTAATTATATTATGTAATTATTGCAATCCATGAGTACATTGCTGTTTTCTATTTTTATTTTTGACTATGCTATGGACGCTTTGATTTTGATTCTCTTCTGTGGCTGTTTTACTGGCAATTACTTTTAAACCATGAGTTAATGAAACAAAGGTACAATTTTCCCCAATGAATGTTTAATTGAACATGCTTAGTTAACACGGAACAAATCACTAGCAAAACAGTAAGCAGGAAGTGAGCAACCCGCCCCTGGTCTGGCTAGTCTAGTGAAAAGAAGAATTAGGGGTGACATGATAGCAGTTTTCTAGTATTTGAGAGGCTGCCATAAAGATGAAAGAATCAACTTATTTTCCAGAAGACAAGACAAGCAACAATGGATGAAAACTAATCAAGGAGAGAAGCAACCTAGAATAAGGAGAAATTTCCTGACAGTGAGAACAATTAACCAGTGGAACAGCTTGCCTTCAGAAGTTGTAGGTGCTCCATCCCTGGAGGTTTTTAAGAAGAGACTGGACAGCAACTTGTCTGGAATGGAGTAGGGTCTCCTGCTTGAGCAGGGGGTTGGACTAGAAGACCTCCAAGGTTCCTTCTGGCTCTATTCTGATTAATTAATTAATTGATTGATTGAGTGATTGATTGATTCTCAAATGAGCTCTCTTTGCTCCTCTCTAAATTTCAGCTTTCGTTGGCCTGCAAGTTCACGACAGCTGGAATTTATTACTCACAAATCCTGTTGTGCTGCCACTGCACAAGAGATACTTCTGTGTGTTTACACAAGCTTGAGTTTGTCCACATAAATTCAGTGTGAAAGAAGCAGATCCTGATAGCTGAAAGATTAAAAGGATCCATTAACTTAATCAATTGCCAAGAAACCTTATACTAAGCACTGGGAAGACATTCTGTTATGCTGCTGGGCAGCTTCATCTCATCATTAAGGGTTGGCCTTTCTCAGCTTAACAACATACGTTTCTCCCTGAGTAATGGAGCACCTCTCCAAGCACAGGATGTAAGTATCCCTGAAAAAGAATGGATGTACTCTGAGCCAAGATTTATTTATTTATTTATTTATTTATTTATTTATTTATTTATTTATTTATTTATTTATTTATTTATTTATTTATTTATTTATTTATTTATTTATTTATTTATTTAGATAGATAGATAGATAGATAGATAGATAGATAGATAGATAGATAGATAGATAGATAGATAGATAGATAGATAGATAGATAGATTTGTATGCCGCCCAATTCCCGGGGGACCCTGGGCGGCTCACAATATGTCAAATCCATTTATCAATATAAAATCATAACAATTAAAAACTACAAAAGTTAAAAAACATCTGACATTCATAACCAAGGGGGGAGACCCAAATATAATCTGATTGGTCTCACTTTCACCCCGCCTGCCGGAAGAGCCAAGTTTTTATTGCTTTACGGAAGGCCAGCAGGGTGGGGATGGTCCTGATCTCTGGAGGGAGTTGGTTCCAAAGGGAGGGGGCTCCCACAGAGAAGGCTCTCCCCCTCGGCCCCACCAACCAGCATTGCTTGGTCGATGGGACCTGGAGGAGACCAACTCTGTGGGACCTAACCGGTCGTAGGGAGGTATGCGGCAGGATGCGGTCCCGAAGGTAACCTGGCCCTGAGCCATGTAGGGCTTTAAAGGTCAAAACCAACACCTTAAATTGGATCCGGAGACTAATGGGCAGCCAATGCAGCTGGCGGAGTATGGGTGTTACGTGGGTGTATCTAGGCACACCCACCACAGCTCGCGCAGCTGCATTTTGCACCAATTGCAGTCGCCGGACACTCTTCAAGGGTAGCCCCATGTAGAGCGCGTTGCAGTAATCCAGCCGTGAGGTGATAAGAGCGTGAGTGACTGTGAATAGTGCCTCCTTCCCCAAGTAGGGTCGCAATTGGTGCACCAGGCGAACCTGTGCAAAGGTTCACCTGGTGGGACCCCAAAACTGAAAGGACTCTTGAGTCATGCAGCTTTTCCTAGATTAATTTGTAAATGTGTGCAGTTCTCACAGGTAGAGCCATCTCATTAATTAATTAATTAATTAATTAATTAATTAATTAAGAACAGAAGTTGCCTTCAGCAGTTGTGGGAGCTTCATCGCCGGAGGCTTTAAAGAAGAGACTGGACCGCCATTGGTCAGAAATGGTGTAGGGTCTCCTGCTTGGGCAGGGGTTGGACTAGATGACCAACAAGGTCCCTTCCAACTCTGTTAATCTGTTAAATCATTCATTCATTCATTCATTCATTCATTCATTCATTCATTCATTCATTCATTCATTCATTCATTCATTTTCTGTAGCTACCCAACTCAATC
This sequence comes from Diadophis punctatus similis, assembly GCA_023053685.1. Classification (NCBI taxonomy): domain Eukaryota; kingdom Metazoa; phylum Chordata; class Lepidosauria; order Squamata; family Dipsadidae; genus Diadophis; species Diadophis punctatus. The sequence continues at coordinate 17,172,974 of JALIGW010000014.1, read as the reverse complement.
AAGTGATTCTGTTAAATACTTGAGTAGGGGTGACCTTGCTCTCTGTGGAAAGCCATCTGGCATTGCCCTTGCAAACTTCAGCCGACTTTTAGCCAAAGCTGATACAAAAGCCTTATTCTAAAAGAGTCTGCTCATTCCTGGAAGACTTCCTTCCTTCTCTCCTGTATCCTAGACAGCCTGGCTTGATTAGTCATGCAGGCGTTTCAATTTTCTAGGAGCATCCATACATTATCAAAGTGTCTCTGACATCTTAAACATGGAGATGGAAAGAAAAGGAGGCCTTAAGACCATCGTCTTCATGCAGAAATCTCTCTCTCTCTCTCTCTTCCCCCCCTCCCCAATCCACTCATGCCTGCCTCTTAAGAGGCTTACAGCATCCTTGCTTGAATTCACCCACTGAAGGAGAGCTTCTCTGGGTCATTAGTTCTCCTGTGGAAGTGCTCTTCCTATTAGAATGGAAGGTTTCAGAACGTTTGTTCTAATGTTTCAGAAGTGATCTGTTTTCCTAGTATTTCAATCCATTATTCCATGTCCTGCTTTCTGGAAGGAAAGAGGTCTTGACCTTATTCTGGGCAACATCCTTTCAGGTATTTGAAGAATGCTATCATATTTCCCCACTCCTGTTGGACCTTGTGGTGGTGAAAGATCTAAACAATGTTAGGGGTTCTATGGCTAGGGGTGTATATTCTCAGGAAGGGAACTCAGGACTAGTAGATGATGGGCAAGAAATCAGACTAAACATGCTTGACTGGAGAAAGAGACGCCAAACGTCTTGAGCTGTCTGCCAAGAAAACTGAATGAATTTTTAAGCCAGGACAATGTCAGCAAGACGTTGGATGATGAGTCCTACAGGTTGGAAGGTATTCCATGATAGAAGAGACTGGACAGTCACTTGTCTGAAATGGTATAGGGCAGTGTTGGCGAACCTTTTTTTGCTCGGGTGCCAAAAGGGTGCGCACACGCGTGATGCCGCGATGGCGCATGCCCATACCCATAATGCAATGGCCTCCCCTCGTGCATGCGCACACAACCCCCCCCCCATTGCCCCTGTGTTTCCGAACTTCCAGTTGGCCTGTTGGGTCATTTTTCGCCATCCACAGGCTCCGGAGGCTTTCCTGAAGCCTGGGGAGGGTGAAAAACAGCCCAACATGTGAAAATGGCCTCCCCCCGCCCTCCAGAAGGCTGAAAATCAGCTGGCCAGCATGCACATGCATGCTGGAGTTGACATAGGGAAAGCCTCGCGTGCCCTCAGATATAGCTCCGCGTGCCACCTGTGGCACCCGTGCCATAGGTTCGCCATCACTGGTATAGGGTCTCCTGCTTGAGCAGGGGATTGGACTAGAAGACCTCCAAGGTCCTTTCTAGCTCTATTCTGATTGATTGATTGACAAGCTATTGGAGAGGAACAGCAGAGAAGTTGCAGGGGCATTGATGCTGATGATGTGGCTAGATTAAAGCTGATAGGAATCCAGCTGTGCATGTGCCCATGGGCAAAAGGAAAGTTGGATGCTGCAAAAGTAAGCGTGCCACTAATATGTAGGACATCAGAACCACGAACAGAAGTAAACTCAGGGTTGTCACAGCAGAAATGTCAAAATTAAAGCTCCTGGGGACCAGTGAACTGAAATAGACTGGATGGGTCACTTCCCATCAAAATAGCATGAGATATTCTATTGGGGACAAAAAATAGAAAAGAAATGCAATTCTCCCTCCCTCCCTCCCTCCTTCCCATCCATCCATCCATCCTATATTTATCAGTATATAAGAAGTAAGTAACACAATAAAGAAAACTGGGCGCAGATACTGAAATACAGGAGATGAAGAACAAATCTGAAATGTCATAAAATGAATACATTCCAATACATCATTGGAAATGTATAATATTATGAGATATTTCACATCCATTTTTAGTCAAAATCCACAGCTATGTTAAGCTTTAAATTAAAAAAAAACTTGGTTGACGTTCTTCAGATCATTAAGAGAAAATGTAAGTAATAAATAATGCATTTCATTAATACTATAAATTATGCAGTAAGTTAAAATATCTGTGCTAAAATATCTGAATCAAATTGTGGATGCAGAACTATTCCAAGTGTAAGATTATAATCCACAAGTGGATTCCAATTCAATCCACATTAATTTTGCTTTTTTAAAAACCAGGATTATGTTAAAGATTGAGGCCTAAGCCTGCAGTTCAGCTCCCCATTTCTCCAAAGAGGAAATGGAATTGAACCCCCCACATCACAAGCACAGCTGTGGGAGGCCCCAGGGAGGTTCTAGTGGCCCAGGATTACAAATAGCGTTGGATGGGGGGGGGGGAAGAGGGTGCTCCCCAAAACAGCACATAGAAGAGCTGTTAACACATACAATATCAATTCAGTATATTTTGAAGAGATGTCTTGTTTGGTGATTTAAAAAAAACTATCTCTGGTTGTAATGGGATTTAAAGTTTCAAAATTTGTTCCCTTCGAGGGCGAATTATTCTTCAATATTGACTTTTACAGCATCGCCGTCATATATGCAAGGAAGATATTCAACATTTTCATTACATTTTCAACATTTTTAAGGAAAATAATTATTCAGTTTATTTATTTTTGTTAAAATAATCTTTATTAAGTTTTTCTAAATTATTCAGTTTAGCAATCAAGACTGGAGTGACATACCAACAGTACAACATTTTATACCAATACTCTTTATAATGTTTGAAGTTAATTTAATATTATTCATCCACTGAAATTCCCACTATATTCATGTTCTATATCCATTTAGTCATATGCAGTAATGGGTTCTAAAACCCTTTACTACCGGTTTGCGCGCGCGCTTGCTCACGTGCCACTTCTGCACATGCTCAGAAGCGTCCTGGGTGGGTGGGCGGAGCCTCCCACTGCTACTGGTTCTTAGAACCGGACCAAACTGGGAGCAACCCACCGCTGGTCATATGACTTTGTTGTATTTTTAAAAAATTTAGATGAACACTGTAATAAATCTGTGTTAGTTTGCAAGCAAGGTTGAGCCCATCTCTGGTTCGAAAGGCAGCGGAATTCTACAAAATGTAGGCCGTCCCTGCTCTCTGATCCATGGCTTATGTTCTTATGAAGGTTCTGGAAGACTGGATTGTTCAGATGAGTCTAGGATTGCACGTCAGCGATTTACACTCAGTTGTGTGCACTTTTAATTTTTCAGCACCATTGCTTCAGATCTTTTTAGTTGCTTCATTTCCCTCAGCTCCCCAGTAAATTAGAACATAGGACATAATAGAGTTGGAGGGGACCTTGGAGGTCTTCTTCCTAATCCAACCCTTTGCTTGAGCAGGAGACCCTATATCAGTGATGGCGAACCTATGGCACGTGTGCCACAGATGGCACGCAGAGCCATTTCTGCCGGCACACGAACTGTTGCCCTAGCTCAGCTCCAGCATGCATGTGCGCGCCAGCCAGCTGATTTTCGGCTCACGCGGAGGCTCTGGGAGGGCATTTTAGGTTTCCGGAGGGTCTCCAGGGAGGCAGGGGGGCATTTTCGCCCTCCCCAGGCTCCAGGGAAGCCTCTAGAGCTGGGGAGGGCGAAAAACGGGCCTACCGGGCCCACCGGAAGGCGGGAAATGGGCCATTTCCGGCCTCCAGAGGGCCTCTGCGGGGGTGGGGGAGGCCGTTTTCGCCCTCCCCAGGCATTGAATTATGGGTGTGGGCAGTCGCATGTGTGTGATAGCATGCGTGCACGTGCTTTCGGCACCCGACGGAAAAAAGGTTCGCCATCACTGCCCTATATCCTTTCAGACAAATGGTTGTTCTCATCTCTTTTTGAAAGCCTCTAGCGATGGAGCACCCACAACTTCTGAAGCCAAGCTATTCCATTGATCGATTGCTTTCACTGTTAGGACATTTCTCCTTACTTCTAGGTTGCTTCTCTCCTTGATTAGTTTCCATCCATTTTTCTTGTCCTGCCTTTTGTTACATTGGAAAATAGTTTGACCCCCTCATCTTTGTAGGAGCCTCCCAAATATACGGTATTGGAATATACGGTAGGAAATATACGGTAGGATATTGGAACAATGTTATTATGTCTCCCCAAGTCCCTTCTTTTCATTAGACTAGACCAGGGATCCCCAAACTTGGCAACTTTAAGACTTGTGGACTTCAACTCCCAGAATTCTGGGAGTTGAAGTCCACAAGTCTTAAAGTTGCCAAGTTTGAAGACCTCTGGAATAGACATACCCAATTCCTGTAACCGTTCTTCATATATTTTAGCCTCCAAACCCCCTAATGCATATATCTGGACTAGACTGTGTTGTTTTTCTGTGTCATATAATATATGTGATATGCATAATTTTGTATCTATCTATGTATGTATGTATGTATGTATGTATGTATTTTGTCACGTTTATGTAGTGTATATTGGAGGTGGTGACCCTTTGAGAACTGTATCCAATGAAATTTCATTTTAATGTATGCCAATTAGTGTACGTTTAAAGTGACAATAAACTTATTCTAAGTCTAATCATTTTTGTGACTGTCCACTGTGCTCTTTCCAGAGTCTCAACATCTTTTTAATATTGTGGTGACCAGAACTGGATGAAATTAAGGATCTCCTTGGGCATCTGCAACTTCCTTGCAGGAAGAGTCTCGTCCAGCACTTTGGCTGCCTCAAATATTCCATAGATAGACCAAACCAAGGACAGAAATATCAGATGAAGTTTGAGGATGAAATCCAACAGGCCCTCAAGGAACCTGGGCTGGACCTAGTGAAAGAATTTCCTACCATGTAGCGGCCCAGAACTGCCATGACCTGCAATTTGACAACATATTTTAACCATTTGCAAAGGATGTATGTTAATGTCTTCCATTTACAAACAATGCCTCATCTACTGCAAAATAGAACTAGTCCTCACTTAATGACCCTAACTGAAACTGGCAACTCCACTGTTAAGCAAAGCAGGCACTAATTAGGAAATCATGTGACTGGGCTTCCCAGGTTAAAAAAAGATGAGACTAATCAATTTCACACCTTCAGCTTTCTTTGCTTCCTAACTAACTCCCCTTAAATGCTAAAATGGCTGCTTATTGTCTTAACAGAATAACAGAATTGGAAGGGACCTTGGCGGTCTTCTAGTCCAACCCCCTGCTCAAACAGGAGACCCTGAAATATATTTCAGACAGGTGACTGTCCAGTCTTTTCTTAAAAACCTCCAATGTTGGAGCACCCACAATTTCTGGAGGGAAGCAGTTCCACTGGTAAATTGTCCTCACTGCCAGGAACTTTCTCCTTAATTCCAGGTTGTTTCTCTCCTTGATTAGTTTCCATCCGTTGTTTCTTTTCTTGCCTTCTGGTGCAAGAAAATAGGTTGACCCCCTCAGAATAACAGAATAACAGAGTTGGAAGGGACCTTCCAACCAGTCCAACCCGCTGCTCAAGCAGGAAACCCTACTACACCCTACTGTTCTCTATGGCACCAGAGAGCCAGACAAGGAATAACGGATGGAAGCTGACCAAGGAGAGATTCAACCTGGAAGTGAGGAGAAACTTTCTGATGGTGAGAGCGATCAACCAGTGGAACAGCTTGCCAGCGGAGGTTGTGAGAGCCCCAACACTTGCAACCTTCAAGGGGAGACTGGACTGCCATCTGTCTCAAATGGTGTAGGAACTCCTGCTTGAGCAGGGGGTTGGACTAGATGACCTACAAGGTCCCTTCCAACTCTAATAATAAATCTAAATCTAAACCATTTCAGACAAATGGTTGTCCATTCTCTTCTTAAAAGCCTCCAGTGATGGAGCACCAACAACTTCTGAAGGCAAGTCCTTCCACTGATTGCTTACTTGATTACAAGCCCTTCTTTTTCAATATCTCTGCTCTGCAAGGGGGGGGGGAGACAAAAACAAAACAAAACAAAATAAAAAACAGTGTGTATTGACTATAATGGTGATCACGTGACTGAGAGACACTGTCACAGTTGCAAATGGTCATAAATTGGCCATAAAGTTATTTTTTTCAGCACTTTCACAATTTCAAACAGTTGCTCAATGACTGCTTGGTAAATGAGGACTGTGCCCACTCAGTTGTGTCAGGGACAGATTACCCGCAACAGTCCTATGGTTGTCATCAACTCATGAGCGACCGCAGAGCAATAACTCGGGGCTTAGACATTAAAGTCAGCCAGGAACAAAAACTTCAGGCGCGCCAAGATCAGCCTTGAGATGAGATCCTGGAACATGCAAGCTTCATCGCCAGCAACTGGGCGGGCTGTACAACATTGATAGCCACAGCACGTGAGTGTGGCTCACCTCTACAGCCTGGCACTTGCACTGGTCACTTCTGGAGTGATGCTTTTTGCCACCATGACAATTTCATAACCATCACTACCTGGATATCCTCGCTTGTTGGGGTGAGAATAAAATCTCACCGAGGCAATGTTGGATCTTTACTTGGAATTCAGACAGTTAGAAATAAAACCGAGATTAAATGTCTAATAGAAAATATTTATTTCAGTACAAAAACAATAAATCCTGAATAATTACATCTTTGCTAAGAAAACACGACCGTTCAGGTCAAGAGCCAAGTCAGAAGAAGATAATGGTGGCTTAGGAATGCACACATGCGCAAAGAACATCATATCACGTGTTCTGCTTATATTGGAATGTACCATAATATTAGATAGGGGTGCATCACCCTGCATAGACATACAACTGACAATATTCACTATGTGACATGGCTGCTATAAGACTAAAACCCAGACAGACAGACAGACAGACAGGGCAAGGCAGCGCAAAATCCCTGCTGTTGTCCAGTCTTAACAACATAACTGTAGCCTGTGCAATCATCAAACACAATATTAGAGATGGAACTCTAAGTCTTTTTAATACTGAGATATCTCCTGGTGAAAGACCTCGAGGTTAGAACTAATCTGGTAACAGAAGGCTTGGCAGTTAGGCGATGTTGAGGAAGAGAAATCAATACACAGAAGGAAAATAAGCATGTTGGAAAAGACTTGGCCTCACTGTATGAAATGAAGCAGGAACCGACTACTATTTCTACCAAGGAAACTCAATGTTTATAGTAACTTAAAATATCCAGCTAGATCAGGGGTGTCAAACTCGATTTCATTGAGGGCCGCATCAGGGTTGTGTTTCACCTTGAGTGCTGGGTGGGCATGGACAGCTCAACGTCACTCATGTCGGGGATGCCTGTGGTGGCCCAAGCTCTCGGCCAGCAAAAACAGAACTTGGGAGGCTGCGACGGCCTCCTGCAACCCTCTGCCAGCAAAAACGGAGCTTGGGCATAGGGTTGCAGAAGGCCGTCGCAGCCTCCCAAGCTCCATTTTCACTGGCAGAGGCACCATGGGGCAATCCTTCGCTGTTTCCGGGGCAGCCCCGCGGGCCAGATCTAAGCACCCTGCGGGCCACATCCGGCCTACGGGCCTTGAGTTTTGACACCCCTGAGCTAGATGAATCAGAAATCAAACTGCCTATACTGAGCACCCCACAAGCAAAGATAAAAAAGCTCTTAAGTCAGAAAAATCAAGATTTGGTGCTGATTATGATTCAAAGCACTAGTTCTTTATTCCAAGTTGAAATAAAGAAATTAAAGAAAATGATCAGACCAACAAGTTTATGACCTCATCTATATTCCATTAGATCAATATTCCATTAGATTCCATTAGATCTCTCTAAAAATAAATTTAATGAATTTTGATACGATAAGCAGAATGTCTGAATTCTGGTTTGAGTTTGTGACATCATTAAAAAAATAAAACAAACAAAACAAATCCTTAAATATTAAAGGGAAAAGAAGGACAAATGGTGGTTTAGCACTTAGCAATAGCACTTATATACCGCTTCATAGTGCTTTACAGCCCTCTCTAAGCGGTTTACAGAGTTCAGCATATTGCCCCCAACAATCTGGGTCCTCATTTTACCCACCTCAGAAGGATGGAAGGCTGAGTCAACCTTGAGCCGGTGAGATTTGAACAGCTGAACTGCTGAACTAGCAGTAGCCTGCAGTGCTGCATTTAACCACTGCACTATCTCGGCTCTTATATCGGTTTGCCGATATGGTTGAAAGAAAATGAAAATGGCAGAAAGCGAACAGCAATGGAGAAAATTTTCCCCGACTAAATACTGAGTTTCACATAAAAACTAAAAGAAAAGAGTTAATAATGCAAAAAAGCTGAATATAATAATTGAATTGGGTGGGCAAGACATGTACTAATTACAGGAATTAAAAGAAAAATGCAAGGATGAGCATAATAAAAGACAAAAAGAGGCCAAAGATCTAGAAGAAGAGCTAAAGAAGAAAAGACAAAACATACATTAATGCAATCTCGTCAACTGCATTTGGCTAAAGATGGTGAGCAAGTTTGGTATGTAGGTGCCTCTGAGCCACCTAGAGCTAGCCAACCTTTCGGACTTCAGGGACCACTAAATTCATAATTTAGTGGTCCCGCGGACCACTAATAAGATTTTTTAAAAAAGATAAATAGTATTTAGTGCAATATAAAAAAATGCAAATAATTTTTCTGCGGACCACCAAAATTTTCTTGCAGACCACCAGTGGTCCATGGACCACCGGTTGGTGACCACTGACCTAGAGTATATTGGTGATCCAAAACAGCAGCCTTGTGAAAATCCTAGTACATTTGAATTCCTACAAGAATTGCATTTTGATGCAGGTTCTAGATGGCCCTGAATGTCTGGTGCAGTTCAAGGCCCAAACCTCTGTCAGAAAAAGGGTATTTCTGCAGCTTCTGGGTTAATGGCACTCCCAGGTATATAGTCCCAGCCACCATGGCGTGTTTTCTCATTTGTCTCCAGAAATAAATGCAGATCTAAGAACTGACTGCTGACTCAGAAGATGAATGTAGAACTGCTGTTACAGTCCAGCCATCACGAAACTACCAGGGGGATAAGATAGAACAGCTTCGAAAGATCATTAACAATTACAATTACAATGGAGTTGCTTTAGAAATCAGGCACCTGACAAAAGGAAGGAAAGAAGGAAAGAAGATTATTCCTTATTAATTTTGAAAGAAATGAATTAAGAGAACTTCCAGATTATTTTAAATTGGGGTAGATTCATTATTGCAATACGAACAATAGTGTGTTTCATCACAGCTAGATCGACATTTATATCAGTATATGCAGTGATATTACTCAAAAGTTGCAATTATCTCATCAATTTATTATTGCCAGGAATCGATATTTTCCTTGACAGGTTCCTTTGTTCCTCGTTACATTGTGCTGCGGATTCTACAATCATCGTCTATTATAGGGTATTTCGCAACAGCAGAATAATGAGGCGTGTTAACCACTTTATTATGCTTTATGTATATATTCAACATTACAAAAGGCCAGAAGGAGCAGGCAGGATTCTGTGTAACAATAGCAAAAGAAAGAAGAATCATATTTGCTCCGTATTGGGGACCATTCTCAAAGTAACTTTGAGCCCCATCAAATTATTGAATGTTTAGCTGAGAATTTATTCTTATCTCAGAGGGTTTTCCCCCCTTTTGACTTGTATTTGGTTGAGAGGGAAGAAGAGCTTCCTCCCAGCAAGGAAAATGAACTGTAACTCCAACTTACTCTCTGGCCTGATCCCTGGTGACTTCAGAGGTCATGTCCCAAAAATGCTTTTTTGAAAGGCAACTGGACTTTCTTTGTTTTTCATTGAAGACATTGTGCTTCTCATCTAAAAAGCTTCTTCAGTTCTGTTCTTCTTCAATTGAAAAAGCTTCTTGGATGAGAAGCGAAATGTCTTCAAGGAAAAACCAAGAAAGTCCAGTTGCCTCTTGAAAAAAACACCTTTGGATCAACCATGACCTGGAGGACTGAGAATCTCCGTAGACATTCAGAGGCCACGGAGCATCCCAGAGCGGATTACCAAGGCTTTCTTCAAGGTGGCTTTTTGGATTTTTCTGCTTAGTCCTAGGATTTCCTAGTGGTGTCCTCTCCAAGAACCAGTCTTGGTGTAGCTTTTCAAGACCGGCCAATGATGTGCTGTCACCTGCATGAGTTCTAGGCCTGCCTGAGGCACAAAGGCGGCTGGAAGAGCTCAGGTCAGTCACTATTCTCGGCCCAACTCACCTCACAGGGTTGTTGTTGTAAGGAAGACAGGAGGTGGGAGCATTCTGTACACCATCTTGAGTTGTGCTAAATAAAGGCAGGATATAAATCTAAAATAATTCTTGTTTACGTGGAACAAGAAATGCCAGATGGTCAAGCTGTTTTAGAAAAGGCCACGAGACATTGGTTGCTGGTTGCACACGGCATAATTGAAAAAGCCAAAACAAAACTCTAAAGGAGTCATTGTGTGCTTCATTGACTGCAGAAACCATCTAGATTATGTCAAACTGTGGAAAATGGGATTCCCGGAACATCTCCTTGTCTTCATGAGAAACTACATGGGGCTACCCTTGAAGAGTATTCGGAGACTACAATTGGTGCAAAATGCGGCTGCACGTGCTGTGGTGGGTGTTTCAAGATACACCCATGTAACACCCATACTCCGCCAGTTGCATTGGCTGCCCATTGGTCTCCGGGTACAATTCAAGGTGTTGATCATCATCTTTAAAGCCTTACATGGCTTAGGACCAGGTTACCTCTGGGACCGCATTCTACCTCATACTTCCCTTCGACCGGTCAGGTCCCATAGAGTGGGCCAACTCCGGGTCCCGTCAGTCAAACAATGCCGACTGGTGGGGCCTAGGGGGAGGGCCTTCTCTGTAGGGGCCCCTGCTCTCTGGAACCAACCCCAGAGATCCGAATCATCCCCACCTTGCTGGCCTTTCGAAAAGCCATTAAGACATGGCTCTTCCTGCAGGCGGAGTTATGAGACAATTCACCTCTCAGGTCTCTCCCACGTATGTATGGTTGTTGTATGTTTTTTAATAAATTCTTTTTAAAATTGTTATTAAATCTTTTATATTGTTTAGTGGTTCTTGACATGTTGTATGCCGCCCTGAGTCCCCAAGGAGTAGGGCGGCATATAAGAACTCTAAAATAAAATAAAATAAATAAATAACTCACACAGAAACTTACGAATATGCCACAGAGCAGCAATTGGTAGAGCAGCCATGAAGGTCTTGGAAGAGATATTCAGATGCCATGATGTGACTCTGTACCTACAAAGATCAGGATAAATGGTGTTCTCTGTGGTAAAAGTTGGACTTTGAAGGAGGGGCTAGGAAGAATATTAACACTTTTGCATTTGGAGTTGGAGAAGACGCCTGAGAGTGTCTTAGTCAGCCAAGGAAAAAAACCCAAAGGATCACTGGACCAATCAAGAATTCTCACTCGAGGCGCAAATGACTGGCCTTAAAGTATCCTCCTTTGGAGCCAGTATCTGGAGACCTACGGTAGTTCTCTGGAGAAGCCATTAATACTGGGGCAGGGGGAAGAAAAGAGATGGCCCGCCAGCCTAGAGGTGAATGGGCTCAGTTAGTGTGATGATGGGTACACAGTTGGAAGACCAGAAAGACCAAGTTGGGGACAGATTTCCATGGAGAAAATCCATCTATGTGCTCGCTAGGAGTCAACACAGACTTAGTGATGCGTAATAATAAAAAGTGAATTAAATCTAACCTGAAATAAAGATAAAATGAAAGTAATTGTGGAAGTGTACAAGTTAACCTATTTCCTTATTGCTGAAGTACTCTTAGAGTTTGTATTTTCTTTACTGTTATTACATAGAAACTTTTTCTGCACTTTTTCTGGGCTTTTAAAATTTTAGCCACCAGTTGTCTGTTCTCTTGACCAATGGCAACCAGAATTCCCTGCCACCCTCTTCGTTATGAGCAACCCCCTCCCCAGCAGGTGGGGTAATGCCATCTCCAGACCCCCAGTCTTAGTCTTCTGCCAAGGGCAAGCTCCGCTCAAGAAAAGGGCAGATGCTAGGTTGATAGGTTGAAAGGAGACGGGGGAGGAGAAGCGAGGCCTGGGAACGGCTTCAGTGGCTGGTGGAGCAAAGCCTCAGATGAGGTAGAAGGCTGAGGACTCGCCAGCAGGTCCGACCTGGTTGCTAAGCAACCTCTCTGCAAGATTATGCTGAGAAAGCCTGGGGTCCCCAAGGGGGTGGATACTTTTGCACCCCCCTTTTTTCTTGATTTGATTTTATGCAGTTTAGTGGCGAGAAAAGTAAGGTACTGCTGCATTTAGGCAGGAGAAAGGGACGTGCATAAGCGCACAATTGTGCCTACCGTTCCTGTCCTAATGTACCCGTATATTCATACTTCTTGTATTTGTTTTTACTTTGCTTATAATCATATATGCTTGACAAAACAAACAAACAAACAAACAAACAAACAAATAAATAAATAAATAAACCAAATGCACAGATACAGAATAGGTGACACCTGGTTCAATAGCAGCAACTGAGAGAGATCTAGGTGTCGTACTGGACAACCACTTATGTATGAGCCAGCAATGTGCTGCAACTGCCAAAAAAGCCAATGCAGTTCTAGACTGCATCAACAGAGGGTGAGCATCAAGATCACATGAAGTGATAATACCATTCTATGTGAGACCACACTTGGAATCCAATTCTGGCTCACTACGATAGAAAGAATTTTTTTTTTAAGATTCTGGAAAGTGTGGAGAGAAATACAACAAATGGTTGAGGGAGCTGGGTATGTCTAGCCTATCAAAGAGAAGGATTAGGACTTAGGAGAGACATGTTATCTGTCTTCCAGTACTTGAGGGTCTATCACAGAGAAGAGGAGATTGACTTATTCTCCAAAGCACCTGAGGACAGGACAAGAACTAACAGATGGAAGGTTCTTGAAGAGAGATCCAATCTAGAAATTAGGAGAACTTTTCCGACAGTGAGAACAATTGATCAATGGAACAGCTTACCTCATGGAGTTGTGGGTGCTCCATCACAGGAAGTTTTCAAAATTAGACTGTACAACCATTTGACTGGGATGTTATAAGGCTCCTACCTTGAGTGCAACTGGGGTTGGATTAGAAGATCTTTGAGGTTCCTTCCAGCACTAGGATTCTATAATCTATAAAGAGTTGAGAGAAGAGCAACCAAGATGATTAGGAGACTGGAGGCTAAAACATACGATGAACAGTTGCAGGAACTGGGCATGGCTAGTCTAGTGAAGAGAAGGACCAGGGGACACATGATAGCAGTCTTCCAATATTTGAGGGGCTGCCACAGAGAGGAGGGGGTCAAGCTATTTTCCAAAGCACCTGGAGGCCAGACAAGGAAAAATGGATGGAAACTGATCAAGGAGAGATTCAACCTAGAAATAAGGAGGAACTTTCTGACAGTGAGAACAATCAAGCAATGGAACAGAAGTTGCCTTCAGAAGTTTTGGGAGCTTCATCACTGGAGGCTTTCAAGAAGAGACTGGACTGCTATCTGTCAGAAATGGTGTAGGGTCTGCTTGGGCAGGCAGTTGGACTAGATGACCTACAAGGTCCCTTCCAACTCTATTAATCTGTTTCTGTAATCTATGCCTCGAGTGCCTGGAGCCTTCAGTATTGTGAATTAATCAGAGTTGTGATTAATCAGAGTTTTCTCCACAGAGCTGGGTCCTCACATAATGTGTCCAAAGTAGAATAATTTGGGCCTGGTCATTTGTGCTTGAATGTAAGTTATTACATTGGGTTGATTTCTTAAAATGAATTCTATACATTAGAATATCTTACATCAATCTGTCAGCATTAAAATAAGCCAATATCAAACCTTGGTTATTATGCAATGATTAAAAACTGTAACCAGGATGACTCAAATTATAAATTATAAACCAACATTTATAAAATTGCAATAATTTCTAACAAATTTGCAAATTATAAAAAGGTTAAATATTTTCATTTCATACTAAGAGAAACCTTAACTTTGGATGTGGTATAAATCCATTTATAATCTAAAAATGGCTTCCCCATAGAATTACTGTAAAACCTGTATCAGATTTGTTTTTAAATATGAAATTAGTTTTGACATTGATGCATAAATCCATAACTTAATTTGCCATTCTTTAATACAAAGGATTGTTTATAATTTCTGATGAGAAGCATAGAGAATCCTAGCAGCTGTTACCATAGTCAGTTCAGTAGACTTGGTGAGAATGAAAGCTTTAGTAATATTTAGTAAAAATAAAAAAAAAGTCTTGAAAGAAAAACTCCTGGCAAGAAAGCAACTCCAGGAGAGCATAGCTGGAGAAACCCATGAACTTCGTGGCTGGATCCTCTTGTGAGATGACTCACCATGAGTTTCCCCTCATCCCTGCCCAGTCTTGGTTGACCCAGAGATCACACTCCTCACCCTTGCAACTGTTGGAGTAACTAAGGTGCCAACTGGCCCAGGAGGAAAGTTAAGCTGGAATGGAGACAGAAGGACTGATCTCCAGGAGGGGCAAAATGCAAAGTCAACTGTTGGGTTGGTGTGGCCAACTTCCTCCTCAGTGTTTGCTTTGGGCACTTTTCCTGCAGGGCCATTTTCCCCACAGAAGGGAGAGGTGAGGATACAGTGGTATGTGGGAATGATCTGGAGAACGAAGGGAGGAGAAGCTGCCCAGGCAGTGACTAGATAAAAAGAGAAGGAGGACCCCTCAAATGATTAACCAGCAAAGAAAGAAACTTAAAATGGATCCACCCTAATTGTTAAGATGTTGAGACTCTGGAAAGAGTGCAGAGAAGAGCAACAAAGGTGATTATGGGACTGGAGGCTAAAACATACGAAGAATGGTTGCAGGAATCGACTAGTTTAATGAAAAGAAGGCCCCACGGGTGACATGATAGCAGTGTTCCAATATCTAAGGGGCTGCCACAAAGAAGAGGGGGTCAAATGATTCTCCAAAGCACCTGAAGGCAGGACAAGAAGCAATGGATGGAAACTAATCAAGGAAAGAAGTAACTTAGAACTAAGGAGAAATTTCCTGACAGAACAATTAACCAGTGGAGCAACTTGCCTCAAGAAGTTGTGAATGCTCCAACACTGGAAGTTTTTAGGAAGAGATTGGACAACCATTTGTCTGAAATGGTAAAGGGTTTCCTGCCTAAGCAGGGGGTTGGACTAGAAGACCTCCAAGGTCCCTTTCAATTCTGTTATTCTGTTTTTCTATAAGATGGTTAAAAGCGAGGGCAGGAGATTTGTGCCTTCAAATTGCAAGATTTTGCCAAAGTAGCCTGAGTAGTAAAGTATTAAGATAGAATTAACTCATCTAGTTGTGTTTCCTGTTTGGGCTACCTGGGAAAGCTGACGGGGAACCGAGCCATTTCCTTACTCCAGTGAGGATTGAGGCCAGAAGTGGACCAGAAGAGGGCAGCTTTCTTGGCCTGTCAGTCCAGGCTGTTATAAAAGAGCCAATTAATAAATGCTGTAACAAAGGGAGGGGGAACACAGGAATGCCCACAGCCCCAGTTCTGTTCAGGAAATGCTTGTTCTCTGGCCAGGAGCTCTCACAAGAAGCAAAGTTGGTTGGCACCAAATGGAGGGGATGATTTCCATCCCAACATCAGGCAACAATTGTAAGAATCTGCCCCCCCCCAAATTCCTGTTCAATTTGCCATTCAAAAGACGAGATCACCTCAGTAAAACATTCATGAGGAAGTTTAACATAATAAAAAATTAAACAGGCTTTTGCTATAAAGTATGAAATATTTACAGAGCTGCTGTTAGCTAATTGCATGCAGAAACCACAGAGTCCTTTGGCATCTTGGCTAAGTCATGAGATCAGACGCTGGGATCCATCTTTCAGCCCTGACATTGTATGTGGAAGAGAAGAGCCCAGCCAGATCCTTTGGGGATGAGCAAAATCCCTGCACAAGTTCGGTGGCAACTCTGATCGTGTCATGTTATTGCTTGTTTTTTCATTGCTTGTTTTTTTTAAATCCCATCCTGAATTTTGGAGACACTTAGCCATTCTTTATGGCATTTTGAGGAATGTTTTTATAGAAACCCCTTTTAGAGTACTTTTAAAGTCATTTTTGAAGCATTTTGAGGGTGGTGGTTATGGGATGTGCAGGGAGGGAGAGCCCCCTCTGGTGGAGGGGCCTGCTGTGCTCCTTTTAGGGCTGCTCATTCCCACCTCATGCTCAGCTCTCATCTGTGGCTCCAAGTAGCTGAAACATGTGCAGCAGTTACACTCTGATGGTCTTCAACTCCTCCAATTCTTGGTGAGACAGGGCAAGGGGATTGTCTATCTCAGCCGGTCAAGTCTGGCCCTGGTAGATTGAGCAGAGGAGACTGAGCAACCACCAGTGGTCAAGAAAGCAGGAAGTGGTGAAATTCCCAGCTAGAGGAAGGAGTGAAGGAAAGACACTTGAAATTTATCCAGGGAGGAAGCGACGGAAGCCAGATACCCCCACTCTCCTTAAGATCCTTGAAACCTTTATCTGCCTGTTCACAAGAGAAAGCAGTTGGTCTGGCAAGATTCCTGTAAACAGGCAAGCACCGATAAAGAAACTACTCTAATCACTTTACAGTGTTGTTCGGATTCCTTGTGCCTGTCTTGTCCAATCTGCCTTGTTTTCTCTTGAGATCCAAAGAGCACTATGCGTTCTTCTCAATGCTTCCTCCAGCGGGAAGGGAATGAGGAGAGAGTTGGCCTAAGTGGTACGTAGCTTAGACAAAACAAAATTGAGGGAAGGATACTTCAGACACAAATGCCAGGAGCAGTCTGAGAAATGGATTAAATTGCACCGAACACGCCAGGCTGCTCTTAATAATGGAGTTGGATCAACCCCCCGAGCCTTCTTGCTGATTTACAAATATTGATAATAATGTCATTCCATAGGCAAGAGAATGGAGGTAGAATTTGCTCCCTGAGTCCAGAGGGAAAGAGTAAAGGTTCTGCTGCTGCTGCTAATGACGAGGATGATGGTTTTCCGTGACTAGGAAAAGCATCATAATCATTGTTAGCAGCAGTAGCAAAGCTGGAGTAGAACTTGGTTGAATGTCATCCAATGGGGAAATGGGAGGAGGCAGTTAAGAAGGGAAGAAGAGGCTTGTAACCATGTTGGTCAGAAATTAGTACTGTAACAATGGCTTGTATTCATTTGTGGGTCAACGTGTAGAAATCTAGCACCTACCCTTCTCCTAGAAGAATGAAATATTTTGAGAAATATTAAAAAGGCAGACTATTATATTTCCCTGGATGAGAAATGGAGACACATGTTTTTTTTAGAAGCAGGAAGCAGACTCACTCTTAATAGCCCCCACCTTTCTTAACAGCCCTCAGCAGATGTCAGCACTTAAAGAGATAGATAGCTCTATTCATAAGCAAATTCCCTGCAGCAAGGTCTGAACAAAGATAGGGTTAGCCCTCAGCCACAATAGGAATTGCCCAACAAGCCTCTTCATTGCATCAGCCCAAACCTCAACCAAACTTAGCTCAGACAACTCCTAGGATTTGTACATGGCAACATGGGAGTCTGACAACAGCCTACAGAATACATGTTCTTGCACAGGAACAGGAAGCTCAAATGCAAAGCCCAAGAGAAGGTATAAATGCCCTTCACTCTCAACTCCATGTGGTCAGCTACCCAGAACCACCCATGTGCTTCTGCTTCATCAATAAATGGACCCTCTTTCCAATCAACCTCCAGCCTCCATTTTGTCTCCAGTGCCTTTCTCCTGGCTTGGAACTGGACCTGAATATTTCTTCCAACAAACACAAAGGTCCAAATATCATCCCCATGGTGCCATAGACACTAGAAGCAGCTTGGGCCTCTCTGCAGGCAAAGGAAGCCCACTGAACTACACTTGTTTGGATAAACCCATCAGCGTTAGTGGTCTTCCCTCACTGACAAGAGGAGCCTTAGCCCAATCTATTTCCAACCCTGCAACCTCTCAACCTGAGGCTAAAGACAGGCTAAAGGAGAAGACTGTGAGTCCCAGTGGCCATGCAGGGAAGTGGCTGAAGTCTGATCTCCATGAAGGGCCACCTGGACAAGTGGTGGGGGACTATCTGGGTCCTTTCCAATTCTAAGATTGTATCAGTGGTTCCCTGACCAATAATGATTCAGAAAACATTTATGAATACAAACAGCTACAAAGGTATTACATTAAGTGCTGTCAAGGATCCCTGACAAAGCTAAAGGAAACCCTTCATCACACAGGGAGAACTTTGTTATATTTGAGATTTCCCTGAAGGTTGTGGAAATTGCTCTAAAGGTGTGCTGAAGTGAAGTGAAAGCTCTATTTACAGCTCTGAAGAATGGCCACTCAAAGGTGAAGACTTTTTTCTTGGATAAGAAGAGGGCAAAAAGGCTTTGAAGACAGATGTGGGCAGTTGGCCATGGCTCCGAGAAGAAGAAGAAGAAGAAGAAGAAGAAGAAGAAGAAGAAGAAGAAGAAGAAGAAGAAGAAGAAGAAGAAGAAGAAGAAGAAGAAGAAGAAGAGGAAGAGGAAGAGGAAGAGGAAGAGGAAGAGGAAGAGGAAGAGGAAGAGGAAGAGGAAGAGGAAGAGGAAGAGGAGGAGGAGGAGGAGGAGGAGGAGGAGGAGGAGGAGGAGGAGGAGGAGGAAGAGGAGGAGCCCATCCATCAACTGCAGAAAAGGAGAGCCTCTTGAAGGCAGGCTGGGATTAGGCTGGGCCTTTGGGTGCTTCCTTGAGGTTTTTCACAATCTCACATGGATAAAGCGATCAAAGCTCATGGGGACAACAACTGAAGGAACCACAACTGGAGAAGACCAACTCCAGACGATCTCCTGGAAAGGAGGGGAAGATTGAAATTTGGGGAGTCCATCTGGATTTATTGTGCTGATTAGTTCTTGGTTTAAGTTGGCCTCCTTTTTACAGTACACACTGTAACTTATGTTCTAAGCTGCCATGAGTTGAGATGAGTGGAGGAAATACAAATTTAACAAACCACCTTAATAATCTATCTCAGGGGTGTCGAACTCGATTTCATTGAGGGCCACATCAGGAGTGTGTTTGACCTTGGGGGGCTGGGGAGGGTGTGGCCAGACGAGCACAAGCTTGACGTCACTTATGTCGGGGGCACCTGTGGTGGCCCGAGCGCTCTGCCAGCAAAAATGGGCTCCCAAGCTCCGTTTCAGCTGCGATGACCTCCTGGAACCCTCTGCCAATGAAAATGAAGCTTGAGAGGGCTGCACACAGCCCTCCCCAGCTCGTTTTCATTGTCAGAGACACTGCGGGCTGGTCCTTCGCTGTTTCCAGAACGGCCCCGCGGGCCAGATCTAAGCACCCCATGGGCCAGATCCGGCCCCTGAGTTTGACACCCCGATCTATCTTGTCAGTGTCTGTCTTTTTTCAAAAGGCCTTCATCTTGTTGTGGACAACATCCTATCATAGTTAAAACATAGTGCAAAGCAGCTGATCATTTATGTTGTTGGTTTTAGCTCTGAGCTTGCCGATTTGGTTGCAAACATTTTGTCACCATTTGAGGAGAGGTCGTCAGTGAGTTTTGAATTGTGCTCGTCTGTCAGAACACAGGTCTTTAAATATCTTTTTTAAAAATTTATTTAAAGATATTTAAATACCTGTGTTCTGACAGACGAACACAATTCAAAATGCACTGAAGATGTCTCCTCGAATGGGGATGAAACGTTTGCAACCAAATCGCCAAGCTCAGAGCTCAAACCAACAACAGCGGAGGTTGTGAGAGCCCCAACACTTGCGACCTTCAAGGGGAGACTGGACTGCCATCTGTCTCAAATGATGTAGGATCTCCTGCTTGAGCAGAGGGTTGGACTAGATGACCTACAAGGTCCCTTCCAACTCTAATAATAAATCTAAATCTAAATCTAAACTACCAACCTGAGCTACTAATATTCAAAGACATTTCAGATGATAATTTCCTTCTTTTTTTAAAAAAAGAAAGTTTAAATAGAGCTCACATACTGGTATAAGATTCAAAGATATTTGTGAAATGTAAGAAATGTAGTTACAGAAAATGAGGGGGAAATCCTTTTCAATGATCAAAACGTTTTAAATGTTTTTTTTTTACTATATAACAACTAGTTCTTATAGCATTATATTCTCAAGTGCTGCTTTTAAGAAAAATAGGATATTCTGCTAGACTAGAGAGCTTTAATTTTAATTTCCTGTTTAAATGGTAGTGAATAGAGATACTTGGCAACTATCTCCATATGGCAAGAAAATGGAAAGATAACACCTATCCACTCTAGACAACTTCAAATCACCAGGACCAGATGGACTACAGCCCAGAGTTCTGAAGGAATTGGCAGATGTGAACTCAGAACCATTGTACCATATCTTTCAAAGATCCTGGAAACTACCAGAGGACTGGAAAAGAGCTGATGTGGTGCCAGTCTTCAAAAAAGGAAAAAAAATGGATCCAGGAAACTACAAAGCGATCAGCCTGACATCAATACCTGGGAAGATCTTAGAAAAGATAATTAAGCAACAAATAAAAATTAAGCAAAAAACTAAAAACAAGCAAAGCTATTGCTGGAAGCCAACATAGCTTTGTCAAAAATAGATCATGCCAGACAAACCTTATTGCACTTGGCAAAGTGGCCAGTGAAATGCTATGGACATAGTATGCTTGGATTACAGTGAGGCATTTGACAGAGTAGACCACAATCTATTTCTTTGTAAGACAGAAAAATGTGGGATAGACAGCATGGCCACCAAATGGATTCATAACTGGCTCATCAACCACGCTCAAAGGTCCTAAATGGAACTATATCTACATGAAGAGAAGCAGGCGGTGGGATTCCCCAAGGTTATCTGACCTAAGTATAGCTCACAAAATTATCTGCCACAATGTCCTACCTGTTAATGACTACATCAGCTTCAATCGCAACAATACACAAGCTCACAATAGATACAAACTTAATGTGAACCGCTCCAAACTTGATAGCAAAAAATTCGACTTCAACAACAGAGTTGTCTATGCCTGGAACACTTTACCTGACTCAGTAGTTTCTTCCCCAAACCCCAAAAACTTTAACCTTAGATTATCTACCATCGACCTCACCCCATTCCTAAGAGGTCGTTAAGGGGCGTGCATAAGCGCACAATCGTGCCTACCGTTCCTGTCCTAATGTACCCATATATTCATACTTCTTGTACTCATAATCATGCTTGTTAAATAAAAAATAAATAAATTAAATAAATTTAAAAAAGGTTGCTTCTTAGGCCCAGTACTCTTCAACATCTTCATCAATGATTTAGATGAGGGGATAGAAAGGGAACTAACAAATTTGCAGACAATGTCAAACTGGGGGGGGGGGGGGGAGATAGCCAACACTTTAGAAGATAGTCTTAAGATAGTCTTAAGAGCCGAGGTGGCGCAGCGGTTAGAGGCAGTACTGCAGGCCACTTTAGCTGACTTTGATCTGCAGGTCAGCGGTTCAAATCTCACTGGCTCAGGGTTGACTCAGCCTTCCATCCTTCCGAGGTAGGTAAAATGAGGACCCAGATTGTTGGGGGCAATATAAATATACATTGCTTACTGGTGTAAACCTCTTAGAGAGTGCTTGCACTGCGAGGCGGTATATAAATCTCATAAATAAATAAATAAAGATACAGAAGGATGTTGACAGATTTGAACACTGGACCCTATGCAACAAAATGCAATTTAGTGGCGAGAAAAGTAAGAAGACCTCCAAGGCTCCTTCCAGCTCTGTTATTTCATTATTCTGATCTTCTTCTTCTCCTCCTCCTCCTCCTCCTCCTCCTCCTCCTCCTCCTCCTCCTCCTCCTCCTCCTCCTCCTCCTCCTCCTCCTCCTTCTCCTTCTCCTTCTTCTTCTTCCACAGCTCATGTCAAACTTCAATCTCTCAGCCCTAAAAGCAGTGACAGGACTGGAGCACTTTGGGCTCCCATGTGAAAACTGAAGCTACGGAGAGCAGTGAGCAAAAGGTGGGACTAGATGTCCTCTAGGTTCCCTTCCCACGCAATGTTTCCATACAGTTCATCTGCAATTCGGCTTGAACCAACTTCACTGGAGCCATCTTGCTGAAAATATCCCAAGCTTCAGATAAACTCAGAGCCAAAATCCCGGCTTCCTCCCCCTCCCCCCTCTCCCCTCCCTTCCCCCCCTTCCCCAACTTTGGCTCCATTTGTTCCAGTAGCATCCTGAGTTCTCCCTCCAGGATGTGTGAGCCATTGAAATGCAATTGAACTGCATGCGCTGAGGAGGGCTGTGGTCCATGAAAACTTATGCCATAATAAATATGTTAGTCTTTAAGGTACTGTACCACACTCTCCCGTATATTGGCTTTTATTAAGGCTATTGCAGAAAATAAACACAGCTTCTGCTCCAGAGACAGAATATTCCACAATTCTGTGTTTATCCTGGTTGTACTTCTATAGTTATGCTTGCAATCATGCAATCTCCCTCCCTCCCTTCCCCTCCCTTCCGCCCCCCCCTGCACACATTCGAACAGCTGGAAAAATTAGTCCATTAAACATGCCTTGGAGTAAAAAGATTACAAGACACATTAAAAAACTAAAAGAGCCCTTTGTTCAGCTACTTCTCCTGCTGTTGCATTTGAATAAAATCATCAGAGGCAAGAAGGGAGGAATAAACCTAACAAAAGGCAAAGAGGTTCCCATGGAAAATGAATTAAAAGCACCTTAAAATTCTACAGTTTCTTAGCCCACCAGTGCCAGAAGCGGCAGAATACACTATAGATTGGGGCTGACTAAGATGGAGACGAGAAAGGATTTTCCATAAAATGTGGGAAAAGATCCCAGCCTGCGAGAGGGATTCTTCTGTTCACACACTCTAATTTCTGTCTGTATTTGCATGTATAATAGGCACATACTGTATTTGTGTGCCAGGCTTGTACTTTTTCAATTTCCTCTGAAGAGGAAGAATTGGGAGGAGAGAATATGCAGAAATGAAACAAAGCTTGTAAAAAGCACGTGATGATTTTGTATGAATCTAAAGAGCTGGACTACTTTTAGAAAAAGAAGGCACCCCTAGGAGACAGCCACCGAAACCCAAAACTTCCCCGTCGTCAGGCCTTTGAGCTCCTGCCCTGCCAGGCTGGTCAGTAGAAACAATCAACCCTTAAAGCTTCTTGGAGGAGAAGTGAAATAGCTTCTAATTCTTCCTCCTCTAGGAAAAAGCAGCCCAGTTGCCTTTTTGAAAAGCACCTCTGAGACCATCAGCCATTAACTTTGGAATTGTCTTTCCTTCTCTGGGATTGTCACGTGGTGAATATTGCCAGTTGTATGTACAGTCAGGTCCAGAAATATTGGGACATCGACACAATTCTAACATCTTTTGCTCTATACACCACCACAATGGAGTTGGAATGAAACAAACACAATGTGCTTTAACTGCAGACTGTCAGCTTTAATGTGAGGGTATGTACATCCAACTCAGGTGAACGGTGTAGGACTTACAGCAGTTTCCATATGTGCATCCCACTTGTTAAGGGACCAAAAGTAATGGGACAGAATAATAATCATAAATCAAACTTTCTCTTCTTAATACTTGGTTGCAAATCCTTTGCAGTCAATCACAGCCTGAAGTCTGGAACGCATAGACATCACCAGACGCTGGGTTTCATCCCTGGAGATGCTCTGCCAGGCCTCCACTGCAACCGTCTTCAGTTCCTGCTTGTTCTTGGGGCATTTTCCCTTCAGTTTTGTCTTCAGCAAGTGAAATGCATGCTCAATGGGATTCAGGTCAGGTGATTGACTTGGCCATTGCATAACATTCCACTTCTGTCCCTTCAACAATTCTTTGGTTGCTTTTGCAGTATGCTTTGGGTCATTGTCCATCTGCACTGTGAAGCGCCATCCAATGAGTTCTGCAGCTTTTGGCTGAATGTGAGCAGATAATATTGCCCGAAACACTTCAGAATTCATCCTGCTGCTTTTGTCAGCAGTCACATCATCAATAAATACAAGAGAACCAGTTCCATTGGCAGCCATACATGCCCACGCCATGACACTACCACCACCATGCTTCACTGATGAGGTGGTATGCTTAGGATCATGAGCAGTTCCTTTCCTTCTCCATACTCTTCTCTTCCCATCACTCTGGTACAAGTTGATCTTGGTCTCATCTGTCCATAGGATCTTGTTCCAGAACTGTGAAGGCTTTGTTAGATGTTGTTTTGCAAACTCTAATCTGGCCTTCCTGTTTTTGAGGCTCACCAATGGTTTACATCTTGTGTTGAACCCTCTGTATTCTCTCTGGTGAAGTCTTCTCTTGATTGTTGACTTTGACACACATACACCTACCTCCTGGAGAGTGTTCTTGATCTGGCCAACTGTTGTGAAGGGTGTTTTCTTCACCAGGGAAAGAATTCTTCGGTCATCCACCACAGTTGTTTTCCGTGGTTGTCTGGGTCTTTTGGTGTTGCTGAGCTCACCAGTGGGTTCCTGCTTTTTGAGAATGTTCCAAACAGTTGTTTTGGCCACGCCTAATGTTCTTGCTATCTCTCTGATGGGTTTGTTTTGTTTCTTCAGCCTAATGATGGCTTGCTTCACTGATAGTGAAGCACTGATAGAGCTCTTTGGATCCCATCTTGAGAGTTGACAGCAACAGATTCCAAATGCAAATAGCACACTTGAAATGAACTCTGGGCCTTTTATCTGCACATTGTAATTGGGGTAATGAGGAAATATCACACACCTGGCTATGGAACAGCTGAAAAGCCAGTTGTCCCATTACTTTTGGTCCCTTAACAAGTGGGATGCACATATGGAAACTGCTGTAAGTCCTACACCGTTCACCTGAGTTGGATGTACATACCCTCACATTAAAGCTGACAGTCTGCAGTTAAAGCACATTGTGTTTGTTTCATTCCAACTCCATTGTGGTGGTGTATAGAGCCAAAGATGTTAGAATTGTGTCGATGTCCCAATATTTATGGACCTGACTGTATATGCAGGGTGATGCATCCCTATTCTAATATTATGGTACATTCCATTATAAGCAGAACACATGATGTGATCTGCGCATGTGTGCATTCCTGATTCTCCATTACTCTCTTGTGGTTTGGCTCTGACCAGAACGGTCGCATTTAATTAGCAAGAATGTAACTATTCAGAATTTATTGTTTTTGTACCGAAATAAATATTTTCTATTAGACTTTTAATCTCGGTTTCATTTCTAACTATCTGGATTCCAAGAAAAGATCCACATCGCCTCTGTGAGATTTATTCTCACCTTAACAGGGATGGAGAGTGATGTGCAGTAAGTAGCTCAAGTGCGCTTTTGGCTGTGGGAAACTGCAGCCCAAGTCTTCGCTGTGGTTCAGGATCTTCCCGGCATACAGCCATGGCTGAGGCCTGCTCAGCCTCGCCTGCATCTGCCTCCTAGGAGAGTTTCAAGGCTAAATGTCACTTGGAGGAAATCTAAATCAGACACAAATGTCAAGCATAACTGTAAGGTCCAGTGTAGTGCTGGAGAAATTGTGCGTTGTTCCAGTCAAATAAAAAAATCAAGGAATGTAGCTCGTGACTACGCGCCCAAACCCCTCATATAATAAATAATTCATTTATTATGAATTTAAAAACCCAGATAGTGATTCTAGGCAATTCCGAAGCCCAGCTTAAACAGTGATAAAACAGGAAAACAGGAAAAGATTGTACTAAGCAGCACATACCCCAGACTGGATTTGCAGGGCAGCCAGATACAAGAATGAAATATGAAAAGTGGAAGAGAATAAAAAGATCTATACTGCAACCAATTTTGGTTACCGTACTACAAAAAAGATGTCGAGATTTTGGAAAAAGTTCAGAGAAGAGCAACTAAAATGATCAAAGGCCTGGAGACTAAACCATAAGAAGAACGGCTGCAGGTTTTGGGTCTGGCTAGTCTAAAGAAAAGAAAAATTAGGGGTGACATAATAGCAGTATTCCAGTATTTGAGGGGCTGCCACAAAGAAGAGGGGGTCAAATTATTCTCCAAAGCACCAGAGGGCAGGACAAGAAACAATGGTTGGAAACTGATCAAAGAGAGAAGCAACTTGGAATTAAGGAGAAACTTCCTAACAGTGAGGACAATTAACCAGTGGAACAGCTTGCCATCAGAAATCGTGGGTGCTCCATCACTGGAGGTTTTTAAGAAGAGACTGGACAGTCACCTGTCTGAGATGATATAGGTTCTCCTCCAGGAGCAAAGGACTGGACTAGAAGACCTCCAAGGTCCCTTCCAGTTCTATTCTATTCTATCTTCCCAGCCTCTGAGAAATAGCAGGCATCAGGTTTGGCGGAGAGAGCTCTTAAACCAGGGGCCTGTTGGAGGCCTTTCCCCTTCCTCCCCCTTCCCTACTGTGTTACCATAGCCCTAGCCCAGACACCAAGCCCTTCCGTCTCAAGAGGTACAGTCCTGCTATGGCCCCCGTGGATCATGATACACTTTGGAGGAAATTATGCGGGTGTGATAGACCAGCCTTAGAATCTAAGAATCATTCTTATGAGCCACCAAGAGTCCTCACATGACATAGGTGGCCATATAAGTCCTCAAGAATAGAATACTTTATTGGCCAAGTGTGATTGGATACACAAGGAATTTGTCTCCGGTACATAAGCATACATCTTTGATGTATACAAGAGTTACACTAATATCAAAGAAATTTTGGAATATAATCTTTAAAGAAAGGATGCTAACGGAGGGACAAAATGAAATGTGAATAACAAAAATTTAAATAATGTTGAAGAAACAGTGACGGATAACAGTACAGCTATCTCACATTAAGTGTTGAATTTTCCTGTGGCAAGTTTTCCCACAGTGAGTTGGGCTCATTGAATTGACACACACATCAAATTGGCTGGGTGAGTTGAGTGGTTGAGTTGACTGGGGCAAATTGGCTGTGGTGAGCTGGCTGTGGCGAGTCGAACATGGCGAGTTGTCCTGTACCAATGCCAAGGGACTCTCAAGAGTCTACTCCAACACCACAGTTCGAAAGCATCAATTCTTTGGTGCTTAATCTTCCTTATGGTCCAACTCTCAGAGCCATACATTACTAGTGGGAAAGTTATAGCTTTGACCATATAACAGGATATAGTGTCTTGGTTTGCCCCTTACCTTAGGCTAGGCTCCAGTGGGATTTTGCAATTTGTGATATTGTCTTAATAAGTTGTGAGAACCAGGACATCCAGTTTATTGGTGGGGCACAGCAAGTTGTGAAACTGC
The DNA here is from genome assembly GCA_023053685.1 of Diadophis punctatus similis. NCBI lineage: Eukaryota > Metazoa > Chordata > Lepidosauria > Squamata > Dipsadidae > Diadophis > Diadophis punctatus. The sequence goes on along the minus strand of JALIGW010000014.1, from coordinate 17,145,946 downwards.
AACTGTGCCTTGTTAACTGGATTAGAATCAGGGTTAGTGTGAAAACCAGGCAATGAGTAGCTATGAGCAGATCTGTACCAGAGCTCTCCTGACAGACCATAGAAATTAAACAGGATGAACCAGGCAGCATCTGAAGTACCCCATTTTAAGCCAAAGACTTCTGCCAAATTGGCAAATGGCACGAGAAATCAACTGACTGAAGCACCTTCTGTAGACGAGATCATTTCCATCAGTCTTTGCTGTCCGTGCACAAGTCATAAAAGCTCAATGGCAGGAGTTGCATCTGTCTCCATATAGTGCAGATTATAAACATAGAATAATAGGGTTGGAAGGGACCTTGGAGGTCTTCTAGTCCAACCCCCCTCCCAAGCAGGAGACTCTACATCATTTCAGACAAATGGTTGTCCAGTCTCTTCTTGAAAACCCCCAGGGACGGAACACCCACAATTTCTGAAGGCAAGCCATTCCACTGCTTAATTGTTCTCACTGTCAGGAAGTTTTTCCTTAAGTCCAGCTTGCTTCTCTCTTTAATTAGTTTCCATCTGTTGCTTCTTGTCAGGTGCTTTGGAGAATAGGTTGGTCTCTTTTTCTTTGTGTTAGCCCTTCAAATATTGGAAGACTGTTGTCATCTCACCCCTAGTTGTATCCTGTTCAGGGTACTTCACTTTAGGAAGGCCATGAACCAACTGGAGATTGTCCATAGGAGCAGCATCCAGAAGATGAGGGGCCAGGAAGGACATAGCCGAGTAAGTAAGAGCCATGGTGGCGCAGCGGTTAGAGGCAGGTACTGCAGGCCACTTTAGCTGACACTGATCCGCAGGTCAGCAGTTCAAATCTCACCGGCTCAAGGTTGACTCAGCCTTCCATCCTTCCGAGGTAGGTAAAATGAGGACCCAGATTGTTAGGGGCAATATAAATATACAGTACATTGCTTACTGGTGTAAACCGCTTAGAGAGTGCTTGCACTGTGAGGCGGTATATAAATCTCACAAATAAATAAATAAACAAACAAACAAACAAACAAACAAACAAACAAACAAACAAACAAACAAACAAACAGCTAGCTAGCTAGCCAAGAGGGAAGGTTGGGGGCACTGCATGTCTTTAGCCATAGCCAGAAGAGAAGAGCTTTGGGAGACAGGATCACTTTCTTCATGTATCTGAAGGACTGTTCTGTAGGTCTAGAAGGAAGGCAAGAAACAAGGGGCTTAAACTATATCAAAGTAGATTTTGGTTGGCCATTGGAAGAATGTCCTCATGGTAAGAGCTAACCCAGGAAGAGATGGGTTGTCTTTCCATCTTTGAACCAACTCTGTAGAGCCATCAGTTCTGAGGCTGTAGTTTGGATTCCTGTTCTGAGAAGGAATTGAATTAGATCATCTCACAGGACCTTCCCAAGCCTTCCATGTTAGGACTGTGGTAGAATACTTTTCTTATTTACCATCTTGGTTTGGCTTAAAAATCATGCCCTTCTCCAAGGTATTGGTGGCAATAACAAACAAAACCTTTACTAGAATTAAATTTGTGTTATATAAAACTCCCCTCTCCTTTTTTTTTTTTAAAATGGATTTGTATGAACATTGGCAACTTTCCATCAGTGTCTGTTGGACTGCTATCCTAAATCATCTTGGAGAGACCAAAGCAGAAGAGGCACCTGTGACTGTCCACTGCGATATCAGAGGAAGAAAGCCCCTTGGATTCAGAGGAGGGGGCAAATGTTGCATTTAAATAAATCGATTTGTGAACATACAAACAAGAGAAACAAAATGCCCTAAACTTCCCCATCAGTCCAATGAATAATTAAAGGGAGGCAAATGAATTCTTGGAGGTGATTCATTTGAAATATCAGGCCCCAAACCAACTTTTGTATAATCAAGGTTGTAATTTCAGATTTAATTTCTCTTGCCTCTCCTGGACTCCTCTGGGCACAGCTCCATAAATCTGCTTTGCTCCCTAAGGGGAAATTACACGTTAGGTTAAAGGGGATTGCATTTTAAAAATAGCAGCTCTTTGTGTGTGTGTGTGTGTGTGTGTGTGTGTGTGTGTGTGTGTGTGAGAGAGAGAGAGAGAGAGAGAGAGAGAGAGAGAGAGAGAGAGAGAGAGAGAGAGAGAGAGAGGAGCTTTAACCCTTTCCTCCTGTGTTTGAATGGGAAACCAAATCGATCCCTCTGAATGTAATTACCAGCTGAATCATTTTTGCTGCTAGGAAAGAAAACAGTTCTCCTTCCCAAACAAGGATTTCCGCTGGAGTCCTGGCACGTCATCGCAGCTGCCTGCCTCTGCATCTTGTTTGGCTTGTTGGTTTGCTCTTCAGTAACTGCTGGGATGCCTAAGAAAACAGCCACCGGCATCTCAGGATTGGCCTGTGAATCCCAGGCGCCTGCTGAGCGGCAAGCCCGTCCCTCCGGCTGCCCTAAGTTGCCAGGTTTGGAGCAGACTTGCCCAGGATGCCACCGCCAGGCTGCCAGCTGGCTGGGCGGGGTCCAGTTTGGATGCCAAGGCCCAGAGGCCTCTTGGTGCTCAAGAAAGAACAGCGTCGGTTGTTGAATATCCCGAAAGAGGATCTGCCCTGGTGCTCCATTCGGTCAAACCATTGTAGAAAGGTAGCACCCACCCCTTTTAGAAGAATGAAATATTTTAGGAAATATTACAAAGGCAGAATATTGTATTTTCCCTAAAGGAGAAACGTGTTTCTAAAGACAGAAACTCAGAGCTTCAGCTCCCTGCCCCCAGCAGATATTTGATGCCCATTGAGAAGGACTGGACCAGCCTATCTACAAGACAAAAGACCTTCAGCTCCAGGATGATGGGATTATCCTTCAGGGCAAAGCCATTCAGCCAATAGAAACTGCATAACAAAGCCCCTTCATTGCATCAGCCCAAGTTTCAACCAAGCTTGACTCAGATAACCTACAAAATCAGCTATGAGCCCTGCATAGCCCCATGGGAGTCTGACAGCAACCAATAGAATACATGCCCTTGCCACAGGAACAGGAAGCTCAAGGGCAAGGCCCAAGAGAAGGTATAAATAACCCCCCCTCTCTTTCCACTCCATGTGTTTAGCTGCACCAGAACCACAAACCCATGTGGTCCTGTCCATCAATAAACCATCTTTCCAATCAGCCTCCATGTTTCCAGTGTCTTTCTCCCCAGTTGGAATGGAACCAGATGGATATTTAGATTTAGATTTATTTAGATTTATTATTAGAGTTGGAAGGGACCTTGTAGGTCATCTAGTCCAACCCCCTGCTCAAGCAGGAGTTCCTACACCATTTGAGACAGATGTCAGTCCAGTCTCTCCTTGAAGGTCACAAGTGTTGGGACTCTCACAACCTCCGCTGGCAAGCTGTTCCACTGGCTGATCGCTCTCACCGTCAGAAAGTTTCTCCTCACTTCCAGGTTGAATCTCTCCTTGGTCAGCTTCCATCCATTATTCCTTGTTTGGCTTTCTGGTGCCATAGAGAACAGCCTGCCCCCCTCCTCTCTGTGGCATCCTCTCAAGTATTGGAACACTGCTATCAATTTCTTCCAACACCAACACCAACACCAGGGGGGCCTCCTCAAGAGAAGCCATTGCCAAGACACATCAGTGGTACACTTGCCCCGAGAGACCTGTGGGTTGCTGAGCCAGGAAGATCCTTCCATAGATGGGGACTGTGAAAAGAATAGGGACCCTCATCATTTCTCACCAGCAACTGCCAATTTTGTTGAATTGTGTCAGTTTCTGAGCTGAGCTAGAGAGAGAGGAGTGCCTTCTGCCCCATATCTGAGAACATGGAGAGGCTGGAACAGAGGACACAGATCCCATCCCAGGGTCCTTCTCTCCTCATCTTGCCTTGTCTGAAGAGCCTGCAACCAGGCAAATGGCCTCAGACCTCCCTCTCTGGCTCCCCATAAATGGGCATGTTCAGAGGCAGAGAGTGGGAGAGCAGCTGGATCCGGCCTCAAATAGTGCGGAAATCCCAGGAAAAGCCACCCCAGCACAGAGCCTGAGTGGAGGGACCCCTCCCTTGATTATCCTTTGGCCACCCTTGGCATCTGCTTCACCTTTTCTGAGTCTTTCTACATAGAGGCAAAAATAATATTGAAATAGGCAAAAAAACCAACAACACCCAAACAGTTTGCAGAAACTGGGTATGTCTAGTTTAATGAAAAGAAGGACTAGGGGAGACATGATAGCAGTGTTCCAATATCTGAGGGGCTGCCACAGAGAGGAGGGGGCCAACCCATTTTCCAAAGCACTAGAAAGGAAAACGAGAAACAATGGATGGAAACTGAACAAGGAGAGAAGCAACCTGGAATTAAGGAGAAACTTCTTAACAGTGAGAACAATTAACCAGTGGAACAACTTGCCTTCAGAGAGGGTAGAGGGTCTCCTGCTTGAGCAGAGGGTTGGACTAGAAGATCTCCAAGATCCCTCCCAACTCTATCGCTCTATGTTCTATCCAGGGGCGGGTTGCTCACTTACCTCGCTGCCGGAGCCATGCGCGCATCTCCACGCTTCGGGGGGCGCGCGCTCGCTACGCGCATGTGCCCCCTCGCGTGATTTTGCTTCTGATTTTGCAGAGGTGGCGCAGTGATTAAAAGCAGCACTGCAACCTTCAGCTGATTGCTAGTTCAGCAGTTCAGCAGTTCAAATCTCACCAGGCTCAAGGTTGACTCAGCCTTCCATCCTTCTGAGGTCAGTAAAATGAGGACCCAGATTGTTGGGGGCAATATGCTGAACTCTGTAAACCGCTTAGAAAGGGCTGTAAAGCACTATGAAGCGGTATATAAGTCTAAGTGCTATTGCTATTGCTATTCTGCGCATGCGCGGAAGCAAAATTGCGCCAAAATCTTGTGAGGGGACGTGCGTGTGCATGAGATTTCGGTGCGATTTTGCTTCCGCGCATGCGTGGAGGCAAAATCTCACCGAAATCTCTCTCTCGCACGCATCCCCTCGTGAGATTTCAGCACGATTTTGCTTCTGCGCATGCGCAGAAGCAGAATCGACCCAAAATCACCGGAAAAAATGGCGATGCGCCAGGTGGACCGGCAGAGAGGGCTCTGGAGCGGTTGCGCAATCCGCCGCTCCCTACTGGAGCTGCGCACCGGGCAGCTCTGGCAGGAACCCACCTCTGGTTCTATCCTAGGAATGGGAGCTGTGGTTAAGCTGTGAAGAGCCTGTGTAGACATTCCAGAGGGGCAAAGACCAGCCCTGGCCCCCCTCTCGCCTGCACATGTCCTGGTTCTACTCAAGAGTTGGGACAAGAAAGCGTTTCACAGGACGAGCTCCGGGGTTCTGGGCAAAGCTTCAGTTCATGTGTGAATCATTTAGGAGTGACTGGATGTCACAAATAGCATAAAGGGATGAGAAAACGGATTGTGTTGAGAAGGCTCAATACTTCGGGGAGGCCTTTTTTTATTTCTTACCCAAACTGAAATGAGCTTTTGCAAATAATGAGCCGAATTCATACATGCTTTCCTTCAGATGGCCTCATTGTTCGGCTCTTAAGGATGCCGAGCCGATGGTGTGAACCGTTTCAGTTCAAGGCCTTTCAGCTCTTTTCAGTCGGGCAACAATGCGGCTGACATGAGCCTTTGATGATCCACTCATGCGGCCACTCCTCACTTAATGTTTCAGTCATTGAATAGGGCACAGGCGTGCATGGACTAGTGCTGAGGAGTGACTCGTCTACCCCGGCAGGAGGAGGAGGAGGGGGAGGTGGCGGCTTCCAGTCTGCTGTTTGGGCAGGTTTTTACTCAACTTCACAGCATTACTGATGTTAATTGCTGAATTAAGTGCCTGGCAGACCAATTAATCCTCCTTGGCAATCAGTTGGGCCTTTAGATCAAAATACCAGCAAACTGCCTTGGCCCGGTTCCAGGCTCACTCAAAACAGGCTTCATTCTTGGCTGGGGCAGCAACCTTGTTTCGGACAGGATTGCCCCCCCTCCTCCCCAGCCACAAGTGGCAGAAGAAAGCCAAAGCCAGTTGGCTTCCCTTGCATTTCCAAGAGAGATGGCCGCTCCCCCCCTCCACACAAGGATCTGTCCAGGCTGAAAGGGGGGTGGGAGGGGGAGGAGAGTGGATTCAGGGGCAAAGTACAGTTTCCACATGCCTTGAGCGGGGGTGGGGTGGGGTGCGGGCATTCCCTTGTTTGCCTCCCCAAGAAAAAACTGCCCAAATGGGGCCACCAAGAACAGACTAGTAGAGAAAACATCTGTGAGGAAACAACGGCAACCCCATGAGTTAAAAGAAAAAGAAAGAAAAGAAATTGAGGTGTAAATAAAAGTAAGATGTTGTCGGAGCATGTCGCCCCCTCCCTCCCTCCAAACGAAGGAGAACAAATGGGGGAGGGAGAGGTCTTTCAAAGAAGCATCAAAGGGCAGCTTGGAGAGGCTTTAATTAACCTGACATTTGCTGGGAGACAAAGTGCCAAGCACCGTCTTGTCTTTTTGGGATAATTTCTGACTTGTCTGCATGAGGAAGAGGGGGAGGGTACCAGAGGACCAGTTATCAGCCATATAATACTAATCAGGAGGGCGGATCTGGTTGAGGGACAGGAGAAAGCAGGACCATTGGGGGAAAGAGGCCCTGTCAGGCTGGGTTCTTGATTTTAATGATAACTACATATTTTTATTTATTTATTTATTTTTGTCAAGTAGGTGTTGGTAATATACATAGATATAACATTGTTTATGTACATAAGATGGGTACTGATAAGAGGGAACATTAGGACAGGGACGGTAGGCACGCTGGTGCACTTATGCACGCCCCTTACTGACCTCTTAGGAATCGGGTGAGGTCAACAGTGGACAGTCTAAGGGTAAAGTTTTGGGGGTTTGGTGATGAAACCACAGAGTCAGGTAGTGAGTTCCAGGCATTTACCACTCTGTTGCTAAAGTCGTATTTTTTACAGTCAAGTTTGGAGCGGTTCACTTTGAGTTTGTATCTGTTGTGTGCTCATGTATTGTTGTGGTTGAAGCTGAAGTAGTCGTTGACAGGAAGGACGTTGTAGCAGATAATTTTATGAGCTATGCTTAGGTCCTGCCGAAGGAGACGTAGTTCTAAGCTTTCTAAGCCCAGGATTTCGAGTCTGGTTCCTTGATATAATGATCTTGTAAAAAGTAAAAGCCCCCAGATGTAAATAAATTTAGACCCAATGCTAAGTAGGATCCCACAACAGGAGAACTTAATGGAGAAGGAGCTTGGGTTGAGCTCAAAAGGAGTTCAAGAATGGAAACAGGAAAAGACACTAAAAGGACCATTGCAAACGATTGCAAAATGGAGGAACTATGGAGAACACGGGAGGAAGCCAACGTGTCTATACAAAAAGAACCACAAGATCCGACAGCACAAAGGAGCCCACAAGAAATGGAAAGAGAGGAAAGGGACCCTGCAACTATGCTGGTCTCGAAAAGGAAACTTAGAACGAATTGAAGTAAGCAAAGAGTAACCCAAAGGGATTCAGAAGAAAAGGAAAAATGGAGAATGCCCCAAAATGCTAGCAGGTAAACCAAGAAAAACCGAACAACCAAGTTCCTATTTTGGTTTGAGCCTCTTCATCAAAAGAAGGAGCTGTTCCACCCTTTGTAAAACCAACTTTTCCCCTTTAGAATAGAATAGAATACAATAGAGCTGGAAGGGATCTTGGAGGTCTTCTAGTCCAACACCCTGCTCAAGCAGGAGACTATACATTTCAGACAAGTAGCTGTCCAGTCTTTTCTTAAACATCTCCAGTGGTGAAGCACCCACAACTTCTGAAGGCAAGCTGTTCCACTGATTGATTCGTCTACTGTTAGGAAATTTCTCCTTAATTCCATGTTGCTTCTCTCCTCGATTAGTATCCATCAGGGGCGGGTTCCTAATTTTTTTACTACCACTCTGTGGGCGTGGCTTATTTTGTAGGTGTGGCTTGCCAGCCATGTGACTGCATGGGCGTGGCTTGCCAGTCATGTGACCAGGTGGGCGTGGCTTCTCGGACTGCTGAAGGGAGGGGAACTGAGATAGGTCCTGCCACCCATTCCCCCTCCCCTCAGCAGCTCGAGAAGCCTCAAACGTGCGAAAATGCCTAGGATCATCACTGCGCGTTTGTGGCTTCTCGGACTGCTGAAGAGAGGGGAATGGAGATAGCTCCTGCCGCCCGTTCTTTCAGCATCTCACGCGCTCCCTCAGCCATCCTCCCCTGCTTGGACTCACTGTGGGGTAGGAAGGCAGCACATGCGCAGTGCCGGAAGTTCGGCTTCTGGGCATGCGCAGAAAAATTTTAAAAAAAAAATTTAAATTTTTTTTAAAAAAATGGCAGTGCCCAGGCACCAGCAATTGACCACACCGGTACTGTGATGTCATCAGTGGGCCGCTACCGGTGCTATAGAGCGGACTGCACTGGTAGGAACCCACCACTGGTATCCATCCATTGTCCTGCCTTCAGGTGCTTTGGAAAATAAGATGGACTCCTCTTCTTTGTGGCAGCTGCTCAAATACTGGAAGACTGCTATAATGTCCTCCCTAGTCCTTCTTTTCTGTAAACTAGACAAACCCAGAAATTATGAAAAGCACAATTGTACTTTGTGCTCCTGAAGAGGGGCAGGAGTGATGCCTTGACTGTAGAAAGAAGGTCCAGGTAAGTCTATTTGCTCTCCATAACCAGATGCACCCTGAACCCTCTTTTGTTGTCACCTCAAAAGTGGTGGGAGCTGCATGGCAGAAGAGATTGTCTCCCTTCAGAAGAAATTAGTTGCCCCATTAGTAAAGTGACCAGATTTTTTTTTCTTCAAGCGGGACACCATTGACGGGGGTGGGTTTCTCCATTTGAGTTTTGCCCTCTGCGCATACGCAGCGTTCTGCGCATGCGCAGAGGGCAAAACAACAAATGTCGGCGTCCAGGTGAGGTGGGGGGGGAGGCGGGAGGGCGCTTGGATGCCTGCAGCTCGCGACAGGTAAGCTGCCGGCTGCCTCCTTTCCCCGTCTCCCGCCTCCTGTTCGTTGCTTGCCAGCCCAGCCGAAGGGAAGGCGGGAGGCGAGGAAAGGCCTCCCGAAAGGAGGGGAGGCTTCGGGAGCCCGCCTCCCTTTCGGCCCGAAAGGGAGGCGGGCTCCCAAAGCCTCCCCTCCTTTTGGGAGGCCTTTCCTCGCCTCCCGCCTTCCCTTCGGCCGGGCTGGCTCACCTCTCCTCCTTTCGGGAGGCCTTTCCTCGCCTCCCGCCTTCCCTTCGGCCGGGCTGGCAAGCAACGAACGGGAGGCGGGAGATGGGGAAAGGAGGCAGCCGGAGCTTACCTGCTCCAAGCATCCAAGCGCCGCGGTCTCCCGGTCGCCCGCCCGGCCCCAGGGCAACGGCGGCAGCGAGGCGACGGGGGGAAGAAAGGGGAGGGAGACGAGGAAGGGCTGTTTGCGCCGCTCGTAAGCTCAAAGCGGCGACGGCTCCTCGTCCCTCACCCCTCCCAACCGCAGCGGCACCTCCGAGGGCGGGGCTAGGGATGGGGCGGGGGAAGGAGAGGAGGAGCAGCCTCCCTTCCCCCTCCCCCCAGCTTCCAGCGCCCGCCCGCCGCCAACGCCGGCCCGAGCTGAGAGGCCTGCTGCCTTTCAGGCCGATTTTTTGAAAGAATGCCCTAGTCGGGCATTATTTTAAAAAATCGGGACTTTTTAAGAGGGCGGGCGGGACGCGGGACAAATGGTGAAAAAGCGGGTGTGTCCCGCCAAAATCGGGACGTCTGGTCACCTTACCCATTAGGGGAAGAATGTGGACACACTCCCAGCTTGTGGGGTTTTTTTCCCCTCTCCATTTTTTTTAAAAACAAGTGGGAGGCTGTGAGGTTTGCTGTTTGTTTAGACAGATCTCACGGTTACTATGCAGAGCGGCCCTTTCATCTCAGCTGCTTGTAAATATTTGCCCTGTTGGGAAGGCAGCGATCCTGTCGGGAGTGCTATGCCAGACTTAACTGCCAGCAAAGCAGTTCACCTCGGGAGCCAGGCTGCCCCCAGCAGGCAAAGGGGCAGGGGGCACAGTCAGTTAGGGAGGCACCCCTGGAGGAGCCTGGCTGGGCAGGTGCAGGAGGTGCAATGGGCATGAAGCCGAGTCCTACTTTAAGGGGCCTAGACGCTCTTGGCAAAAATAGTTTAGGCCCTATAAGTGATACAAAGGTTTTAGGACAGGGGTCCCCAAACTTGTCAACTTTAAGACTTGTGGACTTCAACTCCCAGTATTCTCCAGCCAGCTGCTGGCTGGAGAATACTGGGAGTTGAAGTCCACAAGTCTTAAAGTTGACAAGTTTGAAGACCTCTGTTCTAGGAAATGCCATTCTGATCCTTCTTTCTGGTGCTGAATTGACATTATAATTCAGATATCAGAATAAATAGAAAACCTTGCAGATGGAAAAGTTGGGTGGAAACTGAATACATAACATGGAACAATTAGTAAATGACTATTTTTTTTAATCGTTCTCTTCTTGAAAGGGTGTAGTATTTGCAATAATAGTGGCAATATGTATAATTATAATTTGATTTGTTTATTTGTTAATTTTATTTGCCTCCCATCTTGCTGTGGGGCTACTCGAGGTGGCTTAATAATATCTATTGATATTATCAATAATATCATATAATATCTATTACAGGTAGTCCTCAGCCTATGACCACAACTGAGCCCAATATTTCTGTTGTAAGGTGAGATGCTTGTTAAGTGATGCTTGCCCCATTTTAGGACCTTTCTTGCCACTGTTGTTAAGTGAATAACTGCAGTTGTTAAGCTAGTAACATGCTTGTTAAGTGAATCTGGCTTCCTCATTGACTTGGCTTGTCGGAAGTTCAAAAAACTTGACCTTGGGACACAACAAAGGTCTTAAGTATGAACCAGTTGCCAATCATCTGAATGTTGATCATATGGGGATGTTGGAAAGGTAGTAACTGTGAAAAACAAGTCACTTTTTCTAATGTCTTTGTAACTTTGAATGGTCACTAAATGAAATGTTGTAAGTCAAGGACTCTCTCTCTCTCTTTCTCCAATATACTGTAACATATATACAATATCTACATAAAATCTGTTGATAACTGAGTTCGAACCTGCATTATTATTTGCCTCAGAAACATCTATTTATCACAAGGGATGATTAAATTCCATGACAAGCCAACCATCCAATCCTACTACCATTTTAAACAAAATGTTGGTGATTAATCAACCTGATATGGAAATTATAATGGCATTAAGTATTAGAGATTCCTATTTTACCAGGAAAATGGTAGCACTCCTAATATATCAATATCAAAAGCTTCAATAGATGTTAGATTGCATTTCATAAAAAATATTTTGAACCGAATGAACTCCATGGCTGTTGTATAAAAAAGGCATTCAGTAAATTGTCCTGTTATTGGAGATGCAATGTGATTAATATGTTTGCAAAGAGTCTTGTAATTGTTCCTTTTAGGGAGGGATTTGATATATTAATTCAAAATATAACATTTTCAGATGTGGGATTATTTTATACTACATTCCTATTGCATGAAAATTGACATATGGATAAAGTAAGTAGATTCCCCTCCTTTCTTGTGCCCCATGGAGGAGAGGTTAACTATATAGCCCAATTATCCACGGTCTGCAGATTTTATACTATTGGCATATGTGAACCAATTACTCATTAAAGTAACCAGCTATGGACGGTTACAAAGAAACGTGGCTATCATTGATTGAGATGTTTGCACAGAATGTTCATATATTGTATATTCTGTATCTGTGATACAGAATATACAATATATAATATATACCCTGGATAATTTTTGTTTCTTTTTCTTCTAGCTTTGTTTTCTTTTAAAAGTAAAGCACTTTTTACTGTATTCAGTCAAAGCTAAGGTGACCAGATGTCCCGCTTTTGGCGGGACAGTCCTGCTTTTGAATAATTTGTCCCGTGTCCCGCGGCGTTTCAAAAAAGTCCCGCTTTTTTTGAAAAAGGGTTTTTTTCCCTGCCCGGCCCAGAGCTGGCTGCAGACATCCGCCTGCCCTCCCGAAGCAGCGCTGCCACAGTTCACTTTTGTTTCGCGGCGGGAGAAGGAAGAAAGCGGGCAGCGAGAGCGGCAGCCTCTTCCAAGCGCAGGCCTGCCGTCTCCCCACACGGAGGGCTGCTGCCCTGCTGGCTGGCGGCGGCTTCTGCAACGGAGGCAGCACGTGGCTGTGAAGAACCCTCACCACCCGCCCTCCCGAAGCACCACAGCCGCGGTTTGCTTTCTTCCTTCTCCTGCCGCTGTCCCTCTCTGGGCCAGACGCAGCAAAGGCAAGCCCCGGCCATGGCAGCAGTAAGGGCTGCGATGAAAGGGGGGTGTTTGGGGGGGTGCACAAAGCTGCAGGATAAGAGAGACGGACCCCTCCTGTCTTGCTCCCCTAGAAAACCCCCCCCCCTGTCAATGGTGTCCCGCTTTAGAAATATTAAAATCTGGTCACCTTAGTCAAAGCGAAAGCAAAAACTACTGAAAAGAAATGTGGTCATTGAATGCAGGATGGCCAAACAAAGTCAAGTTAGCGTCCCTGGCCTTGGTTTGTTTGGGGGGACTTTGGGGGGACCAGCACCTCCACACTAATGTGGCCCCTGCAGGCATCCCTTCCATCCATGCACGAGGGGCTGAAAAGCATCGTCTCCTTCAGTTCCACGGGGCAGGCAGAGGATGGGAACTAAGGAGAGGCAGAAAGCCATTCCAATTTTCATGTAACTGTAAACATGTTGGGACTGGAGCAGCTCTTCTCAAGCATCATGTCAAAGACATTCTACAAGTCGCTAGAGACAAAGCCAGACACCCAACTGTGTGTCTTTTGCCTCTTGGGCTTTCTTAGCTTCGTTTCCAACATTGTTTCTAGCTGCTGTTTCTTGTTTTTTTGTTCTCCTGACCAGGAAGCAATGTTTGTAAGGAGGAGAAAATAAATATTCATTATTAGGCAAGAAGAAAAGCCAAATGCACAGGAATCAAATAGGCAGCACCTGGCTCAATAGCAGTAACTTTGAGAGGGATGCAGGAGTCCTAGGGGACAATCACCTTGAGCCAGCAGAGTATTGACGCTGTCAAAAAAGCCAAAGCAATCCTATCTGTATTAAGAGAAGGATAGAATCAAGATCACATGAAGTGTTAGTACCACTTTATGATCCCTTGGTAAGACCACACTTGAAACACTGCATCCAGTTTTGCTCACCACAATATAAAAAATACGTTGTGACTGGAAAGAGTGCAGAGAAGAGCAACAAAGCTGAATAAGGGGTCTGGAGGCTTAAATCATATGATGAACAACTAAGGGAACTAGGTATGTCTAGTCTAATGAAGAGAAGGACTAGGGGTAGCAGTCTTCCAATGTTTGAGGGGATTGACTTCTCCAAATCACCTGAGGGCAGGACAAGAAATAATGGATGAAAGCTTAAAAAAGAGAGAGATCCAACCTATAATTAAGGAGAATTTTCCTAACAGTGAGAACAATTAATCAGTGGAATGGCTTGCCTCCAGAAATTATGGGTGCTCCATCACTGGAGGCTTTCAAAAACAGACTGGACAACCATTTGTCTGGAATGATACAGAGTCTCCTGCTTGAGCAGGGGTTTGGACTACTGTGGAAGACCTTCCAATTCTGTTATTCTGTTTATTCTGTAATTCTTGAATTGTTAAAGGATGGTGGGACTTAGAGAAAGTGCAGGTGAGGGAATTGGAGGCTAAATCCCACAAAGAATGGTTAAAGGAACTGGGTATGTTTAGCCTAAAGCAGTGATGGCAAACCTTTTTTTTCCTCGGGTGCCGAAATAGTGTGTACGCGCGCTATCGCACGCACATGCGTGCCCACACCCATAATTCAAAGCCCCCCACTCACCCCACCCCCCTGCACATGCGTGCGTGACATCTCCCACTCCCCCATTTCCCGATTTCCAGTGGGCCCAGTAGGCCCGTTTTTTGCCCTCCCCAGGCTCCAGAGGCTTTCTTGGAGTTTGGGGAGGGCAAAAACACTCCCCCCTGCCACCCCAGAGGCCCTCTGGAGGCCGAAATCACCCTCCCAGTCTCCGCGTGAGCCAAAAATCAGCTGGCAGGCACGCACATGCGTGCTGGAGCTGAACTAGGGCAACAGCTCGCGTGCCGGCAGATATGGCTCCGCGTGCCACCTGTGGCACCCGTGCCATAGGTTCGCCATCACTGGCCTAAAGAATTAAGGTAGGGGAAGACATGATGGCAATCACAAAGACCTGTCACCAGGAAGAGGGTGTAGATTGATTCTCCAGAGCACCAGAGAGTAAGACAAAAACCAAGGTTGGAAGCTGTACAGAGGGAAATCAGGCGTGAAATACACAGAAAGTTCTTGACTGTGAGATCTGAAATCAGTGGGATGTCCAGCTTCCTGGTATCCCCTCATTGGAGGTGAGATAGCCATTGGTCTGAAGATTCCATACTGGGCAGAGGGCTGGATTGAAAGTTCTCCAAGGTCCTTCTGGCCCTATGATTCTGAAAGTAAAACACAGGAAAGCAAAAAATATTTTTTTCTCACAGAAAATAAATGTTATTTTGTCAAATCCATTTGTTTGACACTCTTCCCAATACTGAGGCTTAAGGAAAGTTTTATTTTTGAATAAACATGTTTAGAACAAGGCTGTCAAACAAAATTTTCTGTAGCTGAAGGTTGGTTAAACAATTCCAGTAGGAGGATATGATGTTGGCCAACAGCTCTGAATCTGGCAGATTTGCTCAAACATCTCATCCTCCAAAGAGGAAATGATCCTTGGCTGCTCACGTCTCGCCTTCAGCTCCTTTGCCTGCCAAGGAAGTCGGGATTTAGCCTCCAAAGAGCCCCTATCCCATCACCTCTAACCGGATTTGCATTCTAGGCTAAGAATGTGAAGATTGCTTTCCAGCAAACCTAGTCGGACGTCTTCCAAGGGCTGAGAGTGGCCAGCTGTGCACCTTACATGCCATACATTTGCCTCGATAGAAACAGGTTTTCAGTGGTTCATCTGCCTCTTGTTTATATCCATTAACTCTCCTGGAAAATTGCAAATATGTCTTTAGCAGTGGTGGATTCCTACCGGTGCAGTCCACTATATAGCACCGGTAGCGGCCCGCTGGTGACGTCACAGTACCGGTGCAGTCAGTTGCCGGCGCCTGGGCACCACCATTTAAAAAAAAATTCTTTAAAAATTTTTTTTCTTCTGCGCATGCCCAGAAGCCGAGCTTCCGGCACTGCGCATGAGCTGCCTTCCTACCCCACAGTGAGTCCAAGCCGGGGAGGTTGGCTGAGGGAGCGCGTGAGACGCTGAAAGAATGGGTGGCAGGACCTGTCTCAGTTCCCCTCCCTTCAGCAGTCTGAGAAGCCACGAACGAGCGGTGATGATCCTAGGCATTTTTGCACGTTCGAGGCTTCTCGAGCTGCTGAAGGGAGGGAGAACGGGCGGCAGGAGCCTAGGATCATCGAATGGGGAGAAGCATTCAGGCTGGATGGAGCCTCCTAGAAGAACCACTGCCGTGGTCTTGCTGCTCCCGTTGCGGGGGAGCTGCATTGCAGGTGGGCAATGCCCCCCCGCTTCTCCGGCCACTGCCAAGCTCCCGAGGCCCATGCCCACCCAGTCACATGGCTGGCAAGCCACACCCACAAAATAAGCCACGCCCACAGAGTGGTAGTAAAAAAATTAGGAACCCGCCCCTGGTCTTCAGGATTGAACCACAATAACCGTCATGTTTTAGATGCCATCACTGGAGTATTAAAGCATATTTCTGAGAGAAATAAGTTGGCAACACAGAATCTGGGTTATGCTGGACATATTGTGCAGGCAGGCAGGAAAAATAAATGTAATTTCCATTATGGTCAGGCTGATTGCAGACACAACTTTCATACTTTGAGATAGGACACTCAGTGAAAAGCCTGTATCCCAAGAGCCTGAATTTGAACCCCTAAACCCCAGAAGAACTCAGCCCTCTTCTGCAGGCAGTCTGCC
This sequence comes from Diadophis punctatus similis, assembly GCA_023053685.1. NCBI lineage: Eukaryota > Metazoa > Chordata > Lepidosauria > Squamata > Dipsadidae > Diadophis > Diadophis punctatus. The sequence continues at coordinate 17,130,031 of JALIGW010000014.1, read as the reverse complement.
TATCGACCTGCAGTTTGAGTAAGGAATCAGAGAGTATGATGATTTGCAGGCCTTTTGACATTTTACTTCCATGGTGGGCAAAAAGGGAACAATAACACGAGGGGTTGTGGTCTGACATTTCAACAGAAGGAACTTGCATCAAATGGGACAGATTGAGAGGTGGGTTCCTGCCTGTTTTTGCCGGTGCGGTTAATAGCTGTTGTTCGGCGCAGAGCCGAAGACGCTGCTGCCGTTCACGGCGCGGGAGCTTTCCCCGGGTGCTGCCGCCGCCCGCATGGACGCCGCCGTTTGCATTCTTTTGCCCTCTGCGCCTGCAGAACGCTTTGCGCATGCACAGAGGGCAAAAGAACGCAAACGGCGGTGTCCATGCGGGCGGTGGCAGTGCCCGGGGAAAGCTCCTGTGCCGCAAACGGCAGCAGCGTCTTCGGCTCTGCGCCGAACAACAGCTATTAACCGCACCGGTAGGAACCCACCTCTGGACAGATTCCAAGCCCGAAATAATTGGGGAGAAAACAGATGTCTGAAGTAACAGAGTGGTCTTCCAACTCAGCTCAGATCCAATTTGGTTCCCACAGCTTATTCAATGACTTGAAGAATGAAAGAGTCTTAAAGGTCATTTCATTCACACCCCTACAGGATCTCCTTGCACCTATCTGACAAATGACCATCCAGCTGCCATTGTAGATCTCCAGCAGTAGTGGGTTCTAAAACCCTTTACTACTGGTAAATGATTTTGCTACCGGTCCGCACGCACGCATGCGCAGAAGCGTCCCAGGCGGATGGGTGGAGCCTCCCACTGCCGGCGCTACTGGTTCTTAGAGCCAGGCTGAACTGGGAGCAACCCATCGCTGATCTTCTGTGAACACCACAGGCTGCACAATCAGATTCAAGAGGCAGTGGATTAAGGAGGATTCTACTGGACTGGATTCCATGCAGTCCCAGCAAGCATCCTGGCTAAGGTGGCATGGCTTGTTCTGATCTCTCCTAGAAGGTGCCAGAACTGGAGAAGCCAGGGGCAATTTGGGAAGACGAGCCCTTCCTTCTGCCTGGTGAAGCAGGCTGAGGCCTTCAGGTGAGCCTCAGTTTAACTTCTGCCCTACGGTACTTTCTGTGCCAGCCGAGGAGTCCACAAAAAAGCTTCAGGTTTTTGTTCACGCCTTCCTCCTTCAGAGGTTGCTGCATCAGGAAGACCCCCGTCCACGAGAGCTGTTCCCCAATGGGCAGGTGGTGTTTGCTGGGGGTCTTTGGGAGGAAGCCAGATGGCCCTTTGCTGGAGATACTGTGATAGGGGGGCTCTTCCAAGACCCCTCCTAATCCTAACACTATGTTTCTAAGACATATGGAGGGTATTCCTCAAAGAAGCCAAACTGCACACAATTAAACATTTTGCCCTTTTGCAGTGTTTCCCAACCTTGGCAACTTGAAGATATCTGGACTTCAACTCCCAGAATTTCCCAGCCAGCATTTGCTGGCTGGGGAATTCTGGGAGTTGAAGTCCTGATATCTTCAAGTTGCCAAGGTTGGGAAACACTGCCCTATACCATTTCAGACAAATGGTTGTCCTCTTAAAAGCCTTTGGTGTTGGAGCACCCGCAACTTCTGAAAGCAAGCTGTTCCATTGCTTGATTGCTTTTACTGTTCTCCTTAATTCTAGGTTGCTTCCCTCTTTGTTCATCTTGATGAAGATGACAAATGCATTAGCATTAAGCAACTGGCTTATTACTCTTCTCTTTGGAACACACGTAATAATGTCCCTTTGGTTATTCTTAACGTGCTTTGGTAGCCCCAGTCATATGGAGTGTTTGCTTTCTTAATATCAGCTATAAAGTTCCAGGCTCCCTGTTTGCAATCTTCCTTCATAATCTGGACCTCTTTCTATTGCCTGTGTGGTTCTTTTCCTTCTTTAAGACCTTCACTAAACATTTTAATAACCTTTTGACATCTGCCATAGTCTAGTTTTCCTGGTGAGAATTATTTGCAATTGTGCTTTTACTATCTCCTTCTCAGAGACGTGTTACCCATCCTTAGCACCTTTAGCAGCCACCTTAGCACCTTCCTATCCTGTTCCCCTGCCATGATACTTGGGACCTTAATTATTATTGGTCAGAGTTTATTAAAAGGACACCCTTGGGCTCCTGAAGAGTATTTCCTCCCTTTGTGCACCTAATAGCATTCAGAAGTTGAACTTTAGAAACACAGGCACAGAAGTATGTGTGAAAAGGAAAAAGAAAAGGGGAAGGAATCTCTGAAGAGAAAGTTGACAAACCCTCTGTAGTTAAAGCAATGATTCCTTTATTAGGAGCACCAGCAACCCCGGCAAAAAGTTTCTCTCTCACTGCAGGCTAACAAGGTCTCCTGCTTGGGCAGGGGGTTGGACTAGATGACCTGCAAGGTCCCTTCCAACTCTGTTAATATGTTAAAGTAGCTCTCCAATTCAGGATTCAGCCCTAGAGGAATACTGAATACAGACAGACAACGTCTCCTAGCCTTTCCTGACCTGGTGAATTTTATGCTTTCAATTAGACGGGGAGGTAGACTGGCCAGGTGTCTCCAGTCACCAGCTTAAGCCTGATGTGGATTGAACTCCTCAGGCCAGCAGACCAAGTGTGTTGAAATGAGAATAAAATCTCATAGAGTCGATGTAGGATCTTTACTTGGAATTCAGACAATTAGAAATAAAACCGAGATTAAAAGTCTAATAGAGAATATTTATTTCAGTACAAAAACAATAAATCCTGAATAAACTACATTTTGCTGAGTAACACCACCGTTCAGGTCAAGAGCAAAGTCAGAAGAAGATTAATGGAGGTTTAGGAATGCACACATGCACAAAGAACATCATATCACATGTTCTGCCTGTATTGGAATGTACCATAATATTAAATAGGGGTGCATCACCCTGCATAGACATACAACTGACAATATTCACACCGTGACAAAGTGATTCTGAAATCTTTGAATGAAGGTGTCTTAAGACTCGACCTTCCACAGTTTTTTGTTGTTCCCCACTACACACCCCTAGTTGAAAGCAAAAACAACCATAGTTGCTTCTGACTCTTTACTCTCAGCTATAAAAAGAGCCAGGCCAGCATCCCTGAATAGGCATTTAGATCTAACAGCTTCCAGGTGCAAGCAGTAGAAGAGCTGGCCTTTAGCAAAATGCCTTTTTAAAGGTTTTGCCAAATAACTTTGGACCTTGTCATTGTCATTGTCATTAACTGTGCTAGCATCCATACAACCTATTGCATCCACCTCCTCTTCCTCTTATGAATTAGAGATGAATTCTCCTGCCGTGCTTTTAAGCCCACGAGGAGGCTGTTTGGAGAGGGCAAGTGAGACTCTGGATGAATAGCAAGAGCTGCCCGGACACAATGGAACTTGGGAGCAGCTGTGAAAATTGCAGCCTGAAATGATCAGGGAAAGCACAGCTCTGTTATTGCATTATCTAATGCATATTTCACAGACTGAATCTACTAGGAGTGGACAACAAGTGTCAAGCTCAATCATGATGGAGGGAGGAAAGAGAAGAAGCTTGGAAAATGTTCTGCTTTTGCGAATAATTTTGACTGAATTCAAACCGGGAGATTCTTCCCCCAAGGAAAAAGAAACAGAGGAGCAGGCTGTGGTCCCAGAGAAGGTGGCAACTTCATCTTTCTTCGTATCAAACTTTGCCTTTCATTGAGTGTCATTTACAAAGTGTTGATCATTCCAAGCTCTTAGGGAACCTGAGATGGGTCTAGGTCTCTAGGACAACTTGGAACGGCCACTTTGGTGCAGCCAACTTGCTGTGGCCAACTTGCCATGGAGAACTTGCCATGGGACAACTTACTGCAGAACAAGAGTTACACAAATATTGAAGAAATGGTAGAAAAGAAAGAATGCAAAAAGAGGGACAAAATGAAATGTGAATGACAAAAAATATAAAAATAAATTATTTTAAATAATTAAATTGAATTGTTGATTTGTCCCACGGCAGGTTGTACTGTGGCAAGTCCGCTGTGGTGAGTTGGCTGCAGTGAGTTGATCATGGTGAGTTAGCTGTAGTGAGCTGGCTCTGGCCAGTTGTTCCATTCTGACCTGGGGTAAAAGGTAAAGGTAAAGGTTCCCCTCGCACATATGTGCTAGTCGTTCCTGACTCTAGGGGGCGGTGCTCATCTCCGTTTCAAAGCTGAAGAGCCAGCGCTGTCCGAAGATATCTCCGTGGTCATGTGGCCGGCATGACTAAACGCCAAAGGCGCATGGAACGCTGTTACCTTCCCACCAAAGATGGTCCCTATTTTTCTACTTGCATTTTTTTACGTGCTTTCGAACTGCTAGGTTGGCAGAAGCTGGGACAAGTAACTGGAGCTCACTCCATTACGCAGTGCTAGGGATTTGAACCGCTCAACTGCTGACTTTTCGATCAACAAGCTCAGCGTCTTAGCTACTGAGCCAACACGACCTGGGGTAGCTTCCAATAAAACCTTTGCAGCTGTTTAGTGTATTTGAAGAAGAACCTTTTTGTTAAAATAATGATCTTCCTTATCTTATGTCATAAAACCTTGTCCTGCATAATATAGCAATAGCACTTAGACTTATATACCGCTTCATAGTGCTTTACAGCCCTCTCTAAGCGGTTTACAGAGTCAGCATATTGCCCCCAAAAATCTGGGTCCTCATTTTACCAACCTCAGAAGGATGGAAGGCTGAGTCAACCTTGAGCCAGTGAGATTTGAACCGCCGAACTGCAGCTAGCAGTCAGCTGAAGTAGCTTGCAGTGCTGCACTCTAACCACCGCGCCACCTCGGCTCAATTGCATGGAGAACTTTTTCTTGAATCCATCATATCTCATTTCAAAATCTCAGAGAAAATCTCAGTTTTTCCTACTGCTTATCACACGTTGCACTCTAGGTCACATAAATGTTGTCATAGTAAAAGTCCTACCCACTTAAGGCACTCAGATGGGTTGGGTACTTCCATAGCTTGAAGAAGCAGATCAATTCCTGCAAAGTTCTTCAGCTGGATAGTGGAGAAGAAGCAGTCCACGGTTGTCTATTCCATTCCAGAAAAGTATTCTGGCATACAAAAAGGAGAACATATTGTTTATTTTATGTATTTATTTGGTAGTTTTTCTATGCCGCCCTACTCCCTCAGGACTCAGGGCGGCGTACAACATTTTATGAAAACTCCAAACAATCATTAAAAATGCAATTTTAAAAACAATTAAAAAAAACATATAAACAACATACACACATGGGGGAGACATCAGATATAAAGTCGTCTCAAACTCAACCCGCCTGCAGGAAGAGCCATGTCTTAATGGCTTTTCAGAAGGCCAGCAGGGTGGGGATAGTTCGGATCTCTGGGGGAAGTTGGTTCCAGAGCACAGGGCCCCCCACAGAGAAGGCCCTTCCCCTAGGGCCCACCAGTCGGCACTGTTTGGCTGATGGGACCTGGAGGAGACCCACTCTGTGGGACCTGACCGGTCAAAGGGAGATATGAGGCAGAATGCGGTCCCGGAGATAACCTGGTCCTAAGTCATGTAGGGCTTTAAAGATGATGATCAGCACCTTGAATTGTACCCGGAGACTAATGGGCAGCTAATGCAGCTGGCGGAGTATAGGTGTTACATGGATGTACCTTGAAACACCCACCACGGCACGCGCAGCTGCATTTTGCACCAGTTGGAGTCTCCGAATACTCTTCAAGGGCAGCCCCATGTAGAGCGCATATTGTTACAGAGAAACTATATTTATCATAGGCAACAAAACACACTGGAGAGAAAAAGAGAGGGAAATATGGAATGAGTTTTGAAAGTACTTAAGCGGCTGACTCTTTAATTTTTTTTGACATACCTTCCTGATTCTGGACCAGTTTTTTCTAACACAAACTCCGTTAACTCTGGGAGATCTTTTAAAATCTATTCGACTTGCTACCACTAAATCCTTTCTTTTTTAATTTTTCCCCCTTTATTTCTTTGTCTTTGAAAGAACACGACCAGATGCACTGTGGTAAAAGATATATGATATTGTCACACAATCAATCAAAGGAACGAATTAATGTTTACTAAAGTACTTAAAATAGTTTAGAGGCAGCTTCGCTTGACTCTATGATGTATCTGTGGCCAGTCAATATTTCTTTCTCTTGGCACGGACTGCCTCCCTGTTAGGGAAGCCAGGCTCCAGGCTCAGGGTTGGAGCCTCCCTCGGATCTCTCCTTCCACCAACAATTCCCCCAATCGCTTCCTTCCAGTTGTTTCTTCCTGCTGCAATTCCACCATCCATTTATTTATTTATTTTATTTTATTTTATTTATTTGTCAAACATGTATAGTAGTAATTTGTATAAACATAAGTAAAAAGTAACGATAAAAGAGGACAATAGGACAGTAGGACAGGGATGGTAGGCACAGTGGTGCGCTTATGCACGTCCCTTACAGACCTCTTAGAAACGGGGAGAGGTCGACTGTAGACAGTCTAAGGTTAAAGTTTTTGGGGTTTGGGGAAGAAACCACAGAGTCAGGTAGTGCATTCCAGGCAATGATCACTCTGTTGCTGAAGTCGTATTTTCTGCAGTCGAGTTTGGAGAGGTTTACATTTAGTTTGAATCTATTATGTGCTCATGTATTGTTGCAGTTGAAGCTGAAGTAATCATTGACAGGTAGGACATTTTGGTATATGATTTTATGAACTACATTTAGATCAGATCGGAGGCGACGTAGTTGTAAATTGTCTAATCCCAGTATTTCAAGTCTGGTGGAATAAGGTATTTTGTTGTGAGCGGAGGAGTGGAGGACTCTTCTTGTGAAATATTTCTGGACTCTCTTGATTGTATTTATGTCTGATATGCAGTGTGGGTTCCAGACAGGTGAGCTGTATTCCAGAATTGATCTAACAAATGTTTTGTATGCTCTGGTTAGTAATGTAATGTTGTCAGAGAAGAAGCTACGCAAGATTAGATTAAGAACTCTTAGTCCCTTTTTGGCAATGTTGTTACAGTGGGCTCTAGCACTTAGGTCGTTGGATATGAGTACTCCAAGGTCTTTGACGGAGTGGCATTTCTGGGTCAGTTATTTTACTCATTGATTGATTGATTCCATGGCAGTTTTTCGATATTTGAGATTCTGCTTCAGTAGATATATCCCATCCTGATCCAAGCCCAGACTTCTATTCCTGAGTAGGTGTTGGAACCCTTGAAAGGCAGCAAGGCAAATCCTAGTGTAAAAATTTGTGCAAACACCATGTAGAATATCTTCTCAGCTTCTATGCCTGCAGCAGATGTCATAGCTGCCCAGAATACTCTTGAAAGTGCTGGGAAGAATGAGATTCTAAAGTTCTTCCTAGTGCAGGTTGGAACTAAAAGTGAAATATACATATCAATGTCTTTTGCCCAGATTTTCCTTTTTTTAAAAAAATAGTAATTTTTTAGTTTTTTTTTAAAAAAATAGTAATATATTAAAAGTTATAATTGCAGTGATAAAAAAATAAAAGAAAAAATAGAAAGCGCAGAAAGAAAAAGAAAAGAGACAAGAAAAGAGAAAAGAAAAGATAGAAACTACACACACACACACGTGTGTGTGTGTAATATTTTTGCTGATAAATGAAAATGAAGGGAGACTATTATAGATCTATTTCGAACTATTTTGCTCTCATCAGATAGCCATACCCTTACCGGGATTTGAACCTGGGGAGCTTGCCTTGTAAGGCAGCAGCTTAACCTCTAGGCCACAGGCTCTCTTCCCTTATCAGCTCTTCACCAGGAAAGGGTTATATATGTTTTTTTATTTTTTATTTCCTGTCAAATCATCCTGGTGTGCCCATATATGGGAGGAAATGCATACATATACCGTGTTTCCCCAAAAATAAGACCCTGTCTTATTTTTTTTTTTTTGAACCCTGAAATAAGCGTTTGGCCTTATTGCCATGCATTCAAAAGCCTGATTGGGCTTATTATCAGGGGATGTCTTATTTTGGGGGAAACAGAGTGTGTGTGTGTGTGTGTGTGTGTGTGTGTGTGTGTGTGTGTGTGTGTGTGTGTGTGTAAAATGATTTTTCTCCTTCATCACAACAAATGAAAACTACTTTAGGAACAAATCACCTTTTAAAAAATGCAATAAATTCTTTTCTCACATCCCATTTCTTATTTAGAAATAAATCCTTAAAACATCATTTCAGTCTTGATATGCAAAAGTCTATTAACAATTGTCAAAGATAACAACCTGTATATTTTAATCTTGATCAGATAGGTCAGCTTTACACTCCTTTTTATTTTTAACAATCTTGATCTTTAGTCCCTTCAAATAATGTTCTGAAATTTTATTTCTTTTCATTTTTCCTTTATTTCATCTCACAAACTGCTTCATAACTTTATCAAACCTCTTTTGTAAATCCAATGTAGGAAAATTACCCAGGTCACTCTCTGGTTTGTTATTTGTATATCACTTTTAATTATTGAGACATCAGTTGATTTCTTTTATATGTCTAATATAGCATCTTTTTCAATGTCATTCATAGTCTGTCATTTTTTGAGACCAGTCTTGTCTGAAAAAATTGTTCCTTTTCATAACATCTTTTAAGCACAAGTCTATAGAGGGAGGCACTCTCAAAACTAACTTCTAGGTACTTTATTCAAAAATATCCTTCAATATGTCAAATATTAAAATATTTTATTTGCTGTATTTATCAAATTTAGAAATTGCCTATCTCGCTCACAGAGGAATTCTGGGTGGTGCACAAATAAAATGTTAAAAACATAAAACCTGAATATAAAAGTTTAAAATAGAGGCAAGGAAAGTTTGATTAGAAGATATTTTTAAGTCTTTACATTTGTATTTAAAACTTCTTTCACTAAGGAGTGAAGGAAATTCAGTGCTGTAAAATCTGTCACTCCAAAGGCTCCTAATAGCTGAAAAGTAATTAAGAAGCAATTACTGAAAGTGATCACAAAAGGAAGTATGCAAATGTAGTGTCCTTAGAAGCACCGACTATGACTCTGAACAATCTCATCTCCCAGAGCTCTGAACCTACCAGAGATTGTTCTCTTGTGGTCTTCTCTGCAGGAGCAACTGTCTGGAGCACTTGTGGGTGATCTCAACTCTTCTCTTTATCTGTAGAAGAATTATGAAAAGGTGTTCTACTCACTGGCTCTTCATTCTGCTGTGGTCATTAGTTCCACTTTTAATAGAGCTGTTTTCTATTCACCATTTCTTCCTCAGAATGTCCTACCTGTCAATGAATACTTCAGCTTCAACCGCAACAATACAAGAGCACACAATAGATTCAAACTCAATGTAAACCGCCCGAAACTTGACTGCAGAAAATACGACTTCAGCAACAGAGTGATCAATGCCTGGAATGCACTTCCTGACTCTGTGGTTTCTTCCCCAAACCCCAAAAACTTTAACCTTAGACTGTCTACAGTTGACCTCACCCCATTCCTAAGAGGTCTGTAAGGGGCATTCATAAGCGCACCATCGTGCCTACCGTCCCTGTCCTCTGTCCTATTGTCTAATTTTTACCTATACATACTTTGCTTTTGTTTATGTTTATATCATACCTGTTATCTTGTACACGTGTTGACAAAATAAATAAATAAAATAAAATAAATAAATAAATAGAAGCCCTTTTTTGCTCAGATTTCCCAACTCCTTATTTTCTTCTTCTCCATGTGATATTGCATGACACTAGTTTTGAATGTGACACAAAGAACGTAAGTGAAAGAATCACATATTTCAACTACTTTATCTGTTTATAATGGGGAAAAATATAAGCTTTCCCATCTTCACAAAACCTGACTTACTGCATTTATGCGCAAGTGTCTCTCCATTTCTTTTAATTTGATGTGCAAGACTAAAGAAAGATCACGTGAATTCCCCGCCATTATTGTTTGCTCCTACATCTATGGTGATAACATCTCCCCGGTTGTTTGGCCTAATATCACCCCTGCGCTCGTGGAGGTTGTTGCCCACCCCTAAGACTATCGCAAGCAGGGTGAAGATGTGGAATCCCCCCTCGGTCGGAGACTGGTTGTATTCCGAGGGACATAAGACACTATACTCCCAACATCATCAGCGTAAACGAGGTTCCCTCCCATTCCGGGTATACAGAGCAACAGGGAGGCGGAGCCGATCCAGGGAATTTGTTCCCCCAACACCCCCTTGCCTGGAGGACCCTGCCTTCCTTTTTGGAAAAGACTTTTAATTATACTCTCCTCCTCTAAAAATTGTGGTATGGATGTGTGTATGTATGGAGATGAGTGATTTGAATGTTTGATAATTTAAGAAATGTCTGTATAAAAAATGGAAAAGCTAGGGGCTGTAATTCCGTTCCCCCCCGCTGAGTGCAGAAACAGAAGCGGGGAGGTGGGTTCAGTGACCCTATCTTGTGAGAATGGTGTGTATGGCCTGCAGGGAGGGAGGGAGACCAGCGGGGGGGGAGGGGGTATCTGGTAGGGATGAGAGCCGGAACATCTCGGTCATAATGGGAAGAGGCAGGTATGGCGGGAGCAGAGGGGAGGGCCGCTCTCGGGGAATAAGACCTCGCTGTGTACAAGCGATCCCTTGTTCCGGCCCCTCCGATGTGGTTCCATCTTGCTCATCCCGAGTGCCTGGCAACCAGGGTGTTCAGGGCCCTGGGCTCAGGATGCTACTGCTTAACGCCAGGTCAATTTCCAACAAAGCCCCCCTGATTCGTGATTTAATCACAGAAGAGGGGGCCGACCTGGTTTGTATAACTGAGACCTGGCTGGGCCAGGAGGGAGGAGTAGCTCTCTCTGAGATATGCCCGGACGGGTTCTCAGTGCAGCATCATTCCCGACCCCAGGGAAGGGGGGGAGGAGTGGCAATAATAACACGTGGAAACCTGCATCCTCGTAGGATCCCTGCCCCGGAGATTGTTGGGTGTGAGACGCTCCTTCTGAAGTTGGACTTAGGGGTACAGGTGGGCCTTCTCTTAACGTACCTGCCTCCCAGCTGCGTAAGTAAGGCCCTGCCTGAGCTGCTCGAGGCAGTAGCCGGCTTGGCAGTTGAGTTCCCTAGGCTCATGGTGCTGGGGGACTTCAACTTGCCTTCTGCTGGTGAAACCTCTGGGATAGCCCAGGAGTTCATGGATTCCATGACAACCATGGACCTGACCCAAGTAATCCAGGGTCCGACTCATGAGGGTGGTCACACGCTCGACCTAGTGTTTCTCTCGGGGCAGTGGAGAGATGATCTGAAGATAAGGGATATAGTCATCACCCCTCTGTCATGGTCAGATCATTTCCTACTGAGGTTGGATTCCGCAGTTCCATTCCTCCCCCGCAGGGAGGCGGGACCGACTAGGTGGTTCCGCCCCAGGCGCCTAATGGAACCAGAAGGATTCCAGAGGGAACTTGGGGAAATACCTGAAGCCCTGGTACACAGTTCGGCTGATTCCCTGGTGGCTGGCTGGAACATCGCAGCATCAGGGGCTTTAGACCGAATTGCGCCTTTGCGACCTCTCCGCGGCAGTGGATCCCGGAAAGCCCCCTGGTTTACTGAGGAGCTCCGGGAGATGAAACGCCAGAAGAGACGTCTGGAGCGCCGCTGGAGGTCCAGCAAAACCGACTCCGACCGAACACTATTAAGAATTTACATCAGATCTTATTTAGTGGCGATAAGGGCGGCAAAACGATCCTATTTTTCCGCTCTTATTGCGTCCGCAGATTCTCGCCCAGCCGCCTTGTTTAGGGTGACTCGCTCCCTCCTTGCGAAAGGGGGGAGCGAGGAGCACTTGCAAGGCAGAGCTGAGGAATTTGCCGAGTTTCTGATGGATAAAATCGCTCGGATTCGGTCAAACCTGGACTCTGGCTGGGCAGAGTCCATGGAGTTGACAGGGGCAAGTCTTAGTCCACCGTTGTGGGAGGAGTTTGGGCCTGTTTCTCCTGAGGATGTGGACAGAGCCATGGGGGCAATGGGGGCCTCCACCTGTTTATTGGACCCGTGCCCCTCCTGGCTGGTTTCTGCCAGCAGGGAGGTGACACGCGGCTGGATCCGGGCGGTGGTCATCGCTTCTTTGGGGGAGGGTTCCGTACCGCAGTCATTAAAAGCTGCGGTGGTGAGACCCCTCCTGAAGAAGCCTTCCCTGGATCCAGCTGATTTGAAGAACTATCGTCCGGTCTCCAACTTGCCTTTTTTAGGGAAAGTTGTGGAGAAGGTGGTGGCCACTCAGCTTCTGCGGCTTCTGGATGAAACAGACCATCTAGATCCCTATCAGTCGGGTTTCAGGCGCGGCTACAGTACAGAAACTGCCTTGGTCGCTCTGATGGATGATCTCTGGCGGGCCCGGGATGGGGGAAATTCCTCCATCCTGGTGCTACTTGACCTCTCAGCGGCTTTCGATACCATCGACCATGGTATCCTTCTGCATCGTCTCGGCGAGTTGGGAGTGGGAGGCACCGTTTTACGGTGGTTCTCCTCTTATCTCGCCGATAGGATGCAGTCGGTGTTGGCGGGAGGGCAGAGATCCACCCCTAGGCCCCTGTTATGCGGGGTGCCTCAGGGGTCGGTCCTCTCGCCCATCCTGTTTAACATTTACATGAAACCGCTGGGGGAGATCATCCGCAGACATGGGGTGTGTTTCCACCAGTACGCTGACGACACCCAGCTGTACATCACCACCCCGTCTGACTTCAGTGTGGCAGCCGATGTAATGTGCTGATGCCTGGACGACGTTAGGATCTGGATGGGGAGGAACAGACTCAGACTCAACCCCGACAAGACTGAGTGGCTTTGGATATTGCCTCCTAAGGATTATGACAACTATCCCTCCTTGGTTCTCGAGGGAGCGAAACTGACTCCCTCGGATCAGGTCCGCAACTTGGGGGTCCTCCTAGACCCACAGCTAAAATTGGAACACCATCTCACTGCTGTGGCTAGGGGGGCCTTTGCACAGGTTCGCCTGGTGCACCAGTTGCGGCCATACTTGGAGAAGGAGGCTCTACTCACGGTCACTCATGCCCTTGTCACCTCCCGTTTGGACTACTGCAACGCGCTCTACATGGGGCTACCCTTGAAGAGTATCCGGAGACTCCAGTTGGTGCAAAATGCAGCTGCGCGTGCTGTGGTGGGTGTGCCAAGGTACACCCACGTGACACCTATACTCCGCCAGCTGCATTGGTTGCCCATTAGTCTCCGGGTCCAATTCAAGGTGTTGATCATCATCTTTAAAGCCCTTCATGGCTTAGGACCAGGTTATCTCCGGGACCGCATTCTGCCTCATACTTCCCTCCGACCGGTTAGGGCCCACAGAGTTGGCCTCCTCCAGCTCCCGTCAGCCAAGCAATGCCGGCTGGCGGGTCCTAGGGGGAGAGCCTTCTCTGTGGCCGGCCCCGCGCTCTGGAACCAACTCCCTCCAGAGACCCGAACCATCCCCACCCTGCTGGCCTTCCGAAAAGCCGTTAAGACATGGCTCTTCCTGCAGGCAGGGGGTAGAGCTTAATTCCATCTACACTCTCCCCCGGGTATGTCTGGCGGTTGAATGGTGCTTTTATATTGAAATTTTTAATTTTTATATTTTGATTTTAAATTGAATTTATTGGTTTTCTTGTATTTTTCCTGTGTTGTAAGCCGCCCTGAGTCCCTCGGGAGTGGGGCGGCATATAAGAAACCATAAATAAATAAATAAATAAACTGCTTTCTAGCATTTTTGTGCATTCTATGTGTGTTTCTTTGTTATGTTGTGTCTGTCTAAAAAACGATTTGCAGCTAAACATGCTAAACCCTTCAGTTGAGTTAGCTAAACACAAATATAAGCTTTGTGTCTAATAATGGTGTTTTGATAAGAAAGGCACAAGGTTCGGTTGATGTGACTCTCCTTCTCTTTGCAATGGGCAAGTTGCACTGGACTTTGAGTTGATCAAAGGACCTCTTGCAGCAAAAACAGCTGGTTCTTGAAGCTCCTTAAAAACCAAGAACTATTTTATGAAAGGGGCTTCTGTGATCATAGCTCAGGTTTGGTTTGGATTGGCATTATTTCTGGCCTTGTATTCTGGGACATTCAATTTTTGCAAGGATTTTAGTGACATGTACCATAGCGAAGTGGCTGCATGGCCAGTTTGCATGATGCATTTCATAACTTTCACACGACCATTTCATAACTAGGAATCTGTAATCTAAGTTTTTCTCATCGTTCCTATTACCCATCTCCTCCCACTTATGACTGTATGACTGTAACTTGTTGCTTGTATCCTTGCAATTTATATTAATATTGATTGTTTCCTGATTGCTTACTTGAACCCTATGACAACCATTCTCGACAAATGTATCTTTTCTTTTATGTACACTGAGAGCATATGCACCAAAGACAAATTCCTTGTGTGTCCAATCACACTTGGCCAATAAAGAATTCTATTCTATTCTACTCTATTAAAACATCTCACTTCATCTTTAGTTGTGTAAATCAACTGGAGTCAACAATGGAGTGACAGGAGAATGTTGGGAGTTTGAATTTTGCATCCTTTGCATCTTCTGCTATATATTTCATCTGACATAATTGTCTTATTGATGGATCCTAGAAGGAACCTCTGGTCAGGCTGAGAACTTTCTGAATGTTTTTGGCTTCAGAACACAAACTGTCTGGACTTTGGGGCAAAAGAAGACTTATTAGCTTGAAATTCTATATTCCTCTTGCTTCCGATTAATCAGATATAATGCAAGAAAGGACACTCCTTGAGTTTTAAATTTTTTTTCCTGGAATTAGCAAGTTTAGATTGGCTGAGAATGGTGGGTCAGCAAATATATTTTTTCTTTCTAACGAATGCATTCTTGCTGTTTTTGACAGCAACTTGCTTCCTTGGGATATTGTGAGCAGTGTTGAAATAGAAGCAGCCTTTCCAGTGAGCAAAAATGATCCATAGTAAACTTTGTGGTAGCCAGGCTTCACACCAGGACTTGGCAGAGAATCACAGCAATCCAGACATTTGGTTCACCTCTCACAAGGCTGCGTAACTTGGGTGGACAGAACGTCCACGGCAAGCAAGAACAAAGTATTACACACTGCAACTGATTGTCCACATCAGCACAGAGACTGAGCCTTTGTGTGTCCAGTATCTGTTAAATTGTGGGCAAAGATCGCAGGAGACAGACTTCAGAACAGCTCTTTTATTAGCTCACTCAAAACAACCAGCAACTTGAGTCTGACAGATAGCCCTTTTATAGGGAACTGTCAGACACAACAACCAATAGCGTATGAGCATTCAAACACATGACCAGGGTGGCAACAACAGTTCAGGTAGAGTTCAACTATAAACATAACAACAACAGTTCAGTCAGAGGTCGTCTAGTCAAAACAAGTTTATGGTTCAGTTATAGGTCAGTCAGAACACAACAGTATCCATACTTGAGGGTGTTTCTTCCTGCTGACTTGAATTCACAGAGATACTTGAGAGCGTCCTAACTATCTGGTGGTCGGTTACCCTCTTACAGTGGGCTTGTGGTTGGAAGCCTCTAGAGAAGGCTGCTTTGTTGATTCCAAGAAGCTTTCATGAGATCTGCGGGAAATGAAGTGACTGGAAAGAGGTCTGGAGCAATACCGTGAAAAAGCGAAGGTGGACCTGACCAAGGCTGGTAATAGCTCAATGGTGATAGTAGCAGCAAAATGCCAATTCTTAGCAAATTCCTGCCCAATGGCTCAGTTCAGAATAGCCCAGAACGTTTATGGAAGGCTGAGTGGGAAGGGATCTTGCAGCCACAACAAATAGCTTTCTTCTCAGATATCTATGGAGGTGAACAAGGCTATATCTTGTGTTGCATTCTGGGTTATTTTTGATGGAGTCTGAGGAAGCAGATAGAGTGGTCTTGGACTGAATTTCATCAACCTCTTGGTTTAGTCAGTTGGCTGGTGGAGGGTGTGAGCAGCTGAATCTGGTAGACAATTAAAGACTACTTTGAGGGATGCCAGCTGTATTAAGAATGGTGGTGCACCCTCTCCTGGAGACAGCTGTTTTTGGCAACCTTTGCCCAATTTCCAACCTCTCCTTCCTTACGAAGAAGGTGGCTAATTCATCTAGAAGATCCTAGATCAACTGTCTTGCTGTCTTTACACAGCAACCGTATATCCTCTCTGCTTCTCCCTTTGACAGGTTGGACTTCAGAGAAAATAGTTGAAACAGAACTTGCAAAAAATGTGCCATAATTCATGACTTGTGTCAGACTTGTTGTCAGAAATCACTTGTCAGAAGGACTTGTGTCAGAAATCAGATAATTAAATAAATCTTGAAGAGTTATGGAATGAACAGACTGGCAGATTTAGAGGTGGAGATGATGATGGGAGAAAGTGGTCTCCTGGGAAAGAGACCCCCTCTCATCAGAATGGTGTCTGAGCCATTGGCATGTGGCAGCGGGTCACTGAAAGGAAATGGTATCCAAAGGCCTTATGACAAGGAATATGGGTAGAATGATCCAGAGAGCTTGCTGGTCAGATGCTTACCAGGGCATGTGTGGGGTATAAAGAAGCAGGTCTTGTCATCTGCTCAAGTGCAGGAATACCAAAAGACACAATGGAAGAGACATGATAGCAGTGTTCCAATATCTCAGGGGTTGCCACAAAGAAGAGGGAGCCAAACTATTCTCCAAAGCTCCTGAGGGTAGAACAAGAAGCAATGGGTGGAAACTAAACAAGGAGAGAAGTAACTTAGAACTAAGGAGAAATTTCCTGACAGTTAGAACAATTATTCCGTGGAACAGCTTGCCTCCAGAAGTTGTGAATGCTCCAACACTGGAAGTTTTTAAGAAGATATTGGATAACCATCTGTCTGAAGTAGTGTAGGGTTTCCTGCCTAAGCAGGGGGTTGGACTAGAAGATCTCCAAGGTCCCTTCCAACTCTGTTGTTGTTGTTGTTGTTGTTGTTGTTGTTGTTGTTGTTGTTATTATTATTATTATTATTATTATTATACATAATTAGAATTAAAATTGTAAACAGATGATGCTGTTGATGAGGAGAATGAGGAGGAGGAGGAGATGCAAAACATAAATGGAGGCCAACAGTTGGACAATGTCCCTCTGAAGCAGCCTCCCTCGTCTCTTCCACAGGGCTGGAGGGGCAGCTGAGAGCCTTCTGCTGGCTCCATTCAAAGGCATCAACACTATCCTCTTTTTGACTTATGAATAGAAAGTCTGGAAAAGCTGTAACCTTTCAGCATCCAAACAGCCTGGATCAGAGATGGAACTGAGCAGAGAAACAACGGGGACAATTTCTAACCTTTCCCTTTTGCCAATTCTCTTTAAAGTTTACTTTGGCATATTCTACATTGTTTTCCTTCCAAGTTCAGGAAAACAACAATCAGATAAGAACAACAACAAAAAAATGAAAACAAAAACATACAACATATAAAATACTCATTAATAAATACCATAAAAATGAAAGAGATACAAGCCCCAGGAAAAGGAGGATGAAAATGGCCACCTCAACATGGAGCTCTCTGAACAGGGCCTGCTTCCCTGGGAATCCCCAGCTTAACCCCAGAGCCATGGTCTTTGCAGGCATCCTCCTTGTGTTCAGCCAGGGGTGTTCCTGAACCCCTTTTGTTCACCTTTCAGGAACAAGGAGGGCTCCCAGAGTCCCCACAAGTGACACTTTCCAGCACTTTCCAGTGTTCTGCCAAAATCAAGGGAATGAGGGCAGTTTCAGGTGTGTTTGGAGAAGGGGGGGTCGGTCTCTTTGGGGAAGGGAGGGAAGGGAGCCAAGGCTGGGCTCCTTTTGCTGAAGGTAAGACAGTACCCCTTTGTCTACCTGGCAGCACCCTAACCGCCCCACATCCATTGAAGCATAGGCCCCCAGACGTTAGCTGAAATTTGGCATTGTCTCATTGACCTGATGGTCAACCTTTCTGTAGGATCCAAATCTTTGAAGAAAACATGAAATCCCAAGAAAGGAGGACCAAATCAGCCTTTCTGGATTGGCCAGACCCTCCTTTCTTCCTCTTTCAATCCTCTTGCTTACATTCTGCCAAGAAAAGACCAGGGCTGGGAGAAGCTTCTGGAGAGCTGCCCAGAGAGGCTCCTCAGAGGAAGGGAAGCAACGGCCGCCGGCCAGAGCAGCTGTTTGGCAGTTCCTCAAAGCCACGGCCTCTTTTGTGGGCCAGTGTGGCTGGAATCAGGATGGAGCCCAGAAGGAGAGCTGGGGCTTTGGGGGGACTTCTGACAGGTGCTCTGCGCACGCCCACGTTTGCTTTGAGTCCCATTTTCCTTCCAAGTTCAGGATTTTAATCTGTAGATTTCTGCTCTGCCAGTCCCATAAATCCCAGGCCTGATTTTAGACATTCCTGCGTCCCTTCACAGCATTACTCTCTACCACTCCCCTGTTATCCCTTCCTCTGTAGATCCCAAAGGAGACCCGCATGGACCACAATTTGATCTTCCCCAAGCCCCCTGGGGTTGGGCAGATTGAGGAGCAGGCCGTTCTCAGTGAGAGCTCAAGAGCTGCTTGTGGAGAGCCCCACACTTTCCGCCATCCAACCTCACAGGGAGAAATGAAACTTCAATTTGTGCTGTTGTGCAGAGCACAGACGGGTGGAGAACTCTCCCCCTTTATCGGAGGGGTTTATTCTGCAGAGTATACAAGACGACCGTGTTGTGCAAAGACAGCCATTGTGTGGCTAACCCTGGGGAACTTGGGGTTCAGCAGAACTTCTCTCACATGCTGAGACCATAGTCGGAGGCCCTGGAGGAGGGGAGGGGAGAGCAACCAGTATTGAGGCTTCACCCATCACTCACCTTTTAGGACTGGGCTGGGTGCTCAGAAGCAGCTTGGCGGCAGTGACATCCAATGGCTGCTGCTGCTTCCATCTCAAAGTCCAGGGAGAGGCCTGTCCCGGGTGTGCCTTTCTCCCAGGCTTGCTGAAAGTGGGGGCTCCGTGCAACTGTGAGCTGTTCCGTGAGAAGCAGTTGGGGATCCCCACTGAGCGATCAGCAAATGTCCATGAATCCTGGAAGCAAAGCATCACCAGCAGCCCCTGTTCCCTGGGGTTTTCTGCCGGGAAGCCCACTCTCTTCTCTCCTGGATCATGTCAGAGCCGAGGAGGCAAGAATCAGTCACTTCTGAGGCCCTTCTTCACAGAGAGCCTTCCTCTGCTGCCCCACTTACAGACTGACAAAAGAGCCAGAATTCCACACATGTCTTGGGCTGCTCAGTCAGAGCCTGGTGAGATTCGAACTGCCAAATTCGGCAGCCGGCAGTCAGCAGAAGTAGCCTGCAGTACTGCACTCTAACCACTGTGCCATCATGGCTCATAAGCTCTTGCTTCTCATTTCTCTCTCTGCCCAGAGGTGCCAGGCCAGGTAGTCCAGCAGAGCTTCTCCTGCTGCAACCAGACTTCCAGCCAGCCCAGCACTGCCAACCAGTTGAGCTGAGATGCTTGGAAGAGCAGCGTTTCCCAAGTCATTAATAGCCTTCTGGGCAGTCAGCGAGGGGGGGGGAAGGGACAGGCTCCTTTGTGGCTGGTGGGTCTAATTGCCTCGGCCTCTAATTGATTCAATTGCCTTGGACTCTTTTCTGATAATTGCCTGATTTGAAAGGCGGCTGCACCGTGTGGCAAGAAGAAACAGAGAAGAGAAGAAGGAGCAGGAAAAGTGAAGATGGCTGAAGGGAGGTGGGCCCCAAACAATCTGCTGAGGGTACAGGGGAGCCCAGAGAAAAGAGGGCTGCCAGCTTCTTGCGTTCTTCACACACACACACACACACACACAGAGGCAGCCTCTGACTATCTTTCATTGCTACACACTGAAAGGAGGGCTTTCCGATGTGCTGACTTCAGGAACAGTGCTGGGTTGGTCCACTTTGCTTCCCCTCATTGTGGGCATGCTCTGTGCTCCAAGTGGCTCCTGGGCTCTGTGACAGGAATGACCCTCCTGTCTGGTCCATGGCCAGAGGTCGGTTCCTGCCGGAGCTGCCCAGTACGCAGCTCCGGTAGGGAGCGGCAGATTTTGCAACCACTCCGGAGCCCTCTCTGCCGGTCTACCAGGTGCATCGCCATTTTTTCCGGTGATTTTCGGTGAATTTTGGGCGATTTGGCTTCTGCGCATGCGCGGAAGCAAAATTGCGCCGAAATCTCGTGAGGGGACGCGTGTGCGAGATTTCGGCGAGATTTTGCCTCCGTGCATGCGCAAAAGCAAAATCTCACCGAAATCTCGCGAGGGGACGCGCACGCGAGATTTCGGCGAGATTTTGCCTCCGCGCATGCGCAGAAGCAAAATTGTGCCAAAATCTCTCGCGCGCATCCCCTTGCAAGATTTCGGTAAGATTTTGCTTCCTCGCATGCACGGAAGCAAAATCGCACAAGGGGGCACGCGCACGTAGCAAGCGCGTGCCCCCCTGAAGCATGGAGATGCGCGTGCATGGCTCCAGCAGTGAGGTAAGTGAGCAACCTGCCCCTGTCCCTGTCCCTGCCCATCATGGCCAGTTCGCGGGCTTCCTGGGTGGTTTGCTTAAGCTGGCTCATTGGTGTATCAGGGAAGGCTGGGAGGATGAAGGCAATGATTGCTTTTACTCACTGATACCAAACCCAAAAAGAAAAAATGAGCAACATAGAAAGTTATAAGGAAGAAAAAAAGTTACCCTAAAGAAAACTAACAAGAGACAGAAGCATTCTGTAAAGCATATACTGTATTTCCCAGATGCACGCATAAAAATTCTGCATCAGCATCCCAGTGAGTGATAGCCATAGTTGATTAGAATAATCCATAATTAATCTGTGTGGATAAGTGGCTTGTTCATAAATTATTACTAATATCAGCACTGCCGGCAGCTGAATGGTTGGGGCCACTGTTGATTTTCTTGAAGCAGAAGAATAAGTAAGGAGGCCATTGAGATGCCCTCTGCATTGTCCCAATGTCCATTTCCATCTGATAGGGATAAGGGGCAATAGAATGTGGACTTTGGAGCTGTTGGAAGAAATGTCCATCTGGGTTCAGTTCCAAGTGAGGAGAAAGACACTGGAAACATGGAGGCTGCTTGGAAGGATGGTTTGATGGTGATCAGGACCACATGGTTTGAGGTCCTGGGTAGCTGACCACATGGAGTGGAGAGTGAGTGTTATTTATACCCTCTCTTGGGCTTTGACCTTGAGTTTCCTGTTCCTGTGGCAAGAGCATGTATCCTATTGGTTGCAGACTCCCATGTGGAGTCATGTTTGTCTGAATCGAGTTTGGTTGAACCTTGCTGGGTGATGTAACGAAGGGGCTTGGTTATGCCATGTGGTGAGCTAGATAATCCTATTATGTCCTGAGGGTCATGTCTTAATCCCATCACCCTGGAGCTGAGGTCTTTTGTTTTGTAGATAGGCTGGCCCAGTCTTTCTTAACGGGCACCAAATATCTGCTGGGGGCAGGGAGCTGCTTTGTCTTTAAAACCCTGTTTCTCCTTTTCTCATCCAGGGAAATACAATATTCTGCCTTCTTAATATTTCCCAAAACATTTCATTCTTCTAGGAGCGGTGGGTGCTAACTTTCATCAGAGCGTATGAGGTCTTGCCTCCCTGTTGAATTACAACACACAATAATTCCTTGGGCTTTTTTTATCAGTTCCCTGGTATCCAGTGAGTATCTTCCCCCAAGCATTGGGCTCGGAAGGGGTTGGGCTCTGATGACTGGTCTGGCTCCTGGAGGGAAGGTACTTAGGTTTCTTTTTTTGTAATAAGTTTTTATTTTATTAGGTTTCTAACCATGCTTTTATGAATGGTGGTGAGCTGTCTGGAGTCATCATATGAGTAGGTGGCCATTTTTTTTTCAATTTTTCAATTTATCCAATTAGTTTGCTGCTCAGTCGCAATTCAAGGTGACTCTAAGCAGCCATATAAGTCATGTCAATAAATAACTACATAATGTTTGGCTATGTTTGTTTGTCTAATGCACGGGTGTCAAACTCGCCACGTCACATTGCCGTCACATGACGTTCCACGACACTTTTTCCATTTGTGGAGCTGGGGTGGGCGTGGCCTTCAGATGACTTGCATCTGGCCCGTGGGCCACCAGTTTGACAGCCCTGGTCTAATGAGTTCACTAATGGAGTGGGAAGAACAAGGACTTTCCTTTCTCCTTTATCTCAGCCAAGTGAAATTTGATTCCGCCAGCTCTCCATCCAGCTCAAGAGAGGAAGAATGAGGCTTCTCCTTCTGTCCGCTGGTGGAAACATGAGATGGAAAGTTGCCCAGTATAAGGTGGAGTCGATGGAGAGGAATCAGTTCCAAATGACTCTATGAATGGAGTCCACAGCCAGTTTGGTCTGGTGGTGAAGATGCTGGACTAGAAACCAGGAGATGGAGCATCCTAGTCCTCCCTCTGGCTGTCATGGAGACCCAGCAGTGGCCTTTGGCCAGTCCCTCCCTCCCAGTCCAGCCCATCTTGCAGGGGGTCTGGTTGTAAACAGGAAGAGGGAACATTATGCACACTGCCTTAGTTGTTCAAAATAAAGGCAGGATAAAATAACAGAATAACAGAGTTGGAAGGGACCTTGGAGGTCTTCTAGCCCACCCCCCTGCTCAAGCAGGAGACCCTATATCACTCCAGACAAGTGGCTGTTCAGTTTCTTCTTAAAAACCTCCAGTGATGGAGCTCCCACAACTTCTGAAGGCCAGCCGTTCCACAACTCACAGAGGAAAGAAACCCGGCTGGTCTTGTATAAAGGGTTTTCCCTTCATTATTTCCTCAGAAATTCCAGGAGATACTTAGATATTAAAAACTGATTGGTTGCTAAGATACTGGAGGACACAGCAAGATTTACTTTGGTGAAGGAGCAGAATAATCTCTATTTTTGTCTTGGAGTTCAGCAATCTTGCTGCTGTAGGCAAAGAAATTTAAATGCCTGGGAAGACAAGTGGCAAGTGATAATATACCACTTAAGACTTCGCTCAATAATAGGCCACTTAATACCTCATTTAACTGAATCCTTGTCAGGGATGTAGGTAGACAAGATCAAGAAATCTACTCCACAGGAAGAGCAGAACTACGTTTCATTGAGATTGGCTAGTAAGAACAGAATCTTACAAGCCGGAATGTGTGTTTCCTCTCTTCCCGTGATATCCCAGTCTACTATCAGCCCTTCCAAATGCTATCTTGCTTCCCAGAACTTAAATAATGTTTCAGCCCTCTTCGCTGACATAATGATTATTGTATATTTCTGCCAAGGTCCTCTTCCTCTTTAGCCCCAGGCCTCCCTCTCCCATGCACAGAAAACCCAGGACATAATTGTGGGAACTTCTCGCCTCCTCTGTCAGCGGCCCCTGTGATCCCTCACAGTCCCTGCGTGCAGCCGGGCAAAGATGGGCGCTTCCCCCTTGTTCCTGCTGCACTGGACTGAGCTTCTTTGTCCCTTTCTGGCCTTCATCCTTCTCAGCTGGTCTTGCAGCCCTGACTCAGATGGCATCATGTCCGCTCTGTGGGCTGGAGCATTGCTGAGGAGGCCGATAAGGGATGGAGGATGCCAGAGCAGTCAGCAGGGGCTGGACTCAGAGTGAGCTGGGGATAGCAGTTCTGCCAATCAAATAGGTGGCAGAGAGGGTAGAGTAACTTGACTAGCAGGGTCTGGCCAAGGGGCAGGGTGTGTGTGTGTGAGGACTGAGCAAGACCTTGCTTGTACCGAGGGAGACTTCGCTGTATTCCCCTCCTCTGCCCTTTAATCTTGGGAAGGTTTGAGTGTCCAATTAAGTTGGGAGGGGGCTGCAACTGGGGGTCTCCTGTGGGGCCTTGGTGCTCCCCAGATGCAGAATGGGAAGGTCAGAGAGGAGGAACCTTGGGGCAGCAGCAGAACTCAGGCAGACATGGTGAGGGTGAGGGGGGATGTTTGTCCTTGTGGGCTGGGGGTTATGGATGAGTGGTCTTGGGGTTTTCTTTTCTTTCCCTGTTCTTCTCTTTATGTAAAATCCCAGTGGCAGTTGAAACAAGATAAAGAAGCATAGCTTAGCTCAGCATCCCTAGTATATAAAACTCAATAGAACAATAGAAGAAAATAACAGAAAAGGAAAAAACAAAGGGTCTATTTAAGAAAATTGGGGAAGTCAGGATTAAGCATGCAAAGAATTCAATAAGAGAACATAATGTGAGAATAGAGGGAAGGACTGTATGGAAAAACTTGCACAAGAAGACCAACCAACTGAGATGACCTGAGACATAAGGACACGAGGAGAAACCAATAGGACTTGAGTAAGAAATTGGGTGGGTGGGTGGGCTATAAGCCAACTGGCAAATAGCAGAATTCAAGGGTTGGTGAAATAACTGCAGAACTCTTGATATGTGCACAATGCAGATCATGGCAGCAACATGGCAGCAACCCTTAGAGCAGGGGTGGGGAACCATGGCCCTTTAATGACTTGTGGACTTCAACTCCCAGAATTCCACAAGTCATCAAGGGGTTATCATTCCTCACCTCTGACTTATAGAAAGGTGTCTGTCTGCAGTGGGTCGGGGGTGGGGGGGAGAAGGAGGAGAAAGAGATAAATGATGATTGGAATTCATGTTCCAAACAAGAGCTTATTTTAAAGCAGGCATTTGGTTATGTTAAAATTACAAAACATGGTCAAGGAAAGACAAATCCCTGCCTGGCTGGCAGATATATTGGCATTGTTTTCAGAACAATATGTTTTGTCCCACAGTTTACTTATTAAAACTCACTCTTTTTCTGAGCACACTGTTTCTTCCCAGCGTTCTTTCACTGTTATTTCTGAAGGGTTGCAATTTGTCCTCAATTTTATTCCTAATTAAAAAGTAAAGACCAATGTGCTATAATGTACAGGGAGATGAATCAGAAATGAGTTACGTGTTCTAAGTGTTAGCATTTAATTGCTCATTCTTCAAACAATTTTCTCATCTGAAATGTCCCTGCTTAATGATCGCTCATTAAATCCGATTTCAGTCTGTTAGCTGGAGATGCAGCATAAAAGTTGTAGCTTCTCCTTTCTGCTAGCAGCCATGTGCCCCTCCTGGCTCCCCTGCACCTTTACTCTTTGGAGAGTAACGGAAAGGTGCCCTTTGCTGTCCTGCCATTTTGCTTTGATTGACCCAGAATAAAATCTGACTGGGAAGTTCAGATTCATAACCTGTGCATCAGTGTTCCTCCCAGCCATTATTTCATCTGCAGGGCCCACCAGATACTTTGGTCAACGGTCAAATCAGGGGTTTGTGGACAGGCATAAGAGCAGCAGCCTTTGCCGATGAGTTTTACTACAAGAGTGAAGATCAGGCAGACAGAACGTCACTGTGCACACCAAGCTAGGTACATCTACCTGTCGTGCTAGCCACATCTAGCAGCGCCTTCTCAAGAAGATGACCCCTCCCCTACTGCACCCAGATTCTCTAGGGTGGGAAGGGTCTGGAGGGAGGAAGTAGAAGAACAAATGTCTGCAGTGAAGCGAGGGGTGAGTGCTTGCATCTGAGCTCACAGCCTTAGAACCGATGGCACCAGGTGATGCAAAATCAGGGAGCACTTGATGGAGCACGGCCCAGAACCCAGCATGCTCCACCATATTAAAAAGCTGAGGCTGGTGTCTTTGGACCAGCCTGCCACTGTCTCCGAGTGGGTTCAGCTGTTGCGTGCGTTTCCTGCTTTATTATTCAGAATAGAGCTGGAAGGGACCTTGAAGGTCTTCTAGTTCAACCCTTGTCCAAGCAGGAGATCCTATACCATTTCAGACAAGTGGCTGTTCAGTCTCTTCTTAAAAGCCTCCAGTGATGGAGCACCCACAACTTCTGGAGGCAATTTGTTCCACTGGTTAATTGTTCTCACTGTTAAGAAGCTTCTCCTTAATTCTTGGTTGCTTCTCTCCTTGATTAGTTTCCATCCATTATTTCTTGTCCTGCCTTCTGGTGCTTTGGAAAATAAGTTGACTCCCCTGTTCTTTGTGGCAGCCCCTCAAATATTGGAACACTGCTATCATGTCTCCCCTAGTCCTTCTTTTCTCTAGACTGGCCATATCCAATTCCTGCAACCATTCCTCATATATCTCCAGGCCTTTAACCTTCTTAGTTGCCATTCTAGCGCATGTCGCCTGTTGCTTCCAGCCATGGAAGCCATGCTTAGATGTTGGCCAAGGAAGTGCTCCACCATTCCCGACATTAAGCAAATGCTCCTCCTCTTTCTCCAAACCTTCAAGCAAAGCTTTCAGAGGCTTTCATGCCTCATCATCCTCAGGCTTCACACACGCCCCCTTGGCTGGGCTGTGGAGTCTGCTGGCTCTTCTCAATCGTTACTGCCAGCAGCTGTGGCCTCCAATTTGTGGGGGGGGGATGTCTCCCCCTCCCCCTTAGCTCCCACATTGCGCCTCAGTCCTGGGCCTTTTATTTATTTATTTAGTCA
The DNA here is from genome assembly GCA_023053685.1 of Diadophis punctatus similis. NCBI lineage: Eukaryota > Metazoa > Chordata > Lepidosauria > Squamata > Dipsadidae > Diadophis > Diadophis punctatus. The sequence continues at coordinate 17,103,752 of JALIGW010000014.1, read as the reverse complement.
AGTACCTGTTAGTAATATACATAGATGTAACATTGTTTATGTTCATAAGATTGGCACTGATAAGAGGGAACATTAGGACAGGGACGGTAGGCACGCTGGTGCAATTATGCACGCCCCTTACTGACCTCTTAGGAATCTTTGCTTCGGGAACCGCTGCCATGCCTAACAGAATGGCAGAGGAGACGTGACTCATCCACGGTGCTCTGCTGGGAGGCTGGAAAAAGGTTTAAAGCCCATCAAACTGCAAGTTAATTGCAATCTAGTTGAGTCAGTGCTGAGACTTGAAAACAATGGTGACTTGTTTACAGATTGGAACATTCAAAACCCTTTGAGGTGAAAACGTTTTGCAGTGCCCTGATTGCAGGTCTACAAACTCCCCCCACCCCCCACCCCTTTTCACCCTGGTTGAACCCTCACAGCAAGAAAGTTAGATTAGGCAGAAGGGCCAGTTGTCTTTTTTTTCCTCTTGCTGAATGATTGAAACAGCCATGCATTTAATTTAGAACGAGGAGCCTGTAATGCTTCAAAGTCCGAATGCATTTTCCATATTGCTGCTTCTTTGTAACCGGATAGCCTGTGAGTCTAATCCCGGCCCCGGTTTTACAGAAGGTAGAAACTAGGCCTGGGCTACCTGTGCAAAGCTAAATAAAGCTGTTTTCAATGCACTTTAAGGGTCTTATTTCAGAAACAAAGAAAAGTCTTAAGCAGATTTAAGAAGACAAATTAGACTGCCTTAAGATCAAAGTCAGCTTAAATTACTTGCTGTGTAGACTAACAACGCTACTATTCTGTAGAGAGTAAGACTAATCTTCAACATTGTTTAATTTGTGATGTTCAAGATGGTGAAATTTTAATAGGGAAAAAGTTTGGCAGCACTGCCTATCGAGAGCTATATTTTATTTTATTTACTTTATTTACTTTATTTTATTTTATTTTATTTTATTTTATTTTATTTTATTTTATTTTATTTTATTTTATTTTATTTTATTTTATTTTATTTTATTTTATTATTCTATTTTATTATTATTGATTAGGGGCCATCCACTCCAGAAGATTCTTCAGATGAGTCTATGGGTGACTTTCAGTCATAAAAAAAGGAAGCGAGGGATGCCAGCTTCTAATTGACCAGCGAAGCCTCTGCTATGCCAGTGTTAAGTAGACATCCATCTTTCCTTCTACCGCCTATTCCACCCCAATGAAAATGTTGATTACAGAAGTTGAATAACAGAATATTTATTTATTTATTTATTTTTGTGAGATTTATATACCGCCTCACAGTGCAAGCACTCTCTAAGCGGTTTACACCAGTAAGCAATGTATATTTATATTGCCCCAAACAATCTGGGTCCTCATTTTACCTACCTCGGAAGGATGGAAGGCTGAGTCAACCTTGAGCCGGTGAGATTTGAACCGCTGACCTGCGGATCAGTGTCAGCAAAAGTGGCCAGCAGTACCCCACTCTAACCGCTGCGCCACCTCAGCTCTTTTCTAGAGAATATGGTGGAAGACATGGAAGAAAAAATGCAGAAATAGCAGAAATGCATTTTCAGCAGAAGCTGGTAGTTCCTGCCTATGTATTTGCAACAGCTAGAAGCCTGATAGCAGCATTCCAGTATTTGAGGGGCTCAACCGCTTGAGGGCAAGACAAGAAGCACCGGATGGAAACTAATCAAGGAGAGAAGCAGCCTAGAACTGCAGAGAAACTTCCTAAGAGTGAGAGCAATCAACCAGTGGGATGACTTCCCTTCAAAAGTTGTGGGTGCTGCAACGCTGGAGGATTTTAAGAGACTGGACAGCCACTTGTCTGAAATGATACAGTGTCTCCTGCTTGTGCAGGGAATTGGACTAGAAGACCTCCAAGGTCCCTTCCAACTTTATTATTCTATGTTTTAAATCACTTAATGGCTCTTAAATCAGTTAGATTTGCAGATTGAACAGAGGGCCCGTGTTCTTGACTGAAGGTAATCACATCATAAACGGAGCCCCCATTTATGACTACAATGACTTCTTGGACTGCACTTTAATATTTTTTTATTACCTTGAATGAAAAATGGGAAATTCCCATCATTTTCAGCCATGTCCCTGCTGGCTGGCCAAGTTCTGGGTCTGAACTCCACAAATCTAGGCTAATGGAGGCTAAGCCATTGCACCATCTGAGGCTGAACTTTCAATGAGTGGCCCATGACACTTTCCCCCATGGCTTTCCCAGCCCCCAAAGCCCCCTCCCGAGCAGTGTTAGGATGTTTTGTGACTCAGGAATCAGAATCAAGTGAAATCTTAGATGGGGAGTAACCGTTGCACTTCTACCAAGAGAAGCTACTAATCCCTCCAACAAGCCAAGAGGAGCCAGGGTGGAGGTTTGACTATTTCTAATGCCAAATAAAGAGATGGGGAGCAACCTGGCCATTTACACAGAGGCTGAGATTCACTGGGATCCAACTCAAATAGCAAGAAACTGAATCCCCAACATGAGCCACGGTAAATAACCATAAATTTTACACTAGGGCACTAAGAGTACAAATATTTACTTTTCCAGAGTTGGGTAGAGATAGAGAGAAGCTTGGCTTCATTCCCAAAGGGCTCGTAGTAACCCGGCCAGGAGTTCATCAGGTTGCCTGCATCCCAGGGCTGCCATCCAACATGGATCTTGCTTTGCCCAGCAAAAGGATTTTGCCTGCCGGAGAGATTCGTAGGCCAATCGATCATGTCTCCTTCTTTCAGCTATCTGGGGCTCTTCCCCCCCCCTTAAATGGGGTAGAACTAGCTAGGGTTATTGATCGATGGCTGTCAGTGACTCTGCAAATTTATGTGCCCACATTGTAACTACAATAAGGATATCTCAACAGCTGATTACAGCCACACTCTTTGCAGTGACTTTCTACTAGACGCAGACCAAAAAGGAAGAGGAGCCCCCATAATTATTGGAGGTCCCTTTGAAAACAATAAATTGGTTGGAGTAGATCCCCTGCAGGCCAAGGCCACAATGGAGGACCACAGTAGAAAAGCCTTGTTAGTGCACTGAAACCAAAACAGAGCCGAGGTGGCGCAGCGGTTAGAGCGCAGTATTGCAGGCCACTTTAGCTGACTGTGATCCGCAGGTCAGCGGTTCAAATCTCACCGGCTCAGGGTTGACTCAGCCTTCCATCCTTCTGAGGTAGGTAAAATGAGGACCCAGATTGTTGGGGGCAATATAAATATACATTGCTTACTGGTGTAAACTGCTTAGAGAGTGCTTGCACTGTGAGGCGGTATATAAATGTCACTAAATAAATAATAAATAAATAAAACAAGCAGGCAATAAACCCAGGTCTCCAAACTGAACCTGCTTAGAGACACAGTGCTTGGAGAGAGTGAGAACTCCCACAACTACCACAGAAGTAAAATGGGCTCCAGCAGCTCACCTGTAAACTTTACCAGTGGTTTTTCCCCCAGAGAGGGAAATAGACTCCCAAGTGGCAGAAGATAATTTAAGAGTCAGTGAACTTTCCAATGGGGTTCATGGCTAGACCAATGACTTTTCTGGCCATTTCAGACTGAAGCCTTAGATAATTGGACCATTCTTCTCTCAGGAGAGGGAAGTTGGTGGGTTCAGAAATGGGCACCACCAAAGGTCCCACCAGCCCAGACCATGAATTGGACAGCAGTCAGAAAAGTGCAGTTATTGCTAGAAGTTTTGGTTTTGCCCCATCTCTTGAGAGGCCTTTGCTTCTCCAGCCTGAGATTTCAGAGGTTGCCTATCTAAGAATGAGAAGCTGAGGAGGGAAGCCGAGAGGAGAAGCTTTGCCGAGTTCTGGCAACCGAAGGTTGCAAAGCCAGGCCAGTTCTGGAAGAAGTCAATTCAGGCAAAGCTCAAATCGGTCATTTATTTCTAGAAAAAGGCTGTAATCTGGCTGTAAAAAGCCCGCTTTCCACTCGCAGTAAAATTATCTCTGTGTGTGTGTGTGTTTGTTTGTTTGTTTGTTTATTTAGTTAGTTAGTCAAACATGTACAAGATAGCAGGAATAGGAATAAACGTAAACCTAAAGGAAGTAAGTACAGATAAACGGGGACAGTAAGACAGGGATGGTAGGCACGCTGGTGCACTTATGCACGCCCCCTTTACGGACCTCTTAGGAATGGAGTGAGGTCCACGGTAGACAGTTTGAGGTTGAAGCTAAGGGGGTTTGAGGCTGTAACAATGGAGTCCGGTAGAGCATTCCAGGCGTTGACCACTCTGTTGCTGAAGTCGTATTTTCTGCTATCAAGTTTGGAGCGGTTTGCCTTGAGTTTGTATCAATTGTTTCCCCGTGTATTATTGAGGTTGAAGCTGAAGAAGTAGGACGTTGTAGCAGACAATTTTGTGTACCATGCTTAGATCAGATCGCAGGCGGCGCAGTTCCAAATTGTCCAAGCCCAGAATTCCAAGCCTGGTGGCATAAGGGATTCTATTGTGAGCAGAGGAGTGGAGTACTCTTCTCGTGAAATACCTCTGAATCCGCTCAATTGTGTTAATGTCCGATATACAGTGTGGATTCCAGGCGGACAAGCTGTATTCAAGAATTGGTCTGGCAAAGGTTTTGTATACCCTAATTAGCAATACAATGTTACTGGAGAAGAAGCTTCGCAAGATTAGGTTAACAACTCTTAATGCCTTTTTGGCAATGCTGTTACAGTGAGCTCTGGGGCTTAGATCGTTTGAGATGAGTACTCCTAGGTCCTTGACAGACTGAGGGTCGTCTATGAGGTCGTTTCCGCCCATCTTGTATTTGTATATGTGTTTGTGTATGTGCGATAAGAAGGAAATTTGAGGCTGTTGCATTCCTGTGTTTCTCCCTGAAGACTTTTTCTTATCAGCAGCTGCTTTTGGACCCACAGAAAAGCTGGGTTTTTCCCCAGCCTCCCCTTTTCAGAATCACCCAGAAGAGCAGAGAGATGCCCTTGTGAATGACCCCGAAAGATCTCAGGGACTCTTTCCCATCCTGGAGACCTGTGCCAACCTGAAACATCTTGCTTCTCCCTCCCCCCTCAAACTGATTTCTCTGCTGTGGGGGCTCCTGCCAATTGGTGCTGCCTGGTTGTGAGATGCAGCCCAGGGGAGACCAAAGGACCAATCATCAGCCGCAGGAAGGCCTCCATGTCCCACAGCGGGAGGGGGAGGCTGGCTCTGGCTTCCACATCCCAACTTCTGTTGTGCCCACAGGGAGACCGAAAGGGAATGACTCACAAGCCAGGCTAATTCCTCTTCCCCAACTTTCATTCCCCCTGCAAGGAGGTTGGTTCTTCGGATGGAAGGATGAAGTCTCTCCCCACCCCCATGTCTTAAGGGGTGTACGAGGATGCACTTGTCCCCTTCCAGTCAGGTTTATTGTTTTATATGTCTTGGTAGCGATTTGTGTTTAATTTTCTTTTCTTATATCTCCCTGACCAAGGGTCGCACCCTCTGTTTCACTTTTCTCTCTCTTTAGAGCAGGGGTCTCCAACCTTGGCAATTTTAAGACTTGTGGACTTCAGCTCCCAGAATTCCACAGCCAGCTTTGTTAGCTTTGCTGGCTGTGGAATTCTGGGAGTTGAAGTCCACAAGTCTTAAAGTTGCCAAGGTTGGAGACCCCTGCTTTAGAGGCTTGCTTTTACTTTTACAATATCTCCAAGCTCTGCAGGATTGTTTAAGATTTGCTTTATGTGAGGAATAATAGACGTTGACACGTTTCTTGAACAAACTAGTAAACAGTTTATTTAAATACAACTTCTCAGTAATTGTCAAGTGAATTTTGTTAAAGCCACAAGCAGCTATTTAATTCTTTCTTTTTCTTTTTTTCCCCTCAGAGACTTTCTTAGCTCTCCTGACTAAATGTAAGAAATCCCAGTTCTTCTTTGTTTCTAGGCCTATAGATAAGAGCACGTTTCACCGTTTATCTCTATCTACAAATTACTGAATATATATCAATCAATCTTGTTCCCTGACCCTGGCTCCTGCTTCCCACAGAACTACCTAGGGCCTATTCTTCTCTCCTGTCAACTTCCCTCTTGGACAGTCAAACTCAGGCAGAGATTCTCTATAAATCTTCCCTCATGGAATTTACCACATAACAGAGCTTCCCTCAGCTCTTCACACCAGGCCTTTTATAGTTCCTGGCTCTGCTATCTATGCTCTGATTGGCTGTCTCTTATGATGTCATCTATCCCCCCTCCCTTCTGGAGCACTGGGATAAACACCTCCCCCTTTCTACTTACCATACATTTTAAAAGCTGTCTGGCTCTATACTTACTTGTTTAAACAGTTCCTTTTAACAACATAACTTTATACAACAACTCACTATTTTACATTCAGTACCTGTATGTGGGCACCACAGGGTGACTGTCTGTTCTGTTCTCTTTGGGGCATCTGTATTGACATTAGAATCAAGTCATGCCCCTTCTTGGGGGGAGGGACTCCCTCACCAGAAGTTCTCCCCGGTGACCGGCTCTCATGGGTCATGCAGAGACCCTTTCTTCTGCGGCCATTCTTAGAAATGTCCACCTTCCCTCGGAGGAAAGAGTTTGTGGGGTGGGCTGCTCTTGCCACTCTTCCTGAGGCTCTCCCTTTTTACAAAGCCCAGCATCCAAAAAATCCGGCCCCAGTGAATCAGGGGGGCACTTTCTAAATCCAGCAAGAAGCACCTGATTCTTCCCCAGCAGCAGCCACATTGGAACAATAGAAGGATTGTTGCAGTTGCTAGTCTGGGGAAAGATTTAAATGGTGGGTGGGTCGATGGAGGGAGGGAGGGAGGGAGGGAAAGGGGCACAGGGATCCCGATTAAGAGCCGAGGTGGCGCAGTGGTTAGAGTGCAGCACTGCAGGCTACTTCAGCTGACTGCTAGCTGCAGTTCAGCTGTTCAAATCTCACTAGGCTCAAGGTTGACTCAGCCTTCCATCCTTCCGAGGTGGGTAAAATGAGGACCCAGATTGTTGGGGGCAATATGCTGAACTCTGTAAACCGCTTAGAGAGGACTGTAAAGCACTATGAAGCGGTATATAAGTCTAAGTGCTATTGCTATTGCTATTCTGACCCTAGAGGAAGCAAGTGGCAGCCAGATCCTAACAACTAAAAAATCTAAAAAATCTAAAAAAATCTAAAAAACTGGATTCAGACATCTCATTAAGAAAAAGTTATAACCAGGGACAAAGCCTACAGTTTGTACAGTATAAAGTCTTTTTTTAATCCAACAACAATGTCAACACCATACAAGACCGGGCTCTTAATTGACCTAGCAGAAGCTGCCTGACTGGTGCCACCTGGCATAGGGCCAGAAGAAGGCTTGGGTTTTGAGAAAAGCCAAGAGCCAACTGCCTCCTCCTGGCTCCTCAGTGGCTGCTTAGGATGCCATGGTGACCCAGCCTTGTTCGAGGGAAACTGCTACTAGGATCCAGGCTGCTGCCCTTCTTCTCAACTGGTCGTCCTACCACTTGATGGCTCAGTTTGTCCTCCATGAAGCTGCGCTCGAAAACTGTCTGGGAATCTCACCTGTGTTGAGCGATGAGAATTAATCTCATAGAGGTGATTTGGATCTTTGCTTGGAATTCAGACAGTTAGAAATAAAGCCGAGATTAGAAGTCTAATATAAATATTTATTTCGGTATAAAAACAATAAATCCTGAATAATTACATCTTTGCTAAGAAAACGCGACCGTTCAGGTCAGAGTCAAGTCAAAAAGTGATTAATGGTGGTTTAGGAATGTGGACATGCGCACTCATCATATCACGTGTTCTGCTTATATTGGAATATACCATAATATTAGATAGGGGTGCATCACCCTGCATAGACATACAACTGACAATATTCACACCGTGACAAGCTGCTTCTGAGTAGGGCAGCCAGATGGGCAGCTGGGCACGGCTGAGCCAGCCCTCTTTTGCCAGTGTGGCTCTCCTTGAGTCAGCATTTCTCTTGGTTTTATCTTCTCCTAGAACCCCCAGGCTGCCCCCTGAACAGCCCCCAGGAAAATATGCTGCTTTCAAGAGTCCCAGAGGGGGGCAGTTCACTTCCTTGGGTTCTTTGAAGAAACTTTTGGGAATCAGATACGATGCTCAGCAAAGCTCTATTAACAGTTGCTAAGGCATTCTGAAATAAAATAAAATCCATGGCGCATGGAGAAAAGTAACTTCAACAGCAGATTAAGGCTAACATTCTGTCACCGTTATTTATAGTCTCGACTCATCCGCATCCAGAGGAAACCAAGTGGTGCCAAAAGAACAAGACACGCGGAGTGACATCATCTTACTGATGGACTCACTTCCTGTTAAGTCTGAGGCCAAGACGTAGATTGCGGCACTTGCACGATGAGATCTTGCGCCTGTTTGATCACGGATGCTAATCCCCGCTGAGCCGGCAAACTCAGGGAAGCAAGAACTTGCAGAGCCTTAAAGAAGGTGTTGCTAACGCTAATAAGTGGATAAGAGCAGATTCTTGGAAACTGTAAGAGTCCATTAAGCCCCTTTGCATTGTTTTAAAGGATTCTTCCCGGTTTTATTGCCACCTGGGCTGAGTTAGCCTTCATCAGATAAGCTACAAACAGGCTTCTATCTCTGGGTTGCTTATGTCTCCTGCCCCTTCCCCTATTTCCCTAGCCATTTCCTCCAGAATTTCTCACACATCTCTTCCATAGAAGAAGATGCTCTGCAGAGGGGGGGGGGAATGATGTCACCCCCTCACTCCCATCTGAATGCTGGTTTGATGGACCAACTCATCTGCCTTAAGCTAAATCCGCCTTGATCGGCTCCCCTAACCCACCATGAACAGAACAGAACAGAACAGAATAGAATAGAATAGAAATTTGGAATTGGAATTGGAATTTGGAATGGGAAAGGAATAGGGATAGGGATAGGGATAGGGATAGGGATAGGGATAGGGATAGGGATAGGGATAGGGATAGGGATAGGGATAGGGATAGGGATAGGGATAGGGATAGGGATAGGGATAGGGATAGGGAAAGGAAAGAATGGAATGGAATAGGAAAGAATAGAATAGGAATAGAATGAGAAATAGAAAAATAGGAACAGAACAGAACCCAACTGAATAGAATAGAATAGAATAGAATAGAATAGAATAGAATAGAATAGAATAGAATAGAATAGAATAGAATAGAATAGAATAGACCTTGGAGGTCTTTTAGTCCAGTCCCCTGCTCAAGCAGGAGAACCGATACTATTTCAGATAAGTGACTGTCTAGACTCTTCTTAAAAACATCCAGTGCTGGAGTGCCCATGATTTCTGGTGGCAAGCTGTTCCACTGGTTAATTAAGAGCTGGAACAGAGGGCCATTCTCTAGGCTTTTGGCCGCAGCTGGTCCAGGACTCAGATGGAGGCAGGGATGGAGGGCCAGGCAAATTCCTGGCTCAGAGCACATAACTGGCAGGTCACTCTGGACTGAGCCCTTGGCTTATGTCACTTCACAGGTGAGCTCAGTCCCAGGGAACTGCTGGATCAGGGGTGCCCTGGAAAAGGTGCCAGGTGGCTTTACCAGTCCCTGCACCAACTGAGTTATATCTGATCCTCCCGTCCTCACTCAGGTGGCTTTGGCATCCCTTGGCTCCAGTTCCATTGTCCACCAGCCATCCTGGCCACCCTTGTGCAGAATAGGTGAGAATTTTAATTCATTTGCAAACAGGATGAAAAGTACTTGGGGCTTTACATGAATTTGAGTCTAGGGGAAAGTGGTACAAAGTAGTAGTAGTCCTCAACATACAACAGTTCATTTAGTGACCATTTGAAATTACAACAGCACTGAACAAAGTGACTTGACCATTTTTCACACTTATGACTGTTGCAGCATCCCCATGGCCACGTGATCAAAATTCAAAATTCAAAATCCCATGGCCACGTGATCAAAAATCAAAATCCCATGGCCACATGATCAAAATTCAAAATTCAAAATCCCATGGCCACGTGATCAAAATTCAAAATCCCATGGCCATGGGATAAAAATTCAAAATCCCCATGGCCACGTGATCAAAATTCAAAATCCTCATGGCCACGTGATCAAAATTCAAAATCCCCATGGCCACGTGATCAAAATTCAAAATTCCCATGGCCATGGGATAAAAATTCAAAATTAAAAAAAAGAGTTACACTAACATATAAAAAAAGTGCAATAGAATCATTAAAGAAAGGATGCAAAAGGAGGAACAAAATGAAATGTGAATGACAAAAACTAAAATAACTTTTTAAATTATTTTAAATACTTAAATTGAATTGTTGAATTATCCCGCAGTGAGTTGCCCCATTCCGCCCTGCAGCTGCTGTCTGGTTCTTCCTCCACAGTATTTTCTCTTCCTTGCTATCTTTCATGGTGTTTCCCACCACTCTTTCCATATGAGAGGTTGCTAACCACTTAGTTCTGTAGCACTGGAACATATTTTCTGTTACTTTTTATATGTTTGTTAAAATTTCCCATGTCATTTCCTTAAGAATTGATAATTCACTAGATGCTGGAGACAGTTTTTATTTTTATTTTTGTTGCCAACGTTAGCATTTTATCAATTAACTACTCACATAAAGAATGTGCTTGTATAACTGTGAAACAACACCGTGTTCCCATTATTAAAAACCAAATGGTTTATGTAGAATGTATGCACACACACACACACACACACACACACACACACACACACACACACACACACAAATCCTTTCTCAGGATAATATCCCATGCATCTGATGAAATTGCCTCTGATCCCAAAGGGCACATGTGATAATAAATTGGTTCATCTTCAAAGTGTAGCAAATTTCTTTGTTGTTTTGCTGCCACAGATTTTATTTTATTTTTATTTATTCAATTTGTTTGCCAGCCATCTCACCAGAAGGTGATTACGAGATCAATTGATTGCAAGAGGGATCTCGGAGTCTTGGTAGACAGTCAACTAAATATGAGCCAGCAGTGTGCAGCAGCAGCCAAAAAGGCCAACGCAGGCCTGAGCTGCATAAATAGAGGGATACAATCAAGGACCAGAGAGGTACTAGTACCACTCTATAAAGCCTTGGTCAGACCACACCTAGAGTACTGCATCCAGTTTTGGTCACCACACTACAAAAAAGACATTGAAACCCTAGAGAAAGTGCAGAAGAGAGCAACCAGGATGATAAAGGGTCTGGAAAATAAAACATACAAAGAGCGGTTGCAGGAACTGAGCTTGGCCAGTCTGGCGAAGAGAAGGACCAGGGGTGACATGATAGCAGTCTTCCAATACTTGAGGGGATGCCACAGAGAGGAGGGGGGCAGGCTGTTCTCTATGGCACCAGAAAGCCAAACAAGGAATAACGGATGGAAGCTGACCAAGGAGAGATTCAACCTGGAAGTGAGGAGAAACTTTCTGACGGTGAGAGCGATCAACCAGTGGAACAGCTTGCCAGCGGAGGTTGTGAGAGCCCCAACACTTGCGACCTTCAAGGAGAGACTGGACTGCCATCTGTCTCAAATGGTGTAGGAACTCCTGCTTGATCAGGGGGTTGGACTAGATGACCTACAAGGTCCCTTCCAACTCTAATATTAATAATAAAATAATAAACTGCCGTTATCCCTTGAACACTTTAGCCTTCTGTTTTAGCACCATAGCGCTGCCACCCAGATACTGTATGTGTCAATTGGCCCAGAGAATGAGGTCGATGTTTGTGTAAATCATCTCTTTCCTGCTCCGAATTAATACATGGAGCGTGCAGATGGTTGTACTAGAATTCCTTGTGCACAGTCACAACTTAAACCTCTAAGTAGAAATGAGCCTTGGCTCCATCGGTTGAGAAAGGTATAGTTTTATTAGAAGTCAAGTGTATTGCAGTAATGCAAAGCCAGAACTGAGAATCGTGTGCCAAAATCCCTAAGTTTAAATTTTTCCTCCCTTAGCTGTCTCTCATCGCCCAACCCTTGTAACCAATCGGGTTCAGGCAAGATGTTTTCATAATGATAAGTCCAAGCGTACTTTGTTATGCAGCGTTTTCCTTCTTCCAGTTGGGTTACCTTGAGGCAGCATCTCAAGGAGATACAGAATTTACTTTCAGTTCCCCAAGCATTCCCTTTCCTTCATTTCCCCACCCCACAGTTCATGGCAGACTGTCACTGCATAGCAGCGAAGCACAAGCAAGCACAAGGTGGCAGCTTACATAGTTTGTGGGATGTCCATGGAAAAAAACTTGGAGGAAACGAACTTGTAGATGACCCTCACTCTGTCAAAGACCTTGGAGTACTCATATCCAACGACCTAAGTGCTAGAGCCCATTGTAACAACATTGCCAAAAAGGCACTAAGAGTTCTTAATCTAATCTTGGTAGCGTCTTCTCTGGCAACATTACATTACTAACCAGAGCATACAAAACATTTGTTAGACCAATTCTGGAATACAGCTCACCTGTCTGGAACCCGCACTGCATATCAGACATTAATGCAATCGAGAGAGTCCAGAAATATTTCACAAGAAGAGTCCTTCACTCCTCTGCTCACAACAAAATACCTTATTCCACCAGACTTGAAATACTGGGATTAGACAATTTAGAACTACGTCGCCTCCGATCTGATCTAAATGTAGTTCATAAAATCATATACCAAAATGTCCTTCCTGTTAATGACTACTTCAGCTTCAACCGCAACAATACACGAGCACGTAATAGATTCAAACTAAATGTAAAGCGCTCCAAACTCGACTGCAGAAAATACGACTTCAGCAACAGAGTGATCAATGCCTGGAATGCACTACCTGATTCTGTGGTTTCTTCCCCAAACCCCAAAAACTTTAACCTTAGACTGTCTACAGTTGACCTCTCCTCGTTTCTAAGAGGTCTGTAAGGGGCGTGCATAAGCGCACCAGCGTGCCTACCGTCCCTGTCCTACTGTCCTATTGTCCTCTTTTATCGTTACTTTTTACTTATGTTTATACAAATTATTACTATACATGTTTGACAAATAAATAAATAAAATAAAAGAGTGCTGTTCCTGAGCGTCTTTTGCAACTGGGTCCATTACCTGAGCCACCCTTTGGCTGTGTGTTGGAGGTGCAGGTGGGAGCTCACAGCAGGACTCGCACTAGTCTGTCTGGACCAGCAGACGCGGACCAGGGTGGTTTGAGTCCTGTCCCAAGTTCACCAGTGTGCTGGCTTTCTGCACTTCAGTTACTTCATTGGAAGGATACAATGGTCTCCTGCATCTTCTCTATGCCTTTCTTCAGTCCCCGTTTCATCAGTACCAGAAAGCACCTGCAGTTCCAATGAGCTACTGAGTTGCATAACAGTGGCTCTCCTAGGAGCAACCAGAGGATGAAGTTGAGGGATGCTCTGCTCACTTCACGGGATGGTTTCTGATCTGGCAATTATTATTTTTTCATTGTTTTGCTTCAAATAATTGCATACAAAGAAGAAAAAGATACAGGACAGGAAGAAAAGAAAGGAAAGAAAGAAAATAAAGAAGGAAGGAAGGAAAGAAAGAAAGAAAGAAAGAAAAAGAAAGAAAGAAAGAAAGAAAAAGAAAAAAAGAAAGAATTATTATTTCATTGTTTTGTTTCAAATAACCACATATAAAGAAGAAAAAGATACAAGATAGGACAAGAAGAAAGAAAGGAAGGAAGGAAGGAAGGAAGGAAGGAAGGAAGGAAAGAAAGAAAGGAAGGAAGGAAGGAAGGAAGGAAGGAAGGAAAGAAAGAAAGAAAGAAAGAAAGAAAGAAAGAAAGAAAGAAAGAAAGAAAGAAAGAAAGAAAGAAAGAAAGAAAGAAAGAAAGACAAGACAAGACAAGACAAGACAAGACAAGACAAGACAAGACAATAGTTACAGGCACACAATAAAATTGCACAATAAACCTTTCAAGGAATGCAAGACATAATTCCTTTTAATCATCTGAGGCTAATGTATATTGATAAGGTATTGGTTTGTAAATTGCTGTAACATCAGTTCTGGCAACCACTGAATAGTTGGGACCATATGTTTATCTTTCCCATGCTGAAAAATAAGTCTTCTAGCTCCAAGCAAGAAGTGCAGAAAATCCATTTTCTTTGTCCAGATGCCAACTTCCATACGATAAGGATAAACTTCAGAAGAACACGAACATCTGAAAATATTGAATCTCAGAGTTGAGTTAATGCATGCAATAACTTCTTTCCCAAATGGACCAATTGCTGTGCACTATAGAAACATATATTTAAATGAAGCATAAGTTTCACAACCATTTATCTTTTTTGGGATCATACCTAATAAAAATATTTATGCTTCCAATTTTGTTTTCAGAATTTTCTGAATATTTTGGTGTCCTCCTATGCAGTACTTCGGAGTCATTTTGTGTAATCACCACATATGACAAATTGTTCCTCCTTTTCTTGTGGTATTTGTAACGTTTATTGTTCTCTGATTTAGCCATCTTGGCCACTTTTTTTAAAATCGAGATCCAGGGGAGTAATCATCATCATCTCTCTCTCTCTCTCTCTCTCTCTCTCTCTCTCTCTCTCTCTCTCTCTCTCTCTCTCTCTCTCTCTCTCTCTCTCTCTCTCTCTCTCCCCCTCCCTCCCCCTCTCTCTCTCTCGTCGCATTTTTTCTTTTTCAGACTTTACTTCTGTTTCTACTTTAAAAAATGCTAGAGTTTTGAGAAAGATAAATTTCTTCCAAGATCTTCTTGGAATTGGCTCAGAGTAATCCTGTATATTTAAAAATATATGTCTATCCCATCTGGAACATTTCTCTATGAAACCTTAAATTAGGAAAGAAATATGCAAAAATATATTCCATCAGAAGCTGTTGATGGAATATATTTTGCACATTTTAAAGTGCAAAGCCAGATAAGTGCAATTGGCTCGCTCTCACCTAAAAATCAAAGATAAGATCTTTCTGCAAGTAAGTCTGACTCCTGTTGACATGCCCATGTTGGCTTCCTGATAGCAATATGGACATGGCTTCGTGTTGCCTTCTTCTTGTGGAGTTGTTCTTCTCAACATCTGTTTGCCTTTTTCTGCTTATTTCTAAACAGGGGAGGAACAGCCAAGGAACCTAGAACCTTACAACATAGAATAAGAGAGCTGGAAAGAACCTTGGAGGTCTTCTAGTCCAACCCCCAGCTCAACAGGAGACCCTATACCAGGGGTAGCCAAACTATGGCTCTTTGAGGACCTGTGGACTTCAACTCCCAGAATTCCTGAGTCAGCCATGCATGCATGGCTGGCTCAGGAATTCTGGGAGTTGAAGTCCACAGGTCCTCAAAGAGCCATAGTTTGGCCACCCCTGCCCTATACCATTTCAGACAAGTGGCTGTATAGTCTCTTTTGAAAAACCTCCAGTGATGGAGTACCACAACTTCTGAGGGCAAGCTGTTCCATTGGTTGATTGCTCTCACTGTTAGGAAATTTCTCCTTAGTCCTCTCTTTGGTTAGTTTCCAACCATTGTTTCTTGTTTTGCCTTTTGCTACTTTGGAAAATGGTTTGACCCCCCTCATCTTCATATGTTTTTGCCTCTAGTCCCCTGATCATTCTTGTTGCTCTTATCTGCAGTCTTTCCAGAGTCCTCAACATCTTTTTTGTATTGTGGTGGCCAGAACTGCATGCAGTATTCCAAGTGTGGTCTTATTGTGGAGGCAAATGAAAGATGGACCTTTCAGAGAGAGGAAACACCCCTTCCTCAAGTTTTTAGAGGCAAAAAGCATGATCTCTTGCAAGAATGAGGGTAGGGAGGTCAGGCACAAAGGCAAAAAATAACCTTGGAAAATGTGGGCTGGAGGAATCAGCCACATTTCTCTAGTTGAGAGGATCTGAATGGAGATCTCTCCAAGCCAGCACACAGAAGACCTGAGAACCAAAGGCTGCAGCCTGGTGCAGATCCGATGTAAGAGCTGTCAGACAAACAGCCGGGTAAGGCAGCTGATTTGCTGCCCATCACATTATTGTACTCTGGACTGTCTGTGGGATCCAATGTTTTTAGCTATTTTTATGTTTTTCCTAGCTTTGTTCGTTGCCCAGAGTCCACTGGAGTCAGGCAGCCAATAAATTTAAATAAGTAACTAAACAAAATAAGGCAAGGAGGAAAGAAAGGAATTATTTCATTTACCAAGGGTTGGATAAGTTGCAACGTAGTTGGTCTAGAAAGTAAAACGTGGCAGACTGTATTTCAGAGATAATGACTCACCTGGGACCGGTATGACCCAATAACAGTTTTGGTTCAAAAGTTCAAAGGCTACTGGATGACATCTGTTTTAATCCTCCAAGATTATCATAGAAAAGATTGGTTGAACTGGGCAATGAATCTGAATGCACATTTTCCTGACAAATTGAAAAAAATGCACCTCAGATGCTTCTAGAGCAGTGCTTCTCAATTATTTTCTATTATGCCCCCCCCAGGAAGAATAAACATTCCGCGTGCCCCCAACTCTCCGATCTGGGCCCCAATGGAATTTTAGTGTTAATATTTATTATTTTACTTATTATAAGCTGCAAGCAAACTATTGGCTGGGGAAGGCTGCTCTAACCACTTACCTGGGAGTAAGTCACACTGAACTCAGTGGAGCCTGTTTTCGGTTAGGCAGGCATAGGCTACCCTGGTTAGGGCCCTCTTTTGACACGGGGCCAGGCCAGCTTAATCAAGCCGATGTTTTGGGGTCGCCGGCCTGGCCCATAAGCGCCGCCTCTGCCAGGCACTCACAGTGAATGGTGTGGAAGGAGGCTTTAGGGTGCCGTTTGAAGCTTTCGCCCAGCTGCAGAGGATGCTCCTCCTTGTCCAGCAGCAGGTTCGCCATACCGTTCATGGCTACCGTGGCGCCCGCTGAGAACAAGAACCCACGCAGCCGCCCCGCCCCGCCTGGCTGCCTTCTCTTCTGGGCTCGGAGCAGCATGCAACTGGTAAAACACTCCCCGTCTGGGGGAATCAATCGAGAGGGACCACGCATGTTCCCCGGGGTCACACACGCCCCCTGGCATTGCTCTGAGCTCCCCCAGGGGGGCGCACCCCACTATTTGAGAAGGACTGTTCTAGAGAGAAAAATACTCACAAAACTGGGGATCCACCACACAAACCATTATAATACAGTATTGGTATTCTTAAGATAAGGAAAAAGAGAAGAACCACAAGGTGTCACATTTTGTTCTCCAGGGCCAGGTAAACAATGTGTCATATCACACAGAGCTGGCAAACCTAGGAAGCAAAAACATTACAGATTTCAGAAAGGTATCCTTAATGCTAGTTTGGGATAAGTACAAAATCTTGGAAACTGCAAGGACAAATTCCCAACCTCAGCTATAGTCAGTTAATTATGGTGGAGTCTCTTTGAAGTGTTTTATTTCCAGGTCCTTCACATGTGGTCTATGTTGCCTGTTCTCAAATAACCCAAGCTCCTCACTCTTCACCTTCTTTCCACAATCTTGCAGAACATGAGCAGAGACTACTACAAGTAGTTTCTGCTCATCTTGGTTGGAAACTAATCAAGGAGAGAAACAACCTGGAATTAAGGAGAAACTTTCTAACAGTGAAAACAACTAACCAGTGGAACTGCTTGCCTTCAGAAATTGTGGGTGTTTCATCACTGGAGGTTTTTAAGATGAGACTGGACAGCCATTTGTCTTAAATGGTATAGGGTCTCCTGTCTGAGCAGGGGGTTGGACTAGATGACCTACAAGGTCCCTTCCATCTCTATTCTATTCTATTAGATTCCAAGGAGTTTGTCAATTTCAAGAAGGTACAAGTTCCAGAAGTTGTGTGTACTCAATCAAAGGAGTTTTTAAAGAAGAGATTGGACAACCATTTGTCGGAATTGGTATAGGGATGACTGCCTGAGCAGGTGATTTAGACTAGATGACCTCCAAGGTCCCTTCCAACTCTGTTATTCTGTTAGGTCTTCATCACAGAGATCCACAAACTGATTGAAGAGCCAGAAGAGGAAACTGGAGCACCACAGCCTAGATTCTTCAAGAGGCTGAGAAACCATACATGGAAAGCATTGGAGAAAACAAATGAAGAAAGCTGCAGATGAGGAGGCTGAAACATTCCACAACAATGACACTCAGAATCTTGTCAAGACCAAATACACAACAAAGAAATAGTGGTGAATGTGTTGGGAAACATTTATTTTATTTATTTATTTATTTTATTTGTCAAGTACATGTTGGTAATATACATAGATAAAACATTGTTTATATACATAAGATGGGTACTGATAAGCGGGAACATTAGGACAGGGACGGTAGGCACGCTGGTGCACTTATGCACGCCCCTTACTGACCTCTTAGGAATCGGGTGAGGTCAACAGTGGACAGTCTAAGGGTAAAGTTTTGGGGGTTTGGTGACGAAACCACAATGTCAGGTAGTGAGTTCCAGGCATTTACCACTCTGTTGCTAAAGTCATATTTTCTACAGTCAAGTTTGGAGCGGTTCACTTTGAGTTTGTATCTGTTGTGTGCTCGTGTATTGTTGTGGTTGAAGCTGAAGTAGTCATTGACAGGAAGGACGTTGTAGCAGATAATTTTATGAGCTATGCTTAGGTCGTGCCGAAGGTGACGTAGTTCTAAGCTTTCTAAGCCCAGGATTTCAAGTCTGGTTGCGTAAGGTATTCTGTTGCGAGTAGAGGAGTGGAGAACTCTTCTCGTAAAGTATCTCTGGACACTTTCTAATGTATTTATGTCCGATATGCGGTGTGGGTTCCAGAAAGATGAGCTGTATTCAAGGATTGGTCTGGCGAATGTTTTGTATGCTCTGGTTAGTAGTGTGATATTACCGGAGAAGAAGCTACGTAAGATTAGGTTAACAACTCTTGAAGCCTTTTTGGCGATATTGTTGCAGTGGGCTTTGGCACTTAGGTCATTTCATATGAGTATTCCAAGGTCTTTGACAGAGTGAGGGTCATCTGTAAGGTCTTGACTTTTCAGCTTGTATTTAATGTTCTGATTTTTTTTGCCAATGTGTAGGACAGAGCATTTGTTGGTTGTTTTGGTTGGTTGTTCCTACTAGTTTGCTTCCTGATGAAAAAAGGGACGGGTGAAAGTTGTCTTCTCAAAGTCAATAAAATATCTTCTGGAATTCTTCATGGTAACTGAAGCCAACAGAGCCAATACACTCATGGAAAGTGATTACAACAAGGACGCTGACCCTAATTTGGAAAGTGGCTGCAAAGGGATTATTATAGCTGCTGGAATTCTGTGGGAAAAGGTGGACGTAATAACCAAAGGTGTTTGGGTGAAGGCAGATAGTTAAAGGGCACTTCACAATTAGATCTTGGATTGCCATAAACAGGAACCTTGAAAGGTTACTTGGATGCAGACCAGACAGAAGATAAGGCAGATCATAAGTCCACAAGCAGCTGGACAAGGAAAAACCAGGCCAGTGTTTCTTTCTCATGCACTGCATATTTGCAGCAGAAGTATTACAAAAGGTTGTGTGGCTACATAAACTGGGAATGGACTTGGGAATAAAAGAGCCTAAGATATTTGTCAGAAATGGTGTAGGGGCAGTGATGGCGAACCTATGGCACGCGTGCCACAGGTGGCACGCGGAGCCATATCTGAGGACACGCGAGGTGTTGCCTTATGTCAGCTCAAGCATGCATGCGTGTGCTGGCCAGCTGATTTTCGGCTGTTTTTGCTCTCCCCAGGCTTCAGGAAAGCCTAGGGACGGGCAAAAAAGTGGCCCAACCGGAAGTTCATTTCTGAACTTCTGGTTGGGCCGTTTTTTCGCTTTCCTGAACTCTGGACAGTGTTTCCTGAACAGTGAAAAACAGCCCCAACGGGCCTACCGGGAAGTCTGGAGGGCTTCAGTGAGATCTGAGCGCATGCGCAGGGGGCAGTGCGGGGGGTTTTGCGTATGCATGGGGGGAGGGCATTGCATTATGGGTGTGGGCACACGCGCTCACGCTATCGTGCGCATGCGCACCCTTTTGGCACCTGAGCCAAAAAAGGTTCGCCATCACTGGTGTAGGGTCTCCTGCTTGAGTGGGGGGGGTTGGACTAGATGACCTACAAGGTCCCTTCCAACTCTGTTAATCTGTTAAATCTGTTAAATCCCTGTTTGAGGACAAGCAAAGATGCATTCAGCTCTCCCAAATGAAGAAAATGATATGTATAATGAAGTACCAAGTACTACATGTCACATGCAGAATGATTCACTGAGATGGAATACATTGGAAGAGATGCTGGCAGAAACCTTCATTAAACCTTTGACCAGAGACTGACACACAACCTTTGAGAAATGATGGGAGTTGTGGATTGATAGCTAGTGAGAAGGAACGTTGGTGTGACTTCATTGCCCCTCTTGATCTGCTGACCAAAAATGGAAGAAGGCTGCCAGTGGAGAGTTAGAGCCTTCCTCTCTTTTTCGTTCTGTCTTGGTCTAAGAGGCTGCTGATCTTGGGTTCCTTCGGCCCTTCTTCCCGTGAACACATCATACAGCCCTTGGTTCTGATTCTTCTCTTGGAAGGAGGCAATTGGTTGACTCACTGGTTTCACACATCTGTTTCTTTAATTAACCTCCTTCCCATCGCAGTTATAAGA